>CM055124.1:239498784-240098784 GCA_029206835.1 Rana muscosa
TTTTCTAGGGACAGAAAACTATAGGTAGGGAGAGTGTCAGTGTGTTTTACTGTGCGAATCCTTGTTTCTAGGGACAGGGAAGGACAGTGAGGGAATTCTCCTTGTGCTATAGTGTGCTTTAAAAAAACATTTTTCTAGGGACAGAAAACTATAGGTAGGAAGAGTGTCAGTTTCTTTCACTGTGATAATCCTTGTTTCTAGGGACAAAGAAGGAAAGTGAGGGAAATTCTCCTTGTGCTATAGTGTGCTTTAAAAAAACATTTTTTCTAGGGACAGAAAACTATAGGTAGGGAGAGTGTCAGTGTGTTTTACTGTGCGAATCCTTGTTTCTAGGGACAGGGAAGGACAGTGAGGGAATTCTCCTTGTGCTATAGTGTGCTTTAAAAAAACATTTTTTCAAGGGACAGAAAACTATAGGTAGGAAGAGTGTCAGTTTCTTTCACTGTGATAATCCTTGTTTCTAGGGACAAAGAAGGAAAGTGAGGGAAATTCTCCTTGTGCTATAGTGTGCTTTAAAAAAACATTTTTTCTAGGGACAGAAAACTATAGGTAGGAGAGTGTCAGTGTGTTTTACTGTGTGAATCCTTGTTTCTAGGGACAGGGAAGGACAGTGAGGGAATTCTCCTTGTGCTATAGTGTGCTTTAAAAAAACATTTTTTCAAGGGACAGAAAACTATAGGTAGGAAGAGTGTCAGTTTCTTTCACTGTGATAATCCTTGTTTCTAGGGACAAAGAAGGAAAGTGAGGGAAATTCTCCTTGTGCTATAGTGTGCTTTAAAAAAACATTTTTTCTAGGGACAGAAAACTATAGGTAGGGAGAGTGTCAGTGTGTTTTTACTGTGCGAATCCTTGTTTCTAGGGACAGGGAAGGACAGTGAGGGAATTCTCCTTGTGCTATAGTGTGCTTTAAAAAAACATTTTTTCTAGGACAGAAAACTATAGGTAGGGAGAGTGTCAGTGTGTTTTACTGTGCGAATCCTTGTTTCTAGGGACAGGGAAGGACAGTGAGGGAATTCTCCTTGTGCTATAGTGTGCTTTAAAAAAACATTTTTTCTAGGGACAGAAAACTATAGGTAGGAAGAGTGTCAGTTTCTTTCACTGTGATAATCCTTGTTTCTAGGGACAAAGAAGGAAAGTGAGGGAAATTCTCCTTGTGCTATAGTGTGCTTTAAAAAAACATTTTTTCTAGGGACAGAAAACTATAGGTAGGGAGAGTGTCAGTGTGTTTTACTGTGCGAATCCTTGTTTCTAGGGACAGGGAAGGACAGTGAGGGAATTCTCCTTGTGCTATAGTGTGCTTTAAAAAAACATTTTTTCAAGGGACAGAAAACTATAGGTAGGAAGAGTGTCAGTTTCTTTCACTGTGATAATCCTTGTTTCTAGGGACAAAGAAGGAAAGTGAGGGAAATTCTCCTTGTGCTATAGTGTGCTTTAAAAAAACATTTTTTCTAGGGACAGAAAACTATAGGTAGGGAGAGTGTCAGTGTGTTTTACTGTGCGAATCCTTGTTTCTAGGGACAGGGAAGGACAGTGAGGGAATTCTCCTTGTGCTATAGTGTGCTTTAAAAAAACATTTTTTCAAGGGACAGAAAACTATAGGTAGGAAGAGTGTCAGTTTCTTTCACTGTGATAATCCTTGTTTCTAGGGACAAAGAAGGAAAGTGAGGGAAATTCTCCTTGTGCTATAGTGTGCTTTAAAAAAACATTTTTTCTAGGGACAGAAAACTATAGGTAGGGAGAGTGTCAGTGTGTTTTACTGTGCGAATCCTTGTTTCTAGGGACAGGGAAGGACAGTGAGGGAATTCTCCTTGTGCTATAGTGTGCTTTAAAAAAACATTTTTTCTAGGGACAGAAAACTATAGGTAGGAAGAGTGTCAGTTTCTTTCACTGTGATAATCCTTGTTTCTAGGGACAAAGAAGGAAAGTGAGGGAAATTCTCCTTGTGCTATAGTGTGCTTTAAAAAACATTTTTTCTAGGGACAGAAAACTATAGGTAGGGAGAGTGTCAGTGTGTTTTACTGTGCGAATCCTTGTTTCTAGGGACAGGGAAGGACAGTGAGGGAATTCTCCTTGTGCTATAGTGTGCTTTAAAAAAACATTTTTTCAAGGGACAGAAAACTATAGGTAGGAAGAGTGTCAGTTTCTTTCACTGTGATAATCCTTGTTTCTAGGGACAAAGAAGGAAAGTGAGGGAAATTCTCCTTGTGCTATAGTGTGCTTTAAAAAAACATTTTTTCTAGGGACAGAAAACTATAGGTAGGGAGAGTGTCAGTGTGTTTTACTGTGCGAATCCTTGTTTCTAGGGACAGGGAAGGACAGTGAGGGAATTCTCCTTGTGCTATAGTGTGCTTTAAAAAAACATTTTTTCTAGGGACAGAAAACTATAGGTAGGGAGAGTGTCAGTGTGTTTTACTGTGCGAATCCTTGTTTCTAGGGACAGGGAAGGACAGTGAGGGAATTCTCCTTGTGCTATAGTGTGCTTTAAAAAAACATTTTTTCTAGGGACAGAAAACTATAGGTAGGAAGAGTGTCAGTTTCTTTCACTGTGATAATCCTTGTTTCTAGGGACAAAGAAGGAAAGTGAGGGAAATTCTCCTTGTGCTATAGTGTGCTTTAAAAAAACATTTTTTCTAGGGACAGAAAACTATAGGTAGGGAGAGTGTCAGTGTGTTTTACTGTGCGAATCCTTGTTTCTAGGGACAGGGAAGGACAGTGAGGGAATTCTCCTTGTGCTATAGTGTGCTTTAAAAAAACATTTTTTCTAGGGACAGAAAACTATAGGTAGGAAGAGTGTCAGTTTCTTTCACTGTGATAATCCTTGTTTCTAGGGACAAAGAAGGAAAGTGAGGGAAATTCTCCTTGTGCTATAGTGTGCTTTAAAAAAACATTTTTTCTAGGGACAGAAAACTATAGGTAGGGAGAGTGTCAGTGTGTTTTACTGTGCGAATCCTTGTTTCTAGGGACAGGGAAGGACAGTGAGGGAATTCTCCTTGTGCTATAGTGTGCTTTAAAAAAACATTTTTTCTAGGGACAGAAAACTATAGGTAGGAAGAGTGTCAGTTTCTTTCACTGTGATAATCCTTGTTTCTAGGGACAAAGAAGGAAAGTGAGGGAAATTCTCCTTGTGCTATAGTGTGCTTTAAAAAAACATTTTTTCTAGGGACAGAAAACTATAGGTAGGGAGAGTGTCAGTGTGTTTTACTGTGCGAATCCTTGTTTCTAGGGACAGGGAAGGACAGTGAGGGAATTCTCCTTGTGCTATAGTGTGCTTTAAAAAAACATTTTTTCAAGGGACAGAAAACTATAGGTAGGAAGAGTGTCAGTTTCTTTCACTGTGATAATCCTTGTTTCTAGGGACAAAGAAGGAAAGTGAGGGAAATTCTCCTTGTGCTATAGTGTGCTTTAAAAAAACATTTTTTCTAGGGACAGAAAACTATAGGTAGGGAGAGTGTCAGTGTGTTTTACTGTGCGAATCCTTGTTTTCTAGGGACAGGGAAGGACAGTGAGGGAATTCTCCTTGTGCTATAGTGTGCTTTAAAAAAACATTTTTTCAAGGGACAGAAAACTATAGGTAGGAAGAGTGTCAGTTTCTTTCACTGTGATAATCCTTGTTTCTAGGGACAAAGAAGGAAGTGAGGAAATTCTCCTTGTGCTATAGTGTGCTTTAAAAAAACATTTTTTCTAGGGACAGAAAACTATAGGTAGGGAGAGTGTCAGTGTGTTTTACTGTGCGAATCCTTGTTTCTAGGGACAGGAAAGGACAGTGAGGGAATTCTCCTTGTGCTATAGTGTGCTTTAAAAAAACATTTTTTCTAGGGACAGAAAACTATAGGTAGGAAGAGTGTCAGTTTCTTTCACTGTGATAATCCTTGTTTCTAGGGACAGGGAAGGAAAGTGAGGGAAATTCTCCTTGTGCTATAGTGTGCTTTAAAAAAACATTTTTTCTAGGGACAGAAAACTATAGGCAGGGAGAGTGTCAGTGTGTTTTACTGTGCGAATCCTTGTTTCTAGGGACAGGGAAGGACAGTGAGGGAATTCTCCTTGTGCTATAGTGTGCTTTAAAAAAACATTTTTTCTAGGGACAGAAAACTATAGGTAGGGAGAGTGTCAGTGTGTTTTACTGTGCGAATCCTTGTTTCTAGGGACAGGGAAGGACAGTGAGGGAATTCTCCTTGTGCTATAGTGTGCTTTAAAAAAACATTTTTTCTAGGGACAGAAAACTATAGGTAGGAAGAGTGTCAGTTTCTTTCACTGTGATAATCCTTGTTTCTAGGGACAGGGAAGGAAAGTGAGGGAAATTCTCCTTGTGCTATAGTGTGCTTTAAAAAAACATTTTTTCTAGGGACAGAAAACTATAGGTAGGGAGAGTGTCAGTGTGTTTTACTGTGCGAATCCTTGTTTCTAGGGACAGGAAAGGACAGTGAGGGAATTCTCCTTGTGCTATAGTGTGCTTTAAAAAATCATTTTTTCTAGGGACAGAAAACTATAGGTAGGAAGAGTGTCAGTTTCTTTCACTGTGATAATCCTTGTTTCTAGGGACAGGGAAGGAAAGTGAGGGAAATTCTCCTTGTGCTATAGTGTGCTTTAAAAAAACATTTTTTCTAGGGACAGAAAACTATAGGTAGGGAGAGTGTCAGTGTGTTTTACTGTGCGAATCCTTGTTTCTAGGGACAGGGAAGGACAGTGAGGGAATTCTCCTTGTGCTATAGTGTGCTTTAAAAAAACATTTTTTCAAGGGACAGAAAACTATTGGTAGGAAGAGTGTCAGTTTCTTTCACTGTGATAATCCTTGTTTCTAGGGACAAAGAAGGAAAGTGAGGGAAATTCTCCTTGTGCTATAGTGTGCTTTAAAAAAACATTTTTTCTAGGGACAGAAAACTATAGGTAGGGAGAGTGTCAGTGTGTTTTACTGTGCGAATCCTTGTTTCTAGGGACAGGAAAGGACAGTGAGGGAATTCTCCTTGTGCTATAGTGTGCTTTAAAAAAACATTTTTTCTAGGGACAGAAAACTATAGGTAGGAAGAGTGTCAGTTTCTTTCACTGTGATAATCCTTGTTTCTAGGGACAAAGAAGGAAAGTGAGGGAAATTCTCCTTGTGCTATAGTGTGCTTTAAAAAAACATTTTTTCTAGGGACAGAAAACTATAGGTAGGGAGAGTGTCAGTGTGTTTTACTGTGCGAATCCTTGTTTCTAGGGACAGGGAAGGACAGTGAGGGAATTCTCCTTGTGCTATAGTGTGCTTTAAAAAAACATTTTTTCAAGGGACAGAAAACTATAGGTAGGAAGAGTGTCAGTTTCTTTCACTGTGATAATCCTTGTTTCTAGGGACAAAGAAGGAAAGTGAGGGAAATTCTCCTTGTGCTATAGTGTGCTTTAAAAAAACATTTTTTCTAGGGACAGAAAACTATAGGTAGGGAGAGTGTCAGTGTGTTTTACTGTGCGAATCCTTGTTTCTAGGGACAGGAAAGGACAGTGAGGGAATTCTCCTTGTGCTATAGTGTGCTTTAAAAAAACATTTTTTCTAGGGACAGAAAACTATAGGTAGGAAGAGTGTCAGTTTCTTTCACTGTGATAATCCTTGTTTCTAGGGACAGGGAAGGAAATTGAGGGAAATTCTCCTTGTGCTATAGTGTGCTTTAAAAAAAACATTTTTTCTAGGGACAGAAAACTATAGGTAGGGAGAGTGTCAGTGTGTTTTACTGTGCGAATCCTTGTTTCTAGGGACAGGGAAGGACAGTGAGGGAATTCTCCTTGTGCTATAGTGTGCTTTAAAAAAACATTTTTTCTAGGGACAGAAAACTATAGGTAGAAAGAGTGTCAGTTTCTTTCACTGTGATAATCCTTGTTTCTAGGGACAGGGAAGGAAAGTGAGGGAAATTCTCCTTGTGCTATAGTGTGCTTTAAAAAAACATTTTTTCTAGGGACAGAAAACTATAGGTAGGGAGAGTGTCAGTGTGTTTTACTGTGCGAATCCTTGTTTCTAGGGACAGGGAAGGACAGTGAGGGAATTCTCCTTGTGCTATAGTGTGCTTTAAAAAAACATTTTTTCTAGGGACAGAAAACTATAGGTAGGGAGAGTGTCAGTGTGTTTTACTGTGCGAATCCTTGTTTCTAGGGACAGGGAAGGACAGTGAGGGAATTCTCCTTGTGCTATAGTGTGCTTTAAAAAAACATTTTTTCTAGGGACAGAAAACTATAGGTAGGAAGAGTGTCAGTTTCTTTCACTGTGATAATCCTTGTTTCTAGGGACAAAGAAGGAAAGTGAGGGAAATTCTCCTTGTGCTATAGTGTGCTTTAAAAAAACATTTTTTCTAGGGACAGAAAACTATAGGTAGGGAGAGTGTCAGTGTGTTTTACTGTGCGAATCCTTGTTTCTAGGGACAGGGAAGGACAGTGAGGGAATTCTACTTGTGCTATAGTGTGCTTTAAAAAAACATTTTTTCTAGGGACAGAAAACTATAGGTAGGGAGAGTGTCAGTGTGTTTTACTGTGCGAATCCTTGTTTCTAGGGACAGGGAAGGACAGTGAGGGAATTCTCCTTGTGCTATAGTGTGCTTTAAAAAAACATTTTTTCTAGGGACAGAAAACTATAGGTAGGAAGAGTGTCAGTTTCTTTCACTGTGATAATCCTTGTTTCTAGGGACAAAGAAGGAAAGTGAGGGAAATTCTCCTTGTGCTATAGTGTGCTTTAAAAAAACATTTTTTCTAGGGACAGAAAACTATAGGTAGGGAGAGTGTCAGTGTGTTTTACTGTGCGAATCCTTGTTTCTAGGGACAGGGAAGGACAGTGAGGGAATTCTCCTTGTGCTATAGTGTGCTTTAAAAAAACATTTTTTCTAGGGACAGAAAACTATAGGTAGGGAGAGTGTCAGTGTGTTTTACTGTGCGAATCCTTGTTTCTAGGGACAGGGAAGGACAGTGAGGGAATTCTCCTTGTGCTATAGTGTGCTTTAAGAAAACATTTTTTCTAGGGACAGAAAACTATAGGTAGGAAGAGTGTCAGTTTCTTTCACTGTGATAATCCTTGTTTCTAGGGACAAAGAAGGAAAGTGAGGGAAATTCTCCTTGTGCTATAGTGTGCTTTAAAAAAACATTTTTTCTAGGGACAGAAAACTATAGGTAGGGAGAGTGTCAGTGTGTTTTACTGTGCGAATCCTTGTTTCTAGGGACAGGGAAGGACAGTGAGGGAATTCTCCTTGTGCTATAGTGTGCTTTAAAAAAACATTTTTTCTAGGGACAGAAAACTATAGGTAGGAAGAGTGTCAGTTTCTTTCACTGTGATAATCCTTGTTTCTAGGGACAAAGAAGGAAAGTGAGGGAAATTCTCCTTGTGCTATAGTGTGCTTTAAAAAAACATTTTTTCTAGGGACAGAAAACTATAGGTAGGGAGAGTGTCAGTGTGTTTTACTGTGCGAATCCTTGTTTCTAGGGACAGGGAAGGACAGTGAGGGAATTCTCCTTGTGCTATAGTGTGCTTTAAAAAAACATTTTTTCAAGGGACAGAAAACTATAGGTAGGAAGAGTGTCAGTTTCTTTCACTGTGATAATCCTTGTTTCTAGGGACAAAGAAGGAAAGTGAGGGAAATTCTCCTTGTGCTATAGTGTGCTTTAAAAAAACATTTTTTCTAGGGACAGAAAACTATAGGTAGGGAGAGTGTCAGTGTGTTTTACTGTGCGAATCCTTGTTTCTAGGGACAGGGAAGGACAGTGAGGGAATTCTCCTTGTGCTATAGTGTGCTTTAAAAAAACATTTTTTCAAGGGACAGAAAACTATAGGTAGGAAGAGTGTCAGTTTCTTTCACTGTGATAATCCTTGTTTCTAGGGACAAAGAAGGAAAGTGAGGGAAATTCTCCTTGTGCTATAGTGTGCTTTAAAAAAACATTTTTTCTAGGGACAGAAAACTATAGGTAGGGAGAGTGTCAGTGTGTTTTACTGTGCGAATCCTTGTTTCTAGGGACAGGGAAGGACAGTGAGGGAATTCTCCTTGTGCTATAGTGTGCTTTAAAAAAACATTTTTTCTAGGGACAGAAAACTATAGGTAGGAAGAGTGTCAGTTTCTTTCACTGTGATAATCCTTGTTTCTAGGGACAAAGAAGGAAAGTGAGGGAAATTCTCCTTGTGCTATAGTGTGCTTTAAAAAAACATTTTTTCTAGGGACAGAAAACTATAGGTAGGGAGAGTGTCAGTGTGTTTTACTGTGCAAATCCTTGTTTCTAGGGACAGGGAAGGACAGTGAGGGAATTCTCCTTGTGCTATAGTGTGCTTTAAAAAAACATTTTTTCAAGGGACAGAAAACTATAGGTAGGAAGAGTGTCAGTTTCTTTCACTGTGATAATCCTTGTTTCTAGGGACAAAGAAGGAAAGTGAGGGAAATTCTCCTTGTGCTATAGTGTGCTTTAAAAAAACATTTTTTCTAGGGACAGAAAACTATAGGTAGGGAGAGTGTCAGTGTGTTTTACTGTGCGAATCCTTGTTTCTAGGGACAGGGAAGGACAGTGAGGGAATTCTCCTTGTGCTATAGTGTGCTTTAAAAAAACATTTTTTCAAGGGACAGAAAACTATAGGTAGGAAGAGTGTCAGTTTCTTTCACTGTGATAATCCTTGTTTCTAGGGACAAAGAAGGAAAGTGAGGGAAATTCTCCTTGTGCTATAGTGTGCTTTAAAAAAACATTTTTTCTAGGGACAGAAAACTATAGGTAGGGAGAGTGTCAGTGTGTTTTACTGTGCGAATCCTTGTTTCTAGGGACAGGGAAGGACAGTGAGGGAATTCTCCTTGTGCTATAGTGTGCTTTAAAAAAACATTTTTTCTAGGGACAGAAAACTATAGGTAGGAAGAGTGTCAGTTTCTTTCACTGTGATAATCCTTGTTTCTAGGGACAAAGAAGGAAAGTGAGGGAAATTCTCCTTGTGCTATAGTGTGCTTTAAAAAAACATTTTTTCTAGGGACAGAAAACTATAGGTAGGAAGAGTGTCAGTTTCTTTCACTGTGATAATCCTTGTTTCTAGGGACAGGGAAGGAAAGTGAGGGAAATTCTCCTTGTGCTATAGTGTGCTTTAAAAAAACATTTTTTCTAGGGACAGAAAACTATAGGTAGGGAGAGTGTCAGTGTGTTTTACTGTGCGAATCCTTGTTTCTAGGGACAGGGAAGGACAGTGAGGGAATTCTCCTTGTGCTATAGTGTGCTTTAAAAAAACATTTTTTCAAGGGACAGAAAACTATAGTTAGGAAGAGTGTCAGTTTCTTTCACTGTGATAATCCTTGTTTCTAGGGACAAAGAAGGAAAGTGAGGGAAATTCTCCTTGTGCTATAGTGTGCTTTAAAAAAACATTTTTTCTAGGGACAGAAAACTATAGGTAGGGAGAGTGTCAGTGTGTTTTACTGTGCGAATCCTTGTTTCTAGGGACAGGGAAGGACAGTGAGGGAATTCTCCTTGTGCTATAGTGTGCTTTAAAAAAACATTTTTTCTAGGGACAGAAAACTATAGGTAGGGAGAGTGTCAGTGTGTTTTACTGTGCGAATCCTTGTTTCTAGGGACAGGGAAGGACAGTGAGGGAATTCTCCTTGTGCTATAGTGTGCTTTAAAAAAACATTTTTTCTAGGGACAGAAAACTATAGGTAGGAAGAGTGTCAGTTTCTTTCACTGTGATAATCCTTGTTTCTAGGGACAAAGAAGGAAAGTGAGGGAAATTCTCCTTGTGCTATAGTGTGCTTTAAAAAAACATTTTTTCTAGGGACAGAAAACTATAGGTAGGGAGAGTGTCAGTGTGTTTTACTGTGCGAATCCTTGTTTCTAGGGACAGGGAAGGACAGTGAGGGAATTCTCCTTGTGCTATAGTGTGCTTTAAAAAAACATTTTTTCAAGGGACAGAAAACTATAGGTAGGAAGAGTGTCAGTTTCTTTCACTGTGATAATCCTTGTTTCTAGGGACAAAGAAGGAAAGTGAGGGAAATTCTCCTTGTGCTATAGTGTGCTTTAAAAAAACATTTTTTCTAGGGACAGAAAACTATAGGTAGGGAGAGTGTCAGTGTGTTTTACTGTGCGAATCCTTGTTTCTAGGGACAGGGAAGGACAGTGAGGGAATTCTCCTTGTGCTATAGTGTGCTTTAAAAAAACATTTTTTCAAGGGACAGAAAACTATAGGTAGGAAGAGTGTCAGTTTCTTTCACTGTGATAATCCTTGTTTCTAGGGACAAAGAAGGAAAGTGAGGGAAATTCTCCTTGTGCTATAGTGTGCTTTAAAAAAACATTTTTTCTAGGGACAGAAAACTATAGGTAGGGAGAGTGTCAGTGTGTTTTACTGTGCGAATCCTTGTTTCTAGGGACAGGGAAGGACAGTGAGGGAATTCTCCTTGTGCTATAGTGTGCTTTAAAAAAACATTTTTTCTAGGGACAGAAAACTATAGGTAGGAAGAGTGTCAGTTTCTTTCACTGTGATAATCCTTGTTTCTAGGGACAAAGAAGGAAAGTGAGGGAAATTCTCCTTGTGCTATAGTGTGCTTTAAAAAAACATTTTTTCTAGGGACAGAAAACTATAGGTAGGAAGAGTGTCAGTTTCTTTCACTGTGATAATCCTTGTTTCTAGGGACAGGGAAGGAAAGTGAGGGAAATTCTCCTTGTGCTATAGTGTGCTTTAAAAAAACATTTTTTCTAGGGACAGAAAACTATAGGTAGGGAGAGTGTCAGTGTGTTTTACTGTGCGAATCCTTGTTTCTAGGGACAGGGAAGGACAGTGAGGGAATTCTCCTTGTGCTATAGTGTGCTTTAAAAAAACATTTTTTCTAGGGACAGAAAACTATAGGTAGGAAGAGTGTCAGTTTCTTTCACTGTGATAATCCTTGTTTCTAGGGACAAAGAAGGAAAGTGAGGGAAATTCTCCTTGTGCTATAGTGTGCTTTAAAAAAACATTTTTTCTAGGGACAGAAAACTATAGGTAGGGAGAGTGTCAGTGTGTTTTACTGTGCGAATCCTTGTTTCTAGGGACAGGGAAGGACAGTGAGGGAATTCTCCTTGTGCTATAGTGTGCTTTAAAAAAACATTTTTTCAAGGGACAGAAAACTATAGGTAGGAAGAGTGTCAGTTTCTTTCACTGTGATAATCCTTGTTTCTAGGGACAAAGAAGGAAAGTGAGGGAAATTCTCCTTGTGCTATAGTGTGCTTTAAAAAAACATTTTTTCTAGGGACAGAAAACTATAGGTAGGGAGAGTGTCAGTGTGTTTTACTGTGCGAATCCTTGTTTCTAGGGACAGGGAAGGACAGTGAGGGAATTCTCCTTGTGCTATAGTGTGCTTTAAAAAAACATTTTTTCTAGGGACAGAAAACTATAGGTAGGAAGAGTGTCAGTTTCTTTCACTGTGATAATCCTTGTTTCTAGGGACAAAGAAGGAAAGTGAGGGAAATTCTCCTTGTGCTATAGTGTGCTTTAAAAAAACATTTTTTCTAGGGACAGAAAACTATAGGTAGGAAGAGTGTCAGTTTCTTTCACTGTGATAATCCTTGTTTCTAGGGACAGGGAAGGAAAGTGAGGGAAATTCTCCTTGTGCTATAGTGTGCTTTAAAAAAACATTTTTTCTAGGGACAGAAAACTATAGGTAGGGAGAGTGTCAGTGTGTTTTACTGTGCGAATCCTTGTTTCTAGGGACAGGGAAGGACAGTGAGGGAATTCTCCTTGTGCTATAGTGTGCTTTAAAAAAACATTTTTTCTAGGGACAGAAAACTATAGGTAGGAAGAGTGTCAGTTTCTTTCACTGTGATAATCCTTGTTTCTAGGGACAAAGAAGGAAAGTGAGGGAAATTCTCCTTGTGCTATAGTGTGCTTTAAAAAAACATTTTTTCTAGGGACAGAAAACTATAGGTAGGGAGAGTGTCAGTGTGTTTTACTGTGCGAATCCTTGTTTCTAGGGACAGGGAAGGACAGTGAGGGAATTCTCCTTGTGCTATAGTGTGCTTTAAAAAAACATTTTTTCTAGGGACAGAAAACTATAGGTAGGAAGAGTGTCAGTGTGTTTTACTGTGCGAATCCTTGTTTCTAGGGACAGGGAAGGACAGTGAGGGAATTCTCCTTGTGCTATAGTGTGCTTTAAAAAAACATTTTTTCTAGGGACAGAAAACTATAGGTAGGAAGAGTGTCAGTTTCTTTCACTGTGATAATCCTTGTTTCTAGGGACAAAGAAGGAAAGTGAGGGAAATTCTCCTTGTGCTATAGTGTGCTTTAAAAAAACATTTTTTCTAGGGACAGAAAACTATAGGTAGGGAGAGTGTCAGTGTGTTTTACTGTGCGAATTCTTGTTTCTAGGGACAGGGAAGGACAGTGAGGGAATTCTCCTTGTGCTATAGTGTGCTTTAAAAAAACATTTTTTCAAGGGACAGAAAACTATAGGTAGGAAGAGTGTCAGTTTCTTTCACTGTGATAATCCTTGTTTCTAGGGACAAAGAAGGAAAGTGAGGGAAATTCTCCTTGTGCTATAGTGTGCTTTAAAAAAACATTTTTTCTAGGGACAGAAAACTATAGGTAGGGAGAGTGTCAGTGTGTTTTACTGTGCGAATCCTTGTTTCTAGGGACAGGGAAGGACAGTGAGGGAATTCTCCTTGTGCTATAGTGTGCTTTAAAAAAACATTTTTTCAAGGGACAGAAAACTATAGGTAGGAAGAGTGTCAGTTTCTTTCACTGTGATAATCCTTGTTTCTAGGGACAAAGAAGGAAAGTGAGGGAAATTCTCCTTGTGCTATAGTGTGCTTTAAAAAAACATTTTTTCTAGGGACAGAAAACTATAGGTAGGGAGAGTGTCAGTGTGTTTTACTGTGCGAATCCTTGTTTCTAGGGACAGGGAAGGACAGTGAGGGAATTCTCCTTGTGCTATAGTGTGCTTTAAAAAAACATTTTTTCTAGGGACAGAAAACTATAGGTAGGAAGAGTGTCAGTTTCTTTCACTGTGATAATCCTTGTTTCTAGGGACAAAGAAGGAAAGTGAGGGAAATTCTCCTTGTGCTATAGTGTGCTTTAAAAAAACATTTTTTCTAGGGACAGAAAACTATAGGTAGGAAGAGTGTCAGTTTCTTTCACTGTGATAATCCTTGTTTCTAGGGACAGGGAAGGAAAGTGAGGGAAATTCTCCTTGTGCTATAGTGTGCTTTAAAAAAACATTTTTTCTAGGGACAGAAAACTATAGGTAGGGAGAGTGTCAGTGTGTTTTACTGTGCGAATCCTTGTTTCTAGGGACAGGGAAGGACAGTGAGGGAATTCTCCTTGTGCTATAGTGTGCTTTAAAAAAACATTTTTTCAAGGGACAGAAAACTATAGTTAGGAAGAGTGTCAGTTTCTTTCACTGTGATAATCCTTGTTTCTAGGGACAAAGAAGGAAAGTGAGGGAAATTCTCCTTGTGCTATAGTGTGCTTTAAAAAAACATTTTTTCTAGGGACAGAAAACTATAGGTAGGGAGAGTGTCAGTGTGTTTTACTGTGCGAATCCTTGTTTCTAGGGACAGGGAAGGACAGTGAGGGAATTCTCCTTGTGCTATAGTGTGCTTTAAAAAAACATTTTTTCTAGGGACAGAAAACTATAGGTAGGGAGAGTGTCAGTGTGTTTTACTGTGCGAATCCTTGTTTCTAGGGACAGGGAAGGACAGTGAGGGAATTCTCCTTGTGCTATAGTGTGCTTTAAAAAAACATTTTTTCTAGGGACAGAAAACTATAGGTAGGAAGAGTGTCAGTTTCTTTCACTGTGATAATCCTTGTTTCTAGGGACAAAGAAGGAAAGTGAGGGAAATTCTCCTTGTGCTATAGTGTGCTTTAAAAAAACATTTTTTCTAGGGACAGAAAACTATAGGTAGGGAGAGTGTCAGTGTGTTTTACTGTGCGAATCCTTGTTTCTAGGGACAGGGAAGGACAGTGAGGGAATTCTCCTTGTGCTATAGTGTGCTTTAAAAAAACATTTTTTCAAGGGACAGAAAACTATAGGTAGGAAGAGTGTCAGTTTCTTTCACTGTGATAATCCTTGTTTCTAGGGACAAAGAAGGAAAGTGAGGGAAATTCTCCTTGTGCTATAGTGTGCTTTAAAAAAACATTTTTTCTAGGGACAGAAAACTATAGGTAGGGAGAGTGTCAGTGTGTTTTACTGTGCGAATCCTTGTTTCTAGGGACAGGGAAGGACAGTGAGGGAATTCTCCTTGTGCTATAGTGTGCTTTAAAAAAACATTTTTTCTAGGGACAGAAAACTATAGGTAGGAAGAGTGTCAGTTTCTTTCACTGTGATAATCCTTGTTTCTAGGGACAAAGAAGGAAAGTGAGGGAAATTCTCCTTGTGCTATAGTGTGCTTTAAAAAAACATTTTTTCTAGGGACAGAAAACTATAGGTAGGAAGAGTGTCAGTTTCTTTCACTGTGATAATCCTTGTTTCTAGGGACAGGGAAGGAAAGTGAGGGAAATTCTCCTTGTGCTATAGTGTGCTTTAAAAAAACATTTTTTCTAGGGACAGAAAACTATAGGTAGGGAGAGTGTCAGTGTGTTTTACTGTGCGAATCCTTGTTTCTAGGGACAGGGAAGGACAGTGAGGGAATTCTCCTTGTGCTATAGTGTGCTTTAAAAAAACATTTTTTCAAGGGACAGAAAACTATAGTTAGGAAGAGTGTCAGTTTCTTTCACTGTGATAATCCTTGTTTCTAGGGACAAAGAAGGAAAGTGAGGGAAATTCTCCTTGTGCTATAGTGTGCTTTAAAAAAACATTTTTTCTAGGGACAGAAAACTATAGGTAGGGAGAGTGTCAGTGTGTTTTACTGTGCGAATCCTTGTTTCTAGGGACAGGGAAGGACAGTGAGGGAATTCTCCTTGTGCTATAGTGTGCTTTAAAAAAACATTTTTTCTAGGGACAGAAAACTATAGGTAGGGAGAGTGTCAGTGTGTTTTACTGTGCGAATCCTTGTTTCTAGGGACAGGGAAGGACAGTGAGGGAATTCTCCTTGTGCTATAGTGTGCTTTAAAAAAACATTTTTTCTAGGGACAGAAAACTATAGGTAGGAAGAGTGTCAGTTTCTTTCACTGTGATAATCCTTGTTTCTAGGGACAAAGAAGGAAAGTGAGGGAAATTCTCCTTGTGCTATAGTGTGCTTTAAAAAAACATTTTTTCTAGGGACAGAAAACTATAGGTAGGGAGAGTGTCAGTGTGTTTTACTGTGCGAATCCTTGTTTCTAGGGACAGGGAAGGACAGTGAGGGAATTCTCCTTGTGCTATAGTGTGCTTTAAAAAAACATTTTTTCAAGGGACAGAAAACTATAGGTAGGAAGAGTGTCAGTTTCTTTCACTGTGATAATCCTTGTTTCTAGGGACAAAGAAGGAAAGTGAGGGAAATTCTCCTTGTGCTATAGTGTGCTTTAAAAAAACATTTTTTCTAGGGACAGAAAACTATAGGTAGGGAGAGTGTCAGTGTGTTTTACTGTGCGAATCCTTGTTTCTAGGGACAGGGAAGGACAGTGAGGGAATTCTCCTTGTGCTATAGTGTGCTTTAAAAAAACATTTTTTCAAGGGACAGAAAACTATAGGTAGGAAGAGTGTCAGTTTCTTTCACTGTGATAATCCTTGTTTCTAGGGACAAAGAAGGAAAGTGAGGGAAATTCTCCTTGTGCTATAGTGTGCTTTAAAAAAACATTTTTTCTAGGGACAGAAAACTATAGGTAGGGAGAGTGTCAGTGTGTTTTACTGTGCGAATCCTTGTTTCTAGGGACAGGGAAGGACAGTGAGGGAATTCTCCTTGTGCTATAGTGTGCTTTAAAAAAACATTTTTTCTAGGGACAGAAAACTATAGGTAGGAAGAGTGTCAGTTTCTTTCACTGTGATAATCCTTGTTTCTAGGGACAAAGAAGGAAAGTGAGGGAAATTCTCCTTGTGCTATAGTGTGCTTTAAAAAAACATTTTTTCTAGGGACAGAAAACTATAGGTAGGAAGAGTGTCAGTTTCTTTCACTGTGATAATCCTTGTTTCTAGGGACAGGGAAGGAAAGTGAGGGAAATTCTCCTTGTGCTATAGTGTGCTTTAAAAAAACATTTTTTCTAGGGACAGAAAACTATAGGTAGGGAGAGTGTCAGTGTGTTTTACTGTGCGAATCCTTGTTTCTAGGGACAGGGAAGGACAGTGAGGGAATTCTCCTTGTGCTATAGTGTGCTTTAAAAAAACATTTTTTCTAGGGACAGAAAACTATAGGTAGGAAGAGTGTCAGTTTCTTTCACTGTGATAATCCTTGTTTCTAGGGACAAAGAAGGAAAGTGAGGGAAATTCTCCTTGTGCTATAGTGTGCTTTAAAAAAACATTTTTTCTAGGGACAGAAAACTATAGGTAGGGAGAGTGTCAGTGTGTTTTACTGTGCGAATCCTTGTTTCTAGGGACAGGGAAGGACAGTGAGGGAATTCTCCTTGTGCTATAGTGTGCTTTAAAAAAACATTTTTTCAAGGGACAGAAAACTATAGGTAGGAAGAGTGTCAGTTTCTTTCACTGTGATAATCCTTGTTTCTAGGGACAAAGAAGGAAAGTGAGGGAAATTCTCCTTGTGCTATAGTGTGCTTTAAAAAAACATTTTTTCTAGGGACAGAAAACTATAGGTAGGGAGAGTGTCAGTGTGTTTTACTGTGCGAATCCTTGTTTCTAGGGACAGGGAAGGACAGTGAGGGAATTCTCCTTGTGCTATAGTGTGCTTTAAAAAAACATTTTTTCTAGGGACAGAAAACTATAGGTAGGAAGAGTGTCAGTTTCTTTCACTGTGATAATCCTTGTTTCTAGGGACAAAGAAGGAAAGTGAGGGAAATTCTCCTTGTGCTATAGTGTGCTTTAAAAAAACATTTTTTCTAGGGACAGAAAACTATAGGTAGGAAGAGTGTCAGTTTCTTTCACTGTGATAATCCTTGTTTCTAGGGACAGGGAAGGAAAGTGAGGGAAATTCTCCTTGTGCTATAGTGTGCTTTAAAAAAACATTTTTTCTAGGGACAGAAAACTATAGGTAGGGAGAGTGTCAGTGTGTTTTACTGTGCGAATCCTTGTTTCTAGGGACAGGGAAGGACAGTGAGGGAATTCTCCTTGTGCTATAGTGTGCTTTAAAAAAACATTTTTTCTAGGGACAGAAAACTATAGGTAGGAAGAGTGTCAGTTTCTTTCACTGTGATAATCCTTGTTTCTAGGGACAAAGAAGGAAAGTGAGGGAAATTCTCCTTGTGCTATAGTGTGCTTTAAAAAAACATTTTTTCTAGGGACAGAAAACTATAGGTAGGGAGAGTGTCAGTGTGTTTTACTGTGCGAATCCTTGTTTCTAGGGACAGGGAAGGACAGCGAGGGAATTCTCCTTGTGCTATAGTGTGCTTTAAAAAAACATTTTTTCAAGGGACAGAAAACTATAGGTAGGAAGAGTGTCAGTTTCTTTCACTGTGATAATCCTTGTTTCTAGGGACAAAGAAGGAAAGTGAGGGAAATTCTCCTTGTGCTATAGTGTGCTTTAAAAAAACATTTTTTCTAGGGACAGAAAACTATAGGTAGGGAGAGTGTCAGTGTGTTTTACTGTGCGAATCCTTGTTTCTAGGGACAGGGAAGGACAGTGAGGGAATTCTCCTTGTGCTATAGTGTGCTTTAAAAAAACATTTTTTCTAGGGACAGAAAACTATAGGTAGGAAGAGTGTCAGTTTCTTTCACTGTGATAATCCTTGTTTCTAGGGACAAAGAAGGAAAGTGAGGGAAATTCTCCTTGTGCTATAGTGTGCTTTAAAAAAACATTTTTTCTAGGGACAGAAAACTATAGGTAGGAAGAGTGTCAGTTTCTTTCACTGTGATAATCCTTGTTTCTAGGGACAGGGAAGGAAAGTGAGGGAAATTCTCCTTGTGCTATAGTGTGCTTTAAAAAAACATTTTTTCTAGGGACAGAAAACTATAGGTAGGGAGAGTGTCAGTGTGTTTTACTGTGCGAATCCTTGTTTCTAGGGACAGGGAAGGACAGTGAGGGAATTCTCCTTGTGCTATAGTGTGCTTTAAAAAAACATTTTTTCTAGGGACAGAAAACTATAGGTAGTGTGAGGGGGTTAGCTCGGCAGCGGGTGTGTGTGACCCCCGGGATGGGCTCCCCACACAAAAACAGGCCCAGCAAACGGAGGTTGTGGTTTTCAAAATCAAAAAGGTGCGGTTTATTTTCTATTTACAGTGACAAAACACAGCAAAGCAAAAGAAACATAAACAAAATAAATCCTGGTCAACTTGACCTCTGACTAAACATACAGGTTTCCTAACTAACAACTGGGATCAGCCTAGTGCTGTCCTAGTCCCTAAGTCCCTGGTTTTAAATGTCCAAGCAAATAGCCACACAGGTTTTGTCTCACCGCACAGGGGTTCACTCTCCCTAGACAGTCCACACAGGTCTGGTTCCAGGCATGAGCAAACACCTAATGAATCTGGGAGTTCTTATAGAGGCCTAAATGAGCTGACAAGCTTCAGCTGGTCTCATCAACTCCCTGTCTGCACGACGCCCCACACTCTCCCTAGAGGTATGAGTCATCCATGAGCCCACTAGCCTCAGCTGGGCTTATACAACTCTCCACCTAGTTGTATAAGTCGGCGTAAAGCCTGAATCTGGGCGAAATATATCTACCCCCCTGGATGCAACCAGGTGACTTTACCTTCCTGCTGTCACATACCCCCCCCTCTTGTTTTAACCTCGGGGTTGGAACACCAGCAATCAGGCATTCATGTACTCGAGACAAAGCATCCACATTCCCCATTTGAACGCCAGGGCGATGCTTTACTGTGAAGTTGAATTCCTGGAGGGCCAGGAACCACCTATTCACTCTTCTATTTGTTTCCTTGTTTTGAGCCATCCACTTTAACGGAGCGTGATCCGTAACCATGTCAAAGTGCCTACCTAGCAGGTAGTACCGAAGGGAATCTAGAGCCCACTTCACCGCTAAACACTCCTTTTCAACGGTGGCGTAATTTACCTCATGGGACTTCAACTTCCTGCTGAGGTAAATGACTGGGTGCTCTTCCCCGTTCCAGACCTGGGACAATACTGCTCCTAACCCCACATCTGACGCATCACTTTGTACGACAAAGTCTTTAGAGAAGTCGGGTGAGTACAACACTGGCTGGCTACATAAGGCTTGTTTCAAGAATTGGAATGCTGCCTCAGCCTCGGGGGTCCATTTAATCATGACCGACCCTTTCCCCTTCGTCAGGTTGGTTAGGGGCACAGCCTTAGAAGCAAAGTGGGGAATGAATCGCCGATAATACCCAGCGATTCCCAGAAAGGCTCGTACCTGCTTCTTGCTGTTGGGACGTGGCCAACTCTGGATGGCCTCGATTTTGTTGAGTTGGGGTTTTATTACTCCCCTCCCAATGGTGTACCCAAGATATTTGGCCTCCTCCTGCCCAATGGTACACTTCTTGGGGTTAGCCGTAAACCCCGCTTCCCGAACAGAGTCCAGGACTGCTTGCACTTTTGGCAGATGTGAGGCCCAATCTGTGCTATGGACAATTACGTCATCCAGGTAAGCCGCAGCATACTTCCGATGGGGCCTCAGCATCTGGTCCATTTTCCGCTGGAATGTGGCCGGCGCATTCTGTAACCCGAACGGCATTCTTTTATATTGGAACGCCCCGTCTGGGGTTACAAATGCGGTTTTCTCTTTGGCCGACTTGGCCAGGGGGATTTGCCAATACCCTTTTGTGAGGTCAAGAGTCGTCATGTATCGGGCTGTTCCCAGCCGGTCGATCAACTCATCAATACGTGGCATGGGGTAGGTGTCAAATTTTGTAACTTTGTTCAACTGACGAAAATCGTTACAAAATCGCCAGCTCCCATCCGGTTTAGGCACCAACACAATGGGACTAGACCAATCACTTTGGGACTCCTCTATCACCCCTAAGTTCAGCATTTTCTGTACTTCCTCCCGTATTGCCTCCCGTCGGGCCTCTGGGATCCGATAGGGTTTTAACTTCACCCTTTCACCGGGTGGGGTAATGATGTCATGCTCTACCCCAGATGTTTGTCCCGGCAGCTCAGAGAATACCTCCTTGTTGCGAAGCACAAACTCCTTAACCTCCTGTTGTTGGGGTTGTGACAAGGTGGCTGCTATTCCAACCTCAGGAATCACGCAACCAGTTTGAGCTGGTGACCAAGTGTCTGCGACTAGGGACTCTCTATCCCTCCAGGCTTTCAACAGATTAACGTGATAGATCTGTTCGGGCTTTCGCCTTCCTGGTTGTCTGACCTTGTAATTCACTTCGCTCACTTTTTCCATTATCTCATAGGGGCCTTGCCATTTGGCAAGGAATTTACTTTCAACCGTAGGGACAAGTACCAGTATCCTATCCCCCGGGGAAAAGGTACGGGTCTTGGCTCCACGGTTGTACACTCTCTGCTGTGCTAACTGCGCTTGGGCCAAATGTTCCTTCACGATGGGCATTACCTGTGCAATTCGGTCTTGCATCAGGGCGACATGCTCAATCACACTCCTGTGGGGAGAACTCTCACTTTCCCAAGTTTCCTTGGCAATATCCAACAGCCCTCTTGGGTGTCTCCCATACAGTAACTCAAAGGGGGAGAATCCCGTAGAGGATTGGGGCACCTCCCTAATAGCAAACATCAGATAAGGAAGTAGACAGTCCCAATCCTTTCCATCTCTATCCACCACTTTCTTCAACATTTGTTTTAGGGTTTTGTTGAATCTTTCAACCAGCCCATCGGTTTGGGGGTGATACACAGATGTACGTAATTGCGTCACTTTGAACAATTTACACAGCTCCTTCATAACCCGGGACATAAAGGGTGTACCTTGGTCCGTAAGCAGTTCTTTACAAATACCCACGCGGCTAAACACAAGAGATAGCTCTTTGGCTATGGTTTTGGCCGAGGTATTTCGGAGAGGGATCGCTTCTGGATAACGGGTGGCATAGTCCATTATAACTAATATGTACTGGTGCCCCCTAGCGGACTTGATTATAGGACCTACCAAATCCATGGCGATCCTCTCAAACGGGACCTCAATGATGGGTAGAGGGACCAGCGGGCTACGGAAATGTGGCATCGGGGCCAACCTCTGACACACAGGGCAGGAGGAACAATCATTTTCTATGTCCTTCATCACCCCCGGCCAATAGAATCTCTGTAATACCCTCTCTCGGGTTTTCTCTGTCCCCAGATGACCTCCAAGAATGTGCCCATGGGCCAACTCCAACACCAACTTCCTGTAAGGTTTGGGCACCACAAGCTGCTCAACGGTTTCTTCTGCCCTTTTTGCCACCCAATACAGTAGGTCCTTCTCTACGCTGAAGTATGGGTAAGTGCAGGTATTATCTGGGTTCGCTAACTCGCCATCTATTTTCACTACGTTTTCCCGTGCCTTTATTAGGGCGGGGTCTCTCAACTGTTCTGTGGCAAAGTTTTCCCTGTGAACCTCAAGATCACAAAACTCCACAGACGGTAGGTTTTCGTCTGAGGAGGTGGGCTCCTCTCCAGTTTCTTGAGTCTCCCCTGCCAATACTGATAAGGGAAATTCCGGAGAGTCCTCACCACTCTCAGGGGAGTTCTGGCTATCACATTCCTGGTACATAGGGGCACCAGTAGGGGGCTCAGGATCATCCCACAGTTCCCAGAACTTCGGAAAATCCCTTCCCACAATGGCGTCATGCGGTAACTGAGATACTAAGCCCACTGGGTGAGAGAGGGTACCTTTGGGGGTCTCGAAACACACTGTAGTCACTGGATACTCTCGGGTGTCCCCATGCACACAAATAACAGCTACCTTGCTATTCCCAGAGACCTCTGTTTTAACTAACTCAGCCTTTATCAGGGTCACAAGGCTACCTGAATCCAGCAATACCACAACATTTCTACCATTAACACACATTTTGCATAAATGTTTCTCAGTTCCTCGAATGGCAGTGCATGCGACTGTCGCACACAACGACTGACGTCTGCCCGTCAGAAAGTCACACTGCATGGGTTCCTCCACAACCGGGCAATTGGCTGCAATATGTCCCGCTTGCCGGCAGCGGTAGCAAACGATCCTTCTTGCCGCCTCTTGAGCCGCTGATTTCCCAGGCTGTTCTCGCCAAACTTGGGGTAGAGCTCCCACCCTCTCACTCTCTCCACCCTCACCCCTTGGAATCCTCTTATCCGCCCCTGGGGATGGTCTGGTCTTAGGGTGGAAAGTCCGAGTGTCTCTGGAAGAGGCCGTCAGGTTCTCTGTAGCCAAGTATTTCTCCACACGATCCACAAGACCATCGGCCGTCTCTGGGTCTCCATGGCTTACCCACTTTTGGATGGCAGTAGGAAGAGCTCTCAAAAATCGATCCATTACAACACGTTCCACAATCTTTGGTGCGGACAAAGTCTCTGGCTGTAGCCACTTTCTGCTCAGGTGAATGAGATCATACATTTGAGACCTGGGGGGTTTTCCAAGCTGGAAAGTCCAGTTATGCACACGCTGAGCCCGGACAGCCTGGGTGACACCCAGCCTTGCCAATATTTCAGCTTTTAGCATCACATAGTCTTTTGCTTGGTTAGGCTCTAGGTCATAGTAAGCTTTCTGCGATTCACCAGTTAACAGAGGAGCCACCAGTCCAGCCCACTGCTCCTCAGGCCACTTTTCTCTTTCAGCGGTCCTTTCAAATGTGGTCAAAAATACCTCTGGATCATCCTCTCCAGTCATTTTTGTCAATAAACGACTCACCCCAAAGGACGCGGTATTAGTGGGACGGCTTTCCTCACTGGTCTGCGGACGTTGCTGCATTACTGCTTCCATCTGTTGTTGTAGTCTCTGCTCTTGCTTCTGCAACAGGTCTATGAAGCGGGCCTCAGATTGCTGCTGGGCTTGTTGCTGAGCCTCCAGACTCTGTTGCAAAGTTGCGTTTGTCTGCTGCTGGGCTGCAAGGCTCTGTTGATGAGCTTGCTGCTGGGCTGCGAAGTTCTGTTGTTGAGCTGCAAGGCTCTGTTGATGAGCTTGCTGCTGGGCTGCGAAGCTCTGTTGATGAGCTGCAAGGCTCTTTTGTAAACCTGCATTTGTCTGCTGTTGATTGGCATTTGCTAGAGCCAGCTGCTTCAGTATCTCCTCCATGCTGGCTTAAAAAAAAACTGCCTGCATTCTCCACCAACTGTGAGGGGGTTAGCTCGGCAGCGGGTGTGTGTGACCCCCGGGATGGGCTCCCCACACAAAAACAGGCCCAGCAAACGGAGGTTGTGGTTTTCAAAATCAAAAAGGTGCGGTTTATTTTCTATTTACAGTGACAAAACACAGCAAAGCAAAAGAAACATAAACAAAATAAATCCTGGTCAACTTGACCTCTGACTAAACATACAGGTTTCCTAACTAACAACTCGGATCAGCCTAGTGCTGTCCTAGTCCCTAAGTCCCTGGTTTTAAATGTCCAAGCAAATAGCCACACAGGCTTTGTCTCACCGCACAGGGGTTCACTCTCCCTAGACAGTCCACACAGGTCTGGTTCCAGGCATGAGCAAACACCTAATGAATCTGGGAGTTCTTATAGAGGCCTAAATGAGCTGACAAGCTTCAGCTGTTCTCATCAACTCCCTGTCTGCACGACGCCCCACACTCTCCCTAGAGGTATGAGTCATCCATGAGCCCACTAGCCTCAGCTGGGCTTATACAACTCTCCACCTAGTTGTATAAGTCGGCGTAAAGCCTGAATCTGGGCGAAATATATCTACCCCCCTGGATTCAACCAGGTGACTTTACCTTCCTGCTGTCACAGTAGGAAGAGTGTCAGTTTCTTTCACTGTGATAATCCTTGTTTCTAGGGACAGGGAAGGACAGTGAGGGAAATTCTCCTTGTGCTATAGTGTGCTAAAGCATTCCTCATCAACCATCTTTGAAATCCTTGTTTTTTTGGACAGTCAGGGAAATTGTCGTTGTGCTATTCTGTGCAAAAGCAATCATCCTCAACCATATTTAGAAATCCTTAAGTAAAGGGACAGAGAAGGACACCTGAAGGTAGCCCTTATTGCTTTTTTCCCATCTCCCTGCAGGCCATCTATTAGAATGTCTGGAAGGCAAACAAGGAGAGGCAGACAGTCAGGAGGCAATAAAAGAGGGCAAGCAGGCTCTGTGTCTGGGGGCAACAGTGCTGGTCGTGGACGCGGTGCATTGTCATCAGCACATGGCCATGGGACACGCTTGTCCTTCTTTTCGGCAGCTGGACATGTTGAGCCACATCATGCCGAAGACTTGGTAGAGTGGATGACCAAGCCCTCCTCCTCCTCCTCATCCTCTCTCACCCAGGCTCAGGGTACTGGAAAAGCAGCTGCCAAAGCGTCCTCTTCCCTGGTATCAATGTCAGACTCATCATCAGTCACTCCTTCCCTAGACCCACCATGTCCTCCTCCTGAGGAGTCCCCCGAACTGTTTGAGCACAGTGTTGGGTACATGCTCCAGGAGGATGCCCAGCGTTTCGAAGGGTCTGATGATGAAACCCAGCTACAGGAAGGCAGTAGCGTGAGAGCAGACAGAGGGGATGCTCAAGAAGGACACCAATCTGGCAGTCATGTTCCAGCAGCTGCAGCATACTGCCAGATTGGCTCCAGTGATGAGGAGGGAGGGGATGATGAGGTCACTGACTCCACGTGGGTGCCTAATAGGAGAGAGGAGGAGGAGGATGAGGCACATCTCCAACGAGGCAGGATGCCCTTTGGTGGCCAGCGTAAGGGCAGTACACCGACGGAATCACACCGCAGAGCTCCGCCTGTGCAGGGCGCTGCCTCTGCCCGTCATTCAAAAAGTTCTTTGGTGTGGGCCTTTTTTGAGGCTAGTGCATCAGATCGCACAGCTGCTGTTTGCAACATATGTCTCAAGCGTATATCGCGTGGTCAAAACATCAGCCGCTTGGGTACCACATGCCTGACCAGACATATGTTGACCTGCCATGCAGCTCGTTGGCAAGCCTACCTCAAAGACCCACACCAAAGAACAAAGCGGACCTCTCCTTGCACCGCATCAGCTGGGATCTCCAACCCCACTATAACTTCAGTCCTCTCTGAAACATGCACTGAGAGGAATGAAGGTGTAGAATTAGGTGTGTCACAGCCAAGTACTTGCGGCCACTCTGCTAGCAGTACACCGACGTCCGATTCTAGCAGGCAAATTTCCCTGCCCCAGCTGCTGGACCGTCGAAAGAAGTTCACTCCTAGCCATCCACATGCCCAGCGGTTGAATGCTAGCTTGGCTAAATTGCTAGCGCTTCAACTGCTGCCTTTTCAGTTGGTAGACTCGGCCCCCTTCCGTGAGTTTGTGCAATGTGCGGTTCCTCAGTGGCAGGTTCCCAAACGCCACTTTTTCTCACGGAAGGCTATTCCGGCTCTCTACCGGCATGTGGAAGGCAATGTCTTGGCCTCGCTGGACAGGGCGGTCAGCGGTAAGGTGCATATTACCGCTGACTCATGGTCCAGCAGGCATGGACAGGGACGTTACCTTTCTTTCACGGCCCATTGGGTCACTCTTTTGGCAGCTGGGAAGGATGCAGGACAAGGTGCAGTAGTGTTGGAGGTTGTTCCACCGCCACGCCTCCAAAATGCTACTACTGGTTGTGACACACCTCTCTCCTCCACCCCCTCCTCTTCTTCTTCCTTCATGGCCTCTTCCTGTGGTTTGTCCTCGGAACCAGCGGTGCTCCGTAGGCGTTCAAGGGGCTACGCAAGTACGCAGGCAAAAAGATGCCATGCCGTGCTTGCGCTGGTGTGTTTGGGGGACAGAAGCCACACTGGGGCAGAGGTCCTGTCTGCTCTGCAGGGCCAGGCCGAGAGGTGGTTGACGCCACGCCAGCTTAAGCCAGGAATGGTGGTTTGCGACAATGGCACCAACCTCCTCTCCGCCCTCCGACAGGGACAACTGACCCATGTGCCCTGTGTGGCTCACGTCCTTAACCTGGTGGTGCAGCGGTTCTTGGGCAGGTACCCGGGCTTACAGGATGTCCTGAGGCAGGCCAGGAAAGTCTGTGTGCATTTCCGCAGATCTTATAATGCCAGTGCTCGCCTGGCTGAGCTGCAAAAGGAGTTGAACCTGCCCAAGAACCGCCTTATATGTGACATGCCCACCAGGTGGAACTCAACGTTGGCCATGCTGCAGCGGCTGCACACGCAGCAGAGGGCCATCAATGAGTACCTGTGCGACTACGGCACCAGGACAGGGTCAGGGGAGCTTGGTTTTTTTTCTCCACGCCAGTGGGGCATGATCAGGGATGCATGCACTGTCCTGGCACCATTTGAGGAGGTCACGAGGATGGTGAGCAGTGACAGTGCATGCATCAGTGACACTGTACCTCTTGTCCACCTGTTGGAGCACACGCTGCGTGGAATAATGGACAGGGCACTTGAGGCAGAACAGAGGCAGGAAGAGGAGGACTTCCTTGCCTCTCAAGGCCCCCTTTACCCAGACAGTGTTCCTTCTGTCCCACCCATCGCACAGGAAGAGGAGGAGGAGGAGGATTGTGTCAGCATGGAGGTGGAGGCTGGCACTCAGCATCATCAGCAGCAGTCTTTTAGGGATGATTTACAGTACCAAGAAACCAGTGGACTTGTACGTGGCTGGGAGGAGGTGGCTGCGGATCATGTCGTCCTTAGTGACCCAGAGGACTCCGGAGCGAATGCCTCAGCAAACCTACGCTGCATGGCCTCCCTGATCCTGCAAAGTCTGCGGAAGGATCCTCGTATTCTTCGGATCAAGGAGAGGGACCATTACTGGCTGGCCACTCTCCTTGATCCACGGTACAAGGGTAAGGTTGCGGACCTTATGTTACCGTCGCAGAGGGAGCAGAGGATGAGACAACTCCGGGAGGCCTTGCAGAAAGGTCTGTGCAACGCGTTCCCAGAGACTGGGAGGTTACACACTCCTGGTCCTGGACAACGAGTTGCTGAGGCTTCGGCCAGTCAAAGAAGGAGCGGTGGGGAAGGTGGCCGTCTGACCGATGCGTTCAGACAATTCTTTAGTCCGCAGCCCCAAAGTATGATCGGTTCCAGCAACCATCGCCAGCGTCTGATAAACATGGTGCAGGAATATCTAGGGGCAAGGTCAGACTTGGACACCTTCCCCACCGAAAATCCTCTGGCTTACTGGGTCTTGAGGATGGATCACTGGCCAGAGCTTGCACAGTATGCAATTGAGCTACTGGCCTGTCCTGCATCCAGCGTTCTTTCGGAACGCACATTCAGTGCTGCTGGAGGATTTGTCACGGATCACAGGGTGCGCCTGTCCACCGACTCGGTTGATCGACTGACTTTCATCAAGATGAACCAGTCTTGGATCACCACCAGCTACCACACACCTGATGCTGATATAACAGACTAATTGATTTTAACATGTCACATCCCTTCAAGACTGATGCTGATGCTGAGTGCCTGTGCTGTTATGTTGACTGGCTATCCTCCTCCTCCGAGTCCTCAATGATATGATTGATGATGATAGCTTGGAAGATCATTTTTGTTTATGGGTGCCGCCACCAGTGGCTAAGGCCCAATTTTTCAGCCCCTGTTTTACAGGGGCGTGTAATTACAATTTTTTTAGCAATAATTTGCCATAGGGCTCATTGCTGTGCTCCAAGTACAGTATCTGTGAGGGGTTGGAGTGTTGTGGCACCAGTGCCTAAGGCCCAATTTTTCAGCCCCTGTTTAACAGGGGCGTGTCATTACAATTTTTGAAGCAATACTTTGCAACAGGGCTCATTGCTGTGCTCCAAGTACAGTATCTGTGAGGGGTTGTAGTGTTGTGCCACCAGTGCCTAAGGCCCAATTTTTCAGCCCCTGTTCAACAGGGGCATGCAATTACAATTCTTGATCTAATAATTCACAGCAGGGCCCATTGCTGCACCCACCAAGAGTAACTCTGAGGGCTTACAGTGTTGTGGCAACGCCACCACCACCACCACCACGAAAGGCCCAATTTTTCAGCCCCTGTTCAAAAGGGGCATGTAATTACAATTCTTGATCTAATAATTCACAGCAGGGCCCATTGCTGCACCCACCAAGAGTAACTCTGAGGGCTTACAGTGTTGTGGCAACACCACCACCACCACCACCACCACGAAAGGCCCAATTTTTCAGCCCCTGTTCAACAGGGGCATGCAATTACAATTCTTGATCTAATAATTCACAGCAGGGCCCATTGCTGCACCCACCAAGAGTAACTCTGAGGGCTTACAGTGTTGTGGCAACGCCACCACCACCACCACCACCACGAAAGGGCCAATTTTTCAGCCCCTGTTCAAAAGGGGCATGTAATTACAATTCTTGATCTAATAATTCACAGCAGGGCCCATTGCTGCACCC
This sequence comes from Rana muscosa, assembly GCA_029206835.1. Lineage (NCBI taxonomy): Eukaryota > Metazoa > Chordata > Amphibia > Anura > Ranidae > Rana > Rana muscosa. The sequence continues at coordinate 239,527,078 of CM055124.1, forward strand.
ACCAAGAGTAACTCTGAGGGCTTACAGTGTTGTGGCAACACCACCACCACCACCACCACCACGAAAGGCCCAATTTTTCAGCCCCTGTTCAACAGGGGCATGCAATTACAATTCTTGATCTAATAATTCACAGCAGGGCCCATTGCTGCACCCACCAAGAGTAACTCTGAGGGCTTACAGTGTTGTGGCAACGCCACCACCACCACCACCACCACGAAAGGCCCAATTTTTCAGCCCCTGTTCAAAAGGGGCATGTAATTACAATTCTTGATCTAATAATTCACAGCAGGGCCCATTGCTGCACCCACCAAGAGTGACTCTGAGGGCTTACAGTGTTGTGGCAACACCACCACCACCACGAAAGGCCCAATTTTTCAGCCCCTGTTCAACAGGGGCATGCAATTACAATTCTTGATCTAATAATTCACAGCAGGGCCCATTGCTGCACCCACCAAGAGTAACTCTGAGGGCTTACAGTGTTGTGGCTACGCCACCACCACCACCACGAAAGGCCCAATTTTTCAGCCCCTGTTCAAAAGGGGCATGTAATTACAATTCTTGATCTAATAATTCACAGCAGGGCCCATTGCTGCACCCACCAAGAGTAACTCTGAGGGCTTACAGTGTTGTGGCAACGCCACCACCACCACCACCACGAAAGGCCCAATTTTTCAGCCCCTGTTCAAAAGGGGCATGTAATTACAATTCTTGATCTAATAATTCACAGCAGGGCCCATTGCTGCACCCACCAAGAGTAACTGTCAGGGCTTACAGTGTTGTGGCACCAGCACCACCATCAAAGGCCCAATTTTTACTACCACTGTTCAACAATTATATGTAATTAAAATTCCTGATATAATAGTTGACAGCAGGGCGTTCCAGCACCAACCAAGAGTAACTGTGAGTGCTTACAGTGTTGTGCCAACACCAACAACTAAGGGGCCTATTTCTGCAGAGTATATACGGCAGGTCCCTACTTTCAAACATCCAACTTACAAACGACTCCTACTTGCAAACGCAAGAAGACAACAGGAAGTGAGAGGAAATCTACCACTAGGAAGGAAAATTCTCTCCTGTAAGAATAAATATGGGAGAAAGGTGTCTCCTCTGTACTGATGCTTTATCAGCAATCCTTGTTTCAAGAAAAACACCACATTTCAAAAACAGTTGTCATTGGGACGGAAAGTGAGGTGAAATGTTCTGAACAGGGGCACAGACAGCAAAACAAATGTTACAGGGGTGATAACCCTTACCTATGTTTTCCAAAAAGTTTAAAAATAGATTTTTGGGCTGGAGCTACACTTCAACAATGTACCTGTTCAAAATTACAAACAGATTCTACATAAGAACAAACCTACAGTCCCTGTCTTGTATGCACCGCCTGTATACGGCTGTTCAGAGTATATAGGGCCTTTTTTATTTTATGTGCGGGGTTCCCCTTAATATCCATACAAGACCCAAAGGGGCTGGTAATGGGCTGGGGTGGGGGGGGGGTCATGGGGTAGCTATGCCATTTTTCTTAAAGACTTTCATCCATATTACCGGGACCAGACATCACATTAAAGCCGCAAGCAGTTTTAAATGGCTTTTTTTTCCTTTAGAAGTGTCATTTTGTGCAGGGACAGTTCTAAACATGGGAAACACGTGGCACTTCACAGGCATACTTTAGACACCCCCCAGGTACGATATTTAAAGGAATATTTGACTTTTTTTTTTTCACTTTATGCATCATTAAAATGACTGCTCCCGAAAAACGACCGTTTTTAAAACTTCTTTTTGCATTGATACATGTCCCCTGGTGCACAACCCGGGTTCCCAAACCCTTTTTAGGACAATAACATGCATAATAGTTGTTATAATTAGCACTTTAGAATTCGAACGTTCGCATCCATTGTATTTAATAGGGTTCTAATGTTCGTACGAACTTTCGGTCCGTTCGCGGGTTCTGGTGCGAACCGAACCCGGGGGTGTTCGGCTCATCACTAGATACCACATGTGTGGGACTTTTTGAGAGCCTAGCCGCGTACGGGCCCCCGAAAACCAAGCACCGCCTTCAGGATTTCTAAGGGCACAAATTTTTGATTTCACTCCTCACTACCTATCACAGTTTTGAAGGCCATAAAATGCCAAGATAGCCCAAAACCCCCACAAATGACCCCATTTTGGAAAGTAGACACCCCAAGCTATTTGCCGAGAGGCATGGTGAGTATTTTACAGCTCTCATTTGTTTTTGAAAATGAAGAAAGACATATTTTTTTTTTTCTTTTTTCAATTTTTAAAACTTTGTGACAAAAAGCGAGATCTGCAAAATACTCAACATACCTCTCAGCAAATAGCTTGGGGTGTCTACTTTCCAAAATGGGGTCATTCAGGGGGGTTTTGTGCCATCTGGGCATTCCATGGCCTCCGAAACTGTGATAGGCAGTGAGGAGTAAAATCAAACATTTACACCCACAGAAATCCTGAAGGCGGTGCTTGGTTTTCGGGGTCCTGTACGCGGCTAGGCTCCCAAAATGTCTCACACATGTGGTATCCCCGTACTCAGGAGAAGCAACAGAATGTATTTTGGGGTGCAATTCCACATATAACCATGGCATGTTTGAGCAATATATAATTTAGTGACAACTTTTTGTACATTTTTTTTTTTGTCATTATTCAATCACTTGGGACAAAAAAAAAAAAAAAATTCAATGGGCTCAACATGCCTCTCAGCAAATAGCTTGAGGTGTCTACTTTCCAAAATGGGGTCATTTGGGTGGGTTTTGAACTGTCCTGGCATTATATGCACAACATTAGGAAGCTTATGTCACACATCATCCACTCTTCTATCCACTTGAAGACAAAGCCCTTTCTGACACTTTTTGTTTACATGAAAACATTTTTTTTTTTGCAAGAAAATTATGTTGAACCCCCAAACATTATATATATTTTTAAAGCAAAGGCCCTACAGATTAAAATAGTGGGTGTTGCATTTTTTTTTTCCACACAGTATTTGCGCAGCGATTTTTCAAACGCATTTTTTATTTTTAATGCACTAAAAAACACTATATTGCCCAAATGTTTGATGAAATAAAAAAGATGATCTTAGGCCGAGTACATGGATACCAAACACGACATGCTTTAAAATTGCGCACAAACGCGCAGCGGCGAGAAACTACATTCATTTTTAAAAGCATTTAAAAGCCTTTACAGGTTACCACGTTGGATTTACAGAGGAGGTCTACTGCTAAAATTACTGCCCTCGATCTGACCTTCGCGGTGATACCTCACATGCATGATGCAATTGCTATTTACATATGACGCTAGACCGACGCTTGCGTTCGCCTTTGCGCAAGAGCAGGGGGGGGACAGCGGTGCTTTTTTATTTTTTATTTTTTTTTATTATTTATTTTGCTTTTTTATTTTATTTTTAAATTGTTCCTTCCATATTTTATTTTTTTTATCATTTTTATTGTTATCTCAGGGAATGTAAATATCCCCTATGATAGCAATAAGTAGTGACAGGTACTCTTTTTTTGAAAAAAAATGGGGGGTTAGACCCTAGATCTTTCCTCTGCCCTCAAAGCATCTGACCACACCAAGATCGGTGTGATAAAATGCTTTCCCAATTTCCCAATGGCGCTGTTTATATCCGGGGGGCATTCCCTCCCACTGCTTGTAAAAGCAGTCCAGAGGCTAATTAGCCACTAGGATTGCTTTTACATGAAAGCCGGCCGCTGGCTGAAAAGAATGATACCCGCAGGCATCAATCTGGTATAATCATTCAAAGTCCAGCAACATACCAGTACGTTGCTGGTCCTTGTTGGACATGTATTGTAATCTTTTTTTTCATGCAGCCTGTTGGCTGAACGAAAAAAAGAGATTGATCGGTGGGTATGCCCACCATTAGAATACCTCCCTTCATCCACCCACTTCTAATGATGGGCATATATGCCGAAGCATGGGGGCATCCTCCCGCAAAAAAGTTATGCCGCGTACACACGGTCGGACTTTTCCACGGGCAAGCCTTCGTCGGAATTTCGACCGTATGTACGCGGCATAAAAGGTTATGCCGCGTACACACGGTCAAACTTTTCCACGGGCAAGCCTCCGTCGGAATTTCGACCGTATATACGCGGCATTAGGAGCAAAATCGCTCCTCCGCCCCTGCTGCCCCCATGCTTTGGCATATATGCTCTTTTTTTAACTGTGGTGGTGAAATCACCTCCTACAGCGTTGGAGTCACGGCTTTATGTATCGTGGGAGCAAACGCTGTTGCTGTCAAGATAAATAAATCCGCGATGCAACTGAATGGCGTACCTGCTAAGCAAATGATGGTTAACATTAAAACAAAGTAACATTACAGTACAACAGTAAGACCTTACCATACCATACCTGCAAAGCAAATACCAAAACAAAACCTAGTAAAAAATAAAACATTTTTTTAACGCAACCTGTGCTTAAAATATATATATGCCGAAGCATGGGGGCATCCTCCCGCAAAAAAGTTATGCCGCGTACACACGGTCGAACTTTTCCACGGGCAAGCCTTTGTCGAAATTTCGACCGTATGTACGCGGCATAAAAGGTTATGCCGCGTACACACTGTCGAACTTTTCCACGGGCAAGCCTCCGTCGGAATTTCGACCGTATATACGCGGCATTAGGAGCAAAATCGCTCCTCCGCCCCTGCTGCCCCCATGCTTCGGCATATATGCTCTTTTTTTAACTTTGGTGGTGAAATCACCTCCTACAGCGTTGGAGTCACGGCTTTATGTATCGTGGGAGCAAACGCTGTTGCTGTCAAGATAAATAAATCCGCGATGCAACTGAATGGCGTACCTGCTAAGCAAATGATGGTTAACATTAAAACAAAGTAACATTACAGTACAACAGTAAGACCTTACCATACCATACCTGCAAAGCAAATACCAAAACAAAACCTAGTAAAAAATAAAACATTTTTTTAACGCAACCTGTGCCTAAAATATATATATGCCGAAGCATGGGGGCATCCTCCCGCAAAAAAGTTATGCCGCGTACACATGGTCGAACTTTTCCACGGGCAAGCCTCCGTCAGAATTTCGACCGTATATACGCGGCATTAGGAGCAAAATCGCTCCTCCGCCCCTGCTGCCCCCATGCTTCGGCATATATGCTCTTTTTTTTTAACTGTGGTGGTGAAATCACCTCCTACAGCACTGGAGTCACGGCTTTATGTATCGTGGGAGCAAACGCTGTTGCTGTCAAGATAAATAATTCCGCGCTGCAGTTGAATGGCGCACCTGAAAACAAAAAATTACATACCTGAAAAGCAAGCATGATAAAACATTGCAGAATGGAATACAGTAAAAAAGAGCAGAACAATAGAGAGAAAATAGAGAGAGAGAGAGAGAGAGAACAATAAAACTACAACTATTTTTGTTTTTTTTATTTTATATTTTTTTTGTGTTTTTGTTTTTTACGTTTTTTTTTTTTACACTTTTTTTTTAAACTTTAACAACTGTAATGGTTCGGGTCTCTCAAAATGTAATGGCATCTTGGGAGACCCTGTGTAAGTGTGTCCTAGTCTGTGAAATGCTGTACCCTACGCTAAAACTTCACTTTTGAGTGGTAGCGTTCAAAACATTCACCAAGGCAAAGACCAGGTTTGTCAGGACAGAGTGGACAATAATAACGGGTGTCACGCCTAAATCCGCGCTTGCTACAGACACGACATCTTTTTTGGGGGGTTCGTTGGGTAGGGGTACTCGGGAGGAGATGCGTATAATGCCTCTCATGCAGCCGGCTTACTGCATTTGGTAGGGGATGGTGAGGTGCAGAACCGCCTGGATACAGGAGTTCTGTGACTATCTCATTCTGGAATTTTAGAAGAGATAAAGTCCCGCCTGAAGCTCTGTATAGCACATGAGCGTTCAGCAAAGCCAATTGAAATAAGGATAGAGACACTTTTTTGTACCAGCGTCTCGCCTTACGGTCAATTAGATACGGCGCCATACACTGGTCGTTGAGGTCCACCCCTCCCATATTTTTGTTATATTCGTGGACACAGAGGGGTTTCTCCACAACACCAGTCGCCGTACGAATTTGGACTGTCGTGTCTGCATGAAGGGAGGTAAGAAGGAAAACATTCTTATTGTCCCTCCACTTCATAGCAAGCAAGTTATTACACTTTACGCAGGCTCTCTCCCCCAGCCTAAGACGGGCATCTACAAGCCGCTGGGGAAAGCCCCGGCGATTAGGTCGCACGGTGCCACATGCTCCAATCTGATGATCAAACAAGTGACTAAACAGTGGCACGCTCGTGTAATAATTGTCCACATACAAGTGGTACCCCTTTCCGAATAAGGGTGACACCAAGTTCCACACTATCTTGCCAGCGCTCCCTATGTAATCCGGGCAGTTGACCGGCTCAACCTGACTATCTTTTCCCTCATAAACCATAAAGCTCCATACATAGCCTGTTGCCCTGTCACAGCACTTATAGAGCTTGACCCCGTATCTGGCACGCTTGCTGGGAAGGTACTGCTTGAAAGCCAAGGGGCCAGAAAATTTAATCAGGGACTCATCAATGCAGACAGCTTGATCGGGAATAAACAAGGCTGCAAAACGTTAGTTGAAGTGGTTTATGAGGGGCCGAATTTTATAGAGCCGGTCGTATTCAGGGTCCCCACGTGGACGACAAAGTTCATTGTCGTTGAAGTGCATGAACCGCAAAATCTGCTTGTATCGTTTCCTGGGCATGGAGGCAGAGAACACGGGCATGTGGACAATTGGGTGCGTGGACCAATAAGCACGCAATGACGGGAATTTATGTGTGCCCATGTTGAGGGAAAGGCCCAGAAAGGTCTTAAATTCGGAAACCGTAATTGGTTTCCAATCTTTGGCAATGGAAGGCAACTGGGGATTAGCGGCGATGAATTGACCAGCATATAAATTACTCTGGTCCACAATAGATCTATAGAGATCTTCCGTGAAAAACAGCGAATAATAATCGATTGGCATAAAATCAGCTGTTTCCACCTGAATACCGGGTTGGGCAGTGAATGGGGGAAGTACGGGTTCTGCAGAAGTGGTGGGGACCCAATCAGGATAGGCGAATTCTGCAGGAAGGGCACTATGGGCACGACGGGCCTGCCTTTGTCTTCTTATTGGTGGCAGCGGGACACTACTTGTGCTTGCCACCTCGCCAGCTTGAACTGCACTTATGGGACTCGCCACGTCACCACGTGATACTGCAGTGCTGGATGTACGCCCAGGCTGTACTAGGCCGCTGGTGCTTGCCAATTCACCAGAAGGAATAGCGGCGCTAGTACTCCTCTGCTCCATGATACGAGAGCCCTGCGGTTCTTGCTCCTCAACAACCTCAGAAGATCGGGATCGGGTACGCCTGACCTTAGCAGGGACCTCAACTTCGTCGTCAGAGCTATCTGACGTGGGGCCGCTGACGTCACTGTCTTCTACGGGAAGATATTCTGAGCCTGAATCTGACAGATACGTGACCTCCTCTTCACTATCTGTCATGCTCAGAATCTCGTAGGCCTCTTTACTAGTGTACCTTCGACTTGCCATTTTGGGCTCTAAATTTAGGGGTACACTAGTAAGATTCACAGGAAAAAAAAGCACCCGACTGTCGTCAGCAAATATATCAAACGCTACAAAAAAAACTGTTAGCGGTCGCAGGGATCAGGACTGTCTCTGCGAACGCTGCAGTTATGTGTTTTGTGTTTGGTAAGTGACAGTGATCGATCGATACTGCACTTGGGTGGGCTGGGCTGAGCGGAGGGGCTAAACGCAGGTGCTAGCAGGTATCTGGGCTGATCCCGCTAACACTGCGTTTTTGGGAACCCTAAACCGCTGGGGACGCTAGTATAGATCTGATCAGATACTATACCACTAAGGGAGGTGTATGCTTTGCGCGTGGGTGTTAGCGTTACTGGCACTAACCTAACGCTGCCTGGGGCGATGCAGACCCTCTCTGGCGCTAAAACCTAATTGATCTCACCCGCCGGGCGATCAGCTGGTTAAACCTTTATTGGGTTATATACGGCGGGTGCCCTGATGCTATAAAAAGCAAACTAACCAACCAGCGTCACCCGTAACCTTTATATGGTGATCACTGGTGAAAGGGTTAACTAGGGGCAATCAGGGGGTTAAAACCTTTATTAGGTTGAATATGGGGGTAACCGACGCTATATAAAAACCTGACGGGTTACCTAAATAACTAAATAACTAACTGGGTAACCAGTGTCACCAGTGACGCTTATACGGTGATCACTGGTGAAAGGGTTAACTCTAGGGGCAATCAGGGGGTTAAAATAATATATGGGGGTATCTGACGCTAATAAAAACCTGTGGCGAACCTACAAATAATTAACTGGCTATCTAGGGCACCACCGGCACTAAATACAGCGATCGAAAATACGATCGATTAGTGACGCTGGCGTTAGGGGGTGAAAGGGTTACCTGGGGGGCGATCAAGGGGTTAAACCTTTATTAGGGGGGGTTAGGGGGCTACCCTGGACCTAAAGGGGCCTAATCCTAACTGCCCTGCAACTTTTTATTATCACAGATGACACTAAATGCAGTGATCAGTAAAATATATGATCACTGCAATCAGTGACACTGTGATTGGGGGCTGGGGGGTGATCTGGGGGTGACTGGGGGGTGAAATGTGTGCCTATGTGTACCTAAGTGTCAGTGGACTGTTGGTGCACTAACCTGCTTCTTCTCTCCTCGGCGCCGGAATCGAAAAGACCGCCACGAGGGAGATGACATCACTTCCTCCTGCCTGTGTTTACATCACATGGCAGAGGAAGCATTTTCATTGGCCGGGAGCGATCGCGAGGGGGTGGCCGAAATCGAATGGTCACCCCCTCATCTCCGAACGCTCCCCCACGATTAACGGCCGCTCACTGTATAGGAGGGGGTCCGATCGGACCCCCCAACTATACAAAGGCGATCACGTATGCTCTACGTGATTGTGCCTGTCGGTGCCATTCTGCCGACGTATATATACAGTGAGCGGTCGTTAAGTGGTTAATATTTAAAACAATTATTTGCTATTATGCACTTATGATTTAGACTTGTTTTCACTGCACTTTTAATTGGTTGGACTTTTCAATTTCACCATTGATCGCGCCAACGGTTGTCCTTCACTGTTCATTTGGTATATTGTCAGCGCTGCAAATTAATTCACTTTTTTCATATCATCCACACATGTTCACCCTGCTGCCAGACTTCCATACATCACTCTCCAGTAGACAATAAACAGTCATTTGCGTTGTTGTGTTTTGTTTGTTTATTTGGGGGATATAACTTGGTTGGGGAAAGGGTATGGGATCCTCATAGAACAGATTGCATTTGCCATGTTATAGCGGTTATGCTTTAAACTGGAAATGGTCATTGTGACTTTGCTGATCAAATTGAAGAATTGCTATAGCGGTTGCGCTTTGCATATTCTGAATAGAGCACTTAGAAAAATGATGGACTCTAACCTTGACAGACTTAAGCCTCGTACATACGGCCGAAAATCTCGTCTTGACGAGATTTTTGGACAAGAAACTTGTCCCGGCCGAGTGTACACACGCTCGATTCAAAGAACTCACGGTTCTTTGAGTGAAGCGAACGCGGTGATGTCATCAAATACGACGAGCGTGCGCTCGTCACATTCGATGCCGTCGCCGCCATCTTGCTACACCCTATCTATGCCTAGGAAGCCACCGCGCATGCGTCAAAGTCATTTCGAGCATGCGCGGGCTTCCCGGAGGACAGGTAAGTGTACACACACACAATTTTCTCGTCGAGAAACAGGCTGACGAGAATCTCGACGTGAAAATAGAGAGCAGGTTCTCTATATTTCTCGTTAAGATTCTTGTCGGTTTTCTTGACGAGAAACCATAAACACTAACGATTTTCTCGGCAAGAAAGCTATCTCGGCAGTTTTCTTGTCGTTTCTTGCCGAGAAACTCGTTCATGTGTACGAGGCTTGAGACTTAACACTTCTTCTCTGCACAACTCCTGCAGACTGTTACTCCCAGGACTCTTCTCCTCCAGCACAAACTTCCCTGTCACAGCGTTAGTCTTTCCACCCCATCATCTTGAACTGTACCAGGCATCACTCTGAATAATCCCTAGCTGTTTTTTCTAACTTGCTGAAATCTATTAGGCCAGGGGCCTGCAGCACCCCTATTTGACAACCTAGTTACTTTAGCAGAAATAAACGGTTGATGGACTACTGATCCCAGCCAGTCCAACTTGCAAATCCTGTGCCCTCAAGCCACAACGATTTGTCACAGAACCCCACAGTTTCTCCTCTGGCCTTACACCCAGCTCCCCTGGCATGCCTCTTCCAGATATCCACTGTGCCTCACTCACCGAACTTCTCCTGCCCTGAGTCCTTCTTGAAGAATTTACCCAGACCGTGCGTACCAACTGATTCTCCAACTCCTGTTCCAGGACACCTCTCCATGACCGTGTAAGGAGAGGCTCCTGAGGTACTCCGCTGAGGCCTACACCCCCCCCCAGATGGGGATGGGCCTCCTGCTGCAGCCTAACACTCCATTCTTCAATTCACCCAGCCGACAACTACCCTCCAGTGGGCTGGACCTGAGTTTATGTAGGAGGCCTCCCCCCTGCCAATCCTAGTTGGGGATTGGTCAGAGCTCCTCACATGAACTCCCTGTCACTCCAATTCCCAGCCCTGCCCCTCTTCCAGAACATTCTCCCTGGAAGCAGGGGAGGCGCCCAAGAACTGAAAGACAGGTAGTCACACACACTGCTACACTAACCACTCCCTGCCCCCCAGATCAAAACAAGCAGGCCTAGCATGCAGCATAGGCCTGCCTAAATTTACCTGCTGGGCAGCTATCACCCAAAACACCTATGGTAGAGGGCGCTACACAAACATGTTATACTTTCCTGCTCTGTGGAATGGTTTTGCACATATCAGCCCCAATCCTCCTTTTCTCAAGTCCCCCGCCTGCGCTCCTGCCCCCTCCCCCCATTTAGTGAGCACAATAGCAAGCAACTTGCAATGGGGTCGCTTCTGGGGGCTTGGCACACTCCCAAGCTGTGCTCTGTGTCTCCATTGACACACAAAACACGTCTCGGCCACATGACATGCCCCCATACCCCCCTACTGTCTGTGATTGACAGCAGCGGGAGCCAAAGACTCCCAGTGCTGTCTTTGATCCTATGAGGAGGGAGAGAGCTAAGAGAGCTGATACTCTCATGCACATACCTAGATCGAGACTGGGCTCAGATAAGTATAAGGGGGCCTGGCGGCTGGAGCTGGACTCCAAAAAATATTTTTTTACCCCAATGAAGAGAATACATTAAGGTAATAACAAAAAAAAAAAGCTTTTAGCTTTTATAACCACTTTAAGCACTGTAGTCTGGTGTTTGTAAGAAGCTCACGATGAACTTAGGTAATTAAATGATTCACTCAGCAAGTTGTAAAATTGTTTGTCTATTTCACAGTAGTGTGCAAATAAATTTTGAAATGTGTGTAAAAGATCTGGAACTGGTCCAGGCACTGAGGACAAGGCTAATTATCACCACGAAGCACAAAAAATAAATAAAGAAAAATATATCATAGGAAGATAAAAAGAGATAGAATGAGATCAACGAACATGGACACCGAATCAGACAAGAAAGGCTATTTAAAAATTTCTCTGTCAGTCACTGGCCCATGCATGGCCTTCACCTTGCTTTGATGATTCCAATTTAGACATACTGGGATTGACTTACCAAAGGCAAATAGACGCTCCAGATCTTGGTAAAGGAAGGGGAGCTCTGCGACTTCCATCATCCAATCATATACAAGCAAAAATGCTTTTTTTATTTTCCTTGCTTGTGACTGAGTATTTATTGTAAAAGTGAAGCTTTACCTCATTTACTAAGCTCATGAGCAACTGCACTTGCAGAGTGCACAGCCGTTTTGCCTTTAGTAAATCAACCCCCAAATGTACAACAAAATTCAGTTATATCAGGGCTGTGATTACACAGGATCTTATAACTAAGTTTTGATGAGGCTCCTCCACCACTCAGTGCCCTGCCCTTCGCAGGGAAATCTCTGCAGCAGCTGGCATTTTGTACCCCTAATATGAGGCCCTGATAACGCTGGTAGCCAGTGACCTATATAGTTCACCTATTTTTACCTCCTACTTACTTCTGTGTGGTCCTATGACCCCCAACTTCTTTCACTACATTTACATTAAAGACCAGCCCCCCCCCCAATAAAATATGTATATAGGTATCCAATAAAAAGCCTCTCTCTGCATTTGTGGTCAGTGGAGACGTACCCCCTAACAATGGTAATCAGTGGAGAAGTACCCCCTGACATTGGTAATCAGCGGAAAAGTTTGCACCAAAAATGAGTGGCCAATAAAAAGATGTCCCTCACTACCACCACCTTTACTTTGCTTGTTAGTAAGGAGGTGTCCCCTTAAATTGGTTGTCATTGGAGAACGTCCTATCTTATGTAGCGGGTATTTGAATTATGTGAGGACTCTGGTAGTGTGAGGTTCCTTGGGGTCCCTGGGTGGCGCTGTTGCTCTGGGCCGAAGTTGAACTCACACTGCGAACTGTGCCTTTTTGTCCTCCCCTGGAGCTGGTACGGCGGGGCGGGGAACCCGCTGTGACGCAAAGGGAGAGGTCATAAAAGGGGCGGACGCTCTGACCTTAGGGAGAGAGTCGGAGGACGTGGCCGCGCCCAGGCACCTTCAGCTTGCTGGCGTTCCGGTGTTCCAGGCCTAGGCGCCTTTGGCCTAGCTGGAGCAGAGATGGAGTCCATCTCAGGCACCTTTAGCCTGGGGTGAGGTACTATGGCGGATGCCTGGGTCTCAGTACCTTCGACTGAGTTCCGCGAGGGTGGAGGAATCCGAGGGGGCCCTAACTCCTTGGGTGCCCGTGTCTGATTTTGTGAGGCCTGGTGCGCAGTAACTTCTCCGAAGAGTCCGGCGCAGCATCGCTGGTGACGGAGAGGCCTCCACTTCTCCCTTGGACGGATTTCTTCCCCTGACAGGGGCAAAGTGAGCGAAGGTAGAGTCACGTTCTATATCACCTAGTCAGTGGCAGTGACTATTCACCACTGGTGACAGCACAGTGGGCAGCAGCAAAAAGGGAAAGGATTGTGCCTCGATCTGTCCCCCCCATTATTCAAAAGGAGAAAGACTGTTTTTATTGCTTGGCAAGAAGAATAAAACTGAGTTGTACCTATTCACTGTGTGGAACTTGGGTTACTAAGCAAAGGAGTCAGGGACGAAGAACTGGACTTGGCTCTAGGACACCTACACAAAAGCCCAATCTCTGGCCTTCACCTCCTAGTTACGGGAGGACATGGGCCGTGGTGTGTATCATCCCTCTCTCCCAGGTACCCCTAGACAACAGCCATATAACCGATGAAGCAAGGGAGAGGGGCGAGGCTGCTACACTTACATGAGTGGTCAGTGGAAAAGTGCTCCCCTTACATTGGTTGTCAGATAACAAGTTCCAACCTTACTCTGGTGGTCACTGAAGTGCCTCCTTGGTATGAGGGAGAAAAATTCCTCCTTACATTGATGTTCAGTGGGAGAATAAATGCTCCCTTATACATGTAGCGCCCTCCTCACTCCCCTCTTTCTCTCGTCTCGTCTTTCTTTTGTCTAGGGGTATCTTAGAGGGGAGGGAGCGGGGACACCACGCCTGGCTTCCACCACATGTGTCAGTGCGGTATAAGCAACGTTCTTGTATTACCTTCGGGTCAGTGCTGTGCACCTGGATCCTCCCTCCAAGAGTCACCTTGAACAATGTCTGCTAGGAAATGAGCCCCACACCATTAAAGTTCAACACTCCTTTATTCTTCTGCGAATGAACACAATCAGGGAAAAGAAAAAAACAACACACATAACCCTGACACATGTATTCGTGTGAGAGAAAAGAAACTTCTTCGGGAAAAGATCCCTTTTCTCCAAAGAGTGAATGTGTGAAAAGTGTTTAACGTTGCGCAACACTGCCACCTGGTGACAGCATCGCAGTAACTGCACCCGTGGAACTTTCCTTTTCTCTTTTGGCCCTATCTACCCAGAGTCCAAGATCTCTTGCGGGAAAAGTGAAGAACAAACCAGGAACAGTTCTCCATTCCTCTGGGCACAAAAGCAACGGCCCCAGAAAGTTCAGCAGCATAATCAAGAACAAACTGAGTCTTTCTCTCTCCTACAAGTAAAAGCGGGGATGCGCAGAACAAGCGGCTTAAAGTGCTGGTCCATGGTCTCTAGATGATACTCCACATCTTCCCCTTCCTTGCGCCGGATCAGCACTTTGTCTGCATGGATGTGTCGTCCCAACATCCACTCTGCCTTGCAGTCCTTGAAACGTTGAGAGGCCTTTGGAGAGCATGCCAGGTACCTGCAGGCGTGTGGAACCTGAAGGTGGGTCCAAACAAAGTCATTGTACCAGCGCTCCCGGCACACTTCCACCTCATAAAGCAGTTCCTTCGACAAGTATGGATACTCCCATCCGTATTCTGCAGCAACCTTTTGGCCAAATAGGTGTTGTAATCTTGCCAAAGGAGGCATGGTAGCTTTGTCCCCTTCGCCAGGCAAAACTATCGAGTCCGGGTGGCGAGGGACCTTGACCACATCTGGTCTGGGCATAGGTGCCCGCAGCAACAGTCTCTTTTCCCTGGCCTTCGGTACAGATGGCACCGGGGATGTAGAAGCAGGCTGGGGACGGGACCTCTCTTCAGGCGCTGGTGCCTCCACCCGGGGTGTACTTTCCCCTGTTGACATTGGTGGATCTCCGATCCTCCGAGATGAAGCGAGAGGTACTTTGTCCCAGCCCTTCTCGGCAAACAAATCGTCTATGGCAACGTCGTCTCCCATGTCTGAGAGCGACTCCAGGTCAGAGGTGTCACACTCCTCCGCGGGTATGTAGCCGGTTGTAGAAACGGAGCCACCACCTCCCGCGGACTCACTGGGCCATGACTTCCCGACACCTCCGCCCACACACCAAATCTCTCCACCTGGCTTACCTCGGCCTTTACTTGAAGCGGGACGTCCGGATCCATCCAGGCCGGGCGTAAGCGGGCAAGACGGTCCACCACAACCGCTGGTCGGGGCTACTATGCCGGTCTCTCTCTTCAAGGGTGGACGCTGCGAGACAGTGGTGACCGAGTCAGCATCCTCAGATTTCTCCCGTTGGGGTTTTACGACCTCCTCCGCGGTCGCTGCAGTGTGCGTAGGGATGGCTCTCACAGCAGTGATTCCTCATCTCTGAGTGGTGTTGCCCGCTGCATGGCCGGGGTAAATGGTTCTCGGCCTCTCAACCGCCGGATCCACTTCGAACAGGAACTCCCCACAGGCCTCACATCGCCTGAATGGCTTCAGCTGGCACACCAGTCCCGAACAGCCGGGACAAATCACACCCAGGGCCTCAACGTCCATGCACGAGTACAGGGCGAATCGACCCCTTGGCTTTAGCCGGATCCCCGTATCTGTTACCGGAGCAGCAGCAGTCAATGTCGTAGTGGAAGGGTGAACTGGAATCCACGATGTATGTCCGAACATGGCGACCCGTTGCTGATCCATCGCACACTGCAAAGTTTTTGCGCCAGCGTCCCACGTGTAGTCCTTCACACGTATTGGACTCCTCCCCTTTGCTCCAGTTTGCGGGCTTTTCTTCTTTTCTGTTTCTGAGTCACGCACACAAACTAAGCGATGGGGGTGTGCCTGGTGGCGCAGTGCAATAGAAACCCTCACGTGTAGTACTTCACACGGCTGAGCTTCCCCCTTTTTCCACTCTTCTGCGTGGGCTTTTCCCTTCATTGGGTCATGTCCACGACTTCGAGCACAGGGATGCACTTCGGCCAATGAAGGCCTGCCTATTCGCTTAACTCCTCCAGCAGACACGTTCAATACTGCGGTGCACAAACACTATCCCGGACCCGAGCCCCCACGTGTAGCGCCCTCCTCACTCCCCTCTTTCTCTCGTCTCGTCTTTCTCTTGTCTAGGGGTATCTTAGAGGGGAGGGAGCGGGGACACCACGCCTGGCTTCCACCACATGTGTCAGTGCGGTATAAGCAACGTTCTTGTATTACCTTCGGGTCAGTGCTGTGCACCTGGATTCTCCCTCCAAGAGTCACCTTGAACAATGTCTGCTAGGAAATGAGCCCCACACCATTAAAGTTCAACACTCCTTTATTCTTCTGCGAATGAACACAATCAGTTGAACTCCCTTGGTTAAGAGAACAGGAAAGGAGGTGTGGATGCGAATAGGCCCAGACACAATTTGGTTCTCCACTTTCCTTCCTAAAAGTGGGTTACGCTCTCCGCACAAGGGGGAATTTTCTTCCAGGCGGTCTCCGACAAGAGGCTCACCTGTCACCGGCAATATGCTGCACCGGGTCTTCAAGTGAGGAGCTCCCCCCGGTCCATTGCGCCTTCCTGATTCGGGTACCCACTCCCGGGGTTCCCTAGGATCTCCTTCCCTCGCGGAACTCAGTGTTGGGCACTGAGCTCCTGACCTCCATCCGAGTACCTCACCCCAAGCTAAAGGTGCCTGGGATGGAGCACGACCTCCGGTTGTCCTCTAGGCCTAGGCCACCCAGAGGACCGACACGAACCACCGTCCACAAGCTGAAGGTGCCTGGGACTTCGACCCCGCGACAAAGATGGCCGGCCCCTTTATACCCTCTCCCAGCAAGCACGGCGGGTTCCCCGCCCCACCATACCGCTGCAGAGGGAGGACAAAAAGGAGGCACAGCAATGATTCAACCCCAGCCCAAGGTGACAGCGCCACCCACTGGGCTGCAGGGAATTACACATCACTGATGTCTCTGCCAAGTTCAAATTTACACCCGGGAAAGCACATACCCGCTACATACCAATGATCAGTAGGAGGGGAAATGCCCCTTTACTTTGGACATCAGCGAGGGAAGACATGACATGCCTTGGTACAGACTTAGCTCAAACAAGAACATGGTTTTGATCAATTACTAACCTGAAGCAGAGGAGGCATGAGGAAATGTGGCTCTGTAGAAGAATCTGATACCCACCATCATTGCTCCACTCTGCCTCATATGATGGCCGCTGTCAAGATGCCGTGTTCTTCATTATCCTGTTTTTTTACACCACTTTGTGCAGTCAAGATCACAAAATACCTGCTGGAATTTCCCTAAAGTCTCTATCCTGGGTGCGTTGAATGCAATAGTTTCACACAGTTTTGTAAGGTGGACCTCTCAATAACTCTACAAGCCTGTGTGATTAAATTCCTGATATGTCACACTATAAAAAGAATGTATCACAATAATATACATTGTATTGCTGCGTACACACAATCGGAATTTCCGACAACAAAACCATGGATTTTTTTCCGACAGATGTTGGCTCAAACTTGTCTTGCATACACACGGTCGCACAAATGTTGCTCGGAAATTCCGATCGCCAAGAACGCAGTGACGTACAACATTACAACGAGCCGAGAAAAATGAAGTACAATGATTCCGAGCAGTCGAATTGATACACACATGCGTAGGATTTTTGTGCGTCGCAATTGGATACACACGATCGGAATTTCTGAGAAGAACTTTTGTTGTCAGAAAAATTGAGAACCAGCTCTCCAACATTTGTTGTCGGAAATTCCAACAGCAAATGTCCGATGGAGCCTACAGACGGTTGGAATATCCAACCAAAAGCTCACATCGAACATTTGTTGTCCTAAATTCCGATCATGTGTACGCGGCATAACAGTTTGCCTCACTGTGTCCATGCCTCACCGTGCCCATGCCTCACCGTGCCCATGCCTCACCGTGCCCATGCCTCACTGTGCCCATGCCTCAGTGTGCCCATGCCTAGACTGACGTTTAACTTGGGAGTCTATGGAAGGGGTGCCCGGCTTTGAAAAATTGGTGCTCCCCGGCCGTGGGTTCTCCAGACAAAAAACCTTGTACACTTATAGAGGAAAAATGGGGCTACATGTGTGCCAAGTTTCGGGTCCAGAGGACCTACAACCGGCCGGTACCGGGTCCCGAAAATCACCGGAGAAATTAACGTTTAACATGGGAGTCTATGGAAGGGGTGCCCGGCTTTGAAAATCGGTGCTCCCGGCCGTAGGTCCCCCAAACAACAAACTTTGCACACTTGTAGAGGAAGAGTGAGGATACATGTGTGCCAAGTAACCGGTCCCCAAAGTCCGGAAGATCAGGCGCAAAAAGGTGACATGTGTATACAGGGCCGTTTGAAGGAATTTGGGGGCCCCAAGCAAAATGGACATGGAGGCCCCCCAACCCCCCCCCCCCCCGCTCTCACGCAAAGCCTACAGGAACCACAGCATAGCGATACGGTTTAAGCTCACCCACACTTTATATAAATAAAAAAGGTTTACAGTGCAAATGCTGCTGTTGCATATAATCCAACATACTTAAAACACACACACACTCGCATTAACATTAAAGTGGTTGTAAACCCACTTTTTCAACTTGCACCTACAGGTAAGCCTAGATTAAGGCTTACCTGTAGGTGCAGGAAATATCTCCTAAACCTACACGGTTTAGGAGATATTTACTAAAAATGACAGGCGCCGCTGTCTACGTAGACAACGGCGCATTCATGGGGTTAATCCCATTCACAAAATCGGCTACTTCCCAGCAATAGCTGGGCGTAGCCGATTAGGACAGCTCTCGCGCGCATGCGCAGAGTGACGTCTCCGCCGCTCCGGCCAATCACAGCGCCGGAGCAGCCCTGTGATTGGCTGCCGCAGCGATGGAATGCGGCTGAAGAGGGAGACGAGGACGCCTTCGGGGGCCCCGATCTAAGGTAAGTGATGCATAATGAGCTATTATGCTAGTCATATTAGCTCATTATGCCTTTCTCTTACAGGTGGTTATGGGGAAAAATAAATAAATATAGGGTTTACAACCACTTTAAGATGCTGTTTAGGACTGTTTATGGACAGTGGGATGGACAGGGACACTGTGGGATGGACAGGGGGACTCCGCACTGTAATATCCACATCATCTCCCCCACTTTAATATCCACTTCATCTCCCCCACTGTAATATCCACATCATCTCCCCCACTGTAATATCCACATCATCTCCCCCACTGTAATGTCCACATCATCTCCCCCACTGTAATGTCCACATCTCCCCCCTGTAATGTCCACATCTCCCCACATCTCACCTCGGCCGCTGCCGCCGGGTGTACCAAGATGGGCGTCGCTCCAGGGGTAGGCCGAAGCCGCGGCCTTTCCTATGGCCGCAATCCACGGATCGGCACGGGCGGAAATCCAGGACAGTGACAGGCAGCAGGCAGGCACCCTATGCTGGGGCCCCAGGCCAGCTCGGGGCCCCAAGCAATTGCTTGTTTTGCCTGTCCTGTTCCGACGGCCCTGTGTGTATAAGCCGAGGGGGGCATTTTCAGCACAAAAAAATGTGCTGAAAAACTCGGCTTATACTTGAGTATATACGGTACCTTATAAGCTGCAGATCCGCATAAACACCAAACTAAAGTTCAAACAAACTTGTGGGCTGCCTAGATACCCAAACCGACAAGAGGCAGAGCTATTAAAACTATAACCAATTTTACCCTCTAAAAATGTTTTGTTAAACTCCATTGACAAGTGACTGTTTGGAGTCTTCACCAGTTTGTCAAAAATCCTCATACCCATAATAACATCATAAATGGCATGTACCGCTGTCATCGCTGGGTACTAAAACTCAGTGGAGACTCAGAACAGACCCAGCAATCGGTCCTGTTCACAGTCTGAGCTAGTCAGGAAATACACTTTAAATAATAACTTGGGATGCTTTTCATCGTTACCCTTGCTAAAATTTACTAATCAAAAAAATATAAATAAACAAAGATACTACTCATTTTTTGGTGTGGTTGGGCCGCTTCTTGCAGTGGCTGGCGTGGTCTCGTCCCTCCAGCTTCTTTACAACGACCCAGTCAGGTTAGAAAGAATGTAAACTGGTTATTGTGTCAGGGTCCAGGAGTGACTCGTGAACCCTGTGGTGGACATTTTGAAGTTCATGTCACAGTGATTTCACCCACCCCATCAGCCGAGAATATAAGTGACAGCTAATGAGGAAAGTACAACCCTTGTTTTGATTAACCTCCAAACAACCCTCATATGACAATAACCCAGACATCGGGACTGTGGTCACTGCATAACCTGTGCGTGGCTTACAATACCTGGAACCATTGACAAAAGGTTCTTAGCATCTGGGATGGGAACCTACTTCACCAGCTTGCCGATTCAAATTCTATCAAAGAAAAATTGGTGCTCCCTAGCTGTAGGTCCCCCAGACAACAAACTTTGTACACTTGTAGAGGAGAAATGTGTGCAAAGTTTCGGGACCAGGGGACCTACGAACGGTCGGTACTAGGTCCCCAAAGTCACCAGAGAAATGACCGTTTAACATGGGAGTCTATGGAAGGGGTTTGAAAAATCGGTGCTCCCCGGCCGTAGGTCCCCCAGATAACAAACTTTTCACACTTGTAGAGAAAGAGTGGGGCTACATGTGTGCCAAGTTTGGAGATCAGGCGCAAAAAGGTGACTGAAGTATAAGCCGAGGGGAACATTTTCAGCACAAAAAAATGTGCTGAAAAACTCGGCTTATACTCGAGTATATGCGGTAACTTAGGTTACAATATCTTCAGTTTTACTCAAATTAGTTGATGCAAAAATAAATACACCCCACAACAAAAACTACTAAATATAGTATTTTGTTTAAACTCCATTATTTATAAGGACAGCACCAAGTCTTCTAGGCATGGAATGAACAAATCAGAGACATATTGCAACATCTATATTTTTCCATTCTTCAAGAACGACCTAGTTTAGAGCAAGGTCCATAAAGACATGAAAGAGTGAGTTTGGGGTGGAGGAACTTGACTGGCCTGCACAGAGTCCTGACCTCAACCTGATAGAACACCTTTGGGATGAATTCGAGCAGAGACTGCGAGCCAAGCCTTCTCTTCCAACATCGGTGCCTGACCTCACAAATGCACTTCTGGAAGAATGGTCAAACATTCCCATAGACACACTCCTAAACCTTGTGGACAGCCTTTCCAGAAGAGTTGAAGCTGAAAGGGTGGATCAACTCAACATTGAAGCCAATGGGCTAAGACTGGGATGCCATTAAAGTTCATGTGTGTAAAGGCAGGTGTCCCCATACTTTTGGTAATATAGTGTGTGTGTGTATATATATATATATATATATATATATATATATATATATATATTTACTCACAAATGTACATTTATTTACACTAAAATTATATACTGTATATTGATGTGGCATACATTACAAAATAACTAGCATTTTTTATGCTTGCCATTTGTTGGTAAAGACCAGAAGTGAACTTTATTACCACATGAAAATGCATATTTTAAATATTTTTGGATTATAGCTTTCAACAGATTGTCAATCTTATGTATGGAGGCAGGTCATTAAAAGCTGTTATTGAGTGAATATTGTGGTACATATGCAATACAAGTACAGTAAAACCTTGGATTGAGAGTAACTTGGTCTGTGAGTGTTTTGCAAGACAAACAAATTTGTTTTATACATTTTGACTTGATAAGCGAGTGATGTCTTGATATACAAGTAGCATCATGTCACAACTGAAGAGAGTAAGGCCCGGTTCACATAGGGGCGACTCGTCAGGCGACTCGGTCGCCTGACGAGTCACATCCCGCTCTATTGAATGGAACCGTTCTAATAGGAGCGACTCAGGTCGCTCCGACTTAGAAAAAGGTTCCTGTACTACTTTGGGGGCGACTCGGGACGACTTGCATTGACTTCTATACAGAAGTAATTTTGCAAATCGCCTCTCAAGTCGTCTTGAGATCGCGTCGCCGAGTCGCCCCCAAAGTCGTGCCGCCCCAGTGTGAACCGGGCTTAAGTGTAGCAATATGGTTACATTTAATGAAGGTACAACATTTAGTAACTTACACGGTTGATGATTAAAACAGGCACTACTAAGTATGCAGGTATCCGGGGTAAAGCTGTCCACATAGACCAGGGGTGCCCAACCAGTGGCTTGGGGGCCACATGTGGCCCGCGGAGCCCTCTAATGTGGACCGCAACCTCCTGCTCTGGGATGGAATAGAATACTGTTATTAAAGGTCAGTTTATTACTAAAATTACAATGTATATATGGGCATATCTGTTCTGCAGTGGTCGCTGGGCTGCTTTCAAACTGATCCGCAGCTGCAGAGCAGTGTACCTGCAGGTTACCTGCACTGAGCCATAGACTTCTGTTATTACCTGCAAGTTTGGTGAGCTTTCTGAAAGTGCACCAAACCTGCAGATATATAATAGAAGTCTATTGAAAAGTGCAGAAAAGTCAAAGGTACACTGCGTTGCACACGCGGTGCGGGTAAACCGCAGCGTATCAGTGTGAAAGCAGCCTTGGGACCCCTTTCAAACGGTCAGTCCAACCAATTGGGCCCTTCATTCACCTTTAAGTAGTGGCAGACATAAACCGACTTGTGTCCTACCTCCAATCCGATCCGCTAAAAAGTATAGTGGGCTGTGTCCTTGTCCGCTCTGCATATGCATAGGAGACTCGGACAAGCCATCCACCCGCTCCGCCCAGTGTGGCCCGCGACCGATTACCAAGTCGCTTAAGTGGCCCTAGCTCTTCAAAAGGTTGGGCACCCCTGACATAGACCGTCCTCCACACCACCATCAATGTCATCCCTTCCACACTGTGCTCCACGAGCGCTTTCAAGCCTCGCTTTCAGATCGCTCCACTGCAGGGTAGTCTTCCTGGTCATGATCATGTGAGTTGCTAAATGTTGTACCTTCATTAAATGTAACCTTATTGCTACACTTATAGGCGCCTCTCTTCTTTTTTCTTTGTCAAAAATATTTATTGATTACACAATAATAAGTACATACATTGGTTATTTATGCAAGGATACAGATAATGACGTTTACATAAAGGTTTTTTAAAAATAAATAATGGATAACATAGAATATTTAAAGAGAATAATTAGATCTTCACTAACTAGATAGCCGGTGAGTAGCATTGTATACATGACTACCGTGCCTTAAAGTATAATTCAACTACCGTCATATTAACTACATGAGTTGTGACCTAACAACTTAAACTTATTGTTGTGAAGAACAATATATCTATCTCTCTTCTCTTTTATACTCTGTAGCTCCTACTGGATTATGCTTCTAATCCCCATGTGGAAGCTTCCATTTGTAGATGGACATTTTATGGTTACACAACCTATCACATTGCTATAATCTTTTTATATGGATTATAAACTGAAGGATTTATGAATAAATTGTTGTGGAACGAATCATCTGAGTTTCCATTATTTCTTATGGGGAAATTCGCTTTGATATACGAGTGCTTTGGATTACAAGCATGTTTACGGAACAAAATATGCTCACAATCCAAATTTTATTTTTTTGTATATAGATCTCTTATCTTGTAAATAGTGTCTGAATTTGCCAGAACTAGACTTATTTGATATTTGGAGGAAACGAAACACAACTGGCAGGCTGTTGACATATATTTACCATCACATGTTTATTTTATTATTCCTCATCTTCTCAAACCCAGAAAAATACATTTTTTTTGCTACACTGTGCTTTAGGAAACACATGCTTGTTTTGTCTCGACCCTAAATTTAATGCTAAAATCATCCAGAAAATGTATCTATGGTCAGTAGACAGGTGCATGACAATAAAAATTGTTTTGTTTTGATTCGTTAATCTAGTTACAGTAAAACCTTGGTTTGAGAGTGTTTTGCAAGATAAGCAAACATTTTTAATAAATTTTGACTTGATATCTAAGCGATGTCTTGATATACAAGTAGCGTCAAGTCACAACTAAGTATAAAAGAGAAGAGAGGCATCTCTAAGTGTAGCAATATGGTACAAACACATCTAAGTATGCAGGCATCCGGGGTAAAGCTGTCCACATAGACCATCCTCCACACCACCACCGCCATCATCCCTTCCACGCTGCGCTCCACAAGAGCTTCAAACCTCGCTTTCAGATCGCTCTACTGCAGAGTAGTCTTCCCCATCATGATTGCAGACTGACAGCGGTGAGAGCCGGCGATGCGGAGGAGGATCTATGTGGACAGTTTTACCCCAGATGCCTGCATACTTAGATGTGCCTCTTTTGAGCATCAACCTTGTGAGTTGCTAAATGTTGTACCTTCATTAAATGTAACCATATTGCTACACTTAGAGGCGCCTCTCTTCTCTTTTATACTCTGTAGCTCCTGCTGGATTTTGCTTCTAATTCCCTTGTAGAGGCTTCCATTTGTGGATTGAAATTTTATGGTTGCACAACCTATCACATTGCTATCATCTTTTTATATGGACTATAAACTGAAGGCCTTATGAATAAAATGGTTGTGGAACAAATCTTTTGAGTTTCCATTATTTCTTATGGGGAAATTCACTTTGATATACGAGTGCTTTGGATTACAAGCATGCTTCTGGAACAAATTATGCTTGCAATCCAAGATATAACTGTATTTAGTTTAGTTAAACTCGGTTGATTCGTTCAATTCGTATTCGGAATTCCCGGGTTACCAATTTTTTTCGATTCAAAGCGTTCGAAAAGATGATAAATTTTAAATTGGCCGAATCCAAAACTTTTGATTTTTCTTTTTTTCAATTTGAATGTGGCAAAGTGAACAAACAAAAGAAAAATCTTCATCAAATGATTACAATGACTTTTTTAATCACCATTGGCTTAAAGTGGATGTAAACCCGATTCATGAAATTTGAGCTGGGCACATATATCTGCAGTGTTTTGTTATCTCTCTTCAATCAGCTAAGCCCCATAGCTCTCTCCTTAACTGTTCTTCTGTTAACAGCCTGATAACAAATTCTCGGACACATCAGATAAAAGCAGCCTGAAGTTTCTGTCAGGGGAGGTTGCTAAAATAGATTAGCAGGGAGCTGGCCCTGTTACAAAACACCTCTGAGTGTCTCTGCCTATGATGAGAGGGGGGTGTGTGCCTTTCCTCCAATCAGCATTTTTAGCTATCTTGGCTGTATGCCCAGACATCACACACTGTGTTAAACAGGAAGAGAAAATTTCCTAACAGGATCTGAACTTTCTAAACAGTATATAAATGTGAAGACAGCAGATATATTATGTAAATATGTAAATATTATGTAAAACCTATGTAGGGAGATTTAGTTAATCTCTGTGTATCATCTGAGGCTGTTCACTTCACTGGGTGTATGGAGGGTGTATGGAGGGTTTACATCCACTGTTCTGTCTCAACTACAAAGCGATAAAGTTCATCTCCAGGTTTAAGTAGGCCTTACTCAAGCTGGTTTGATATTCATCCCTTGCATCGATACAGGCAGTTTAACTCAATGAATAAACTCACAGTTAGGACGACAGACGATGAATCCTTTCGAATGTTCCGTTTAATGATGGATATTCATAGGTAGAAAAACGTTGCAGTTGTAAGCCACATGTAAGATGTTTAGCATTGAAGAAATACAGGAGTAATGAGCAGAATCAGGAAGTGGAGGAGATATATAAAGAACTACGGTGAGAGAGAGAGTTCAGCTAGAAAGAAGGGGACAGATCTTAAAGACACAGAGCGAGAATAATCACATAGTGTAACACAACACTCCCCGTCTGAAATCTTTAGATTTCATAACCTTAAACTAATATATATATTTTCAATAAGTCCAATACTTATAAATGTCCTGGAACCTGTAATGAAAAACATGCAACAAGCAAATAATAAACGTAAGTTCAACAGGATGAAGAACATAAAGTCACAGTATGATGTCTTCAAATAATTCCAAAGTTCTGAGTAGAACCTGTAGATGGCAGCAATGTACTCCCCGCCGTGCCAACAGCATGGCTAGTCCTTGCACAAGTCACTCACCTGGCAAAAGGAGTACTAACTCTGTAATTGGTCGACTAAAGGTTCGTGTCGATCCTCCCTTGGTTACCTTGACTTCTACCTTCCGGACTTTGTTATCGTCACTGGGCATAACTTTAGTAATAAGACCCATAGGCCACTCATTCCGACAAACTTCCTTGTCTTTTAGAAGGATGAGGTCTCCAACCTTAAGATGCGGCTTAGATGCTTGCCATTTGTAACGACCTTGAAGGTGGTGAAGATACTTTTTCTTCCAGCGATGCCAGAACACATTGGCTAGATGCTGCACATGCTTCCATCGATGCCTGTAATGGTGTGACCGCAGCTTCTGTTTTGTACTTACAGAAGTGTAGAGTGAGGTGTTCACAGTTCTTAGTTCCTTATCTTCAGGGTTTACTAGCCCATAGGTGGTGTCAATAGGGAGTAAGTAAGAGTCCTCACACAGAAACCTTGGAGGTGACAGCCACAAGCTGTCCTGAAGAGCGGCAGGTGACACGGCTCTGGTCCCACAGTCAGCTGGGTTGAGTTCAGTGGGAACGTGATGCCATTGACTTGGTAGAGAGAATCTCTTGATACGTTCAACCCTGTTGCTGACGTACACATAAAATTGTTTTGTTTGGTTGTTTATGTAACCAAGTACTACCTTACTGTCTGTATAGAAGGTGAAAGAATCAATTGTAGTGTCCATTTCACTTCATATGACCTCTGCAATTTCTACTGCTAGCACGGCTGCACAAAGTTCAAGTCTTGGTATGGTATGTGCAGGCTTGGGAGTGAGTTTTGCCTTGCCTAGGACAAAACTACAGTGTGATTCTCCATTCAGTTCAGAGGTCTTCAAATAGGCTACTGCAGCAATAGCTTCAACTGATGCATCAGAGAAAATACAAATCTCTCTCCGGTTAGCAGTTGAAGTGGAACCTGGAACATAGCAACGGGGGATTTTCTGAAGTTTTTCTAGTGACTTCAAAGAATATCTCCACCTTTCCCACTTGTGTTGATTCTCACTAGGCAAAGGAGTATCCCAGTCTATGTTCTCAGTAGACAACTGTCTTTGTAAAATCTTACCTTGAATGGTAACTGGAGCAAGGAAACCCAGTGGGTCATAGATGCTATTCACCACGGACAGGACTCCTCTCTTAGTGAAGGGTTTGTCACAAGTTGACACTTGGAAGGTGAATTTGTCTTGCTTGATGTTCCACAACAAACCCAGACTTCACTGTACAGGAGGCACATCTGTACCTAAGTCAAGGTTTTTTAGACTAGTGGCATAGTCCTCAGAGTGAAAGGCATTCATAAGTTCCTGGCTGTTGGATATAATCTTGTGTAGTCTAAGGTTTGCTACAGACAGCATCTCCTTTGTTCTGGTGAGAAGATCAATTGCTTCTTTAGCAGTTGGAAAGGACTTAAGTGCGTCGTTAACGTAGAAGTTTCTTTCAACAAATTGACAGACATCAGATCCATATTCAACTTCTCCAGTCTGAGCTGTTCTCCTTAGCCCATTAGTTGCCACTGCTGGGGAAGGACTGTTACCGAAGACATGTACCTTCATGCGATAATCTATAACTTCCTTGTTGAGGTCATTGTCCTTGTGCCATAGAAACCTGAGGTAGTTTCTGTTGTCTTCTCTGACGATGAAGCAGTGAAACATCTGTTGAATGTCGGCCATTACTGCTACAGGCTCTTGTCTGAAACAAATCAAGACTCCTATTAGACTGTTGTTCAAGTTGGGTCCCGTAAGGAGCATGTTGTTAAGAGAAACACCTTCGTGCTGAGCACTGGAATCAAAGACAACTCTGATTTGGTCTGGTTTGCGTGGGTGATACACGCCAAAGGATGGAAGGTACCAGCATTCTTCTCCCTCCTTTAGTGGGGGAGCAGGCTCTGCATGATCTCTGTCAAATACATTTTGCATAAAGTCCACAAAGTGCTTTTGCATCTCTGGTTTCCTGCTTAAGTTTCGCTTTAAGGAGGAGAATCTACTGATGGCCTGCTGTAAGTTGTTGGGCAATCTCTCTCTTGGGAGACGAAAGGGTAGGGGTGCTACCCAGTTATTGGAGTCATCTTGAAAGAACTCATTGTCCATTACCTTGATGAATTCTTTGTCTTCCATTGAAGAAGCCAGTATGTCATCTTCACTGGTTGCATTAAACACTGTAGAGCCGAAGTCGCCATCATGGCAGGAGAAAGGGCTTGTGTCACCTGAGATACCATGTTGCCATTCGTGGCTGGCTATCTTCTCTTTCACCCAGTAGTGATGTGGGCATGGCTCAAAGTAAGTGTTTCGGCCATTTGGCAGAACATTTGTCTTGAATGACGAAATGTTGGTAGGTCTTTTCATTTTGCCTATGCAGACATTGCCTATGATGACCCACCCTAGATCCGTGCGCTGGGCAAATGGGGCATCTGGGGGTCCACTGACTTGTCTGTGTACCTTGTGAACTCTTAGAATGTCTCTTCCTAACAGAAGAAGGATCTGAGCATCTTTGTCAAGCGGCGGTATCTCATTTGCTATTACCTTGAGGTGAGGGTGATGGAAAGCAGCAGCTGGAGTAGGGATTTCTTCCCTGTTAGCAGGTATCTGATTGCACTCAACAAGTGTAGGTAAGAGTAATTGCAAGTTACCTTTGAGAGAAGATACCATGAGTCCATGAGCCCTTCTTCCAGAAACCTCTATAGTTCCACTACAGGTACCCAAGGTGTAAGGATGAGCTTCGCCTTTTATTTCAAATAGATTGAACAATTCTGATTTTGCAAGTGATCGATTGCTCTGATCGTCTAAGATAGCATATGCCTTTAGAGACTTTTCTGGTTGATCCTTGTGGTATATGTTCACCAAGCATATCTTAGTACAGGACTTACCACAGCGGTCTTCTCCACAAACTTCACTGCAGGATGAAGAAATGATGGTAGAATTAGGCACTTGATCTGTATTCTCCCCGCCATGCGTTAACCTGGGAGGAGCGTTGGCAGGTTGTGCAGAGCTGGGCTCAAGAGGATGGAGGGCTTGCACATGTTCTTCAGAGCCACACTCTATGCACTTGATGGACACATTACAGTCCCTTGCAAAATGTTCTGTAGAAGCACAGCACCTGAAACATACCCTAAATGTCCTTAAAAGCTCCTTGCGCTCTTCCAGAGGCTTTTTCCTAAAGCCGATACATTTATTGAGGGGGTGTGGCTTCTTGTGTATGGGACACTCTCTGTTAGGGTTTTCAATCTTCCTACTCTGTTTGTTCGTGGCCAGAACTGTGGTAGGAGTGGGAAGGATGTCAGTCTTTTTCACGGACACTGGGCCTCTATGGTTTCTGTAGTTGCCCTGAAGACTGGTACTCTTAGGAAAGGGTGAGAAGAGGCTGTACTCACCATAGGAAAAACTTGGATCGTTCTTGGTCTCTGCAATTTCCCTGATGAATTCACAGAAGAAAGAGAATGGAGGGAAGGAAACCTTGTTCTCGCTTTTGTATGATGACCCTAGTGCAGTCCATTTCTCTTGCAAACCATACGGGAGCTTGGAGACAATTGGGTTTACCCCTCTTGGAGTGTCAAGGTAACTGAGTCCAGGTAGTTTTGGGTCTGTCTTGGCTAGCTGAAGCTCAAGGATAAGGTCACTCAATCTCTGGAACTCCTTGTTGTCCTTACCGGATATCTTTGGGAAAGTTTCCAGACGCATGAACAAAGCATTTTCTATAGCTTCTGGACTGCCATAACTTTGCTCTAGTCGCTCCCATGCAGCTGTGAGGCCTGCAGTAGGATTGTCCATGAAAACTGATCTTAATGGCTTAACACGTGCAGCAGATAGAGAACCAAGCCATTTGACCAGTAGATTCAATTCTTGATCAGCTGTAATGCCAATATTGCTGATTGTAGTTCTGAAGGCACATTTCCAACTTCTGTAGTTCTCAGGTTGGTCATCAAAACTTGTAAGACCAGTCTTTGTGAGCTCTCTGCGAAGCATGTACCTCACAAACTCTTCTGTCTCAGTTGTCTCCGCCTTTATGTGAGATGCTGTTGGCTGTATGGTGCTGATTGCGTTATCTTTGACATTGTTGTTAAAGGACACAGGGAAATATGGTGCAGCAGATGCATCCAGGTGAGTTGCTTTCTTGAAGTCAGTTGTTCCAATGGTACGTTGATTCAAGGCTGTACCGATGACTGGAGATTGATGACTTGCTTGAAGCTTGCGCTGATGCTCTGTGACGTATGAAGGCAGGCAAGGTAGGCAGGTAGGAAATGCAGTGGAGTGATTTTGAGTGCAGGAAATTGCTGGAACCTCTTTAACTTGAAGCTGTGAAGGAGTCTCTATGTAGTCGGGAGCATTGAAGACGATGGAGTGTGCACTGCAGTGGCTTAGGACATAGTCTTTAGTGCATTTGAGGGGGTCTTCCATATCTGCTATGTTTAGGTTAATGCTGTCTTTCTCACTTGCACCTTCGTCTGCACTGATAGCTTGCTGTAGGACCCTTAGCTTTGCCATAGCTGCGTCATGTTTACACTGTTCATTTAAGGTTTCCATTGTTGCTCTTTGTCGTGCTGACTGCGCTTCCAACTCTGCCCTTTGACGTGCTGACTGCGCTTCCAACTCTGCCCTTTGACGTGCTGACTGCGCTTCCAACTCTGCTCTTTTTTCTGCATATGCCACCTGCACTTTGCTGGCTTCCACTTCAGCGCGGGCATTAATAAGTCACTCACTGTGCGTTGAGTATCTTGAACTATGGGATCTTGACGAGTTTTTAGAATGTCTGGTGGAAACAGATCTGTGAGATGCAGTGTCCTGTAACAGCTTTATTTTTGCTTCTGCCTTTAATCTGGTTTGCTGGATAAAACTGTCTCTTTCAATATTGAGAGCATTGACGCGCTTTAATTGCGTCATCGCACTTTCTGTATTCATGTTTTGTAAGACATTAGTGAATTTGCTGCTGGTAAGCTGATAAAGCTCATATGAGGCAGAAAGTTGTTTAATGGCGCCCTCTAGTGTCAGTAGTTCACGTTCAACAGACACTGTATTGGCTTCAGCAAGGATTTTCTCCCAGACTAATTCCAAGCTATTTGACAATTCAGTCCTTGAAGCTTCATAATTCTCCATTACTTTCCAAGTGGGTTTAACTGAGCGTTTGGGTAACTCAGTTTCTTCAGGAACTTGTGGGGAGGTAGATGTGAGTTCACATATAGAAGCTTGGTCACTCATGATAGCAGACTGACTGTGAAAGCAGGCAGGATCTGTGTGCTGAAATATGACACCAAGCAGACTGTCTCAAGCTATAAGGCTGCCATGTGCTGCTCTCTTCTTCTTTCTTGCTATGAGGGCAGTAAATCTTGTCTGTATCAGTACTGACATGCAGAAATCTTGTAATTAGGCTTTGAAACTCCGTTTTTCTACTGTTCTGTCTCAACTACAAAGCAATAAAGTTCATCTCCAGGTTTAAGTAGGCCTTACTCAAGCTGGTTTGATATTCATCCCTTGCATCGATACAGGCAGTTTAACTCAATGAATAAACTCACAGTTAGGACGACAGACGATGAATCCTTTCGAATGTTCCTTTTAATGATGGATATTCATAGGTAGAAAAACGTTGCAGTTGTAAGCCACATGTAAGATGTTTAGCATTGAAGAAATACAGGAGTAATGAGCAGAATCAGGAAGTGGAGGAGATATATAAAGAACTACGGTGAGAGAGAGAGTTCAGCTAGAAAGAAGGTGACAGATCTTAAAGACACAGAGCGAGAATAATCACATAGTGTAACACAACATCCACTTTAACTAAAACAGCATTATTTCGAAATGGTACTCTAATAACAGTCTATGATTTCAGCAATACACTTAGAATTTGACTGGAGTTCGACGTAAAACTCAATTTGAATTTCAGTCCGAATTTCGGATGAATTTCAGAAATTCAGACGTTACTCAGAGCATTTGGTAAATTTTGTTTATTTTGTAATTTGGGTATTTGGATATATCTGAATCTCCAAATAACAAAATATTCGTCCTAACAGTTATTCGGAACGAAACGTACCGCACATGTCTAACGGTCAGGAGTGTATTTGGCTTGACTAGGAAAGTCTACACTAAGGCTAGGTTCAGACTTTTGCGGGTGGACAAATACTGTATATACTCGAGTATAAGCCGACCTGAATATAAGCCGATGCACCCAATTTAACCACAAAAAGCTGGGAAAACGTATTGACTCAAGTATACGCCTAGGGTGTCCATCTGAATGCCTCACTGTGCCTCACTTTGCCTCACTGTGTCAATGTCCATGCCTCACTGTGTCCATGCCTCACTGTGCCCATGCCTCACTGTGTCCATGCCTCACTGTGCCCATGCCTCACTGTGTCCATGACTAGACTGACGTTTAACATGGGAGTCTATGGAAGGGGTGCCCGGCTTTGAAAAATCGGTTCTCCCCGGCCGTAGGTCCTCCTGACAACAAACTTTGCACACTTGTAGAGTAAGAGTGGGGCTACATGTGTTTGGGGTCCAGAGGACCTACGGCCAGTACCGGGACCCCAAAGTCCGGGAGATCAGGCGCAAAAAGGTGACTCGAGTATAAGCCGAGGGGGGCATTGCCTGTTTGGCTTTTTATGAGAAGCAAATAGTAGCAAACAACTATGTTATTTTATAAGCACTGTCTAGTAAATTTTGAATAGCATTCAGTATTGCAAACATTAAAATTATTTGATATACTGACTTGGCTCTGTCTTCAAAGTTCTAATTGCTAACTTCTACATAAAATATGAAAAATACAAGCAAGGCTTATCAAGGCAAAGAACACTGTGCAAAGTGCAGGTACCTATGCCCACCCTTCCAAATCTTTACTCAGATGACTTAACTACAATAAACCAAAATGTGAATAGTTGATATAAGCTAGTCACTTTGCACATCTTTGAAGCTTTTTCAGCTACCTAACAAATAAGTCAAAAGCATAGCATTGGACTTAAAAAAAAAGGGTAACTATACTTTTGTGGGAAAAAAAAAAATATAGTGAATAAAAAATAATAATATAGCGTATACAATTGCGACGCAAGTCATATTGTGATTGAATGTTATCAAAAATTACCTTTCCTTTTCCATCTGCAGCACTCTAATGTTCTGTAAAATGCAATATGGCTACCTGGAGGCATGGGCGTCCCCCCGGAATCCAGTGCTGACAGAAAGGGGAGGGGGGCAATCGGGGGAGATATACAGACAGTCTGCGGCTCTCCTCTCCCTGTCACGGCGCCGCTGCCGAGTTCTCTGGTAAATGGAGCAGCAGCGCTGTGACAGGGAGAGGAGAGCAGCAGGCTGTCTGTATATCTCCCCCGATTGCCCCCCTCCCCTTTCTGTCAGCTGAAGCTAGAAGAGAGAGAGCGGCTCTAATTGGATTTGCTGCGCCGCCGCCCCGCTTCCTGCCCGCTATTTTCCTCCTCATGATTGGCCACAGCAGAGGGCCAATCAGAAGACTCTGGGGGCATCATGGGAAATGTAGTCCCTGAAGAGTGGCAGACACCATGCTACAGCCCCCAGCATGCAAGCACTTTGTTGGGGGAGGGGGGGTGTTACAAGAGGAGAAAAGAGAATACTGTGCTGAGGAAAGCCAGAGAGGGAGCCACGCTGTACCTGCACCACCAGAGAGCCACGCTGTACCCACACCACCAGAGAGCCACGCTGTACCCGCACCACCAGAGAGCCACAATGTACCCGCACCACCAGAGAGCCACGCTGTACCCGCACCACCAGAGAGCCACGTTGTACCCACACCACCAGAGAGCCACGCTGTACCCGCACCACCAGAGAGCCACACTGTACCCGCACCACCAGAGAGAGAGCCACGCTGTACCCGCACCACCAGAGAGGGAGCCACACTGAACCCGCACCACCAGAGAGGGAGCCACGCTGTACCCGCAACACCAGAGAGAGAGAAAGACTGAGCCACTGCCAGGGTACAGGCATGCTACATTACTGACTATAGTCACCCCGGGCAACCCAGATTGAGCGAACGTCCAGCCAGAGGGATCACTGTTGCGGTTTCACCAGGTCTGGTAAGAGGGCCTGTTGGCCATTATCCATTACTGTTCCTAGGGACTGAGCCATTAGGAAGTGTCTAACCTGATATCCTCCCATCTATGCTGGGGGCAATTATTGCAGAAAATGACACCAAATGCTGGGAGTTTTTAGTGCAGAAACTGACACCAGTGCTGAGGGTCATTATTATGTACACTTGTACAGATGCTGAAGTTTTTATTCTAGAAATCTGCACCTATGTGGGGGGTTATTATTGTTGCTACTGACACAAATGCTGGTGATTTTTATTGCGGAAACTGACAGCAAAGCTGGGGATTGTTATTGCAAAAAGTGGCACTGATCCTGGGGGTTGTTATTTCCTTGGGGGGAACTCCATTTTTATATGATATTGTTATTCAAGGGGGGTGTGGCTTGGCGGTGGCGGTGATGGTGGAGTGAGCAGACAAGCACGCAGAGCATGGAGCGGTCCCTATGGCTGTTGAGATGAAAACTAGCCCTACTATTGCCGTATACTAAGACTCATCACTTATTATATGTAGCAGCGTGATCTCCACAGTGGGACTCTAATCATCCTTCTTCTTTCCCCCCCTAATGCGGTAATTCGCCTCACTCCTGTCGGCTTGAAAGTCCTGTAGCTTCGCTGACTAGGCAACCCCGCCGGGTTGCTCTTTGCTGGAAGTGGACGGGGAGAAGGAGTAGCTGATAAGACGTACGGACATCTGCTGACACAGCCGAGGTCTTCAGTGAAAGAGAGGAGAGGAGCGTGAGTAAACAGATAGTGGAGACCGGGTCGAATTACATAGGAAATTGTGCGGTGTCCCCCTCCTGTATAGCAGTGAGAGCAGAAGTGATGGAGAGAAAGTGGAACTTCAGGGAGAGCTCTCCTAACCTCCTGACCCCCTCCCCCCCATTCTGGTAAGCTGAGAGGAGGACAGTGACCAGTGAAGGTAGGAGCGAGACATAGGCAATTGAACTATTGCTGTTGCTCGACAGGAGTGAAGAGAGCTGAGAGCCTCAAAGCTGGGAATGGTTGATCAATAGTGGACAAAAAAAATAAAAAATTATACTCAGCGCAGGAGCTCGGAGTACTCTGTAAAAATACTGTTCAATGCTTAATGCTCACCCTATATCTTTCCTAAAGATAAAACTGGTATCTCATGTATGTCTTTAATGAATTAGAAATTAACTGAGGACCGATGTGTGTGCTTCTTAGGATTACTGGCAATAACAGGAAAAACAACAATAATAACCTCTGTGTAACCTTTTAACAGCCCTGGGGGAGAGGGGCTGCATGGCTTGATGTTGGCTTAGAAACCCAGGACGGGGGTTGGGGGAGCTGAAAATCCAGCACTAAATCACAGACGTTTAGGACTATAGAGCACGGAGGCATGTATATTTTAAACAGCTGATGCTATCAGCTGAAGTAGCTGAAGGCTCAATACTGGATGGTAGACTATAAACCACTGCAGATACACTAGTATCACGGGGACAAGGGGTGCTTAGACATTAAGCAGACACTAAAAAGCTGAAAGCCTGAGATTGGACTGGACATTGAGAGGAAAGTACAAACAGGTTATAGGCTATACGGTCATATGAGAACAATAACTGCGTGACCGGATAAAGTGTGACAACCTGGGATGAGCAATAGAAGGAAACAAGGGGGAGAAGGTAAAAACCCATCTCAAACAGTACCCATACAACCGGTCATTAAGGATTTCTTCACCCAGACAAGAGCAGCAGCAGCGGCGGCACGGGCAGCGGTAGTTGAAACTCGGGGAAACCTGTGTCTAGAGATTCCAAAGGCAGCACCCTGCTTGAGCTTACCACTGACACCGGATATAATAATAGGTAAAACCGGGGAGCAAGAAGAGGAGAGCCAGAGGCAGGAAAAAATAATGTCTGAGCAAAGAGAATCGATATCAACTGGGTCAATAGATCCAGAGTTACAAAGGATTCTACAGGCGCTGCCAACACAGACAGAGATAGAGACGATGATGTCCCAATATGAGGATGGCCATAGGCAGGAAATGCAGTTAATCCGGGCAGAGATACAAACACTGAAAGATAAAGTGACAGGAGATGAGATAATGGTAGGAAAATTAGATGCACGGATCTCTAATCTGGAAAAGGAACAACTTACCCAAAGAAAACAATCAATTATGATGCAGATAAGATTGGAAGAATCTGAAGACCGTAGCCGAAGGAATAATTTAAGGTTTAGAGGGATCTCGGAGGAAGTAGGAGAGGACAAGCTGCAAACAGCAGTAATGTCTATTTGTCAACAACTGGGTGTAATAGATAATGCTAGAGAAATCAAATTTGACAGACTACACAGACCATGGGGACCTCGCTCTACAGACCCAGTAAGACCTAGAGATGTGATAGGACGGCTACATCGATACGCTCATAAGGAACTTATAGATCGTAAAGCATGGGAAGTGGGGCAAGTAACTTATGAGGGATCCACTGTAAAAATACTTCCAGATCTTTTGCGGGCTACCCTTCAGCGGAGGGCTATATTACGGCCACTGTTGGAGAAAATTAGATCAGCAGGCGCCTCTTACCGCTGGGGATACCCCATATCCTTGACGATTAAAAAGGGAACATCATTTTTTTCCATAAATGACCCGGGAGATATACCAGATGCATTTACATTTTTGGGGATAGAGCAATGCGAAATACCGGACTGGCTACAACCACTTGGGCGGAGACAAAGAAGAGGGGGTACTCGGCCACCAATGAGAGAAGAGCCCACATAGAACCCGGAAAAGGACTTTGAATCGGGATTTGAGATAAGAAATGCAGATCGTGAGTTAATGAGAGGATTTAATACTCCGTCTCCGCACCTTCCTTTTTTCTTTTTTTTTTTTACTTTCTTTTTGAAGGTGTGGATTATGGACAGGTCACATATGACTGATTGAACCTTTTTTTTTTCTCTCTCCCCCCTCCCCCTTTTTTTTTTTTTTTTCTTCTCTCCCTCTTTTTGGAGCGATGGGAATTATGGGAGGAAAGCGCAACAGAATCAGGACTTGTTACTAAGTTTAAGATTTAAATGCTGATTATTGATTCCTTCTCTTTCTTTCCCCCTTCTCTCCTTCTCTCCCCCCCCCCCCCACCCTTTTTTTTCTCTCTTTTCTCTTTTCCCTCTTTTCCACTTCTCGTAAGGTACTCCCGGGCTTTGCCCGGGCTCCACCTGTTATAGATTTGAAATATGGGGTGGTTAATAGGTGGAGAATATGTAATATGTGCAGGACGAGACAAATGTAGGAGAAATGGGAATATATGAGATTGACTCCTGTTATATATTAAATAACTATTCTAATATCTCAAGCCACACTGCTTTTAGGGAGTTTAAGGGGCACACAAGGGGATAAGTGCACGTTTCAATGGTGACAAAGAGAGAGTGATAATAATAGAAAAGGGGTTTATAATGGGTCTATAACAGATGTTATGAAAATATGGTAATTAGGATTTCACAGGAATCATAGAAACAAGGGGAATAATCAGAAGAAATTGACAATTAGAGGAAGGGAAGGAGGGAGGGGGAGGGAGCAGTGTATGGGTAGGTAGGATGGGTGGGGGAGGGAGGATAGAGGAGGGAAAGATATGAACAATAATAGAGTTTAGAATTACACTTACACGGCACAAAGAAGGGTCATAAAGTATATACATATTTCTGTTAGATATATACACACTTAAGAAATTGAGAACAATAGCACATTAGGACACGCGAAAATAGGGGTACACATGGGTATTAGCACACCAGTGGTGAGAGATATACAGATATTAGATATACAGAGACTGAAACGGATGGGAATGGGGGGAGCGGGGGGGAGGGGAGGTGGGGGGGGGGAGGGACCAGGAGTGGCATTATGAGGATGCAATGTGATAGGGTAACATGATTGTAATATGATATTGGAAGAGGGAGGGGAGAGAATGGGCGGGGAGGAGGGAGAAAAAGGAGGGGATATGGGTAATTGTATTTAATGTATTTAACACGGAGTAGATGTGAAATGGATACAAAGTGGAATATTCCGAAGTTATTAGCCTAATATTATTTTGTAATTATTGATTTGAAACAAAGATGGGCTGGGGAAAAACCTCTACAATCATTAATAATTGAATATATAAACGTTATAATTTTGGAGTCCCATAGACAGGTGGATAATATATAGTAATTTATTTTAGTAAGCATCCCTCCCATGAAATAAATGGTGAAGCAAAGGTTAGAAATTGAGATGTGTTTAAATGTACAAATGTGTTATGAAAAAGGCTGGAGATCTCTTATATAAACAACCTTTGTATATGCTATTGGAATATGTAGGAAAATGGAGGGGGACGGAGAAGAAGGAGATAAGGTTGAAATTATTAAAATTATGGTAAATAATAAGACAGCCATGGGGACATGGCCTACTGCTCGACTACCCGGCCGCCGCTAAACACTTCCCCATATTTGGTACCTACAGGCAATTAGGTAGACCTAAGTAGGTACTAGTGCTTTTAACCCCAGGGGCCCCTTTTTTTTTTTCCCTTCTCTCTCTCTCCCCCCCCCCCCTTTTTGCCTGCGTAATTGGGGAAGATGGCAGGGTTAAAGGTGACTTCTATAAATGCGAGGGGACTCAATATTCCGGAAAAACGTAGGATGTTACATCATGATTTGAGGCAGACTAAAACAGATATAGGAATGATACAGGAAACTCATTTCAAGGAAGGAAAATTCCCATACCTCCAAAACAGATACTTTCCTAACGTATACCTTGCATCTAACAAAGAGGCCAAAACTAAAGGTGTGGCTATTCTAATATCCAATAGAATTGCATGGTCTTTGTTGGATAAATATGTAGACCCAGGAGGGAGATATCTATTTCTGAAAGGATTTATAGGAAACATAAAAGTGACTCTAGCTACTATCTATGCCCCAAATGTTAATCAAAATAATTTCCTTGAAAAAATGCTATCAAAACTTACTAAATTTAAAGAAGGGAAATTTATTTTAGGGGGGATCTTAATATACCTCTAGATCCAAGAATTGATACCTCTAGTGGCTCCTCCTCAGTCCCTATCGGGACAAGGAAGCGTATTCTTCAGAAACGTCACGAAACTCAATTGATAAATGTTTGGCGTATACTGCACACAGGGGAGAGAGATTACACATATTTCTCTAATCTATATCAATTATACTCAAGGATAGATCTTTTTTTGATACCTCAGCAATTACTATCCAGTGTGCAGGATATATCAATAGGTAGTATAACCTGGTCAGACCATGCCCCAGTTATGATAAAACTCTCACTATCGGGGGCAGTCCATCCTATGGAATGGAATTGGAGATTGAATGAAAGCTTATTACAATCGCCCGAAATTCTAGCAGATCTAAGTAAAGAAATTTCATGGTACTTCCAAATAAATGACAGTGAAGAAAGTGACCCAGGTATTGTATGGGAAGCACATAAAACAGTTATACGGGGAATAATAATTAAACATGGTTCCCGAGTAAAGAAGGCCAGAGAAAAGGAAATAAATGAATTACTGGGAAAGATTCAGGAATTAGAGATATTACATAAAGAGACATCAGAAAGGGGAGTAGGAAATGAATTAGCACATTTAAGAAGACAGATATCAGATATCCTACGATATAAAGCAAAAGCGGTATTACAGAGATGGAGAAGGTTGACATATGAATCTGGAGACAAGTGCGGCAAATTACTGGCAAAGAAATTGAAAGAACAACAAATACGATCATATATACCCTATATTAAGGGAAGAGGAGACCAAAAAATCTCGATACCAAAAGAGATTGCACAGGAATTTGGGGAGTATTACTCTTCACTGTATAACCTAGCACCTCCTTCTTCGCCTCACTCGTCTATAGATGAATATCTTGTCTCCTCTCAACTAGCTCGATTACCATCCCCGGTTCGAAGAAAATTAGAAGCACCCATTACATCAGAGGAAATATTTTCAGCAATACAAACGATAAAACATGGAAAGGCACCCGGACCAGATGGCTTCTCTATACAATACTTCAAAAGTTTTTATTCTCTATTAGGTCCACACATGACCAAATTATTTAATGCAATAGGACAAAAAACGACCTTTACTTCAGACACACTAAGAGCACATATTACGATATTGCCAAAGGAGGGTAAAGACTTGACATGCTGTAGTAGTTATCGGCCGATATCCCTACTGAATACAGACTTAAAATTTTTTACAAAAACTTTGGCTATTCGATTACAACCCCATGTGTCTCAGTTGGTACATCTAGATCAAGTGGGATTTATTCCCAAACGCGAAGCAAGAGATAGCACTATTAAAGTACTAAATCTAATTCAACAAGCAAACCAATTTAAAAAAAACAGTGTTTTTATAAACACAGATGTGGAAAAAGCCTTTGATAGGGTGAATTGGACATTTATGTTAGGAGTACTGAAACACATGGGTCTTGGAAACCGGATGCTAAAGTGGATAACTGAGCTATACTCGAAACCACAAGCTACAGTTAAAGCAAATGGAGTACATTCTAAAATATTTCCGATATCGAATGGGACCCGTCAGGGGTGCCCCTTGTCCCCACTCCTATTCGCTCTGACACTAGAGCCTCTGTTGAATAGAACCAGACAGAACCCAGATATTGTGGGTATTAGAATGGGAAGAGAAGAGTATAAGGTGTCAGCTTATGCGGACGACCTGCTGTTTTCTCTAGAATCCCAAAAAATATCACTGCCAAATCTTTTGAAGGAAATTGAACAGTACGGATCTCTGTCAGGTTTTAAGATAAATTATAGTAAGTCGGAGGCGATGGGAGTGGCAATGCAGGGACAACTAAGTAAAAATCTACAACATAACTTTAAGTTTAGATGGACGACAACAGCATTAAATTACCTAGGGACACAGATTCCCTCAAACTTAACAAAGATCTATGATATGAATTTTCGACCATTACTTGCAACAGTTAAAATACTCTTAAAAAAATGGAATAAGGGTATGCACTCCTGGTTCGGGAGATGCAACATTTTAAAAATTAATATAGTCCCTAAGTTTTTGTACTTTTTCCAGGCATTACCTATATATATCCCCAGGACCTATTTTACTCAAATAGGGTTAGAGTTCTCGAAATTTATTTGGGCTTGTAGACGTCCTAGGATAAATAGAGGTTTGCTGACAATGCCAAAGGAGTGGGGTGGAATTGCAGCCCCTGATATGTATAAATATTATCAGGCAGCACAATTAGGCAGGATTATTGATTGGTGTAGGCACACAGAGTATAAATTATGGACTAAAATTGAACAACAAATAAGTAACATTCCATTAAGCAGAGCCATATGGTGTTATACATCCTTACCTTCCTCATTGAAAATACACCCTACGATAGGCCCTACATTATTAATGGGATATAAGACAAGTCAGAACCCTAGAATTTCTACAGAACATTCACCTTTGACACCAATTCTGGGAAACCCAGCATTTCCACCAGGGTTAGAAGCAAGAGGCTTTCAGGGACTCAGAGACAGGGGCTTTCATCAAGTATTACACTTTACGAACTTAGATAATTGGCCATCTATAGAATCCATGACCCGACAGGGAGGTCAATTTGAAATGTCCGGTTAGCAGGCAAGACAAATACGACATTTCTTGGTATCCTTAGGCACGATGGAAAAATACTGTAGATCACATACAAGATTTGAGATATATTGCGAAGAAAAGGAACCAATCTCCCATGTTATATCTAAAATATATACTCTTTTGGTAACACCTCCAGAAGATTATAAAATGAGAAGTCTGAGTAAATGGGAGAGAGATTTGAATCAAAGGTTCTCTCCAATCCAGAGCAGGAAAGTGGTACAGATGGCACTGAGTACCTCTAGATGTACCAAGATACAGGAATCCAACTATAAATTGCTAACACGATGGTACTTTACTCCAGCAACCTTGAATAAATTTTCTCCGGAAGCAACGGATAGATGTTGGAGAAACTGTGGAGAGGGAGGGACTATTTTTCATATTTTTTGGCAATGCCCAGTGATTAGACAGTACTTTTTGGAAGTTCAGAGAATAACGCAAATGTTTGCGGAATATCGAATCCCTGATGACCCAGCCTTCTTCCTGCTACAAAATTCCCAAATCCCGATGAAAAGATATAAAAATTCAATAATATGCCACATGGTGAATGCAGCGAAAAGTTGCATATCTTTGTGTTGGAAAGAAACACGAACACCTCCTATCTCTATGTGGCTGAATAAAATCAGAAGAATTTGGATAATGGAAAATTTATGGCCCAGAGATACGGAAAGACAGGAACAAAATAAGGAAATATGGGCACAATGGGAAGAATTTGTAAAATC
Source organism: Rana muscosa (assembly GCA_029206835.1). Lineage (NCBI taxonomy): Eukaryota > Metazoa > Chordata > Amphibia > Anura > Ranidae > Rana > Rana muscosa. The sequence continues at coordinate 239,569,279 of CM055124.1, forward strand.
GGAAGAAGGGAAAAAACTATTTGGAGATAGAGAAGAATAAAAGTGGAATCTAGGTTTGGAAGCTTATTGGCAGACACCTTACCGTCTATTGAAACCGGCAGGCAGAGGTGGGGAGATGGGGGTCTCCTCTTTCCCCTTTTTTTTTTTTGTTTATTTGTCAATATAATTTATTTATTAATTTTTTATTTTTCTCTCTGGGGTTAATGGGGATGGGTGCAGGGGAGGGAAGGGGGAAAAAAATGCAGACAATTAATCATATATGCTTTATTAATATTATTAAGATAATGCTATCTTTTATGCTTTTGATGATGCCTGTAAGAAAAACATGGAAATAAAGAATAAAAAAAAAAAAGATATTGTTATTCAAAGTTGCTAGTTGCTTGATAGTTGCATCAGGTTTCTCAAACCTTTGCATGCCTGCGCTTTATGTAATAATGACTAAGCCCCTCCCCTTATGACATTGTCAAAAAGGGACCGAGCATGGATGACCTTAAAATGATGCCCCCCCCCCCTAAAAAAAGTTCAGCGGACGCCCATGCCTGGAGGTGATCTGTACAGAGAATGTGTACAGAAAGTCCCCCAGATATGTCATATCCTGCATGTGTGGTTGGCTCATTTCTTTTCCCAGAAGCCTGCACTAAGATGCAAGTCAGATTTCAGGAATCCCCACAACAAAAATGTAATTTTTGATTAAATACTCCCAATAGGAAATCACATCTAAAGGGATGTAGACCCAAAAATGTTCCTCATTAGAGGCTTGCAGGTGCAGCAGCTGTTTGCTAATTATGAAACCACTCCCATTAGACTCACTCAGAACATGGACACAGAGAAACACACAGGGATTTCTTCAGAATAACATAAGGTAGGAATCAAAACGGAGGTAGTGAAATCATCAAGTTTGAATTATTTAGCTGTAGCAGGAGGCAGTTTCTTCATAAAGGGCTGGAAAGCGGTACAATAATGAGTGTCTGCAGGCAACAGTGAAGCATGGTGGAGGTTCCTTGCAAGTTTGGGGTTGCATTTCTGCAAATGAAGTTGGAGATTTGGTCAGGATCAATGGTGTCTTCAATGTTGAGAAATAGAGGCAGATATATATCCATCATGCCATACCAATAGTGATTGGCCCAAATTTATTCTGTAGTAGGACAACGAACCCAAACATACAGCCAATGTCATTAATAACTGTCTACAGTGTAATGAAGAACAAGAAGTCCTGGAAGTGCTGGTTTTGCCCTCACAAAGCCCTGATCTCAACATCATTGAGTCTGTTTGGGACTACATGAGGAGACAGAAGGATGTGAGGCAGTCTACATTCACAGAAGATCTGTGGTTAGTTCTCCAAGATGTTTGGATCAACCTACCTTCCAAAGTCCTTCAAAAACTGTGTGCAAGTATATCTAGAAGAATTTATGCTGTTTGAAGGCAAAGGGTGGTCACACCTAATATTGATTTGATTTGGATTTCTCTTCTGTTCATTTACTTTCCATTTTGTTAATTAATAAAAAATAAACTATTAACACTTCTTTTTTTTTAAAAAAGCATTCTTAATTTACAGCATTTTTCACACCTGCCTATAACTTTGGCACAGTAGTGTATGTGGGAACAGATTGGAGGTTTCCACCACTATTGATGTCCATGTATATTGCACAGTGAATGGGTAATTACTAGTTTGAGTGTATCTACATTTTAATGCCCCCCCTGGGTTTTCACCTTTATTTACTCTTGTTTATTTACTGAACTAAAACTATAAGCACAGGGGGCCTTGTGCTGCATTTTTTTATTTATTTGTTTTTTCTTGGGTGTGGCAACACGTATCAATTAGCTGCAACCCAGTAGGGACTTTTGATTTTGTTGTATCAATTTTGAGTTAAGAGGGTTATGCCGCGTACACACGATCATTTTTCCCGTCTGGAAAAATTAAATTTATTTTTTTTAACAAGAAAAACGAATGTGTGCGGGCTTTTTGTCATTTTTCCCGACGGGAAAAACGGCATTAATCAAGACGTGAAAAACTAATTTTTCTCGTCGTGTTTCCCGTCATTTTTTTCCATGGAAGTTTTCCCATAGAGAAACACTGCCACGGAGCCCACACACGGTCGTTTTTCTCGACCAAAAAAAAAATGTCGGGAAAAACGGACGTGTGTAGGGAACCAAGCCGTTCTCTTGTTTTTCCCGTCTATTTTCTCGACGGTGTTTTCACCGTCGAGAAAATCGATCGTGTGTACGCGGCATTACACACGTATTTATTGGCAGGGCAGTGGTTATTTTATTTATTCATGTAACTTCCTGTCATGGGGGTGACAACACACTGGGCTTGGTTTACTAAAGGCAAATAGACTGCACTTTACAAGGGAAGTTCGCCCCAGAACTTAGTGACTGAGATGAAGCTCTGGTGAATTCCATCATTTAATAATGTGCACTGCAGGCAAAACAAGCAAATTCATCACATGCACCAAAGCTCTGGAGCTAATTCCCTTGTAGAGTGAACAGCCTATTTGCTTTAGCAAATCAATCCCACTATCAGTATCTCCCACATGCTCTCCTGTATTGTCACCCTGTCACAAATGCTTCCAGTGAAGACTATGGAGCAGTGGCTCATCCATTAGGGGCGCCCGGGTGCCGCCCCCTCTATCCATGCCCCCCCCCTATATGAACAGATAGAGCTCATGCTAAGAATAAATCTATTGACGGCCGCCGCAGCCACCCCCTATACATGCGTCTGGCCCCTTTCAGGGCGCTGGGCACATGAATTACAGCAGCGGGGGTGTTTTTTTGAAGCACCTGATTAGAGGTATAGGTTCTAATAGGCTTCAAAATAGGGTAGGCTTGTGGCGCAGAGCAAAACAGCGAATAATTATTTGCTATTGAAATCATGACCTTCAATCTGGCCAATCAGAAGCAGGTCTGAGATTTTTTTTCCAATTGGCCAAAAAGAGAAGTGTCACAATTGGCCGCCGAGGAGAAGGGAGGAAACAGAAGCCGCCGTGATGCCCGTGAAGTGCAGGGGAAGGAAAAGAGGTCGCCGCCGCGCAAGTGAAGTCACCGGTGAAGCCCGGGAGAAGTGCTGCCCACCATAGATGGGGTAAGTGCTCCGGACCTGACTGACCGACCGACCGACCGGAGTGGGGGATGGGGGGTGGTACTGTTTGCCGCCCCCCCAAAAAAAATTACCACCAGCCGCCACTGCTATGGTGCATAATCCAGTGTTGTCACCATCGGAAGCCGGTCCAGAACAATTCCATGCAGCTTCTACTGGAGTGACAGATAGGAAGTAGACACATAAAAGCTGTAGGGGATCAGCAGCACTAAGATGGAAAAAAGAAGTGTAAAAACAGTATTTTGTTAAAGAAAAAAACATTGTTTATAATACAAAGCACTTTAGCAAATAAAATGCCATCCAGTAAGAGTTTACATGTCTGGATATGTGCTCAGTAATAATAAGCTAATCAAATTACAGTCTACTTTGGAGTCAACTGGCCCACTAGCTTCAGCACTTACATGGTGGCCAAGCAACTAGTTATTTCACAAGAGGTTTTGGAATCGCAGCACACCTATTTTTCTTAATATAGCTACTGTGCAGATTTGAAAGTCATTGAATGTGTGAGGATCCATTTAAAGTCAAAATTTGACCAATACATTCCTCCCTTTTTTTTAAGCGGTATTAAACACAAAAGCAAATATTTATTATATTGCAGCTTACCCATTCTAAAGCCCCGTACACACGGTCGGACTTTTAGCCAACAAACTTCATTTTGAGCAAGTTGGACCAACAATCCGACCGTGTGTATGCTCCATCGGACAAACTTTTTTTTGCTTTTTTCTTGTTTTCATCGGACAAAATTTGGGTCTGCAAATGGACAAACTTTTGCCCAACAAAAGTCCGATGGAGCAAAGTCCGACCGTGTGTACAGAAAACCATAGGACTTTTGTCCGATGGACAAAACAATTAATGTTAAAATCAACCAACAATAGCAGAAGTTGACCAAAGGGTGGCGGTAAAGAGCAGAAAAACCACGTGATGTTGCAAAAAGTTTTGGGAAAGTTTGCAGAAAAGTCCTGTGGTGTGTATGCTATGGGTGTGCCCGGCCAACTCCGTTCGGACAAAAATCCAGGGAAAAGTCAGATGGAAGTCCGACCGTGTGTATGGGGCTTTACACTCCCCTCCACTCAGACTGACAATTCAGTTGTTCAAATCTGGCCATTCATCCAGAGTGGTGTCTGTATAATACGGACACCACTGTGTTACTGGCCAGATGAAGTGAAAGGGGAAAAAAAGCTGGAAAAAAAGAAAAGAAAAACTAGATCTAATGATTGGTAAGCTGCTATATATTATCTAGCAACCGGCCCTCTTTCTTCACTGTCTTTGGCACACTTACAGGAGAAAAAGGCACACAGTCTCCACCATGCCTGTACCCCCTGGTTTGCAGAGGTTAAGCACACTTATTTTTAACTTACGGGTCTTGCAGCAAGGTTCCCTTCAAAGCTGGTTGCTGTCCCTAGAATGGGAAGGACAATGTAAGGACAAAGTCTCTATACCCCAAGTAACTCCAAGGTCCACACCAATAGCCACTCCAACGTAGAGTTTATTTTCCTTATGCATGAACATCCACAAAGTTGAGGAAAAGAGAAAGGTGTTAGGAAGACAGATCAATTCAGGCACTCTTGGCTTCTTCGCCACTCGATCCCGAGTGGGTACAGCTCCCCCGGATAGTCACCCAAGGGCACTAGCAGCCGGCATGTAGCTCGAACAGTCTATTAGATTCCCTAATGGATGCGTTCAGGAGATCCTCTGTCACAGAATCTATAGTGTCCCAAACCTCCTAATGGTCACGTTGTTTAGATCCCTTTTCGGATGGATGACATCCCTCCGAAGAGTTACTGGGCCCCTTCCTTCACTGTGATCTCTTACCAGTCCTTCGGAACGGTCCTCCCCCAACCTCCTCTTCTAGAAACGGGTCCCCTCGCAAGGCGGCAACCTGGGATTCCTCCTCCCGAAGTGGGCTCCAGCTAAAGATGCTGGGCCCAGGGCTGAAGTTGCAGTCCCAGGACTAAAGGTGCCTGGGACTGGAGCACACGTGTCCCCATGGCCTGGAGGGCCATGCACTTGAATTTGGACCATAGGTTCTCCCTCCGGGCATGGGCCCCGGGAATTGCTCTCTCTCCAATGGCGTCCGCCCCTTTTGTACCCTCTCCTGGTATGCACAGCAGGTTGACCACACCCACTCACGGCTGCCGAGAGAGGACACCAAATCGCTACTTCATCACCTGTAGTTCAACCCTGAGTACAAGCGCCAGCGCCACCCATACTTCTTAGGGGAACTGCACGCCAGGTAAATCAGCAGCCAGGCAGAGTCCAGTAAATTGAAAGATTCGAGCCAACTACCACTCGAATCACCTCTAAATTTAGTGTAGCAATCCCTAAATTTAGGACCCCCGCTACAATTACATTTTTGGTTTTGCGTTTAATACCACTTTAATTAATTCATTACATCTCCTGACAAGTGCTGAATGGGCTCTCACCCAGGCTATTATTGATTTTGGTCTACAGGACACTAGACTCTAATGTAAGCCAAAAGATAAAGATGTGCACAGACAAAATGTGCAATGATTGACTAATCTCTAATAGGCCAAAAATATAGTTGCAGCAAGTAAAATTTTTTTAGTTAATAATCTTCTTGTGAAATCAATTGTCCCTGGATGCACCAGGAGTCTTAAAGTAGTTCTAAACCTAAACCGTTTTTACCTTCGTGCATTCGCTCTGCTTGTTCGCGGTGATTCCACCTGCGATCCCAAATTGCTAGATTTGAACTGGGCGTCACTTTCCTCTAATTTCCTGTTAAAGCGGAACCAAAGGCACAAATGCTTGTTTGAATACAGGTCCTTCTCAAAAAATTAGCATATTGTGATAAAGTTCATTATTTTCTGTAATGTACTGATAAACATTAGACTTTCATATATTTTAGATTCATTACACACAACTGAAGCAGTTCAAGGCTTTTCTTGTTTTAATATTGATGATTTTGGCATACAGCTCATGACAACCCAAAAATCCTATCTCAAAAAATTAGCATATTTCATCCGACCAATAAAAGAAAAGTATTTTTAATACGAAAAAAGTCAACCTTCAAATAATTATGTTCAGTTATGCACTCAATACTTGGTCGGGAATCCTTTTGCAGAAATGACTGCTTCAATGCAGCATGGCATGGAGGCAACCATCCTGTGGCACTGCTGAGGTGTTATGGAGGCCCAGGATGCTTCGATAGCGGCCTTAAGCTCATCCAGAGTGTTGGGTCTTGCGTCTCTCAACTTTCTCTTCCCAATATCCCACAGATTCTCTATGGGGTTCAGGTCAGGAGAGTTGGCAGGCCAATTGAGCACAGTAATACCATGGTCAGTAAACCATTTACCAGTGGTTTTGGCACTGTGAGCAGGTGCCAGGTCGTGCTGAAAAATGAAATCTTCATCTCCATAAAGCTTTTCAGCAGATGGAAGCATGAAGTGCTCCAAAATCTCCTGATAGCTAGCTGCATTGACCCTGCCCTTGATAAAACACAGTGGACCAACACCAGCAGCTGACATGGCACCCCAGACCATCACTGACTGTGGGTACTTGACACTGGACTTCAGGCATTTTGTCATTTCCCTCTCCCCAGTCTTCCTCCAGACTCTGGCACCTTGATTTCCGAATGACATGCAAAATTTGCTTTCATCCGAAAAAAGTACTTTGGACCACTGAGCAACAGCCCAGTGCTGCTTCTCTGTAGCCCAGGTCAGGCGCTTCTGCCGCTGTTTCTGGTTCAAAAGTGGCTTGACCTGGGGAATGCGGCACCTGTAGCCCATTTCCTGCACACGCCTGTTCATGGTGGCTCTGGATGTTTCTACTCCAGACTCAGTCCACTGCTCCTGCAGGTCCTCCAAGGTCTGGAATCGGTCCTTCTCCACAATCTTCTTCAGGGTCCGGTCACCTCTTCTCGTTGTGCAGCATTTTCTGCCACACTTTTTCCTTCCCACAGACTTCCCACTGAGGTGCCTTGATACAGCACTCTGGGAACAGCCTATTCGTTCAGAAATTTCTTTCTGTGTCTTACCCTCTTGCTTGAGGGTGTCAATGATGGCCTTCTGGACAGCAGTCAGGTCGGCAGTCTTACCCATGATTGCGGTTTTGAGTAATGAACCAGGCTGGGAGTTTTTAAAAGCCTCAGGAATCTTTTGCAGGTGTTTAGAGTTAATTAGTCGATTCAGATGATTAGGTTAATAGCTTGTTTAGAGAACCTTTTCATGATATGCTAATTTTTTGAGATAGGATTTTTGGGTTGTCATGAGCTGTATGCCAAAATCATCAATATTAAAACAAGAAAAGCCTTGAACTACTTCAGTTGTGTGTAATGAATCTAAAATATATGAAAGTCTAATGTTTATCAGTACATTACAGAAAATAATGAACTTTATCACAATATGCTAATTTTTTGAGAAGGACCTGTACTTTGTTCCAATGGTCTTATGCCTACAAGGTCCCTCGTCATTGCTGGCATTTCTGCCTGGGATCTTACGGGTGACAGCCTTCGGTCGTTTTAAATGGCCGGCATGGGTTGATGTCACTTTTGTGCATGCAATAGCAGAAGCCTGCCTGCTTCGCAATTTTTTATTTGTTAGATTTAGTCCCACTTTAATGCCGCGTACACACGATCAATTTTCTCGTCGGGAAAAATAAATTTTTTTCTCTTGGACGAGAAAAACGGCCGTGTGTAGGCTTTCCAGAATTTTTCCCGACGAGAAAAAACGTCAAGAATCACGACGAGAAAAATTAGAACATGCTCTCATTTTTCTCGTCGCGAATCGCAGCATTTTTTTCCGCAGCAGTTTTCCCATAGGAAAACACTGCTAGGGAGCCTACACGCGGCCGGTTTTCTCGACCAAGAGAAAACCTGTCATGAAAACCGGCCGTGTGTAGGGGACCAAGCCGGTCCTCGTTTTTCCCGTCGGGTTTCACGGCGGTGTTTTCACCGCCGTGAAACTCGATCGTGTGTACACGGCATAAGTCTCAGCGACAGAAAATGAAATCTCCCCAGCGGGACACTGCAAAAAAATATTTGATAGGGGTTTTATCCCTTTTGGCTTTACATATACTTTAAAGTGGTTATAAAGCCTTAAAGTGGTCGTAAAGGCTCAAGGTTTTTTACCTTCATTCATTCTACGCATGAAGGTAAAAATCCTTCTCTGTGCAGCATCCCCCCCAGCCCACCCACCAATACTTACCTAAACCCGATCTTCCTCCAGTGATCCTTGGCTCTCCAGGGACTCTCCCTCCTCATTAGCTGAGACAGCAGCGGGAGCCATTGGCCAGTGAGCAAATGAGGAGATAGAGGCTCTGTGTGTGTATGGACACACAGAGCAGCAGCTTGGGAGTGAGCCTGCCTGGGTGTCCCCATTGCAAGCTGTTTGTTCTGGGGGCACGCTGCAGGAGGGAGGGGTCAGGAGCACCGATAAGAGGAGGATCAGGGCTGCTCTGTGCAAAACTGCTGCACAGAGCAGGTAAGTATAACATGTTTATTATATTATTGTACAAAAGTTTTAGACCCCTTTCACACTGAGGCAGTTTTAAGGCGTTTTAGACATAGCGCCTGTAAAGCACCTGAAAACTGCCTCCCATTCATTTCACACTGGGGCGGTGCGCTTGCGTGATGTTAGAAAAAGTCCTGCAAGCAGCATTTTTAGGGCGGTTTGGGAGCGCTCTGAAAAACGCCCCTGCCCATTGCAATGAATGGGCAGCGCTTCAGAAGTGCCTGAAAAGCACTTTGGTAGCGCCGCAACATGGGCGTTTTTGACCCCTTTTTTGGGGTTAAAAGCGCCCCGCTAGTTGCCAAAAAGCACGGGTGGCCCCAGTGTGAAAGGGCTCTTAATATCACTTTAAGGTAAGTTAAAAAGCCTTCTGATGGAGATATTCCCCCTAGCCCCCCTTTATACTTACCTAAGCCCGATCTCGAATCAGCGATGTGTATGAGAGCAACAGCTCTCCTGGCTCTTGCCCTCCTCACTGGGCATATTGATAGCAGTGGGAGTCAGAGGCTCCCACTCCTGCCAATCAAATCCTATGTTAACCTCCCTGGCGGTATTCCCGAGTCTGGCTCGGGGTAAGATTTCAGTACTATTAGCAGTAACCCCGAGCCTGACTCGGGCTGCATCACAGGATACAGGGAGAGCTACTTACCTTGTCCCCTGGATCCTGCGATGTCTCCCTGCTGTGTGTGCGAGCCGTCTCCTCGCTCGATTCACACAGTGCCTGAGTGCTGCCGACGTCCGTTCCCTGCGGCGCACGGGGGCAGGGATCGGCGCCAAATTCAAAAAAGTAAAAACACACAATACATACAGTATACTGTAATCTTACTGCTTACAGTACTGTATAAAATAATTACACACACCCTTTGTCCCTAGTGGTCTGTCCAGTGCCCTCCGTGCACTTTTATATTATAAATACTGTTTTTTCTGCCTGGAAACTGGAGATTGTCCATAGCAACCAAAAAGTGTCCCTTTGTGTCAAAAGTGGTTTTAGACCAGCTAGAAAACAGCGATAATAATTTAGAATCACTTGCAGAATTGAGCGATAGCGATTTGTAGGGAAATTCGTCATCAAACACTAAATCTGAGCAAATTTCTGTGTTTTTGATCACATTATTGAATAATTTTTATTATTCTTATATTATTTATAGTTATTTATTATATTATAATTTATGATTTTGTGCTTCAAACTTTATCATACCCGGGATGTCTACTAGACTCTTGTTTGGACAGATTTAAGTGAGTTATTCCTAAGAATTGCAGGCCTACAATATAAAACGCCAAATTTCCATGCAAAATAATTGTACCGCTTTCAGCACCTAAAATCTGACAGAATCATACCGCTAGGGAGGTTAAGGGAGTGGGGCAGAGCCCTGCTGTTTGTGTCAAATGACACAGACAGCAAAGCTCGGCAGCAAGCACGCATAAGTGCCCCCATAGAACTTTTTATGGGGGCAATCTACGCGGGTGGGGGTGGAGCCAGGAGTGCCAGTGGGGGACCCGAGCAGAGGAGGATTGGGGCTGCTCTGTACAAAAGCATTGCACAGAGCAGGTAAGTATAACATGTTTATTATTTACATTTTAAAAAAAAGGAGGCTTTAATATCACTTTAAGTAATAATAATATACATATATTCCTACCATGAAACCACAGAGCTTATACATGGTACTGTTGGGTGATCACATGGTCCTGAGAAAGGTGGCTTGTCGCTATGGAACAACTCTGCTAAATAATTTCAACATACTGTATCAATCGCAAAGTGTTATACAAACCGCATGTTCCTATGTTCAACTTTTTGGCGCCAAACACTTGGTGATGACGCACCTCCTCGTGTAAAATACCAGCGTGACGTTTGGAGTTACCCAGATTTACATTGTAGAGGGGGTATAAATACGTCCCTTTTGAGGACCACACCCCTTACATGACACCTCTCTGAGGGGACACTTGGCACTACACTTTGGATCATGGATATTATAGTTTAAACAAGGTAAATAAATTGGTGGCAATCTATTTATTGTTTCATTCATACATATTAGGATTGACCTCCACAGGGTCTTTGTGGGACAATTCCTATTATGGATTGACTTTTTTATTTTATTTATTTTCACTTTTGGTACACACTATACGATTGTTGGCCAACCAAGCGTCTGATTTTTGTTCAAAGGGCGTGTGCCTGGATCTTGTCTTGCATACTAACGGTACACAATTGTCGGCCAACAAACGCGAACGTAGTGACGTACTACAAGGATTTTCAGCTCTTGAGCGCCACCCTTTGAGCTCCTTCTGCTAATTTCGTGTTTGGTGAGCATTGATTCCGAGCATGCATGTTTGTACTTTGGACTTTTGTGTGACAGACTTGTGTACTGACGATATGAAAATCAGACAACAGACCGTTGTCTGACGAAAATTTACTAGCCTGTCATCCAACATTTGCTGGCCGAAAGTTGGACAACAATTGTCAGAAGGAGCGTACTAACGGTAAGATTTTGGGGCAACAGTCAGTCAACAGACAGTCCCCTGCCAACAATCGGATCGTGTGTACGAGGCTTAAATCACATACTTTTCACAAATAACCATTGTATATGCTTTAGGATTTTATATATACTAGTACGCTCTCCTTATGGACCTTTTCTTCTCCTGGTTCTGGGATTTAACTAGCAGCCACACAATATATGCTACTTAAGTAACAAATATACTTTCAATATATTCATGTGCATTACAAATATTTTTCATATAATCTCTTGTGGACTGCTAGCTGAGCCTTCATTTATCCCACAAATGGAGATTTGCTCCTTTTCTACAGTCCTCCTTACATCTATACCTGATGTTGTCAGGTATCACTCCCACAGTTCCCAGTGTGGACGTTCCCAGACAGCCCTTGGTCCTTAGCATCATGTGTTAACATTCTGAGCTGATTTGTAAGTAAAATTTGTGAAGGTCATTATTCCAATCTGGTTTTTTTAACACATTTACAGTAAATTTTCCAACTATATTGTTCTTTATACAATTTGTGTAGATACGCAGATTGCACATGCTCCTGAGGAAGTGGAGCGAAGTCCACGAAACGCGTCGAGAAAGATAGGATGCAATTTTTTTGTTTTAACCATACATTTAGATGTTTGTTTTTATATCAATGTCTGCCCTTATGGATCAACATTGAAATACCACTGATTTTTCACGCAGTCAGCTCTCTATTCCATATCCTCATGTTAGCACGTTATGGCTCAATTGTACTAGTGATTTATATATTTTGCCACATGAATTGCTGTAATCATGATGTATACTTACACAATCTGATGATGAGGCCATTTAATAAAATACTTGTATACAATTGTTGGACCTGTTCTAGGCACAACTGAACACATCCACATCCCTGTGTGTATATTGAAAAAAGATAAATGAGAATGGGGAGAACCCACTCTCCCATAGGATGATGGGACTTTAAAGGATGTGAGTTTGTCACTGAAGTAAGCACACACAAATATAATGATAAAATTGTTTATTACAAATCACATAAATAACATAAAAATTGACAAAATACATCAAGCTGCATATGGAAATAACCATTAGCAATACTTAGATCCTATTAAAACTTTAAGGATGCTGGTAAATTAGTCTGCTTCTTCTGGGCAACTCTATGCATCTAGAGCTGTCAATCAGATTACAAAAAAACATCATTAGAATCACATTTCCATAATTTTCAATTATATATTATGTCAACATTAGTATAAGTGCTCACCAATTACAAAATATTAACTGTATGTGGCCCACAGCATCGCTAGAAAAATCAGACCATCATCCGGCAAACGGTCAGTAGTGTCAGACCTATTGACCTAGTCTGGTGGACATTGGATCGCGACCAGGGCAAAAAGGCAAACGTCTCCCGGTAAAATGCCTACAATATCAAAGTTATGTATTAAGATGCAGAATTCCTAAGCATTTAGATCGCTCACTGCTTTCCTCCCTACATTTTGAACTGGTGCGGGCGCCCGGGACGGGGAGCGGTCCCCACTACTCTCTGGTCCCCACTATTCTCTGCTCTCTTCTCTCTGTTCTCTATTTTTAACTGATACCCTCTACCTAGCCTTCCTATCTTACTCATTTCCTACATCAAGGTCACTGTATACCTATTTTCTGATTACTTTCCCCATTTTTCCCCCTCTATATATTTATTTTTTATTTATTTTTTATATATTTTTTTATTTTTTATTATTAATTATTTTTCTCTCCCTATTGCGATACAACCGACCAAATGATGGACTGGAGCCTTGCCATGGGTCCCTTAATATCTACACGACCATTGTAATTCCTGAATTGAGTAGTTTTACCATGGCCCCGGATAGGCCTGCTGATTTTGGTCTACGGAGGGTCTTTGCACCCATATGCAGGGTTACTCGCTCTCATTCAGAAACCGGAATCTGCTTGGTTTAAATGTTGGTTATTCATGCAATGTTCCTGAGCTTGTATGTCTTGTATGTACATGTAACCTTATTTTTCTTTCATTAAAATCATTTATGAAAAAAAAGATGCAGAATTCCATCACCGTACATTCCAGTGGTTCCCAGTAGATGAAACCAACATACATCCAATATATATTCAAAAGATCAGCGGGCAGTCAAAGCTCACAGGGCAACTATTGAAGCGTACACGCCTACATATGCCATACATAGATCTTAGATGTACAACCAATATCATTCCTTTGCATATGAATTTAGACTATGTTTAAATGTAACATACCAACTGTTAGTTACGCACCTCATTCAAAGTCCCAAACCTCCTCTTCTTCCTATATAAATAGGGATGGAGGCACATTATTATATGCCTCATTTAAAGTCCCACATCTTCCTTTTCTTGCAACTATGTTCAACTTGCAAAAATCTTATTATATCTTAATAAACATCTTATTAACTTTAATTAACATATTTTTTCCCAACAGTTCTAGAACATTAATGCAAGTTTCTTTCATTTCAATTCATATCTTTGAGCTTTGGTGGTTAATTTCCTCTATGTACAACCTGATTATATTAACCAGATACACAAATATACTGTATGTGTGTAACCCCCGTACATATCACTACAACCATGGGTATAGATGGCAGGTAAAAGAGTAGGATTAGTTGTAGGTTGCTCTCTCTTCCTGTAGAGAGTACTTGTTTTCTTCTATGTATACCCATAAAGTGCTAAAGTATGTGTCGCTGTATTTACTTATTAACAGCTTTACTAGGACCAGCCCATTTGATAGCAGCTGGGAGAGGTGAATAAAAGGAACTGTCAGGGACATATCGTGACACATACTACTAGAACACTACCTCCGAACAATGGCATCTGGCTTCACTGGCCCTCAGGTCTACCAACAAAACTTTGATCCTCAGGTCTACTTAGAAACCTATTATGGTGCTGTTACAGGAGTCTTCATTAAAGATGGCTACCTGGACTTTATTTTGAAAAAACTGCATAAAACTTTCACCACAGGTAATGCATTTTAGGTGCAGTTTTAAACGTGCATTATCATATTTATACTACAAATTATTGTATGTCAGTTTAATCAAGCTTTCTGTAAGTATTGTTGACCACATTGTATTGTTTTGATATTTTGTATAGTTTGTCTTTATATGGTAAGTGTAATAACTCTGTTGGTGTAAGCTAAGGTGATTTAGTAGCTTATATTTAGTTATCAAGTATATTAGACAACATTGCCCCACAATTTTATCAGTGACTGATCCGTTGCAACTATTGAGAGAGTGAAGCATTTATAACATGGGGGATAAATGGAAAGCAGCCTTGCTTTACAGCTTTAGGCCCTTGATTTGAATCCTACCAGGGACCCTATCTGTACGGAGGCAGTACGTTCCCAATATGCTTTTGTGGGTTTCCTCTAAAAAGACCAAAAACATACCAGTAGAAGGTAAGTTAAAGTGGGGCTCCACCCGCGATTTTTTTTTCTAAAAGTCAGCAGCTACAAACACTGTAGCTGCTGACTTTTAATAAGGACACTTACCTGTCCTAGGCGCCCTCGAAGTCGCCCCCCCCCCCGAGGCCGATCGCTCGATCGCAGCAGGTCCCCGTGCCGCCATCCTCACTAAGGGAAACAGGCAGTGAAGCCTTGCGGCTTCACTGCACATTTCCTACTGCACATGCGCGAGTCGCGGCGGCGCTTTGTGAATGGGCAAGCTGCTCTCTGGGATACACACACAGTTCCCAGAGGGCAGCGCGCCCCATTCACCAGAAGACACCGAGTGTAGGACAAGGAAGAAAACCAGCCGCGGAGGATGAAGAGGCAGATTAGGGTCTTCCGCATAGCAACCACTATTTCTGGTAAGTAAAATGTTTTTATTTTGCCATTTATTTTTTTTAAGATTTGTGGTAAAAAAAAAAAATTCAGGGTGGAACTTCACTTTAATTGACTCCAATACTCCATTCACACTTGTACAACTCCAAAGTTACATTACTTTGGAGTGCAACTCTGGTGCACCTTTGATACAACTTTGGATGGATGCGACTTGGATGTGACATGTTGTCCCTCTGCAAAGTCGGACCTATTGTTGCATGTGAAACATTGAGGTATGACTTTCATACAACGTTTGAGGGTTAACATTGAAGACTATGGCACTCAAGTTGCATGAAAGTCGGACCAAAGCAGTGCATGAATTACTTTGAAGTCCCTGCGACTTCAAGTCACACATATATGAATGGTTATTAATGGAAAACATGGGGTACGACTTGTCATGCGACTTTGATGTCCAAAGTCACATGACAAGTCATACAAGTGTGAATGGGGTGTAAGGCTGATTTCCATTTTACATAGTTGCATTGGTCCAGCCTGAGCCAGTGAAATTGTTCATGTGCCATACCTGTGGGATCCCTGTAGATCCATGGGCTTTTCTACTGCAGTGAACTCCAGCTTCTAGGTCCTGTGTCGACTGCCTGCCCTGTTGCATACTGAATACTAGGGATGAGCCGAACACCCCCCAGTTCGGTTCGCACCAGAACTTGCGAACAGGCAATAAATTTGTTCGATCATCCGAACACCGTTAAAGTCTATGGGACTCGAACATGAAAAATCTAAAGTGCTAATTTTAAAGGCTTATATGCAAGTTATTGTCATAAAAAGTGTTTGGGGACCCGGGTCCTGCCCCAGCGCACATGTATCAATGCAAAAAAAAAGTTTTAAAAACTACCGTTTTTTCGGGAGCAGTGATTTTAATAATGCTTAAAGTAAAACAATAAAAGTGAAATATTCCTTTAAATTCTGTACCTAGGGAGTGTGTATAGTATGCCTGTAAAGTAGCGCTTGTTTCCCGTGCTTAGAACTGTCCCTGCACAAAGTGTCATTTCTGAAGGAAAAAAAGTCATTTAAAAGCACTCGTGGCTATAATGAATTGTGGGCTCCCGGCAATACAGAGAAAAGTCATTGATAAAAAAAAATTCAATTACCAGGCCCTCCAGGTCTGGTATGGATATTAAGGGGAACCCTGCATCAAATTAAAAAAAAACATGACATGGGGTTCCCCCCAAATATCCATACCAGACCCTTCAGGTCTGGTATGGATTTTAAAGGGAACTCCACGCCAAATAAAAATAAAAAATGGCGTGGTAACGCAAGTTTCCGTTGCATCAGAGGGGGCGGGGTCACGTGATGGGTGGCCCCGCCCTCAGCTACAGAAGAGACCTGTCAGGCTGCCGGGATTCCTGGGGTGTCTCCGGTGGAGACAGGATGCTTGATGTTCCTTGCTGCGCTGGACATCATCGTTGGAGCCTGGACCTGGAGAGGAGAGATCATCCATCGCTGGACCCCGGAGAGGAGAGATCATCCATGGCTGGACCCCAGAGAGGAGATCACCCTTCGCAGGATACCGAGAGTGGATTACCACCGCTGGAATATTTTTTTTATTTTTAATAAAGGACTTTTCCCAATGGTGTCTGTGTGTTTTTTTTTTACACTTTCTTTGTGAAATGATAGGGGTACAATGTATCTGGGGGTCCCCTTTGTTAAAGGGGTCTTCCAGATTCCTGATAACCCCCCTGCCCGCAGACCCCCACAACCATCGGGCAAGGGTTGTGGGGAAGAGGCCCTTGTCCCCATCAACATGGGGACATGGTGCTTTGAGGGGTCACAGACCCCCCAAAGCATCCTCCCCATGTTGAGGGCATGTGGCCTGGTACGGTTCAGAAGGGGGGGAGCTCTCTCGTCCCCCCCTCTTTTCCTGCGGCCTGCCAGGTTGCATGCTCAGATAAAGGGTCTGGTATGGATTTTTGGGGGGAACTCCACGCCATTTTTTTTTATGTGGCATGGAGTTCCCCTTAAAATCCATACTAGACCTGAAGGGCCTGGTAATTGAATTTGGGGGGACCCCCCCACGCATTTTTTTTATCAATGACTTTTCTCTGTATTGCCGGGAGCCGACAAATCATTATAGTGCTTTTAAATGACTTTTTTTTCCTTCAGAAATGACACTTTGTGCAGGGACAGTTCTAAGCACGGGAAATAAGCGCTACTTTACAGGCATATTATACACCCCCCCCCCCAGGTACCCTGGGGCAGGACCCGGGTCCCCAAACACTTTTTATGACAATAACTCGCATATAAGCCTTTGACGTAATTTAAAATTAGCACTTTAGATTTCTCCCATAGACTTTTACGGGGTGTTCCGCGGCTTTTTGAATTTGCCGCGAGCACCCCAAATTGTTCGCTGTTCTGCGAACAGGCAATGTTCGAGTCAAACATGAGATCCCCTCGAACTCGAAGCTCATCCCTACTGAATACATGAGGTCATCCCTACTGAATACATGAGGTCACCCATTCATCACGAGTGTTTTTCAAAGAACACTGCATTTTCTCAATGAAGGCAAAGTCTTCTCTGGGTGGAAGAGTTGGAGATTCCCACTTCACCGATCCACCTCATCCAATCAGGGAATGCTTTGCATTCATTGAAAAAATGTAAAGTGTTTCCTGATTGGCCCCCATGCCAAGCGAGCAAACTCCTATATTGACAATGCAGCAGTGAAGCTGCTGGGCACAGGACCTGAAAGGTAGCAGTGATCACTATAGTAGCAGTGCCTATTACAGTGATTTCCAGCTTCCACGGGGATCCCACAGGTATGGACATACATACTTTCACTGGTCCAAGCTGGATGTAAAATTTGCCATACCTGGAATTCAGCTTTAAGGTGTGTAAAAATGTGAGGGGAGCAGCTAACTGAAAGTTCCATAAGCATACCTCCCAACTTTTTGAGATAGGAATGAGGGACACCTATTAGCAAAAGTATGTAGGCATAGGACACACCTCCTGCCACGCTCTCTTAAAGGAGAATTATGAAAAAAAATTGGTTTGTTAAACCCACAAGTGCTTTTTTTTACCACTACTATTCCCTAATATTGGCTTTTGACCTTTACAAATGCAGCAATTTAGAAGTTTAGCACTGAGAAACACTTTTTGAAAGATAAATAGTGCATTTTATATTCAACTATATTGATCAGACCAAAATGAGGGACAAATGAGGAAAGAAGGACAGAGGGACTTTGTTCCAAATCAGGGACAGTTAAAAGCTAAGCATAAGGTCAGGGACAACTATGAACAGTTCTATGCAGCATAATAAGGCAGCTCCATATAAATGCAGGAAACAGATGTTCATTCTCATGGGGTTGATTTACTAAATAATTTTAAATATTTTTTTTTTTCTTTATTTCACATGATTGAATATTCAAAGATAGCATAACCTTAAACTTATTTACTAAGCTAAATGAGCAGTCTCTGTGCCCAAACCATTAACTACAGAAAAATAAATATAAAGTTTGGCTGGAGCTGAACATTGCTCTGCAACATTCTTTTTTATGTGTTGATAGTGACTGTAATAGGAGTCAGCTGTGTGAGAGACATGTCCTTGGGACTGGGAGCATAAACTGTTGATAATCTGAATGTTCCCATTCATCTGCAGGCACATTAGGTCAGAAATGTCCTAGAGTGTTGTATTTATGGAGAATCATCAAAGCAGGGTGACCAGATCATCTCTTCAAAGCGAAACTGCAGATTTTTATTCAGTTATGTATCCTTACAAAAATTCCTTTATTGGAATTTTAAAATTAGCAACTAATTCTGTCTTTGGTTCCAGTAATCCTACATACTGCAAGACACCAACACACAAAGATAGGGGCAGGACTGTGTATGCCAGCAAAGCTCTTCTGCATTGCACTGTGCTGCCAGTTTAATATTGGGGGTTTGCTGACTGGCATAAAACACATGATGGAAATATCCTCAATGGTGAACCGCTACTCGTTCATTGACATGCCAGGGAAGGTTGGTGTCCTATCTGTATTAGTTAAATGCAATGGAGAAATGTAAGATCAATGTCCCGGCTTTACTGCCTAGATCACAAAAATGTCTCAACAAAATCACAAAACTTTTACCACGTCAGCCCGGTCACGTATATAAATTTCATTTGGGGATTTGTCTGTCTATGTGGAGATGAGTTTTAAGGATTTATGCAAGTCCTGACTGCTTGGGCACAGTTATCCCTACTGGTCTGAAGTCATAATCAGAACTGTAAAAAGTATGGGCCAAAAGAACGATGATCTATACCAGTGGTCTCCAAACTGTGGCCCAGGGGCCAGATACAGCCCTTTGCGTGTCTTTATCTGGCCCTTGAGACACTATTCCCTCCACTGACATCCACGTTGGGGCATTATTCCCCCCACTGATACCAATGATGGGGCACTATTCCTCCCACTGACACCAATGATGGGGCACTATTCCTCCCACTGACACCATCAATGTGGCAGCATTTTTCCAACTTACACCATCATTGGGGAACTATTCTTCCCACTGAAACCAATCATGAGGCATTGTTTACTGCAGCTGAAGCCAGGGCATTTTCTACTCCCACTGGGAACAGTCTGGCCCGCCTAAAGTCTGAAGGACAATAAACTGGCCCTTTGGAAAGTTTGGAGACCCATGATCTAGACAACCTATTTAGGTAAGTGCACATCATGCCTTGCTTTAGGATCTCCTAAAATAATATATATATATATATATATATATATATATATATATATATATATATATATATATTTTTTTTTTTTTTTTCAAGCAGAGTTCTCATTTTAAGTTGTGTTTTACTTGTGGTAATGTTTTTTACTTTATGGGGTCTATTTATAAAACATTTGTTGGACGAATATTGGAAGCATTTGTGCAATCTGACCAAAACTGTGCCATCCATTTTATGATTTAAATCTGATTAATTCCTATATCGTCAGCTTCATCGAGTGGATAAAATGCAGTATATTTTCTCATTGAGGTATTTCAGAAAGATACCAGATGTCCACAGATGGATCTGACAAAATAATCTATTAGAAAAAGTACGTATAGCAATACCCCCAGAGGGGCCGCTGGTTTAATTTTGGGCCTTGCACGTTACCTCACTGTTCCGTATGCTTGTCTCAGGGGTTTTCCTTGAAGAGTTGTCTAGAAGAAGTTTGCACCAACACAAAGTCTCTTTCAAGGGTTTATTTGAAATAAAGTTTCCAACAGAGGGGTTGAAGGGATGGGGAGGACTCAGGTACCTTAATTGCCCCTTATAAGAATTCTCCTAGGTCCAGAGGAATAACTGCCTCCACGCTGGACTCAGACTGGCCTAGCAGCTGATGTACAGCTCGATCACGTATAGTCTCTGCCACAGACTTGGTGTAATTAGAACAGTCTCTACCACAGACTGGGAATAACCTTTACTTGGGTTACCTTCTGAATGAAGAACACAGCTCTCAGTGTTAGAATCTTTCAGCCGTTCCGGCAGCACTGTAAGGTAGATTAGGATCCGGGTGCATCCTCCAATTGAGTCCTCAATTGCTTGGTCCCTTCCAGCAGGCAAGGCGACACAGGATCATCCCTCGATCAGTAGGCCCCAGCAACTCCTGGGCCTACCCGTCAGTAACAAAGCCTCAGGCCAACGTGGCCGCAAGGCGGAAACTCCCAACACTTTCCTGAGTCCATGAGGGCCCCCAGGTGGGGACCGAAGACACGACCCCAGAATCTCCTTTTTGCCGTAATGGCGTCTGTTACTTAAATACCACCTCCCAGAATGTACAGCGGGTTCACCACACCCCCCGGGCTGCTTGCAAGGAAAGAGGTACCCAATACGTCCAGCCTGTAGCCCTTCCAATCCTGACCAGTGGTGGCAGCGACACCTACTGTCAGGAGGGAAATCACACAACCAGCTGAACTGAAACAGAGTGCAATTTATAACACAATCCCTCTGAGCCAAACTATTGCTCAGATAACTATAATTTAACATATAGCGCAACCTCATGGGGAGCAGGGCGCTACATACTTCCCCCTCCACAACAGACGATGTCCTCATCTTCGAGGAAAGTTTGACCCTTCAATCCTGAAGGTCAGCTACCTGAGTCCAAAACTTGGATGGGGATGGAAGGGTAAGGCAACAAGAAACACACTTCACATAGACATGCAATAATCATTTTACTATACACTACAGTATTCCTATCTCACTTTCTAACCCACCCAACTTGACAGTAGCTTGGAAGAAGATCCAGGACACCTGAAAAACAAAACAGCACACACAGACAAATATTCCAAACATTACTGTACAAAGGAAGCAAAGCCTTACTTTTGGAGAAATAAAACTTTCTCTCCTACATATAAAAATGTTTCTAAGTGCAAAAATTATGTAGCTAAGTGTCATACAGCTAAGTGTTGAAAAGTTTAGTTCAGCAAAGTTCAGTCTCTACTGATTCAGCAAACCTCCGCCACCCAGTGGTCGAAGAGTAACACACAGTTCCTTTTTGGTCCAAGTATTGAACCGGGTAAAGAATCTTGACTCTGAGTTCAAATGCCCTAGCACTAACTAGCTAGACACTAGGGATGAGCTCGGTGTTCGAGTCGAACATAGGTTCGACTCGAACATCGGCTGTTCGCGCATTCGGCGAACAACGTACGATTTGGGCCGTTCGCGCCAAATTCGAGTGACGCGAACGGCCCACAATACACTGCGCCATCGCAGTGTAATCCCGGCGCTGTGATTGGCCAAGCATGCACTGTGACCCTGCATGCTTGGCCAATCACAGCGCCGGCAGCGAGGAGAGCAATGATTGGCCACAGGCAGGATGCCTGTGGCCAATTATAGCTGAGGGGGTTTAGTACACGCCCCACACTATAAAAGGCCGCCAACGCGGCGGCCTTGTGTAGTGTGTTCCGGAGCAGGGAAAGTGAAGGATAGGCAGGGACAGTGTCAAATCGTGTCAAATCTATTCTTTGCTAAACCTTGTGTGTAGGGACAGAGAAGGATAGGCAGGGAGAGTGTCAGTGTCATATTCTTTGCTAAACCTTGTGTGTAGGGAGAGAGAAGGATAGGCAGGGAGAGTGTCAGTGTCATATACTTTGATAAACCTTGTGTGCAGGGAGAGAGAAGGATAGGCAGGGGACAGTGTCAGTGTCATATTCTTTGCTAAACCTTGTGTGCAGGGAGAGAGAAGGATAGGCAGGGAGAGTGTCAGTGTCATATACTTTGATAAACCTTGTGTGCAGGGAGAGAGAAGGATAGGCAGGGGACAGTGTCAGTGTCATTGTTGCTAAGCCTCCTGCACATTATACACCTGAAGTTAGCCCGTATTGCTGCTTTTTCCTGGTGTGTTACACCAACAGGATTTTGCAGCACTTACAGCGGGCGGAGTGTACCTCCTGACCATATTACACCTTAACGTAGCCTGTATTGCTGCTTTTCCCTGGTGTGTTACACCAACAGGATTTTGCGGCACTTACAGCGGGCGGAGTGTACCTCCTGACCATATTACACCTTAACTTAGCCTGTATTGCTGCTTTTTCCTGGTGTGTTACACAAACAGGATTTTGCGGCACTTACAGCAGGCGGAGTGTGCCTCCTGACCATATTACACCTTAACTTAGCCTGTATTGCTGCTTTTTCCTGGTGTGTTACACCAACAGGATTTTGCGGCACTTACAGCGGGCGGAGTGTGCCTCCTGACCATATTACACCTTAACTTAGCCTGTATTGCTGCTTTTCCCATTTCCCTGCAGGCCATTAGAATGTCTGGAAGGCAAACAAGTAGAGGCAGACAGTCAGGAGCCAAAAAAAGAGGGCAAGCAGGCTCTGTGTCTAGAGACAACAGTGCTGGTCGTGGACGCGGTGCATCGCCATCAGCACGTGGCCATGGGACACGCTTGTCCTTCTTTTCGGCAGCTGGACATGTTGAGCCGCATCATGCCGAAGACTTGGTAGAGTGGATGACCAAGCCCTCCTCATCCTCCTCATCCTCTCTCACCCAGGCTCAGGGTACTGGCAAAGCAGCTGCCAAAGCGTCCTCTTCCCTCGTATCAATGTCATCATCAGTCACTCCTTCCCTAGACCAACCATGTCCTCCTGAGGAGTCCCCCGAACTGTTTGAGCACAGTGTTGGGTACATGCTCCAGGAGGATGCCCAGCGTTTCGAAGGGTCTGATGATGATACCCAGCTAGAGGAAGGCAGTAGCATGAGAGCAGAGAGAGGGAATGCTCAAGAAGGACACCAATCTGGCAGTCATGTTCCAGCAGCTGCAGCATACTGCCAGATTGGCTCCAGTGATGAGGAGGGAGGGGATGATGAGGTCACTGACTCCACGTGGGTGCCTAATAGGAGAGAGGAGGAGGAGGAGGATGAGGAGGAGGCACATCTCCAACGAGGCAGGATGCCCTCGGGGGCCAGCGTAAGGGCAGCACACCGACGGAATCACACCACAGAGCTCCGCCTGTGCAGGGCGCTGCCTCTGCCCGTTATTAAAAAAGTTCTTTGGTGTGGGCCTTTTTTGAGTCGAGTGCATCAGATCGCACAGCTGCTGTTTGCAACATATTTCTCAAGCGTATATCGCGTGGCCAAAACATCATCCGCTTGGGCACCACATGCTTGACCAGACATATGTTGACCTGCCATGCAGCTCGTTGGCAAGCCTACCTTAAAGACCCCCACCAAAGAACAAAGCTGACCTCTTCTTGCACCGCATCAGCTGGGATCTCCAACCCCACTATACCTTCAGTCCTCTCTGAAACCTGCTCTGAGAGGAATGAAGGTGTAGAATTAGGTGTGTCACAGCCAAGTACTTGCGGGCACTCTGCTAGCAGTACACCAACGTCCGATTCTAGCAGGCAAATTTCCCTGCCCCAGCTGCTGGACCGTCGAAAGAAGTTCACTCCCAGCCATCCACATGCCCAGCGGTTGAATGCTAGCTTGGCTAAATTGCTAGCGCTTCAACTACTGTCTTTTCAGTTGGTAGACTCGGCCCCCTTCCGTGAGTTTGTGCAATGTGCGGTTCCTCAGTGGCAGGTTCCCAAATGCCACTTTTTCTCACGGTAGGCGATTCCGGCTCTCTACCGGCATGTGGAAGGCAATGTCTTGGCCTCGCTGGACAGGGCGGTCAGCGGTAAGGTGCATATTACCGCTGACTCATGGTCCAGCAGGCATGGACAGGGACGTTACCTTTCTTTCACGGCCCATTGGGTCACTCTTTTGGCAGCTGGGAAGGATGCAGGACAAGGTGCAGTAGTGTTGGAGGTTGTTCCACCGCCACGCCTCCAAAATGCTACTACTGGTTGTGACACACCTCTGTCCTCCACCCCCTCCTCTTCTTCTTCCTCCGTGGCCTCTTCCTGTGCTTTGTCCTCGGAACCAGCGGTGCTCCGTAGGCGTTCAAGGGGCTACGCAAGTACGCAGGCAAAAAGATGCCATGCCGTGCTTGCGCTGGTGTGTTTGGGGGACAGGAGCCACACTGGGGCAGAGGTTCTGTCTGCTCTGCAGGGGCAGGCCGAGAGGTGCTTGACGCCACACCAGCTTAAGCCAGGAATTGTAGTTTGCGACAATGGCACCAACCTCCTCTCCGCTCTTCGACAGGGACAACTGACCCATGTGCCCTGTGTGGCTCACGTCCTTAACCTGGTGGTGCAGCGGTTCTTGAGCAGGTACCCGGGCTTACAGGATGTCCTGAGGCAGGCCAGGAAAGTCTGTGTGCATTTCCGCAGATCTTATAATGCCAGTGCTCGCCTGGCTGAGCTGCAAAAGGAGTTGAACCTGCCCAAGAACCGCCTTATATGTGATATGCCCACCAGGTGGAACTCAACGTTGGCCATGCTGCAGCGGCTGCACACGCAGCAGAGGGCCATCAATGAGTACCTGTGCGACTACGGCACCAGGACAGGGTCAGGGGAGCTCGGGTTTTTTTCACCACGCCAGTGGGGCATGATCAGGGATGCATGCACTGTCCTGGCACCATTTGAGGAGGCCACGAGGATGGTGAGCAGTGACAGTGCATGCATCAGTGACACTGTACCTCTTGTCCACCTGTTGGAACATACGCTGCGTGGAATAATGGACAGGGCACTTGAGGCAGAACAGAGGCAGGAAGAGGAGGACTTCCTTGCCTCTCAAGGCCCCCTTTACCCAGACAGTGTTCCTTCTGTCCCACCCATCGCACAGGAAGAAGAGGAGGAGGAGGAGGAGGAGGATTGTGTCAGCATGGAGGTGGAGCCTGGCACTCAGCATCATCAGCAGCAGTCTTTTAGGGATGATTTACAGTCCCAAGAAACCAGTGGACTTGTACGTGGCTGGGAGGAGGTGGCTGCGGATCATGTCGTCCTTAGTGACCCAGAGGACTCCGGACTGAATGCCTCAGCTAACCTACGCTGCATGGCCTCCCTGATCCTGCAAAGTCTGCGGAAGGATCCTCGTATTCTTCGGATCAAGGAGAGGGACCATTACTGGCTGGCCACTCTCCTTGATCCACGGTACAGGGGTAAGGTTGCGGACCTTATCTTACCGTCGCAGAGGGAGCAGAGGATGAGAAAACTCCGGGAGGCCTTGCAGAAAGGTCTGTGCAACGCGTTCCCAGAGACTGGGAGGTTACAAACTCCTGGTCCTGGACAACCAGTTGCTGAGGCTTCGGTCAGTCAAAGAAGGAGCGGTGGGGAAGGTGGCCGTCTGACCAAAGCGTTCAGACAATTCTTTAGTCCGCAGCCCCAAGGTATGATCGGTTCCAGCAACCATCGCCAGCGTCTGATATACATGGTGCAGGAATACCTAGGGGCAAGGTCAGACTTGGACACCTTCCCCACCGAAAATCCTCTGGCTTACTGGGTCTTGAGGATGAATCACTGGCCAGAGCTTGCACAGTATGCAATTGAGCTACTGGCCTGTCCTGCATCCAGCGTTCTTTCAGAACGCACATTCAGTGCTGCTGGAGGATTTGTCACGGATCACAGGGTGCGCCTGTCCACCGACTCTGTTGATCGACTGACCTTCATAAAGATGAACCAGTCTTGGATCACCACCAGCTACCAAACACCTGAAGCTGATATAACAGACTAATTTATTTTCAAATGTCACATCCCTTCAAGACTGATGCTGATGCTGAGAGACTGTCCTGTTATGTTGACTGACTATCCTCCTCCTCCTCAATGATCCGATTGACGATGATAGCTTGGAAGAACATTTTTGTTTCTGGGTGCCGCCACCAGTGGCTAAGGCCCAATTTTTCAGCCCCTGTTTTACAGGGGTGTGTTATTAAAAAATGTTATGCAATGCTTTGCAGCAGGGCTCATTCCTGCACTCCAACTAGAGAATCTGGGAGTGGTTGCAGTGTCGTGGCACCAGCACCAGTGGCTAAGGCCCAATTTTTCAGCCCCTGTTTAACAGGGGCGTGTAATTACAATTTTTGATGCAATACTTTGCAACAGGGCTCATTGCTGTGCTCCAAGTACAGTATCTGTGAGGGGTTGCAGTGTTGTGGCACCAGTGCCTAAGGCTCAATTTTTCTGCCCCTGTTTAACAGGGGCATGTAATTACAATTCTTGATCTAATAATTCACAGCAGGGCCCATTCCTGAGCCCACCAAGACTAACTGTGAGGCCTTACAGTGTTGTGTCAACACCACCACCACCACCAAAGGCCCAATCTTTCAGCCCCTGTTCAACAGGGGCATGCAATTACAATTCTTGATCTAATAATTCACAGCAGGGCCCATTCATGCGCCCACCAAGAGTAACTGTGAGGGCTCACAGTGTTGTGGCAACACCAACATGTAAGGGGCAAATTTCAGCTGAGTATATACGGCAGGCCCCTACTTTCAAACATCCAACTTACAAACGACTCCTCCTTGCAAACGGAAGGATACAACAGGAAGTGAGAGGAAATCTACCCCTAGGAAGGCAAATTCTCTCCTGTAAGAGTTAATATGGGAAAAAAGTGTCTCCTCTCCACTGATTCTTTATCACCAATTCTTGTTTCAATAAAAAACAAAAAAACATTTGTCATTAGGACGGAAAGTGAGGTGAACTGTTCTGAACAGGTGCACACTGCACAGACAGCAAAACAAATGTTACAGGGGTGATAACCCTTCCCTATGTTTTCCAAAAAGCTTAAAAATAGATTTTTTGGCTGAAGCTACACTTAAACAATGTACCTGTTCAAAATTACAAACAGATTCTACATAAGAACAAACCTACAGTCCCTGTCTTGTATGCACCGCCTGTATACGGCTGTTCAGAGTATATAGGGCCTTTTTTATTTTGTGTGCGGGGTTCCCCTTAATATCCATACAAGACCCAAAGGGGCTGGTAATGGGCTGGGGTAGGGGGGGGGGGGGGGTGTGTGATGGGGTAGCTATGCCATTTTTCTTAAAGATTTTCATCCATATTACCGGGACCAGACATTACATTAAAGCCGCAAGCAGTTTTAAATGGCTTTTTTTCCTTTAGAAATGTAATTTTGTGCAGGGACAGTTCTAAACACGGGAAACACGTGGCACTTCACAGGCATACTTTAGACACCCCCCAGGTACGATATTTAAAGGAATATTTGACTTTTTTTTTTTCACTTTATGCATCATTAAAATGACTGCTCCAGAAAAACGGCCGTTTTTAAAACTTCTTTTTGCATTGATACATGTCCCCTGGTGCAGAACCCGGGTTCCCAAAGCCTTTTTAGGACAATAACATGCATAATAGTCGTTATAATTAGCACTTTAGATTTCGAACGTTCGCATCCATTGTATTTAATAGGGTTCTAAAGTTCGTGCGAACTTTCGGTCCGTTCGCGGGTTCTGGTGCGAACCGAACCCGGGGGTGTTCGGCTCATCACTACTAGACACCCCAAGTCCTTCAAAGAAGAAAAAGGTAAAAGGAAATCTTCTCCTTTGCAAGAATGACAAACTGGAACAGTCAAGGTTTTTCATCACAAATAAAATTGAGGATCCGGTAGTGTCAGTGACTTCCCTTGTCTGTCCACTGTAGTAATGAAGTAGACGTAGTCCTCCTTTCCAGGCAGACAAATTACCACTTTATCCGCATAGATGTGCCGACCATAACTCCATTGTAACAAACACCCTCTGTAGCGTTCATCCATAGTGAAGGAATGGCCTATTTTCCGGAACGGTTTAGGTACTTTGAGGTGGTCCCATACAGCTTCACTGTACCAGTCCGCGCTCTTAGCTTCAATTTCCTTCATGGTTTCCATGGGAACATAGGGGAACTCTAGTCCATACTCCCTGGCCACCCGTGTGTTTAACAGTCTCTGTGATCGGGCAAGCCTGGGCAAAGATCTGGTACTTCCATAACCAGGCGGTATACAGGAAACTGCAGACTTGTGTACCATGCGGTTTGCAGATGATTTTCCTGACCCATATAAACTGGTAACTTTGGGCAGGACTTCTTTGGTAAAAACCAGGGCATCCACCCTAGGCATTGTCTCCCCAGAATCCATGGCTGCCACCTCCGACGAACTGTGTACTGAGGCAACATCCCCCATGTAGTTCCATGACAGTTCTCTAGACATGGGTTCAAACATGTAATCATCTCCGGCATCTGACAAAGAGTCCAACTCGGAGTCTTCTAACTCCTCTGCCGGCAAATAATTGCGTACAGTCCCAAATAATTTTTCGCCAAATGTCTTACCGGTCCCTGCCGTGGACATCCCAGGAACATCATCTCTCTCAGGGTCCGGTTCCGGTTAAACTCTGGGGTGGGCCTCGACTGCGGCCGCAGGAGGCCTTCACGTATCCCACCTTCTTCTGTACAGGTGCCTCAAAGATAGGTGCAGCGACGGTGGATATGGATGAAGAAACAGTGGAAGTAGCATCCGCTGGTAACCCACTCACAGTGGCAACAGTAACAACATCCCCTCCAGGGTTACTCACTGCAGCAGATGCGGTGGGCATGGGCCGGATAATTTGGTTGAAGGCAGCTTCTTCCGTCACGTTGCCCGTGACCCAGTCCACTTAGTAAGCGCGTGGTGGCATGGTGGGTTGCTCCACAGAAAACAGGTACTCCCCGCATCGTAAGCATCGAACAAAGGACGGGGGTGCATAGCCAGTCCATCACACCTGTTACACAGCATACCCAGGGCCTCCACACCACCGATAGTGTAGAGCATGAACCGCCCATGCGGCTTCAGTCGGATGCCAGTGTCCGTGAGTACAGTTCCGGGCATCATGGTACCTGCAGCGGTACCTATAGGAAACATCCTGGGTTCAAAAGCAGACTGCAGCGATAACACTGAAGACATGGCGGTGCTCCGACTCTCTAAGTGCTGGACACACATGTAGCGTCTCACACAGCAAACAAGCGGCAACTTCTCCCACTTGCTCCTTTTGGCACGTAGCTCGCGGGCTTTTCTTTTCCTTGACTCCGCCCACAGCCCACGCGGCCAGAAAATGATCGCAATTCCTTCCCATTTTTTAGCACAGTCCGTTTCCCTTTGTAGAATGGTAGAATAGGTCCCCAAATGAACACTCTATTTTGTTGCAAGAGGTAACGGCAAACCCCGGACGAGCCCCCACATATAGCAATACCCCCGGAGGGGCCACTGGTTTAATTTTGGGCCTTGCACGTTACCTCACTGTTCCGTATGCTCGTCTCAGGGGTTTTCCTTGAAGAGTTGTCTAGAAGAAGTTTGCACCAACACAAAAGTCTCTTTCAAGCGTTTATTTGAAATAAAGTTTCCAACAGAGGGGTTGAAGGGATGGGGAGGACTCAGGTACCTTAATTGCGACTCATAAGAATTCTACTAGGTCCAGAGGAATAACTGCCTCCACGCTGGACTCAGCAGACATCGGATAGGCCCAATCTCACTGGCCTAGCAGCCGATGTACAGCTTGATCACGTATAGTCTCTGCCACAGACTTGGTGTAATTAGAACAGTCTCTGCCACGGACTGGGAATAACCTTTACTTGGGTTACCTTCTGAATGAAGAACACAGCTCTCAGTGTTAGAATCTTTCAGCCGTTCCGGCAGCACTGTGAGGTAGATTAGGATCCGGGTGCATCCTCCAATTGAGTCCTCAATTGCTTGGTGCCTTCCAGCAGGCAAGGCGACACAGAATCATCCCTGGATCAGTAGGCCCCAGCAACTCATGGGCCTACCCGTCAGTAACGAAGCCCCAGGCCAATGTGGCCACGAGGCGGAAACTGCACACTTCCCTGAGGCCATGAGGGCCCTCAGGTGGGGACCGAAGACACGACCCCAGAATCTCCTTTTTGCCTTAATGGCGTCTGTTACTTAAATACCCCTCCCAGCATGCACAGCGGGTTCACCACGCCCCCTGGGCTGCTTGCTAGGAAAGAGGTACCCAATACGCCCAGCCTGTAGCCCTTCCAATCCTGACCAGCGGTGGCAGCGACACCTATTGTCAGGAGGGAAATCACACAACCAGCTGAACTGAAACACAGTGCAATTTATAAGACAATCCCTCTGAGCCAAACTATTGCTCAGATAACTATAATAAACAAATGTTAGAAATGGACCCCCAATGATCTTTCATTAACCTCAAACTATATTGAATGACTTATGTTAATATTTCCTTTATTTCATTTGTGTTCCACATAAATGTTTTGTTCTGTTGCACAAGGTGGTGTTAGAGGGGAGTCGATGATTGATATTGGTCCTGGCCCTGCTATTTACCAAGAGTTATCCGCCTGTGAGGCTTTTAAGGAGATCACTGCAGCTGATTTCACTGACCGCAACAGAGAATACCTGGAGAAATGGAGGAAAAATGAGCCAGGGCTGTTTGACTGGACACCAGCTTTGAAGCTTGTTTGTGATCTAGAAGGTCGCAGGTATGAAAGTAAATGTGGTTTAAGATATATGGAAATCCTAACAATAAACTTCTCTCAATGAGTTATTTTTGGTGTGGTAAATTTACCATTGAGAACCTTTTGTTTTATCTGCAGCTCCGGTCATTGACATAGGAAAGCTATGGGTGCAGGATCAGGTGACTGGACTGAAAAAATGTATACAGATCTTTGTTACACAGGGTAGGCAGGATAGGTAGGAGGGGGGGTAGGGAACATTTTTACCCACTTGCAAACTGCCCGCCCGCAATGTACTGCAGACCGGTGGCCCACACATGCAAAGCGATGTACCTATATGTTACCGCCTACTTACGGGTTTAGGGTGCATGCAAGACCCCCCTCACCGACACCCACTGTGATTGCATAAATCGGGAACCTTTCAGCAAGTTCTGCCCAATGATTCACAGCTGGGACCTGCTGATCGGCTGTGTGCAATCACAGCCCAGAGCCCTATGTCAACACAGGGCTCTGTATAGAGGAAACCATCTCTCTGTTTCTCATCCCTGCAAAGCAGAAGATAGGAAACAAAGAGATCGGTAGTAAAAAAGCAGCACACATTACACATTGTTAGGCACACATTTAAAAAAAGCTCTATTTGTATGAAAAAAAATAATAATCTAAATTTCATTTGGGTACAGCATTGCATGACCGTGCAATTACCAGTTAAAGTAGCTAAATAGCAAAAAAATGGCCTGGTCATGAAGGGGGTAAAATCTTCCAGAGTCCAAGTGGTTAAGAATAGTTAAGGGGTTGTAAACCCTTGTGTTTTTTCACCTTAATGCATCCTTTGCATTAAGGTGAAAAAAACTTCTGACACTGAACGGCCCCCCAGCCCCCCCCCCCATTTTACTCACCTGAGCCCGTTCGTTCCCATAGTGGAGACGCACTCTACCTCTCTGCCCATTGTCTCAACTCTTGATTGGATAGATTAATAGCAGCGTAGCCAATGGCTCCCGCTGCTGTCAATCAAATCCAATGACGCGGGCTTCGGGGGGCGGGGCCGAGTCTGGCATTCTGTGTCTATAGACGCAAATGCTGGACTCGGGAACGCACTCGCATGGTAACCCCCTGGGAA
This sequence comes from Rana muscosa, assembly GCA_029206835.1. NCBI lineage: Eukaryota > Metazoa > Chordata > Amphibia > Anura > Ranidae > Rana > Rana muscosa. The sequence goes on from CM055124.1 coordinate 239,601,029, forward strand.
AGAGCTTCTCCTAGTTGGTTTCCAGATGCGGGGAGGAGCCGCCAGTGGACCCCAGAAGACGAGGTTCAGGGTTACTCTGTGAAAAATTAACTGCACAGTTGAGGAAAGTAAGGGTTTAGTAACCCTTAAGAGCCCATTCACACAGGGACGACTTTGGATCCGACTTCTAGTCGCCTCAAGTCGCGCTGCATGAGAAAATCAATGTAAGTGAATGGAGCCGTCTTAATGTACACTACTGCAGTCGCTCCGACTTCAGAAAAGGTTCCTGTACTACTTCAATCTGACTTCTAGGCGACTTGTAGGCAACTTGTACCCATTGATTTCAATGGAAGTCGCCTCAGAAGTCGGATCACTATCTTAACAGAAGCAACGATACAGGAAGAAAACATACATTTCTCAGGCAAATCCCTCCCACAGAGCTGATTCTTGTTTGATTGGCCACTGGAAAGCCTCCTGTCCTGGAGGCAACTTGAAGTTGCCTTGTAAGTTGCCTCATGTCGCGCTGTGATTCATACTCAAGTCGTGTCCAACTTGCCTCCCAAAGTCACGCTCGAAGTCGTGTTGCCCCTGTGTGAATGGAGTCTTAGTGTTCGACTTAAATTCCAATGCTCCTATGTAAAAATTAAGAGTCAGCAGCTACAAAAACTGTAGCTGCTGACTTTTAATAAACAGCCATATACCTTTCCCAAGATTCAGCGTTGTGCTCACCCCAGCCATTTTGACATCTAATTTTCTGTCTTCTGCACCTTAAGTGTGGGCACCTGGCTGTGACAGCTTACGGCTTCACAGCCGGGTGCCTGCTGCGTAAGCGCGAGTTGCGCTGCGCATTGCGAATGGTCCCATAGTCTTCTGGGACCTGTCACGTGTTCCAGAAGGCTGCGGGAAGGGAGGGGGAGAGAAGACCTTCTGCTTCTGGTCACATGGCAATTGGAGCAGAAGTGGGAGCGGGTACCTGTCAAAATCAGGAACCCGCCACAAAAGTGCCATTTTTGAAAGAGGAGGGGGAGAGGAGGCAGTAAAGTTTTCCTTTTAGGTGGAGCTTAGCTTTAAGATTCATTCATGCTGAAGCTTAGGACCCCAAACTAAAGTCGTTGGGAAAGTTTTGTTCCCCAAAATGAACCTTGGATGTGGTTGTCATTGTGAAGGAGACTTGGTGCTGAACAGAGCTATAGAAGACCTACAGTACATATAGTTATTTTAATAAAGTAGGTAGCGAAGAAGAAGTAGAAGCACTCATTCATTTTTATAACATTTATGTTTAGATCTGTTTTGTTTTTGAACTTTTGCTTTTTACTTTTACTTTTTTATGATGAACAGGTAAGAGACCTAAATGTCCTCTTTATTAATCCACTTGTACAAGAAGTCTTTATTTTTCCCCTTTTCTAAATAGAAGACTTTGTTCTTTTTCTGGGTGAGATGCTTTTTGGAACACTCACTGAGCGCAGAAGGACTTATAAGTTGGCATTACCATAGCCGGGGAATGTTGGCATTACCATAACAGGGCTTAAAGTGTCTCTAAATGCAAGTTTTTTTTACATTTTAGATGGAGTGGAGAGGGATTAGAACACCTGTCAGTTTTTTTTATTGCTGTCGGTGCTCCATTAGGGGGATTCACCCTCTCTATTTGTCCTGGTTACCACTGAAAGCAAAAAAAAATCCCAAATTTTGGGATGATCTCAGAACAGGAATAGTGGGGAAATCTTCCAATGGGGACACTAGATCTGGTGACCTTGGCAACACCCCAGGATTCACTCACTTTGGAGGGGATTTCCTCTTAGTGTTGCCACTTTTTCTTCAAGCCAACCCTTTTTTTTTTTTGTATACACTATAGGATTGTAACAGACCTGGGACACCTTTGGGCGCTCCAAAGAGAATAGTAATGCGGCATGCATAGTGCCCCCTCACCCTCCTGTCAGGCTCTGTTCCAAAACACATTCCTGTCTAAATATTGTGTCAGGGTTTCAGTCGGACTGAAGCCCGGACAGATGATTCAAAATCTGGACTGTCCTGGGGAATCTTGGCCAAGTGGCAACCCTATTTCCTCTCACTTCCTGTTTTGGCTATCGGACAGGAAGTGAAGCAAAATCTCCCCAATGGGACACAAAGGGGAAAAAACTGACAGGGGGTGTAATTAATCCTCCTTACCCTATCCAAAATGTAAAAAATGTTTTTACCTTTGAAGACACTTTAACAGAATCCATAGCAAGTTGGTTTGTGCAACACAGCAGACTTGTTTCTTACATGCTATCTCACTTTTTATTTCTGTAGTGGAAAGTTGGCTGAGAAGGAGGAAAAGCTGAGGAAGACACTAAAAAAAGTGGTACCTTGTGATGTCACCAAAAGTAATCCTCTCCATCCTCTCCTTCTACCTAAAGTGGATTGTGTCCTGACCGTTGGCTGCCTGGAATGTGCCTGTAAAGATGAGGTGGCTTATGGAAATGTTATCAAGAACCTCTCCTCCCTGATTAAAGTAGGAGGCCACCTAATCATTGGTAGTATATTAGGGAGCACCATATTCAGATGTGGAAACAAGCAGTTCTCTCTCATAAATCTGAGTGAAGCTTTCCTTAGGAAAGTCATAACTGATACAGGCTTTGTTATTGAGGACTTAGAAGTTCTGCCTAGAGAGTTTGACAAACCCATGTTTGATATCTGCAATCATACCTCTGGCATTTTTATCCTGGCACGCAAGGTCAAAGACGTAGGGAAAGCCTAGCTGGCAGGCCATTACTTATTACTTACCACAAGGTGGAAGCAAAGCTCTGATTTTAAACTGGAAATTGAATACACGTTTCTAAGTAAAATTTGGAAATTAAATCTTAAAAAGCATAAGTTACAAACGTGTAAAACAAATCATGTTATGGCAAAATATACTACTAATTTTAAATCCTGGTGTAATAAATATTAGACATGTGCATTCGTTTTCGTCCGAATGCATTTTCGTCCGAATTTCAGGTATTTTCGTTATCGTTTTAACAAACGAAAACGAAAGCACAGAACCCGAAAACCGAAAGATCCGACATAAACAAATGCTTTATTTTCGTTTTCGTTGCGACAACAGTTCGATATAGATAGGAGATTCGACATGACGCTGACAATAACAATCTGTGTCTATCGAACCTGTGGTCGAATGTGCCTAACCTTAACTCTATTAGTCCAAGATTATTCTACATAGAGAGAAAAAATTCGACATTATAGAGAGAAAAGATTTCGACATAGAGAGAAATAATCGCTGCTGGAATTGGGTGGGGGAAGTAAAATAAAAATAATGATGATGATGAATGTTATTGGCTGATTGTAACCAAAGAGGAGGAGCAGTAAAATAGCTAGAACTAACTTGACAATTCAACATGAACGACGAAGATTCGACAAAGCATCGAAAAACATACAAACGTCGAATCTGTCATTGAAGGCTTATGGTGTCTGTCGAAAGTTCTAAGAAGATTAGACGGAGCAGCTAAACTGTACGACGCCGCAATCGTACATTTCCGGTCAAATGCATCCGCCCATAGGCTATACAAGAATTCTAATGTTGGTTGACTAGTAATAGTAATTAATAAATATAATTATTACTAGTCATACAACATTAGAATTCTACTATAGCTTGTAGGCGGAACATTCGACCGGAAATGTATGATTGTGGCGTTGTACAGTTTCGCTGCTCCGTCTAATCTTCTTTGAACATTCGACAGACACCATAAGCTTTCAATGACAGATTCAACCTTAATTAATTCAGATTTTCAGACTAATGCAATTTCTAACGAAAAACAAAATAAATAAAAACGAATTTCTGGAGTAACTAAATGTATTTTTCGGACGAAAGCGAAATTCCGCAACAAAATATTTCAGTGTGCACATGTCTAATAAATATTGGCGATTTGATCTTGTAATAAACATCTACAATGTACTTCTGCTAACTGTCCTGTAGTTTTTCTTCTATAATAATATACATATGCTAAATAAAAGCTGTTCATCATGGTGTATTAACAAACTAAAATTTTTAGTTGGCCACATTTTAAGCTGGACACAAAGTATGCAGCTGGTCAGACCAAGTAATTTTCACAATATATAAAAGAAGGAATATTGTGCATACTGCAAAGGTATTATTTCTAACATTTCTGATAGGCCTTGTTTGATTGTCAAAATCTCATTCCAATTTAGCACTGGAGCAACAAAATCTATTTTTTTTTTTTTTTCCCAATAAACTAGTGGGAAAAAAAGAAGAACATCACATGGTATATGAAGCATTGCAGGTGTACAGATGCACAGTCACCATAGGGTTTCCTATCTGTACAATGCCTTTATCTCAGGCTAGGTTCACACCTGAGCGGGTGGTGCCGCAGCTGCAACCACTCGCATAGTGAAGCACTGGAAATCACTCCCGCACTGGGAACTATGCTGTACTCGCACTTCCCATGTGGGCTGCGATTTCCAGGGTAGTGCAAGGACTTATTTTCTGCATTTCATGGGGCACGGCAACTCATTCAAATGAATGGGCTGTTGTGCCAGTGCAAATCGCAGCCCGCATGGCCACACAGATGTAAACATGTGGATTACTATCAACTTCCGCTCTGGAAGATTTACCCCCCTTCCTGACCAGGCCATTTTTTGCAATATGGCACTGTGTTACTTTAACTGACAACTGCGTGGTTGTGCGACTCTGTACCCAAATAAAATTGATGTCCTTTTTTTTCCCACAAATAGAGCTTTCTTTTGGTGGTATTTGATCACCTCTGCATTTTTTATTTTTTGCGCTATAAACAAAAAAAGAGCGACAATTTAAAAAAAAAAAAAAAAAAAAAATATTTTTTACTTTCTGCTATAAAACACATCCAATAAAAAAAAATTAAAAAATCTAATTTCTTCATCAATTTAGGCCAATATGTACAGTGGAACCTTGGTTTACGAGTAACGCGGCTAGCGAGCATTTTGAAAGATGCGCAACCTTTAAAAAACAAATTCTGACTCAGTTTGCAAGTGTTGTCTCGCAAAACGAGCAGAATTCAAGCTAATGGGGTGTGCAGTACTGCATTTGGCCATAGGTGCAGGGGCATCGGGGACACTCGGAACGGTTCGGAACGATTCGGAAATACTCGGAATCACTCAGAAATACTCGGAAATACTCCGTTCCCGGGTGTTTCCAAGCCTTTCCGAGGGTTTCCAAAGTCAGCCGAGCTGTCCCCGAGCATTTCCGAGGTTTTCCGGCACCCCCACCTCTGGCCACATGCGGTATTGCATGCTATTGAAGTCAATGCGGAACAAATTATTTTAGTTTCCATTGACTTCTATGGGGAAACTCGCTTTGATATGCGAGTGCATTGGATTACGAGCATTCTACTGGAACGGATTATGGTCGTAATCCAAGGTTCCACTGTATTCTGCTACATATTTTTGGTGAAAAAAATCGGAATAAGCGTATATTGATTGGTTTGCGCAAAAGTTATAGCGTCTACAAACTATGAGATATTTTTATTTCTTTTTTACTAATAATGTCGGCGATCAGCAACTTATAGTGGGACTGCGATATTGTGGCGGACAAATTGGACACCTAACTGACACTTTTGACACTTTTGGGGACCAGTGACACTAATACAGTGATCAGTGCTAAAAAAATATGCACTGTCACTACTAATGACACTGGCTGGGAAGGTGTTAACATCATTGGCGATCAAAGGGTTACCTGTGTGCCTAGCCTGTGCTTACTCAATGTGTAGGAGGTGATTTGACTAGGGGAGGGCATTGATCCATGTTCCTGCTTTGCAGAAACACAGGATCAATACCTTCCCTACTGACAGAATGACAACCTGCCTTGTTTATATGGGCAGGTTGTCATTCTGCCTGTGTTCTGTGTAATCGGCGGGTTCCGACTGACATTGAGTCTGCGGTACTGGCCTCTGGGCTCCCACCTTAACACACAGCAGGAGCAGGTCTCCGGTGGCGCGTGAACACCAGACCCAGAAGTGTCAGATCACGTACTAGGTACGTGATCTGGCACAGAGCGGCCACCCTGCCGCAGTAAATGTACAGTGGGCAGTCCGCAAGTGGTTAAAGTGGATGTAAACCCTCTCCTATACCCTGTGAGGTGAACAGCCTCAGATGATACACAGGGATGAAACAAATCTTCCTACATAAGTTTTACATGTATATCTGCTGGATTCATCTTTATATATTCTTTAGAAAGTGCAGATTGTGTTAGAGATTTCCTCTTCCTGTTCAGCACTGGGAGTGAATTCTTAGAACACAGCCAAGACAGCTGATTGGAGGAAAGGCACACACCCCTACTCCACATAGGCAGAGACTTGCAGAGCTGTGCTGTGAATAGTCCAGCTCTCTGCTAATCTATTTATAGCACCCACCTCAACACAAATTTCAGCGCCTGTAAAGCACCTGAAAAACACCTCCCCTGCAGTCCCAGTGTGAGAGTTCGAGTGCACTGGAACGTTAAAAAATATCCTGCAAGCATCATCTTTGGGGCAGTGTATACACCTCTCCTCCACCGCTCCTACCCATTGAAATAAATGGGCACCGCTGCCGAAGCGCCTGAAAAGTGCTTTGGCAGTGACGCTACACAGGTGCTTTTAACTCTTTTTTCGGCCGCTAGCGGGTGTTAAAAGAGCCCACTAGCGGCTGAATAGCACCAATAAAATGACGGCAAAGTGCCGCTAAAACTGGCAGCGTTTTACCGTCAACGCCCGCCCTGCCCGCCTCAGTGTGAAAGCAGCCTTAATATACCTATGCTAAAGCAAATCAGATTTCTCTCACACTGGGTGGATTACTATTCAGGCTCTCCAAGGAGGTGAAGTCCAGCCAGGGAAGATAAAGACCTGAACAGAGACTGCATACAAAGCAATTTAGTTGAAGGTTGCATGTACAGTACATATTTTTTTGTATAACCGTCGCAGAGGAGTTCTAGTGTAGCAAAGGCACACTCTTAGCACTACAAAGAGGTCTGCACTGGGAGAAATATAGAGGCTAACATTGCTGAGACCCTTCTAAAAAAGCTAGGTGCCTGGCAGGTTTGGATAGAGACATTAAAGGAGAGGTATGGCCAAAGCTTTTCTGGTCATACTTCTCCTATGGATCACAGGAGTGCATTTCGTTCTGCACTTCTGTGACCTGTTGTTGGCCGATGTCACTCAGCCGGTCCAAGCTGGGGAAAAATCCTGGCTTTACAGTCGGGATCCACTGAGATGCCTGGACAAGCATCTGGCTAAGCCTCTCAGTTGTGCTGCTGGGAGACTGAGCCAGCTGCTCCCTTCCCGCACGGACACCGCACCCCCTAATCCATTTACCCGGCCCCCTTATCTACATGCAACGGGGGGTGGGGGGGCTGTGTTGTCAACGGTGTGCGGTTGCGGGCTCGAGTGACGGGGGGGGGTTAATATGGGGTGGCAGGCTGGAGCAACGGGGGGGGGGGGGGTCTGTGGTCAGGTCTGTCTGCCGCCCCCCCCCCCGAAGCACCAGCCACCACTGGAGTGAAGGTATAAATTCTGGTTTTCATGCTTGCTCTTGGTCAGTAATTCAGAAGATACTGGAAAAGTAGAATTACACTGACCACCAGGGAGCTAGTATTTTCATAAAGAGTGGTTAGCAGTGTTGGCTGGTGGGTTCTTCTTTTGGAGGGGCGGCAAATAAACAACACCCCCCCTGGTGGCACGGCACTGACAGCACCCCCTCCCCCACGGGCAGTCCTGCACTTACCCGCTCACGTTGCGGGGCTGTGGTGTCCTCTCCTTCTCTCCTGGAGTGCTGGCAGCGGTGGCTCCGGTGTTCGCTCCGTAAGCTTCCTCTGCTGTGTGTCTCCTCTTCTGCCAAAGCACAAGGCATCCAAATGGATCGCCTGACGGTTTTCTCACGACCTGCCTCCTGATTGGCAGGGAGGAACTTTAGTGTGAAAATAGCAAAAATGAATTCGCTATCGTCACACAACAGGGTGGGATCGGAGCACCCTTTTTTTTAAGCCTATTAGCCTCTGTCTCTAATCAGGTGCTTCAAAAATACACCCCCCACATTGGAATCCATAGTCCGGTGCCCTGATATGTAGATCAGGGGGCCAGATACATGGATAGGGGTGGCGGCGCAGGTTGTGAGAAAAGCATCAGGCAACAAAAAGAGCTGCTTAGTATTCCACAGACGTCTGCATGCTCTCAGCCGGATTCCAAGTTTCAGAGAAACAAATCTCCCAGAATCCAGTGAGACCCGGAGTGACAAAACAAAGTGACAGAATAACGTAGGGCCGGGCATGACTGTGTGTTTAGTAAGCCAACAAGGGGTTAAGAAATCAAATGGAATGGTAGGGGGAGTGGCTGAGGTAAAATGGTGAGGAGGGGAGGAGCAGTATAAATTAAGGAGGCGGGGCCTCCCAGCATTCAGTCGGCAAGAAAGAACAGGAGGAGGCAGGTTTTCTCTGCTCCTCCATTTTAGACCTCATGGCGGACATTGATTTGCTTTTTGCGCGGCTGTGGTCGGCGGTGGCGATGAGGGGCGTGGACTGGCTGGAAGCACAGGTGGGTTGCTGCAGGACCAGGCGGGTGGGTCACAGGGTGGGCCCTCGGAGCGGTATTCACCTGGCCCTGCAAGCAGGGCGCAGCGTCATCCCAGGAGCCCCCACACGGACTCGTCCCCCCCGGCCAAGCGGGGCCCTGCTTCGGCCGCCGGTGGGGCCGGACGGTCTCATAGCCAGCGGCGCAGTTTGGGGGGCGGGGCTATGGGCCGCAATGGTGCCCGGCCGATCGCAACGCAGCAAGTGCAGGCAGATGGTGTGGTCCCCTCCTCCTCTTCGGGAACAGCACGGGGGGAGACTCAGCGTGGCAGATGCGGGGTTACGGCCGGTGGGCCGTCCAGGAACGCGGCCGCTGGCTCAATGGCGGTGGGAAGGCCTGGAACCACGGGGCGGGAGGTCGGACGGGCTGTGGGACCGGCTAGGGGTCCAGCTCGAGGAGGCATGGGCTCTGCTGCAGCGACGGCCGGGTCACAACTGAGAGGTTGATCCGGCACCGGGCCGGGATCCACGGCCGCCAGGCCGACTTCGCCTGGGGGGCTGCTGGGTGGGGGTCAATGTGTCTCATGCTGTTTCTCCCCGGGTGCTCCTGGGGGGACGGGCACGTTGCCTGCCACCCCGGGTGCAACGGGTGGCATCCAGGATTTATTAGGGGGTCTGAGGGACTTGTTACAACGTTTAGCGGGGGGTCCTAGTGTGCCCCCTCAGGCTGGGCCATGGGTGGGGGCGGGATCCGGGGTGGCAGATACCCCCTCAGTGGTGGTGGTCGACCCCCTCACTGCTGGGACAGGTGTTTTAGCGGAACATCGGGGGACAAAGGGGGGGAGCAGCCGGCTCCCAGTAGAGCTGATATTGTCCGAATTGCTGATGCGGCCAGGTGTGAGGTTTATGTGTGCTATGAGGGGCCGTTGGGGGCGCATTTGAAACAGGAGGTGCGTGAGAAGATCGGAAGGGGTGAGTATGTAGAAATGTTTTCCTTGCTTCCGTTAGAAAAATTCAATTTGGATAGGGTTAAACCCGACGATTCCAAAAAGGAGGATGAGTAGAAGAGGAGGTACAGACTTATTCCCCGGACATTTAGCAACTGGCTGCAGGCATTTGCTGTAATGGCCAGTGTCATTGGGGAGAAGAGCCCGGAACATTGTTCTGCGCTTTTCTGTTATATGGATGCTATCGGGGGGCTCATAGAGTGTATGGGGGTACAGGTTGGCTGCGGTATGACGAACAGTTTCATCAACGACGGTCTGTGGATGCGGCTTATGTCGTCTCCACGGGGCAACGAGTCAGTTTCTTCAGGGGGGGCCGGGGGGTCATCCACCTCTGGACTGCCGGCCGGAAAGAAATGGGGGGTGTGATGGCAATTTAACGAGGGCACGTGTAAGTTTGGGGAGCCTGTTGTTTCAAGCACGAGTGCTCCGGGTGCGGGGGGGGTCACCCCTTGGCCCGTTGTTTCAAAAAAGGGAAGCGTACCGGGGAGCCTTCAAACAAGAGGGAGGACGCCAGTGATGGGGGTAAGGATGCAGCCTTTCCTAGATAGGTATCCGGACAGGGCGGCAGCCAGGTTGTTGGCCTCTGGGTTTTCCGAGGGTTTTGTGATACCGTGTTCCTTGACGGAGGTGCCTGCTCTGGCGGGGAATTTACGGTCAGCATTGGAACACCCGGAGGTGGTTGCTGAAAAATTGGCCAAGGAAGTTGAGCTGGGGTGCATGGGTGGTCCTTTTAAAGACAAGCCGCTGCAGGAGTTGGTGGTCTCTCCGCTGGGGGTGGTGCCCAAGAAGGAACCCAAAAGATTCCGCCTCATTCATCACCTTTCTTTTCCAAAGGGGGGGTCGGTGAATGATGCCATAGATCCCGAAGCATGTACAATGTCCTACGCAACATTTGATGCCGCTGTGCGTTGGGTCAGGCGTTGTGGTCGGGGGGCGCTCATGGCAAAATCTGACATTGAATCTGCTTTCCGCCTGTTGCCAGTACACCCAGACAGCTTTCGGCTGCTGGGGTGCTGTTGGCAGGAAGAATTTTATGTGGATAAGTGTTTGCCCATGGGTTGCTCGATTTCGTGCACCATGTTTGAGGCATTTAGTTCCTTTTTGGAATGGGTGGTGCGGGAGGTGTCAGGTTGGGATTAGGTCATCCATTATTTGGATGATTTTCTGCGTGTGGGCCCTCCTTCCTCTAATGTGTGTGCGATTCTGCTGGCTACGTTGCAGCACGTTGCGGGACGGTTCGGAGTGCCTTTAGCAGCTGACAAGACCGAGGGCCCATCCATAGAGCTGAGTTTCTTGGGGATAGTGATCGATTCCATGGCGATGGAATGCAGGTTGCCCAGGGACAAGGTGGTGAATCTGCAGGAGGAAATAAGGGGGATGTTGGGTCGCAGCAAGGTCCAGCTTAGAGCCCTACCGTCCCTTTTGGGTAAATTGAACTTTGCCGGTAGAATCATTCCTACGGGCAGGGTGTTCTGCCGACGGCTGTCGGCTGCTACGTCCGGGGTGAGTGTACCGACCCATTTCATTAGACTATCTAGTGCACTGAAAGAGGACTTGCAGGTGTGGCACACGTTTCTGGGGGAATATAATGGACATTCGCTTTGGATGGAGGGCCCGGTGAGTAACTTTGACTTGGACTTGGTCACGGACGCGGCAGGGTCCACGGGTTTTGGGGCTTTCTTCCAAGGTAGTTGGTGCGCCAGAGCATGGCCCAGCTCCTGGATTGAGGCTGGTTTTGTAAAAAACCTGGTATTACTGGAACTGTTTCCGGTGGTACTGGCGGTGGAGCTGTGGGGGGACTCCTGTAGGAATTTGAAGATCCGGCTGCACTGTGACAACATGGGGGTGGTCCAAGTCATCAACCGTATTTCCGCATCTTCCATGCCGGTGGTTCGGTTGCTGCGCCACCTGGTTTTACGCTGTCTGCAGTTAAACATCTTTTTGTATGCGGTGCACATTCCAGGGGTTGACAACAGGCTTGCTGACGCTTTGTCTCGGTTTCAGTGGGACAAGTTCAGAGAGCTGGCTCCGCAGGCAGACAGAGTCTGGGTTCCTTGCCCGGGGTGGATGTGGGACATTGCTTTGGAGTCGCAGCGGGGTGGATCAGGAAGTCGGTGAGTGGACCGACATGGGCGGCGTACGCCAAGGTCTGGGAGGAATGGTTGGAGTTCACACGGCTAGCTGATGCTGAGCTGGGGGAGGATGAGATGGGTTGGTTGGTGCTGTATTTTGTGGCCAGGCATATGGAAAAAGGTGGGTCGGTTTCGGCCATCGATAAAAAGTTGGCGGGTTTAGCATTTTTCTTCAAATTGCAGGGCGGGACAGATCACACAAAGGGTTTTTGGGTGAAGCAGGTGGTGAAGGGTTACCGCAAGTGTCACTCCGGCAAGGATACCCGGAGGCCGGTTTCCTTCTCGGTCTTACAGGATATTTGTGGGACTCTGGATTCAGTGTGTTCTTCGGGGTATGAGGTGGTTCTGTTTTGCACGGCTTTTGTAATGGCGTTTTTTGGGGCATTTCGAGTAGGTGAACTGGTGAGCCCAGCTAAGGCAAGGGCGGGGGGCATGATAATGGGGGACGTTAAGATTGACGGGGAGAAGGTAGTGTTTAGGTTGCGCCGGTCAAAAACAGACCAGCTAGGAAAAGGGGTTAGTGTTGTGCTATATTCTTTACCGGGTTCGGGGGTTTGCCCGGTGGGAGTGGTGAAGGAGTTCTTGGGGGTACGCCCGTCGGTGGGGGTGCCGTTACTGGTACATAAGGATGGGTCTTTTGTTTCGAGGTTCCAATTCACAGCGATGTTCAGAAAATGTTTGCCCGCAGCGGGGTTCAATGACAAAAGTTTCGCCTCGCACTCCTTCCGCATCGGGGCGGCTACTGAGGCGGCTCGGTGCGGGTTGGATGAGGTGGCTGTTTGAAGGATTGGGCGTTGGGAATCAGGTAGATTCCGTTCTTATATCCGTCCACACCTTTTGGGAGACTAAGATTGTAGGGGTATGCAAGGTGTGGGGGGGGGGGGGGGAAGGTGCAGGGGTCTGCTGGGTTTTTCCTGATGTTATGTGGAAAATTGGTTTGTTAACATTGTTGTTTGTTTCGTTTCAGATGGAGGTCAATCACGCCTTGTTTGGATTTTAGGACATTCCTATGTTTATTGGGGGGCCAGGAGAGCGGATATGAGGCCGGATGGTAGGCAGCTGGGCATCCCTCGGGGGGAGGCTAGGATTAGGTGGATGGGCGTACCAGGGATGGGGTGGGGCAGGGTGCTGCCGGAGGTGCAGCACTATGCTCGACTCGATAGACCGCCGGACATTTTGGTTCTTCATGTGGGAGGGAATGATTTAGGTGTTAGACCGATTGGGGAACTGATTGCAGCCGTTAAGGCGGATTTCTTGACACTCCGCTCGGCTTTTCCGGCCATGTTGCTGGTTTGGTCCGACATCATTGCACGGACGACCTAGCACATGGCAAGGTCAGTAGACAGGCTCAACAAGGCCAGGGTCAAAGTAAACAAGGTGGTGGGTAGATTTGTGGTGAGAAACGGGGGTTTGGTCATTAGGCACACAGATTTGGAGATTAATGTGGGTATGTACCTCCGAGGAGATGGTATTCACCTATCCGAGGTGGGTATAGATCTGTGGGCGCTGGGTCTCCAGGACGGGATCCAGCAGGCCCTGCGGGTGTGGAGGGGCCCTTAAGGTTAAGGTGTTATCCTTGCGGGCTGTGGCGGTGTCCTTGGTCTTTGATGGTGGCAGATAACAGATGTGATGGAAGTGGTGGGGGGCTCAGCTGTGGTATGGGCCCCTCTGGGGTTATTCCAGTGGAACGGTGTCTGCTGAAATACGGTTATGGTTGCACTGTGGAAAACAGTGGTTGTCTCCGAGCTGGTTATACGGCTGGAGGCCTGGTACAGTAAAAAGGTACCGCAGTGCAGTGGTGGTAAAAAGTTTAGCAGGGTTGCCGTCAAAGACCAACAGGCTGGTGTTAAAAGAAGTTGTTTGGTTAAAATGTTAAGTTAAAAGTATTGGAAATTATTATTTAATAAATTAATTATGGAATTTATTTAATAAATAGGCTGTTATGGCCATTTATACTCCAAAACCTGTGTGTCTCTTCATTAATAGAGGTTTAAGTGGGATATCTGGACTACACTAGTCATGTCTCAGATCATTTACAATATGTTTAACCACTTCCCACCCGGCCACTGTATATATACGGCGGGTGGGTGCTCTCTCCTTCTGAGTGGACGTTCCCGAACGTCCTTCAGAAGGAGCGTGATCGTGCGCGCGCATGCACCCGCGCGATCCCGATGCGCGCGAGTCCCGCGGACACGCCGCATCTCGGAACAGCAGGAGGGCACTGTGATTTGCCCTCCTGATCGGCACGATGGCTGTGTGTAATCACAGCCATCGTGATGTAAACACAGAGAGGGGGGCTGGCACTTGTGAGGGGATCGCGCCGCCACGTGCACGCGCAGCAGCGCGATCCCGATCTGCCTGTACCCCCCAGAGATAGAAGATGTGTGCAGACAGGAGGGCCATGTGATTGGCCCTCCTGATGACATGACGGCTGTCCAATGACAGCCGTCATGTAATTTAAACACAGAGCAGTTGTAACTGCTCTGATCTCTTCCTCTCCTCACACAAAGCCTGTCAGTGAGGAGAGGAAGAGACAATCTGTGCTGCAGCCAGGAGATCAGTGATTTTTTAGCTGTTTGTCTGCTGTTTACCCACTGATGATCACCCACCTAGTGTCCCCAAAACAGTGTCCCCAAAACACAGTGTCCCCAAAACACAGTGTCCATAAAACAGTGAAAACATCTGCCCGCCAACATCTTGTGCATCTGCCCGCCAACATCTGGCACAGCTGCCCGCCAACATCTGGCCGCCAACAGCTGCCCACCAACATCTGGCACATCTGCTCGCCAACATCTGATCGCCAGCATCTGACCGCCAACAGCTGCCCGCCAACAGCTGGCACATCTGCCCGCCAACATCTGCCCTGCCAACATCTGGCACATCTGACTCCCAACATCTGGCAGTAAACATCTGCCCGCCAACAGCTGCCACATCTGCCCGCCAACAGCTGCCCGCCATCTGCCCGCCAACAGCTGCCCGCCATCTGCCCGCCAACAGCTGCCCGCCATCTGCCCGCCAACAGCTGCCCGACAACATCTGGCACAGCTGCCCGCCAACATCTGATCGCCAGCATCTGACCGCCAACAGCTGCCCGCCAACAGCTGGCACATCTGCCCGCCAACATCTGCCCTGCCAACATCTGGCACATCTGACTCCCAACATCTGGCAGTAAACATCTGGTAGTAAACATCTGCCCGCCAACAGCTGCCACATCTGCCCGCCAACAGCTGCCACATCTGCCCACCAACATCTGGCCGCCAACATCTGGCATCTGCCCGCCAACATCTGACCGCCAACAGCTGCCCTGCCAACATCTGGCACATCTGCCCGCCAACATCTGACACATCTGGCCGCCAACACCTGACCGCCAACAGCTGCCCGCCAACATCTGCCCTGCCAACATCTGGCACATCTGACCGCCAACATCTGGCACATCTGACCGCCAACATCTGGCACATCTGCCCACATGGCTAAACGATTCTACAGCAGCGAGGAGGCTCTCCAGATACTCCAGGGTATGTCGGACGAGAGTAGCGAGGAACTCTCTCTGTCAGAATCGGATAGTGAATATTATCCAGAGGAAAGTAGTGGCTCTGAAATAGGAACTAAGGATAGAATCGTAACAAGTGAGATCAGGAGTTATGAGCAGGCGCCGCAGACATCCACCAGCAGCGCAGCACTCCAGGACATCCACCAGCAGGCATCCACCAGCAGCGCAGGACTCCATGATGATATGCAGGCATCCACCAGCAGCGCATCACGCCAGGATAGGCAGGCATCCGCCAGCAGCGCATCACGCCAGGATAGGCAGGCATCCGCCAGCAGCGCATCACGCTAGGATAGGCAGGCATCCGCCAGCAGCACATCACGCCAGGATAGGCAGGCATCCGCCAGCAGCGCATCACGCCAGGATAGGCAGGCATCCGCCAGCAGTTCTGCAACTTTTCTAGAGGATAGGCCAAATGCTAGCAATGGGGCGTCCCATCAACAACGAGCCTCCCCGATCTTCTACTGTATCCAACATGGCTGCCCGATACGTCAGTAGAACCTATCATTCCCCCTTTTACAGCCCAGCCAGGCCCTCAGATACAGTCGGAAAATGCTACCCCGATTTATTATTTTGAATTATTTTTTACTGATGATATCCTAACCTACATTGTGGAGCAGTGTAATCTATACACCAGTCAATATATAGCCAACAATCCAAATTCTTCCTATGCCCGTACTTTTGTTTGGAAACCCCTCACCGTGGAAGAATTTAAAATTTTCCTTGGCCTAACCCTCAACATGGGGCTGACAAAAAAAATGAACTCCATTCCTACTGGTCTACCCGACCTATCTACCACATGCCAATCTATTCATCTTTTATGAAAAGAACCCGTTACGAGATGATAATGAGGTTTCTACACTTCAACGACAATGCCCAATGCCTCCCTCGAAATCATCCCAATTATGATAAATTATTTAAAATTCGGCCCCATATCAATTTTTTGTTGCGCCAGCTTCAAGCAGATGTTTACCCCTGATGTAAATATATGTGTAGATGAATAATTAGTACACTTCACAGGAAGACTTGGAATAAAGCAATACCTCCCCAGTAAAAGAGCCAGACGTGGGGTAAAATTTTATAAGGCATGTGACAGGGCCACGGGTTACACATATGATTTTATAATTTATGAGGGAAAAGACAGACAGCTAAACCCCCCTGGATGCCCTACGTACATGGGAACAAGTGGCAAAATTGTCTGGCAGCTAATTGAACCATTGCTTGGGAAAGGTTACCACCTATACGTAGACAATTTCTATACAAGTCTCCCACTTTTTCGCCATCTGTACCAAAAGAAAACTGTGGCCTGTGGGACAGCACGGACCAACCGTAAAGGCTTCCCACAGAGATTGGTTGCCAAGAAACTGAAACAGGGGGAAATGGCCAGTATGCGGACTGAAGAGGTTCTATTATTGAAGTGGAGAGATAAAAAAAGAGATGTCTACATCCTTTCCACAATGCATGATGACACCTTGGTGGAACTGCAGAGAAGAAGAGGCCCCATCCAGAAGCCAAAATGTGTGCATGACTATAATCTTTACATGGGGGGGGGTGGATATGAACGACCAGATGATGCAGCCCTACTTGGCCACCAGGAAATCACTGTTTTGGTACAAAAAAGTTGCCATTTATTTGATGCAACTAGCCCTTTTCAATTCTTATATCATTTTTTCTAAGTGCACCCAAAGTTCCCTAACCTATCTAAAATTCCAAGAAGACGTGATCGAAGCCCTTCTCTATCCCCATGGCCAAGCCCCTCAACTAATTCGCTCCGATGCAGTAGCCAGACTCCACGAAAGGCACTTCTCCGAAATCCTCCCTCTTACCGAAACAGGACGCAAACCCCCAAGAAAATGTCGTGTGTGTTCAAGTAGAGGAATTTGTTGTGACACCCGATACTACTGTCCCCAATGTCCCTCCCAGCCAGGCATTTGTATTGGAAAGTGCTTTCAGAGCTATACTTTACTAAACTATTAGTAAAGTGAAGATGATTTTTTTTCCAGTTTCCACCATCTGCCATTTCTGTGAATGACCCGGACTGTTTTCGACTATGCCTCTGCCAACCATGTTTCTGCCTTCAACGTGAATTGACCTCGGCCTGTTAAATGACCATGCTTTTTGCCTGCCTCCTAAACTGACCATTTGAGTACAGCACAGGGGTCTCACATATTTGAGGGGCTCCAGAAAACAGTTTCCGAGTGGAGAAAATGTTTTTCTCCGGGTTTTGTTTTTCTCGGATTAGGGTCTGGAGACTCGGAGGCTTCGTAGAGATTTGGGTGGGAAGAAGCCTCTACCCCTGTCCTTAGGTCTTTCCTGACCAAGGCCTAAATGTTATAGTGCTGCCACCTGAACTGGCCGTGCCTCTGCCTGCCACCTGAACTGGCCATGCCTCTGCCTGCCACCTGAACTGGCCATGCCTCTGCCTGCCACCTGAACTGGCCATGCCTCTGCCTGCCACCAGAACTGGCCATGCCTCTGCCTGCCACCTGAACTGGCCATGCCTCTGCCTGCCACCTGAACTGGCCATGCCTCTGCCTGCCACCTGAACTGCCTGCTAAACCATGGACCATGTTCATAGGTTTCCATATCTCTGTTTGCTGCCTGGACAATTCCTGGACATTTCCTATGGCTGTCTGGACCAATGCTTTGACTGCTCTGGAACGGTATTCCTGCCTGCTAAAACCATAGGTGAGCATTTTTTTTATTACCTTTTGCTCAGCAGAATGTATTTTGGGGTGTAATTCTTGGTGTATACAGTACATGCTATTTGTTAGAAGCCTGAAGGTGCTACTTGCATGTTGGGCCTCTGTATGTGGCCAGGCTGTGGAAAAGTCTCACACATGGGGTATCACCATACTCAGGACGAGTAGCAGAATGTAATTTGGGGTGTTATTTTTGCTGTGTACATACTATGTGTTAGAAAGATCTTCTTTTGGAAAGAAATTACATGTTCAAAAGACTTATTATGCCTCATAGAATATACATTGGGTTGTTTTCTTTCCAAAATGGGGTCATTTTGTGGGTAATTCCATTGTCCTGGTTCTCCAGGGTCTTCAAAAATGTGATAGGTACTCAGGAAATGAAATGTGTAATTTATGCCTTTAGAGCGCCTGATGGTGCTACTTGGATGTTTGGCCTCCGTATGTGGCCAGGATGTGGAAAAGTCTCACACATGTGGTATCGCCATACTCAGGACGAGTAGCAGAATGTATTGTGGGGTGTTATTTTTGCTATGTACATACTATGTGTTAGAAAGATCTTCTAAATTGACAACTTTGTGAAAAAAAAATATGTTTTAAATTTTTTTCCACATTTTCCCAAAACTTTTGGAAAGAAATGACATGTTCAAAAGACTTATTATGCCTCATAGAAGATACATTGGGTTGTTTTCTTTCCAAAATGGGGTCATTTTGTGGGTAATTCCATTGTCCTTGTTCTCCAGGGCCTTCAAAAATGTGATAGGTACTCAGGAAATGAAATGTGTAATTTATGCCTTTAGAGCGCCTGATGGTGCTACTTGGATGTTTGGCCTCTGTATGTGGCCAGGATGTGGAAAAGTCTCACACATGTGGTATCGCCATACTTAGGACGAGTAGCAGAATGTATTTTGGGGTGTTATTTTTGCTATGTACATACTATGTGTTAGAAAGATCTTCTAAATTTACAAATTTGTGAAAAAAAAATATGTTTTAATTTTTTTTCCACATTTTCCCAAAACTTTTGGAAAGAAATGACATGTTCAAAAGACTTATTATGCTTCATAGAATATACATTGGGTTGTTTTCTTTCCAAAATGGGGTCATTTTGTGGGTAATTCCATTGTCCTTGTTCTCCAGGGCCTTCAAAAATGTGATAGGTACTCAGGAAATGAAATGTGTAATTTATGCCTTTAGAGCGCCTGATGGTGCTACTTGGATGTTTGGCCTCCGTATGTGGCCAGGATGTGGAAAAGTCTCACACACTGGGTATCGCCATACTCAGGATGAGTAGAAGAATGTATTTTGGGGTGTTATTTTTGCTATGTACATACTATGTGTTAGAAAGATCTTCTAAATTGACAACTTTGTGAAAAAAATATATGTGGGAAAAAAATTGCAACTTCAAAAAATTCACGATGCCTCTTACTAAATACCTCCGACTGTCTTCTTTCCAAAAAGTGGTCATTTGGGGGGTATTTGTACTGTCCTGACATTTTAGGGCCTCAAGAAATGAGATAGGCCATCAGTGCATTAGGATTGATCAATTTGCAATAATGCGTAGCTTAGTTTGTAGACTCTATAACTTTCACACAAACCAATTATCATACACTTATCAGGATTTTTTTTACCAAAGACATGTAGCAGAATACATTTTGGCCTAAATTTTTGCCGAAATTTGATTTGTTTGGATTTCTTTTAAAACAGAATTTAGAAAATGTTGGGTTTTTTTTCAAAATATTCGCTCTTTTTTCGCTTTTATCGCAAAAAATTGAAAATGAAATTGTGAACAAATACCACCAAAAGAAAGCTCTATTTGTGTGAACAAAATTATAAAAATTTCATTTGGGTACAGTGTAGCATGACTGAATAATTGTCATTCAAAGTGCGAGAGCACTGAAAGCTGAAAATTGGTCTGGGAAGGAAGGGGGTTTAAGTGCCCAGTATTGATGTGGTTAAATAGCCTTCCTGCTCTCTGATGTTTTATAAATGATAGAATCATTAACAACGGGGCAGAGAGAGAAAGGTTTCAGCCCTAGTCACTGTTTGTCTTCAAGCAGTATTAAACCTAAAAGCAAACATTATTTTGAAGCTTACCAATTTTTAGATGTAATGGCTTTATTTTTTATTTTTTTTTAGACTCTCTTTCTTCTATTTTTATCTGGCCAGTAAGTCTATTGTTTTTCAAAAGAACAAGCTCTCTTCCAGATGTATCAGTTTACAGGGGTAAGACAAACCATTTTACACTGGCAAGGGTGCTTACAATGATTAGCTTTTATTTATTCACAAAACATCTTTAACACAAGAAAAAAAAACAACAGTTTGCTGTAACTGATTGTAAAGTTTGAGCTGGAGTCTGGCTTCAATATTTTACTGTATTTAAATCTGCTATTACATTTAACACTCCCCTTCCCCCAGACCGACAATGCTGCTGTCAGCTATGCCCCCTGTGCTCCTTCATCCAGAGTGGTGCACTCTAAGGTTTCATGCACATACCTGGAATTATCTTTGTTTCCTTTGACTTCTATGGGGAAACTCGCTCCTGGAACGGATTATGCTCGTAATCCAAAATTCCACTGTACTCATCTTTCTTACTGGGATTATAGTTGGCATCCGTGAGTGCCAGTTCTTTGCTTTATTCCTTTTTTTTTGTGTTCAAAACTGGACTAATATTATCATCAATAGTTGGTACTATTAAGCACCACAATTCAGATGGTACAATCTTGGATTAGCCAGGTCTTCTCAACATGTTTTGCGGTTCTATCGCTTCTTCAGGAAGGAGTATTTGAGAGAGTAAATTATCTGTAAAAGACAGTAGATATAAAATAATACACTAATGATATGTTATAAAAAATCATAGTAATACTTTGGGTTCAAAAAGATATATCTCACAACCAACTGAAAGAGTCAGCTTACCCGGCGAGCCCAGGCAGACCAGCAGGCTAACAGGACGGAGTCCAGTAGTAGTACCAACAATTTCACATCAGCTCTCAGCCCTCTGGGTATGGACCCCGGTCCGTTTTATAATACACAGAACCAGAGGGTAGGACCCAGAAAATCCTGCCAAGAAAAGAACCGGGAAACATAATTAACCCTAACCTTCCCAACTGGGGAAGCATAAACTCTACCCCCCTTGTAGCAAGGGGGGTTGCTAAAATCCTGGAGTTGGGCTTTAAATGATTGGATAATATATGTGTTTTGCAATTTATAATATGTATATGATACGCTGGTCAATGATCAGCCATTTTATATGAATTAAAGTGACAGTAAATGTTATTTTCAGAAAAAAATTAAAAATGCCAAACAGGCTTATACCTTCCTGCTTTTTGCAATAGATTTGCACAGAGTGGCCCGGATCCTCCTCTTCTCTGGTCCCCCACTGGTGCTCCTGCCTCCTCCTCCTCTTGGTGCACCCCCATAGGAAGCCTCTTCCTTATTATGGCACACCTGCGGGCTCGCCTCTACAGACACAGATATTGTGACTAGGCCCCGCCCCCTCTCACAGGATTTGATTGACATCCATGAAAGCCAATAACTTCTGCTGCTCTCCGCCAAGCCTGTAAGAACAGGGAGTAGGAAAAGAGCTGCTATAGATGGGCACAGCCCTGGATCAAGTGAGGGCTTAGGTAAGTATAATGAGGGGGTATACAGGTACCCAAACATTTTTTTTATTCTAATGTAAGGAATGCATTAAGGTGAAAAATGTTTAGGCTACAGAACCACTTTAACTATAGGGCAAGAGAGAATACAATGTTCCAAACACAGCATTGAGCAATATGCCATACAAAACAAAATCAAGCTTATTAGTGCTTGTTTACTCTGTGAAATATGATCATTCTGACATAGCTCAAAAAGTACAAATCTATGTACAGTACTTTAGTTCTGAAATGTAAAATACTGCCAAATGAACTGCAGGGTTGGCTGCTGTTCAGGGAACAAATAACAACACTTATATAACTGGCACAAGAGACTGTAGTGTGTTGCACAAGATTTAACTTCTTAATGTCCAGAGGTGATTTACAGCCAGACCAGATTTGCTAGTTCACCTTATATAAACCTTCTAAGGTGGGATTTAAACGTTATACTGTGTAAATGTATGCAGGTTGTTAATTTTTACCATGGTGTGATGGCATGCATTTCTCATAATCTTGTCTAAATCAAAGCCAAGCTTTGGGCTATTTTATTTTTTAAAGGTCCCCTGTGTTTAAAATGTAAAAAGGAGCTCAAGCTGCAATACTCTCTTTCAATTCTGAGTTTTCCTCCACAGTACCTCTGTTCCACCAAAAGATATTCTCAGAAGCGGCACTTTAATTAGGCAAATTAGGCGGTCGCCTAGGGCCTCGCATAAGAATTTTCCAAATGCACTGCCCCTTGAGCCCCTTGTTGTCATGGAGAGTTTGGTTGCAGCAAACAGTGGCGTCCTCAGAATGCACGCGCCGGGCGGCCCTGCAGACAGAGGCCGCGAGGAAGGTGTACAGTGAGGGCAGCTAGGCCTGTGAAAGTTTAGGAGGGAAAAGAGCTCCACCCCCCTCCATGACCCCCGAAGATTCAAGATGCAGCTGGCTCAGCATCCCTGGCGTCTCACAGAATCTGGACTTCTCCAACTTCCCCTCCACCCCAACATCAACAGTGAGGCCCAGAGGACAGGCTGACCGGGAGCCCGAAGAAAAAGGACCAGAAGGCGGAGGCTGTCAGGGAGCCACTGGAAGGGGCAGAGCACCTCCGATCAAGAAGGAGACTGGATGCTGCCTCTTCTGGCCATCAGGTATTGGGCATAATACACAGATCTACCCCAGGGGGTGAGAGAGAGAGGGAAAGGGGTGAGAGAGAGAGGGAAAGGGGGTGAGAGAGAGAGGGAAAGGGGTGAGAGAGAGAGGGAAAGGGGGTGAGAGAGACCCTAGCCCTGTCCCCATATTTTGTGCAAGATTACTAGCCGCTGTAGTACGTTTTCTCTATTCCTCTGAAGCTGCCAAGGAGAGATCATGTGACCGGATCTGAGTGACCTGAAAATAGGTACAGTGACTTCAAAAAGTATTCATACCCCTTGAAATTTCCCACAGTTTGTCATGTTACAATCAAAAATTAAATGTATTTTATTGGGATTTTATGTGATAGACCAACACAAAGTGGCACATAATTGTGGAGTAGGAGGAAAATGATAAATGGTTTTCATTTATTTATTTTTTACAAATAAATATGTGAAAATTGTGGTGTGCATTTGTATTCAGCCCCCTTGAGTCAATATTTTGTAAAACCCCCTTTCACTGTCATTACAGCTGCAAGTCTTTTTGGGGAGTTCTCTACCAGCTTTGCTCATCTAGAGAGTGACATTTTTGCGCATTCTTCTTTTCAAAATAGCTCAAGCTCTGTCATATTGGATGGAGAGCATCTGTGAACAGCAATTTTCAAGTCTTGCCACAGATTCTCAATTGAATTTAGGTCTGGACTTTGACTGGACCATTCTAACACATGAATATGCTTTGATCTAAAACATTCCATTGTAGCTCTGGCTGTATGTTTAGGGTCGTTGTCCTGCTGGAAGGTGAACCTCCGCCCCAGTCTCAAGTCTTTTGCAGACTCTAAAGCCCTGTACACACGATCGGATTTCCTATGGATTCAAATCCGATGGATTTTTCCATCAGAATTCCGGTGAAGCTGACATCCATCAGTTTAGCCTACACACCATCAGTCAAAAATCCGACCGTCCCAAAGGCCGTGACGTAAAACACTCCGATGAGCAGAGAAAAATGAAGTTCAATGCTTTTGAGCATGCGTCGACTTGATTCTGAGCATGCGTGGGTTTTTTCTCCGATGGAGTTCCACACAGACAATCGGAATTTGCTATAATTTTTTTTTCCATAAATTTAAAACATGTTCTATTTTTTCTCACCGATGGAAAAAAGACCAATGGGGCCCATACACGATCGGTTTGTCCGATGAAAAAAGTCCATCGGACTGTTTTCATCGGTAAAACCGATCGTGTGTACACGGCATAACAGATTTTCTTCTAAGATTGCCCTGTATTTGGCTCCAGCCATCTTCCCATTAACTCTGACCAGCTTCCCTGTCCCTGCTGAAGAAAAGCCTCCCCACAACATGATGCTGCCACCAACATGTTTCGCGTGGGAATGGTGTGTTCAGGGTGATGTGCAGTGTTAGTTTTCCGCCACACATAGCGTTTTGCTTTTAGGCCAAAAAGTTTAATTTTTATCTCATCTGACCAGGGTACCTTCTTCCACATGTTTGCTGGGTCCCCCACATGGCTTTTCGCAAACTGCAAATGGGACATCTTATGGCTTTCTTTCAACAATAGCTTTCGTCTTGCCACTCTTCCATAAAGGCCAGATTTGTGGAGTGCACAACTAATAGTTGTTCTGTGGACAGATTCTCCCACCTGAGCTGTGGATCTTACTGAGAATCAGTTTAGGTGGACGACCATGTCTAGGTAGGTTTGCAGTTGTGCCATACTCTATCCATTTTTGGATGATGGATTGAACAGTGCTCCGTGAGATGTTTAAACCTTGGGATATTTTTTTTTAACCTAACCCTGTTTTTAACTTCTCCACAACGTTTTCCCTGACATATCTGGTGTGTTCCTTGGCCTTCATGATGCTGTGAGGGCTTCACAGAATAGCTGTATTTATACTGAGTAGGGATGAGCTTCATGTTCTAGTCGAACCCATGTTCGACTCGAACATCGCCTGTTCGGTTGTTCGCCGAATTGCGAACATTATGGGCCGTTCGCGCCAAATTCGAGTGGCGCGGCTTGGCCCATAATTCACTGCGGCATTGCATGTTTTGGCCAATCACAGCGTGCAAAAAACAGAGAGCCATAATTGGCCAAAGCCAGGGTGGCTTTGGCCAATTATGTCTCAGGGGGTTTAGTACACGCCCCACACTATATAAGGCCGCCTGCATGGCGGCCTTGTGTAGTGTGTTGCAGCGGTGGGTAAAGACAGAGAGAGAGAGAGAGAGATAGTGTAATTTGATTTGAGTTAGATAGACAGGCAGGCGAGTCAGTTAGCTGCAGTTACAGTGTGTAGAGGATATATATGCATCCTAGGTGTTGTATATATATTTATACACTGTATTCAGTTTAGCTAGATCCGTTCCTGTTATTCTCTATACTGTGACAGGCAGGCAGGTGATTGTTCTAGCTGCAGTCAGTGTTTCACTTATTGTACTGTGTGCTTTGCATAGCGTTCATCTAAAGCTTACCTGAATACAGTTAGTGACTAATAGTGGTGTTCTCATAATAAAACCACAGGCAGAGAGCTGCAAGTATTTTCAGTTAGTGTACTGTGGCCTCTGCACAGTTTTCACCTAAAACTAACTGAAGACAATTGCTGCTTTTCCCATACTAATAGCACAGCAGGCAGTTGATTCTGATAGCTGCATTATCAGTATATATATATATATATATATACAGTGGGGAGAACAAGTATTTGATATACCACCGATTTTGCAGGTTTTCCTACTTACAAAGCATGTAGAGGTCTGTAATTTTTATCATAGGTACTCTTCAACTGTGAGAGACTGAATTTAAAACCCAGAAAATCACATTGTATGATTTTTAAGTAATTAATTTGCATTTTACTGCATGACATAAGTATTTGATACATCAGAAAAGCAGAACTTAATATTTGATACAAAAACCTTTGTTTGCAATTACAGAGATCATACGTTTTCTGTAGTTCTTGTCCAGGTTTGCACACACTGCAGCAGGGATTTTGGCCCACTCCTCCATCCAGAACTTCTCCAGATCCTTCAGGTTTTGGGGCTGTCGTTGGGCAATATGGACTTTTATCTCCCTCCAAAGATTTTCTATTGGGTTCAGGTCTGGAGACTGCAGGACCTTGAGATGCTTCTTACGGAGCCACTCCTTAGTTGCCCTGGCTGTGTGTTTCGGGTCATTGTCATGCTGGAAGACCCAGCCACGACCCATCTTCAATGCTCTTACTGAAGGAAGGAGGTTGTTGGCCAAGATCTTGTGATACATGGCCCCATCCATCCTCCCCTCAATACGATGCAGTCGTCATGTCCCCTTTGCATAAAGGCATCCACAAAGAATGATGTTTCCACCTCTATGCTTCATGGTTGGGATGGTGTTCTTGGGGTTGTACTCATCCATCTTCTTCCTCCAAACAAGTGGAGTTTAGACCAAAAAACTCAATTTTTGTCTCATCAGACCACATGACCTTCTCCCATTCCTCCTCTGGATCATTCAGATGGTCATTGTTAAACTTCAGACGGGCTTGGACATGCGCTGGATTGAGCAGGGGGACCTTGCGTGCGCTGCAGGATTTTAATCCATGACGAAGTAGTGTGTTATTAATGGTTTTCTTTGAGACTGTGGTCCCAGCTCTCTTCAGGTCATTGACCAGGTCCTGCCGTGAAGTTCTGGGCTGATCCCTCACCCTCCTCATGATCATTGATGCCCACGAGCTGAGATCTTGCATGGAGCCCCAGACCGAGGGAGATAGACTGTAATCTTGAACTTCTTCCATTTTCTAATAATTGCACCAACAGTTGTTGCCTTCTCACCAAGCTGCTTGCCTATTGTCCTGTAGCCCATCCCAGCCTTGTGCAGGTCTACAATTTTATCCCTGATGTCCTTACACAGCTCTCTGGTCTTGGCCATTGTGGAGAGGTTGGAGTCTGTTTGATTAAGTGTGTTAAAAGGTGTCTTTTAGGCCGGGTTCACACTGGGGCGACAAACGCTCTGACATTGGAAGCTCATGTCGCATGACGTGTGAAAATCAATGTTTCCCTATGAGAGCCGTCTTAACTGGTCCGACACATGTCGGTCCGACCGCAGTCTTGCATGATCCGACTTTGGCATGCGACTTGTGCTGTGCTGCTCTTGAGGGGGAACTCCAGGCCAAATTTTAAATAAAAAATCGGCATGGGTTCCCCCTCCAGGAGCATACCAGGCCCTTGGGTCTGGTCTGGATTTGAAGGGGAACCCCTACGCCGAAAAAACGGCGTGGGGGTCCCCCCCAAGATCCAAACCAGACCCTTATCCGAGCACGCAACCTGGCAGGCTGCAGGGGAAGAGGGGGGGGACGAGAGAGCGGCCCCCCTCCCTCCTGAACCGTACCAGGCCGCATGCCCTCAACATGGGGGGGTGGGTGCTTCGGGGCAGGGGGGCGACCTGCGGCCCTCCCAACCCAAAGCACCCTGTCCCCATGTTGATGAGGACAGGGCCTCTTCCCGACAACCCTGGCCGTTGGTTGTCGGGGTCTGCGGGCGGGGGGCTTATCGGAATCCGGGAGCCCCCTTTAATAAGGGGGCCCCCAGATCCCGGCCCCCCACCATATTCCAGCTCTTTTGCTAGCGGGGCCCGGTCTTCCTGTCGCCTTGTTCTTCTCTCGCTCTCCGGTTCTTTCTTCCGCCGGGCCTCCGCTATCTTCTTGCAGCTATTTTTCTAGCGGGGCCCGGTCTTCCCCGTCGTCTCGTCCGGCTCTCCGTTGTCCTTCTGCCGGCCCCTCCACTATCTTCTTCCAGCTCTTTTGCTAGTGGAGGGGCCGGTCTTCCTGTCGCCTTCGCCGTCTTCTTCTCTCTTCTCCTTCTCGATGTTGACACGTCGCTTCTTCCCTCTCTAATGCTGGGTGCTGCGGCGCGCGCCGATTGATATAGGCTTCTCATGACGTCACAGTCACATGCTCCGCGTGGCATGTGACTGTGACGTCATGGGAGCATGTGACTGTGACGTCATGGGAAGCCTATATCAATACGGGGAAGACCGGGCCCCGCTAGCAAAAGAGCTGGAAGAAGATAGCGGAGGCCCGGCAGAAGAAAGAACCGGAGAGCGCGGAGACCCCTGGAGCTGTGCAATATATTAATTTAAAAAGCTGTGTTGTGTTTTTATTGCCATTTTTTTACACCAGGTGAATGGGTAGGGGTACGATGTACCCCATACTCATTCACATAGGGTGGGGGGCCGGGATCTGGGGGCCCCCTTATTAAAGGGGGCTCCCGGATTCCGATAAGCCCCCCGCCCGCAGACCCCGACAACCAACGGCCAGGGTTGTCGGGAAGAGGCCCTGTCCTCATCAACATGGGGACAGGGTGCTTTGGGGTGGGGGGGCCGCAGGTCGCCCCCCTGTCCCGAAGCACCCACCCCCCATGTTGAGGGCATGCGGCCTGGTACGGTTCAGGAGGGAGGGGGGGCGCTCTCTCGTCCCCCCTCTTCCCCTGCGGCCTGCCAGGTTGCGTGCTCGGATAAGGGTTTGGTTTGGATCTTGGGGGGGACCCCCACGCCGTTTTTTCGGCGTAGGGGTTTCCCTTCAAATCCAGACCAGACCCAAGAGCCTGGTATGCTCCTGGAGGGGGAACCCATGCCGATTTTTTATTTAAAATTTGGCCTGGAGTTCCCCCTCAAGATTCATACCAAACACAATGCCTGGTATTGGCGGGGATCCAAGTCGGATCCCCGTTCATTGAAAGTCAGACATATGTCGGCTTCATGTCGCGGGGCAAAGTCAGATCCAAAGTAGGACGGCTGTCGTGTCGCACTAGTGTGAACCCAGCCTTATACAGGTAACAAGTTCAAACAGGTGCAGTTAATACAGGTAATGAGTGGAGAACAGGAGGGCTTCTTAAAGAAAAATAACAGGTCTGTGAGAGCCGGAATTCTTTATTTTTTTTCAATTTCTTTATTTATTTATCTGCTTTATCCAGCATACAAGAGAAATGACAAATAACAAATTTACTGATTCAGTTCAAACCAATGAGTACCCACCGGGTCTATTTAATATACAACCTTCCTCTTATCTTAAATACAACATATACCTAGTTATATTGAAATATTCCCTCTCCTTTGGTTCTTCCCGGACTTCCCCCCCCCCCTTTTTTTAAAAAAATCTCCAATTAACTCAAATTAACTAAAAAAAAACAAAAAAAAACCCCACCCCATCCAGAAAATATTTATCTCCAGTCGGCAGGGGAGGTAGAGGAACCAGAGCTCTCCCCTCACCCCCCCCCCCCCCACTTTTTCCTCATCTCAAATTTCAAAAAGGGACTTCCCTTCTTCCGAGTATTTAAATATGTTCCATTGTGCCCAGGTTCCAGAGTAGATATCATGTCGGCTTTGACATGATAGTGTCAAATCCTCCATCCTATTTACTTCTTCGATTCGTATGAACCATGAGAAGATTGTTGGAGGTTTCGTGTCCGTCCACTGCCGAGCAATGCACGCTCTAGCCCCATTGATAAGATGGTGTAGGGGGCGTGGCCTGGCGAGACAGGAAGATGGACGCTTAGTCTCTGTGCTCCAGCCACCACGGTACAATACAAGCCTTAACGGAGGTATTCGCCCCTGCATTTCTCCTCCAAAACATGGGAACTGCCTCTCGGAATTTGTCGGCCTCCAGATCCCGTTCCCCAAGGGAGCTGAACACCGGACTGAGCCAAAACATCCCTGAAATGTCCCGGACCCCTCGAGGCACTATGGCGGCTTCCCGCCACGTACACTCTCAGGCCTCGGCGCCTGCCATGACTGACCCTCCTTTCGCGCCTCCGCCGAACACCTACCAACATTCCTCCAGGATTGAGCTCGTACCCCAGCCACAACTCAACATGCAGAATCTCCAGACCGTTGCGACAGACATCAAAGACACCCTGTCAGCGGCGATTGCGGATCTTCGGCTGGAAATCTGCTCACTGAACGACAGAGTCCTTTCAGTAGAAAAGGTGACCAGTCGCCATGAAGGGACTATAGGTAAAGCCACCATACGAATTGACACCCACACCAGACAACTAAGAGATATGAACCGTCACTTAGAAGATCTCGAGAACCACAGCTGTCGCCACAACCTACGGATTAGGAACGTGCCCAAATCCATCGAGGGTGACCAGCTCTCCCCTACAATCGTTGGCATCTTTAACGACCTCCTCGGTCGTCCGCCTCAGGCAGCCATTCGGATGGACAGAATACATTGCGCCCTGCGCCCTAAAGGCAGAAGCACCTACCCCCCAAGGGACATTATCTGTCACCTAGTCGACTTCACCCTCAAAGAGGAGATCATGAAGCAAGCTAGAGGCCGACCACAAATACTTTTTGAGGGTCACACGGTGCAGATCTACCAGGATCTGTCGGGGATCACTCTCCAGAACCGCAGTGACCTGAAGCCCTTACTAGAGATGCTTTGAACCAGGAACATTCCGTATAAATGGAAGTTCCCATTCTGTCTTGCGGCCACTTCGCAAGGACACTCTGCTCTTCTAAAGGTACCCGAAGATTTGCCGCATTTCTGTGGTACTTTGGGCATTCCGCTGGTGGAGGTCCCAAACTGGTATGCGGACTACCGCAGCTTCCTATCGAAGGGAGACCCACCACGTTACGAACCCATGGATGCCCAAGACAGCGGACACCGTAGGAGACGTTCCCCCACACCCATCGGACGCTATCAATCTTCCCGCCACCCACACCGAGACGTGAGCCCCTCTAACTCTCCGAGAGCGAGAAGGACCCGCAGAGATTACTAAATCCGGTTAGTCTCCTTCAATTCGTTCGACTCGTTCAGTTACTTTGGATGTTTTATAACTGTCATGGCCGCGTTTAAACCAAGTTTGAACTCCCCCTCTGAATGTGCCACCCTTTGAAGGACTGTTTGCTTCCCGCCCTGTGTCTGTTCTATCAGCATTCCCTATCCCGCGGAACTTCAATGTAAGGCTGGATGGACTCCTCGAACTTCACTACAGTGGGCTCTTTACGCTAAGCCTCTGGAGAGACTGTTCGCAATTGACTCTTGCCATATTACTGCTAGCGAACAAGACTACACTACCCATGCGGCTGTGCGGTCTGGAGCCTTGGATTGCTTGACGTCACGCACGTCGCCGCCCGCCGCCTTTCTACACGACTCACTCCTTCCGAACCGCTAGCTCTTCCTATCTTATCACTCCCTCTCTGCCATCCATTTGACTGGCCGTTCGCCCGAAGACCCCTCACCATCCTCCGAAGTCTGGACTCTGCACCACCTTCCCCTCAAGATTGCAACTCCACTGCTAAATACCACTTGACGCTCCGATTCGTAATGGGAAGACACCAATCGCTCAATCTATGACTACCGTTTCCCGCGAGAGATTCGAGAACTGTGCCCTCTCTCCTCGTTTCTTGATGAACTTTGCCAGGAGTGTTCTAAACTTGCCATGTACTCGGCTGCTGACATACAGCTCAGTCGTTTGTAGTGAGTATAGGTTGTTGCTGCCTTTAAAATGTTTTTGTTTGTTTTACAGTTCTGATAATGTTCCTGTGTTCTCAGCACAGCCCGGCTTCACTCCTTCTGTTATCAGCCCACGGCCATTACTCTTTTTTGTGCATCACAGTGCCTTAGTCTACAATGGACTGTGTATAAAGGGGGTTTATAACACCTCATTATGGCTTGGCAATGGGCTGCTTACAGAAGGCGACTCCCGAATGCTCGAATCGCCTGCTCGAATCGCCTGATCATTCGTTCATTGGATTATTATTCTCTTGTGTGATTCAATCATGGTTTACTGTTACACTTATAACCCTTTCTCTTCTTGCACGCATTTCACGCTGATTCACTCCCCTATCACTGCCCCTCCGGAATTAACACCCGCATACCTCCCCCGCTTCTTCGCTACCCGTGGTGGCAGACCCCTATCTGCTGATAGTTCATCTTTACTGTCCCGTGATCGCCAACCCCCACACGGTCGACCAACAGAGTGCTGTTCTCTTATTGAGTAGCGCACGCTGTTTGGTCGCTGTACCTTTCCGATTGTTGCCCTCATAGAGGCTAGTGGAATAGTTTTCTACTGCCCCTTCAGTTCTAGTCCAGTGGCCGTATAACCCAGACTAGCACTCCACACAGGTGTCACACACACTGAAACATCACATTGGTTTTGATTCTACTACTCCGGCCCTTCCCTATTCCCCACTTTGATGTCTCTCTACGCCACCATGGCTGATCCTAACACTTCACCGGCCACCAACCAGAGTCCCCAATCCCTCTCCCTCAAACTCTATTCAATCAACATCCGGGGTCTAAATTCCCCTGAAAAACGGTCGCAGCTCCTACACTCCTTGTAACTGGGTAAGGTACACATTGCCCTCATACAAGAAACACATTTCAAGACCAACAGCATCCCCAAACTACATAACTCCTATTTCCCCACAGTATTCCACGCATCCAACGCTGAGGCCAAATCCAAGGGTGTATCCATTCCTATATCCAAACACTGCCCCTTTCAGGTATCAGACATGCAAAGTGACCCATTAGGTAGATTCCTTTTTATTAAAAGGACCCTCCATCATAGACAGGTGACAATAGCAAATATTTATGCCCCTAACACCAATCAAGTCCCTTTGTTTAGAACCATGTGTGTGTAGCGGGTATTTGAATTTAGGGGAAGCATCTGGGTGGTAGTGTAACCCAGATGCACTGATTGCTAGGGAATCTGATGTCCTTTTATGGTTCTTGGAGGACTCTGGTGGTGTGGGGTTCCCTGGGCCTATAGGTGGCGCTGTTCCCGGGGGCCGGAGGTGAACTCACACCGCAGGACTGTGCCTTTTTGTCCTCCCCTGGAGCTGGTACAGCGGGGCGGGGAACCCGCTGTGGCGCGAAAGGAGAGGAGATAAAAGGGGCGGACGCCCTTACTACGGGGTTCAGAGTGCAGAGTCGGAGGACGTGGCCGCACCCAGGCACCATCAGCTTGGGTGCTGGCGTTCCGGTGTTCCGGGCCCAGGTGCCTTTGACCTGGCCGGAGCGGAGATGGAGTCCATCTCAGGCACCTTTAGCCTGGGGTGAGGTACTATGGCAGATGCCTGGGGCTCAGTACCTTCGACTGAGTTCCGCGAGGGTGGAGGAATCCGAGGGGGCCCTAACTCCTTGGGTGCCCGTGTCTGAGTTTGTGAGGTCTGGTGTGCAGAACTTCTTTGGAGAGTCCGGCGCAGCATCGCTGGTGACAGAGAGGCCTCCGGTATCTCCCTTGGACGGATATCCTTCCCCTGACAGGGGCCGTGTTAGCGAAGGTAATTTACGTTCTATTTCACATAGTCAGTGGCAGTGACTATTCGCCACTGGTGATACCACAGTGGTTGGCAAGAGAAGGTAAAGGATTGTGCCTCAACCTATTCCCATTAAGACTAAGTTGTTGCAAAAGAATCCAACATAACCGTGCTGTGTGTTTATTCACTGAGAAGAATAAAACTGTGTTGGACCTATTCACTGTGTGGAACTCTGGTTACTAGGAGCAAAGGAGTCAGGGACGAAGTACAGGACTTGACTCTAGGACACCTACACAAAGCCCGATCTTTCTGGCCTTCACCTCTTCACTATGGAGGACATGGGCCGTGGTGTATCTCATCCCTCCCCCCAGCACTAACACCCCTAGACAAAGAAAGACAAGCCGAGAAAGAGAAGGGGTGAGAGGGATGAGGGCGCTACACGTGATTAACTAACCAGTTTCTATTCTGGCACCCTCATTGTAGGCGGTGACTTCAATGTCGCACTCACACCTACCTTAGATGTCTCCAACGGCACATCTTCCCTTACATATAGAGCCCCACGTGCAATTAAACTACAACTCAGTAACCTCCTATTGCACGATTCCTGGCGAACGCTGCATCCCTCTATGAAGGACTTCACTTACTTTTCTGCCCCACATAATAAGTACACAAGAATAGATTACTTCTTCCTTACCCAACAAGACCTGACCTATTTGTCCAAAGCCACGATTGAACATATCGTACTCTCTGATCACAACCCTATCTCCATGACTCTTACCCTCCCACCGACAGGCACAAAATCCAATATTTGGAGACTCGACAACTCCCTCCTCACAGACCTTGATAACATTCAGACTATAGGCATGTGCCTCTCAAACTATTTTTCGGAAAATGCCTCAGATAGGGATGAGCTCGGTGTTCCAGTCGTACATACGTTCGACTCGAACATCGGCTGTTCGATCGTTCGACGAAGATCGAACGATTTGGGCCGTTCGCGCCAAATTCGAGTGACGCGAATGGCCAACAATGCACTACGCCATCGAAGTGCAATCCAGGCGCTGTGATTGGCCAAGCATGCACTGTGACCCCGCATGCTTGGCCAATCACAGCGCCGGCAGCGAGGAGAGCCATAATTGGCAACAGGCAGGATGCCCTCATCAGCTGGGAGCTCCAACCCCACTGTACCTTCAGGTGTAGAATTAGGTGTGTCACAGCCAAGTACTTGCGGGCACTCTGCTAGCAGTACACAGACGTCCGATTCTAGCAGGCAAATTTCCCTGCCCCAGCTGCTGGACTGTCGAAAGAAGTTCACTCCCAGCCATCCACATGCCCAGCGGTTGAATGCTAGCTTGGCTAAATTGCTAGCAATTCAACTGCTGCCTTTTCAGTTGGTAGACTTGGCCCCCTTCCGTGAGTTTGTGCAATGTGCGGTTCCTCAGTGGCAGGTTCCCAAACGCCACTTTTTCTCACGGAAGGTGATTCCGGCTCTCTACCAGCATGTGGAAGGCAATGTCCATGCCTCGCTGGACAGGGCGGTCAGCGGTAAGGTGCATATTACCGCTGACTCATGGTCCAGCAGGCATGGACAGGGACGTTACCTTTCTTTCACGGCCTATTG
Source organism: Rana muscosa (assembly GCA_029206835.1). Lineage (NCBI taxonomy): Eukaryota > Metazoa > Chordata > Amphibia > Anura > Ranidae > Rana > Rana muscosa. The sequence continues at coordinate 239,635,485 of CM055124.1, forward strand.
GGTCACTCTTTTGGCAGCTGGGAAGGATGCAGGACAAGGTGCAGTAGTGTTGGAGGTTGTTCCACTGCCACGCCTCCAAAATGCTACTACTGGTTGTTGTGACACACCTCTCTCCTCCCCACCCTCTTCTTCCTCCATGGCCTCTTCCTGTGCTTTGTCCTCGGAACCAGCGGTGCTCCGTAGGCGTTCAAGGGGCTACGCAAGTACACAGGCAAAAAAGATGCCATGCCGTGCTTGCGCTGGTATGTTTGGGGGACAGGAGCCACACTGGGGCAGAGGTTCTGTCAGCTCTGCAGGAGCAGGCCGAGAGGTGGTTGACGCCACGCCAGCTTAAGCCAGGAATAGTGGTTTGCGACAATGGCACCAACCTCCTCTCCGCCCTCCGACAGGGACAACTGACCCATGTGCCCTGTGTGGCTCACGTCCTTAACCTGGTGGTGCAGCGGTTCTTGGGCAGGTACCCGGGCTTACAGGATGTCCTGAGGCAGGCCAGGAAAGTCTGTTTGCATTTCCGCAGATCATATAATGCCAGTGATCGGCTGGCTGAGCTGCAAAAGGAGTTGAACCTGCCCAAGAACCGTCTTATATGTGACATGCCCACCAGGTGGAACTCAACGTTGGCCATGCTGCAGCGGCTGCACACGCAGCAGAGGGCCATCAATGAGTACCTGTGCGACTACGGCACCAGGACAGGGTCAGGGGAGCTCAGGTTTTTTTCACCACGCCAGTGGGGCATGATCAGGGATGCATGCACTGTCCTGGCACCATTTGAGGAGGCCACGAGGATAGTGAGCAGTGACAGTGCATGCATCAGTGACACTGTACCTCTTGTCCACCTGTTGGAGCATACGCTGCGTGGAATAATGGACAGGGCATTTGAGGCAGGAAGAGGAGGACTTCCTTGCCTCTCAAGGCCCCCTTTACACAGACAGTGTTCCTTCTGTCCCACCAATCACACAGGAAGAGGACGAGGAGGAGGAGGAGGATTGTGTCAGCATGGAGGTGGAGCAGGGCACTCAGCATCAACAGCAGCAGTCTTTTAGGGATGATTTACAGTCCCAACAAACCCGTGGACTTGTACGTGGCTGGGAGGAGGTGGCTGTGGATCATGTCGTCCTTAGTGACCCAGAGGACTCCGGACCGAATGCCTCAGCTTACCTACGCTGCATGGCCTCCCTGATCCTGCAAAGTCTGCGGAAGGATTCTTGTATTCTTCGGATCAAGGAGAGGGACCATTACTGGCTGGCCACTCTCCTTGATCCACGGTACAAGGGTAAGGTTGCGGACCTTATCTTGCCGTCGCAGAGGGAGCAGAGGATGAGACATCTCCGGGAGGCCTTACAGAAAGGTCTGTGCATCGCGTTCCCAGAGACTGGGAGGTTACAAACTCCTGGTCCTGGACAACGAGTTGCGGAGGCTTCAGTCAGTAGCAGAAGGAGCGGTGGAGAAGGTGGCCGTCTGACTGATGCGTTCAGACAATTTTTTAGTCCGCAGCCCCAAGGTATGATCGGTTCCAGCAACCATCGCCAGCGTCTGATATACATGGTGCAGGAATACCTAGGGGCAAGGTCAGACTTGGACACCTTTCCCACCGAAAATCCTCTGGCTTACTGGGTGTTGAGGATGGATCACTGGCCAGAGCTTGCACAGTATGCAATTGAGCTACTGGCCTGTCCTGCATCCAGCGTTCTTTCGGAACGCACATTCAGTGCTGCTGGAGGCTTTGTCACGGATCACAGGGTGCGCCTGTCCACCGACTCGGTTGATCGACTGACCTTCATTAAGATGAACCAGTCTTGGATCTCCACCAGCTACCAAGCACCTGAAGCTGATATAACAGAATAATTTATTTTCAAATGTCAGATCCCTTCAAGACTGATGCTGATGCTGAGTGACTGTCCTGTTATGTTGACTGACTATCCTCCTCCTCCTCAATGATCCGATTCTTGATGATAGCTTGGAAGAACTTTTTTGTTTCTGGGTGCCGCCACCAGTGGCTAAGGCCCAATTTTTCAGCCCCTGTTTAACAGGGGCATGTAATTACAATTTTTGATGCAATGCTTTGCAGCAGGGCTCATTCCTGCACTCCAACTAGAGTATCTGGGAGAGGTTGCAGTGTCGTGGCACCAGCACCAGTGCCTAAGGCCCAATTTTTCAGCCCCTGTTTAACAGGGGCGTGTAATTACAATTTTTGATGCAATACTTTGCAACAGGGCTCATTGCTGTGCTACAAGTACAGTATCTGTGAGGGGTTGCAGTGTTGTGGCACCAGTGCCTAAGGCCCAATTTTTCTGCCCCTGTTTAACAGGGGCATGTAATTACAATTCTTGATCTAATAATTCACAGCAGGGCCCATTCATGCGCCCACCAAGAGTAACTGTGGGGGCTTACAGTGTTGTGGCACCAGCACCACCACCAAAGGCCCAATTTTTCCTACCACTGTTCAACAATGGCATGTAAATACAATTCCTGATATAATAGTTCACAGCAGGGCGTTCCAGCGCCCACCAAGAATAACTGTGAGGGCTCACAGTGTTGTGGCAACACCAACATGTAAGGGGCAAATTTCAGCAGAGTATATACGGCAGGCCCCTACTTTCAAACATCCAACTTACAAACGACTCCTACTTGCAAACGGAAGGAGACAACAGGGAGTGAGAGGAAATCTACCCCTAGGAAGGGAAATTCTCTCCTGTAAGAGTTAATATGGGAAAAAGGTGTCTCCTCTCTACTGATGCTTTATCACCAAACCTTGTTTCAATAAAAACCCCACTTTTCAAAAACATTTGTCATTGGGACGGAAAGTGAGGTGAAATGTTCTGAACAAGGGGCACAGACAGCAAAACAAATGTTACAGGGGTGATAACCCTTCCCTATGTTTTCCAAAAAGCTTAAAAATAGATTTTTTGGCTGGAGCTACACTTAAACAATGTACGTGTTCAAAATTACAAACAGATTCTACTTAAGAACAAACCTACAGTCCCTGTCTTGTTTGCACCGCCTGTATACTGCTGTTCAGAGCATACAGTATAGGGCCTTTTTTATTTTGTGTGCGGGGTTCCCCTTAATATGCATACAAGACCCAAAGGGGCTGGTAATGGGCTGGGGTAGGGGGCTGGTGGGGTAGCCATGCCATTTTTCTCAAAGATTTTCATCCATATTACCGGGACCAGACATGACATTAAAGCCGCAAGCAGTTTTAAATGGCTTTTTTTCCTTTTAGAAATGTCATTTTGTGCAGGGACAGTTCTAAACACGGGAAACACATGCCACTTCACAGGTATACTTTAGACACCCCCCAGGTACGATATTTAAAGGAACATTTCACTTTTTTTTTTCACTTTATGCATCATTAAAATGACTGCTCCCGAAAAACGTCCGTTTTTAAAATTTAGTTTTGCATTGAAACATGTCCCCTGGGGCAGAACCCGGGTCCCCAAACCCTTTTTAGGACAATATCATGCATATTAGTCGTTATAATTATCACTTTAGATTTCGAACGTTCGCGTCCATTGTATTTAATAGGGTTCTAACGTTCGCGCGAACTTTCGGTCCGTTTGAAGGTTCTGGTGCGAACCGAACCGGGGGGTGTTCGGCTCATCCCTAGCCTCAGATGAGATATCGCCTGAAACGCTCTGGGCCGCTCATAAGTGTGTGATCCGAGGTGAACTCATTTCACTGGCAGCTAAAAGATCTCGGGCCAGGAAAACACGACTTACAGACTTGACCGCACGCATACTTAGGCTTGTACAGTCACATAAAGCTTCCCTGGCCAAGTCCACCCTCTCGGAATTAACGCAGGCTAGAGAGGAGCTCCTTGGAGAGCTGAATTTTGCGCTCAAACGTAAGTTTGCCATGTCCCAAAAACTGTTCTATGAATTTGGCAATAAGTCGGGCAAACTCCTAGCAAGGGCCCTCCAATCCAAACGGGCGGCTCACTCCATCCACAAACTGAGAACGCCATCTGGGGACCCACTGGTCAAGCCAGAAGACATATCTGACCAATTTGTCCAATACTTTACTAATCTATACAACCTCCCCAAGACTCAAACCCAGGTCACACCTTCGGACAGAAGCTCAGCAATCATGGACTTTTTAGCACAACATAGCCCGACACCCCTCTCACCGGAGGACTCGGCTACCTTAGACCTCCCTCTTTCACTTGCTGAAATTACCATGGCCTTAAAACAAATGAAGCCAGTCAAAAGCCCAGGCCCAGATGGCTTAACAGTCAGTTACTACAAATCCTTCCCAGACTCTCTGTTACCCCACCCGGTCAAAACCTTCGACTCCTTAACGCCTCACTCCACTGCCAGTAGAGAATTTCTGGAAGCCCACATTACACTTATCCCCAAGCCAGGCAAAGATCCTGAACTTGTCTCTAACTACCGCCCAATATCCCTACTCAATGTAGATTTGAAACTCTATGCTAAAGCCTTAGCAAACCGCATACTCCCCTTTCTACAGGGACTAATCTCCTTGGACCAGGTTGGTTTTGTCCCAGGCAGGGAAGCCAGGGATAACACCATCAAGGCCCTTAATGTCCATCATTGGCTATCCAAAAAAATGACACAGGGGTTTTTTCTGTCTCTGGATGCGGAGAAGACGCTCGATAGAGTGGCCTGGGACTACATGGAAGCTACCCTTCAAGCAATTGGTTTCCCCCCTAGATTGATCCGAATGATCATGGCACTCTACTCCAAGCCGTCTGCAAAACTCAGGATCAATGACCGCCTGTCGAACGCCTTCTCCATCACCAACGGCACCCGTCAGGGCTGTCCCCTTTCCCTCATAATTTTCATTCTCACAATGGAGCCCATGTTGCGTACACTAAGAGAAAACCAGAATATTAGAGGTATTGACATCCGGGACGCTCAGTACAAAATAGCCGCCTATGCGGATGATATACTGCTTTTTCTACGAGACCCCATTACTTCCATCCCTAACCTTCTAGCAGATTTTGCTTTGTTCAAATCATTGTCCAACTTACAGATTAATTTCGCTAAATCTAAGGCACTGAACATCTCCCTGCCTCACACGCTAGTTTCACAATGTAAACGTAACTTCCCCTTTGGCTGGGAGACTAACGAGCTTACATATCTGGGTATCAAAATACCATCGAAGCTGTCTGATCTTTACGCTAAAAATTATCTGCCGACTCTCTGTGCGATTCAGGAGGACTTACACAAATGGCATTTTGGCACTTTTTCTTGGCTAGGCAGAATTGCCGTTTTAAAAATGAACATCCTACCCCGACTCCTCTATCTCCTTCAGCCCGTCCCAATTACACTTCCTCCCTCGTTCTTCTCCTCATACAAACGTATGTGTAGGACCTTCCTTTGGGCTTCTCAATCCCCTAGATTGAGCTGGGACAGACTGACGCTCCCAAAACTGTCAGGAAGTCTTGGCCTCCCAGACGTCCAAAGTATCACTGGGCATGTCACTTGACGAGAATTGTGGACTGGCATGTCCACAGTCACAATAAAAATTAGATCACACTTGAGAATGCCACTTCTGATGTCCCGCTAACACACCTCCCTTGGATTGCTCGCACTGCCTTATCCACTGCTAACTCCAAACACCCTCTCATCGGAGCCACACTATCCTGTCTTGCCAAAGTATGCACTTATTTGAACATCACACCCTCCCCCGGGCCGATGACCCCTTTGGACTGTAATCCCGACTTCACTCCAGGCCTGCTTCCTCACATCACCACCACTGACAACACCCCCTGTAGAGCCTATAAGTTTTTCCGTAACGGTACCCTCCTGTCCTATACAGAATTTACCACCTCGCTCCCGAGCCGCCACATCTCTTTTTACAAATACTTGCAAATCCGACATTACCTACACTCAAACAGATCTCCAGCCTCCTGGACCAGAGACCTTACACCCCTCGAAACACTTTGCTATAATGGTGAACCCCAACGACACCTGATATCAACCCTCTACGCTCTCTTGTTCTCCACTCATAAGATTAAAGATAATAACTTGACCCAACAATGGGAATCGGACCTATCCTTACAACTCTCCGAATCAGACTGGGAACGCATCTACACGCACATGCACAAAGGGACCATAAACGTTTCCACGCAGGAAAATCGATATAAAATATTCTCCAAATGGTACAGGACTCCAGACAAACTCCACAAGTACTACCCCGGCCACCCCCCGACCTGCTGGAGGTGTAGCGCTAGCACTGGCTCTTTGCTCCACATTTGGTGGGACTGCCCCTCCGTCCAACCTTTCTGGTTGGAGGTGCACCGTCTCATCTCGCAGATCACCACGTATGCCCCGGATTTTACCCCCGCACAATATCTGCTTCACCACTCCTCCAGGTCCCTATCTAGCTACAAGAAATCCTTGACCATGCACCTCATAAACGCAGCTAACTTATGTGACAGAATAGCTGAAATGGAAAAGCTCATATTCCAAGCTCATGACAACCCTACTAAATTCACTGACACCTGGGCCTGCTGGATGCACTATAGAGACAATACCACACAAACACCCTCAACACAACGCACCACACTTCCGCACACCCCTATGGCTCTCCTCCCAACAGGCCCTACCCCTTAGCTCGTCCCAACCCTCGTTCCCTCCCTTTCTTGTAACCCCCGCCGTTTCCATGCTTGAACGTGCTTCAGTATACACCCTTACCACATAACAGCCAATTTTATCCACATACCTGCTTGAGTACCAAGATGCCCCTATAAGATCACTGGACCCCCCTACTCACCCCCCTTCCCACTTTACCCACATAGCACTACCTCCCCCACTAAGCCTCACCGATGTTTTATGACACACCAGCCCCGCCCTGCTAAATCTGAAGCCACAATTCTGGCCTCCATTCCCTCACAGCAAGTTCCCATGTAGGGGTTGGTGGATTGGAGGCCGAGCTAGGCTGGTGGGCCATGCCATACTCTACCTGGCCTCATGGCTTACTTCTTACACCCACCCTATTTCCCGTCTCCGTTGAGCGACCTTCCCCGCCTCACCCGATACTTAACGGTTGTCGCATTTACTCACTTACGAGCGGATGGACCTACCCTACCTTCACCTTACTCTAGATCCCTGCAGTCCGGCCTACCATTATACAATATTTCATTGTTTGCTAAGATTGTTCTGTTGATCTTGATCTACCGTTTATCACTCCAATATGTATTGCATACAACGTGTGTACCTTCTCTACTTGCTCATGACTTACTGTTAACCTGTAAGATCGAATAAAATGTTTTTTGAGATAAGATGGCGTAAAATTGATTTACTGTATGTTTTCCCCGGTATTTCGGATACGTGCAGCAAGAATAAAGCCGGATCTTCTGGGAGGTTATAATCAGTGAATTTCTGTGCTATCTGACGTACCTCCCTCCAGAAATGCAGCAGCTTCGTGCACGACCAGAAAACATGAAATAATGTCCCTCTTTCTTCCTGACATCTCCAAACTTGGACACCTTTCCCACCGAAAATCCTCTGGGTTACTGGGTCTTGAGGATGGATCACTGGCCAGAGCTTGCACAGTATGCAATTGAGCTACTGGCCTGTCCTGCATCCAGTATTCTTTCGGAACGCACATTCAGTGCTGCTGGAGGCTTTGTAACCGATCACAGGGTGCGCCTGTCCACCGACTCGGTCAATCGACTGACCTTCATAAAAATGAACCAGTCTTGGATCAACACCAGCTACCAAGCACCTGATACTGATGTAACAGAATAATTTTTTTTGAAATGTCAGATCCCTTCAAGACTGCCTATGCTGATGCTGAGTGACTATCCTGTTATGCTGAGTGACTATCCTCTTCCTCCTCAATGATCATGCTGATAGCTTGTAAGAACATTTTTGGTTCTGGGCACCGCCACCAGTGGCTAAGGCCCAATTTTTTAGCCCCTGTTTAACAGGGGCGTGTATTTACAATTTTTAATGCAATGCTTTGCAGCAGGGCTTATTGCTGCGCTCCAACTACAGTATCTGTGAGGGGTTGCAGTGTTGTGGCACCAGCACCAGTGCCTAAGGCCCAATTTTTCAGCCCCTGTTTAACAGGGGCGTGTAAATACAATTTTTGATGCAATACTTTGCAGCGGGGCTCATTGCTGCACTCCTAATAGAGTATCTGTGAGGGGTTGCAGTGTTGTGGCACCAGCATTAGTGCCTAAGGCCCAATTTTTCTGCCCCTGTTTAACAGGGGCGTGTAAATACAATTTTTGATGCAATACTTTGCAGCAGGGCTCATTGCCGCGCTCCAAGTACAGTATCTGTGAGGGGTTGCAGTGTTGTGGCACCAGTGCCTAAGGCCCAATTTTTCTGCCCCTGTTTAACATGGGCGTGTAATTACAATTTTTGATGCAATACTTTTGCAGCAGGGCTCATTGCTGCGCTCACCAAGAGTAACTGTGTGGGCTTACAGTGTTGTGGCAACACCACCACCACCAAAGGCCCAATTTTTCTGCCCCTGTTCAACAGGGGCATGTAATTACAATTCTTGATCTAATAATTCACAGCAGGGCCCATTCCTGCGCCCACCAAAAGTAACTGTGAGGGCTTACAGTGTTGTGGCAAGACCACCACCACTACCACCACCAAAGGCCCAATTTTTCTGCCCCTGTTTAACAGGGGCGTGGAATTACAATTTTTGATCTAATAATTCACAGCAGGGCCCATTCCTGCGCTCACCAAGAGTAACTGTGAGGGCTTACAGTGTTGTGGCAACACCACCACCACCAAAGGCCCAATTTTTCTGCCCCTGTTCAACAGGGGCATGTAATTACAATTCTTGATCTAATAATTCACAGCAGGGCCCATTCCTGCACCCACCCAAAGTAACTGTGAGGGCTTACAGTGTTGTGGCAACACCACCACCACTACCACCACCAAAGGCCCAATTTTTCTGCCCCTGTTCAACAAGGGCATGTAATTACAACTCTTGATCTAATATTTCACAGCTGGGCCCATTCCTGCGCCCGCCCATATAATAGTTCACAGCAGGGCGTTCCAGCGCCCACCAAGAGTAACTGTGAGGGCTTACAGTGTTGTGGCAACACCAACATCTAAGGGCCAAATTTCTTCAGAGTATATACGGCAGGCCCCTACTTTCAAACATCCAACTTACAAACATCCAACTTACAAACGACTCCTACTTGCAAACGGAATGAGACAACAGGAAGTGAGAGGAAATCTACCGCTAGGAAGGGAAATTCTCTCCTGTAAGAGTTAATATGGGGAAAAGGTGTCTCCTCTCCACTGATGCTTTATCACCAATCCTTGTTTCAATAAAAAAAACAAAGTTTCAAAAAACATTTGTCATCGCGTGAACTTTCGGTCCGTTTGCAGGTTCTGGTGCGAACCGAACCGGGGGGGGGGTTCGGCTCATCCCTAATACTGAGATTAAATTGCACACGGGTGGATGCTATTTACTAATAAGGTGACCTCTTAAGGCAATTGGTTCCGCTAGATTTTAGTTAGGGGTATCAGAGTAAAGGGGGCTGAATACAAATGCATGCCACACTTTTCACATAATTATTTGTAAAAAAATTGTAAATCATTTATAATTTGCCTTCCACTTTACAATTACCGTATTTATCGGCGTATAACACGCGCCGGCGTATAACACGCACCCCAATTTAAGAGGGAAGTTTCAGGAAAAAAACAAAATTTTAAATAAACAACTTTGAAGTAAAATAAGGGTAGTTCAAAACTTTTTTTTTATTAATATTTATACCACTTATTACATTAATGGCATATTTAATATTCTCCTATCCATTATTGGGAACTAACAATTCCCTATTACATTATTTAGGTGGAATTTAGATTTCCTAGAAGGGCTGTATTCAGGGCTGGGATGTCAGACAGTGTGTGACTCTTGCCTCCCCCCCGTCAGGCAGTGTGTATCTTTGCTCAACCCCCCCCCCCCCCCAGACGTTTTCCCACTCTGTCATTTGTACCTGCTCACATCTGATCCCTGGCAGCTCAACTCCCGCAAGCTGTGCAGAGGGTTACCATGGTTACGCTCCGACGGCTGCGAGAGTTAGACGGCCGTGAGAGAGACTGACTTCCTGTGTGTGTACTGCAGTGGGGGATGGCTGCCGGAGGTCAATATGCTGGATCAGAGTGGCCCAGGACTCCCAGGTACCCCAGGCTGTTTCCGAAGGTGTCCACTCGCCATGCGATCTCAATATAGTATGTACCAATGCTTTTTTTTATATATATATCGGCGTATAACACGCACACACGATTTTCAAACTTTTTTCAGGGTGAAAAAGTGCGTGTTATACGCCGATAAATACGGTATGTGCCACTTTGTGTTGGTCTATCACATAAAATCCCAATAAAATACATTTAAGTTTTTGGTTGTAACATGACAAAATGTGGAAAATGTCAAGGGGTATGAATACTTTTTCAAGGCACTGTAAGTATATGCATCTGTTTTTTAGGATTAATTAAAGGGGTTGTATACCCTTGTTTTTTTTCACCAAATCCAATGTCTGTGTCAATAGACGCAGCAGCAGAAAACAGGAGCACACCCGCGCAGGTGTCCCGAACGAGAGCGCTTCTCTGACAGGGCACTCGAGAAGAGGAGGAGCCACAAGCCTACTTGACTCTGGATGGAGATGGAATTGGCAATCGTGTGGCTGGTAGAACAGGGTGCTGAAGCTGACGGCTGTGGGGTCTGCTGTGGAGAGTTGCTGCTCCATGGCACCGATGGTAGCCAGGTCTAGGATGGTTCTGGGTGTTGAGTCAGGGACACAGCCGCTGGAGAGCCAGCTGAGGTGGTGTCTCATCCTCACGGGGGGAACAGAGGATGGAAAAAGCCTCACAACCTGGCACATGGGGATGACAACACAGGCAGCGCCGAGGTCAATGGCTGTGGGAAGTGCAGGAAGGGGAATCCTTACGTTAGCCTGTTAGGCGGTCATCATGACAATGCATTTCGCTCAATGGAGCCTTGTCAAGTCACGTGATAGACACCGGAATCAAAGGGCTATTTAAAGAGAAAAAGGAGCCAGGGAAGAGAGGAGGAGGGCAGGGAGCTCATTATGCAATATAACGCCTCAGGGTTGCCTTTTAACATCTCCATCCATTTTGTTAACCCTCTATCAAAGACCTAACTGGTTATTATTGAAATGGAATACAAAGGCAAGGAACTGTTCCATGTCCCCTTTCCAAATGAGCAAGATATCATTGTATCACTGACATCACTGCTATATAGTACACAATTTGTTTGGCAAAGGGGTTGTGGTTCCAAATGTGTAACACGGAGCGAAATTTGCCCCCACGGCAGTGCCCTGCAGTTGGAGATAGAATTGGTCAAGGAAGGTAAAGTAGTTGTGTTGTAAACAGAACTGAGTACCGTCGATCAAAAATCCTATGCATTAAGGTGAAAACACATCTGACAATACCGCCCCCCCCAGCCCCCATTTTACTTATCTGACCCCTCGAAAGTCACGCTCTCGCCACCATCATCCTCCTCGCCGTTCAGCCTGGGCATTGATTAGCTACAGTGGATGGATTGAAAGCAGCGCAGCCATTGGCTGGCGCTGCTGTCAATCACATCCAATGACCTGGCACGCCGGGGGACGGGGCCGGGTGATACAGTGAGCGGCAATAGCCGCTGGCTGTATCACTGGAGCGCGCGCAATCACTCACCACCATGCGAGCTCACATATAGGTGGTGAGTGATTGCGAGAGGAGCCGAGACAGCCGCCGAGGGACCCCAGAAGACGTGGATCGGGGCCACTCTCTGCAAAACGAGCTGCACAGTGGAGGTAAGTATAATATGTTTGTTATTTAATTTTTTTTAAAATAATTCTTTACAATCCCTTTAATGATGGTTGAGTTCTAGTCAACACAGTAGCTTATTATTAATATATACTAAAGCGCTAAAATGGTGTAAACCGTATTTAAATTTATATAAATATGTGAACAAACCCAAGATAACCAAATGATTAAAGCTGCAATCAATCAAAGTGTCTGGTAACATATATGTGAATATTAAATGTGATATTGATGCGCTGTAAAATCAACCTTAAGTAAATAAAACCGTAGCATGAATAAAATTAATGTGACCAAAGTGCAAACTGCTAATTAATGTGCAAACCTGCATAAATCTGTGCAAAGTGCAAAAACAATTATGCAATATAAAGTGCTCAAAGAAACCCCAATGGGTACAATTCAGTGTAGCACAAACAGCCTCAAAAGGAAACACTCCTGATTTTACTCCTTTATAAAGACCGACTAAAGCACTCCTTTACTCTGTCCCCTTTATCCAACTGATCACAGACCGGGACATCTGTTTGGTGTTCTAACTTGAGCAGTCTCAGCGGTGAGCTCACAACTAATGAACCATGAAAGGAAAAAGAAAAACACCCATTGCGCAATACTGTATAACCTGAAGGCAATGATGTTTACATAAGGCGCTCACGTGACCAAAAATAAATATATGCATAGATAGCCACAGTTCAGCTCAGTACGAGTGCTCTCCTTCACTGCTCCAGGTTCCGACTCCTCAGAGTGCTGCTGGTAGCGTGACTAGGCTCCCTGGCGATATTCCCGGGTCTGGCTCGGGGTGAGTGTTTACTACCAAAAGCGGCAACCCTGAGCCAGACTCGGGGCTGTATCACAGTATCCAAGGAATGTTACTTACCTTGTCCCCTGGATCCTGCGATGTCTCCCCGCTGTGTCTGCGAGCAATCTCCTCGCTCGATTCACAGTGCCGAGTGCCGAACTCCGTTCCCTGCGAGCGTTGCGACGCACAGGAATGGAGCACGGCGCCAAATTCAAAAAGTGAAAAACACAGTATACATACAGTACACTGTAATCTTACAGATTACAGTACTGTATCAAATTATTTCACATCCCCTTTGTCCCTAGTGGTTTGTCCAGTACCCTGCATGCAGTTTTATATTATAAATACTGTTCTTGCTGCCTGGAAACTGGAAACTGTCCATAGCAACCAAAAAATGTCAGTTTACGTCAAAAGTGGTTTTAGACCAGCTAGAAAACAGTGATAATAAATTAGAATCCCTTGCAGAATTGAGCGATAGTGATTTGTGGGGAAATTCGTCATCAAACACTGAAAGTAATGACATCGACAATTCTGCAATTGAGCAAATTTCAGTGTTTTTGATTTGATTACATTATTGAATAATTTTTATTATTTGTAGCGGCCTCCTCACTCCCCTCTCTGCATCAGCTCGTCTTTCTCTTGTCTAGGGGTACCTCAGAGGGGAGAGAGCGGAGTCACCACGCCAAGCCTTCACCACAGATGTCTGTGCGGTGTAAGAAAAGTTCTTTCTCTACCTTTGGGTCAGTGTTGTGCACCTGGAGTTACCTTGAACAATGTCCACCAGAAAAGAGCCCCACACCATTAAAGTCCAACACTCCTTTATTCTTCTCGAGTGAACAGCATAATCAGTTAGACTCCCTTAAAGAACAGAACAAACAAGGAGGTGTGGATGCGAATAGGCCCAGACACAATGAACTCTCCACTTTCCTCCATGAAAGTGGGCTGAGGTCTCCTAGCGAGGGGGGATTTCCTTCCAGGCGGTCTCCGATGGGAGGCTCACCTGTCACTGGCAATCTGCTGCACCCGGTCTTCAAGTGAGTAGCTCCCCTCGGTCCATTACGCCTTCCGGATTCGGGTACCCAATCCCTGGGTTCCCTAGGACCTCCTTCCCTCGCGGAACTCAGTGTTGGGCACTGAGTTCCAGACCTCCATCCGAGTACCTCACCCCAGGCTAAAGGTGCCTGGGATGGAACACGACCTCCGGACGTCCTCTAGGCCTAGGCCGCCTAGAGGACTGACACCAACCACCGCCCTCAGGCTGAAGGTGCCTGGGACTCCACCCGTGACAAAGATGGCCGGCCCCTTTATACCCTCTCCCAGCAAGCACGGCAGGTTCCCCGCCCCACCATACTGCTGCCGAGGGAGGACAAAAAGGAGGCACGGCACACAGCAATGGTTCAACCCCAGCCCAGGGCGACAGCGCCACCTGCTGGACCGCAAGGAACTGCACACTGCTGGTGTCTCTGCCAGTTTTAAAAAGTGCATACCCGCTACATATTATTATATTATTATTTGTTATAATTATTTATAGTTATTTATTATATTATTGTAGCGGGCATACACTTTCCCTGTGTATTTAAAACTGGCAGAGACACCAGTAATGTGCAGTTCCCTGCAGCCCAGCGGGAGGCGCTGTCGCCTTGGGCTTGGGTTGAACCATTGCTGTGTGCCGTACCCCTTTTTGTCCTTTCTCAGCAGTTGTATGGTGGGGCGGGGGAACCCGCCGTGCTTGCTGGGAGAGGGTATAAAGGGGCCGGCCATCTTTGTCACGGGGTTGAGTCCCAGGCACCTTCAGCCTGAGGGCGGTGGTTCGTGTCGGGAGTCTAGGCGGCCTAGGCCTAGGAGGACACCCGGAGGTCGTGTTCCATCCCAGGCACCTTTAGCCTGGGGTGAGGTACTCAGATGGAGGTCTGGGGCCCAGTGTCCTTCGCTGGGTTCCGCGAGGGATGGATTTCCTAGGGGGACCCCGGGAGTGGGCTCCCCGAATCCAGTGGCGTAAGGGACCGGAGGGGGTACTCGTCTGAAGACCTGGTGCAGCATATTGCCAGTGACGGGTGAGCCTCCGGAGACCGCCCGGAGGGATATCTCCCTCGCCAAGAGACCGCAATACACTTTTAGAAGGAAAGAAGAAGAGTTCATTGTGTCTGGGCCTACTCGTATCCACAACCCCCCTGTCTGTTCTACTCGTTGAGGGAGTCCAACTGACTGTGTTTTACTCTGATATTGGAAGAATAAAGGAGTGTTGGACTTTAATGGTGTGGGGCTCATTTTCTGGCAGACACTGTGCAAAAGGAGGAGGAGGCTCTGATGCAGAACACCGACCTGAAGGTAAAGAGGATTTTCTCACACCACACACACATCTGTGGTGGGAACTTGGCGTGGTGACCCCGCACTCTCTCAACCAAGGTACCCCTAGACAAAAGCCAGAGACAGATGATGTGATATCAGGGAGAGAGAGTGGAGGCCGCTACATTATAATTTATGATTTTGTGTTTAAAACTTTATCATACCCAAGATGTCTACTAGACTCTGGTTTGGACAGATTTAAGTGAGTTATTCCTAAGAATTACAGGCCTACAATATAAAACGCCAAATTTCCATGCAAATTGTACCGCTTTCAGCACCTAAAATCTGAAATAATCATACCGCCAGGGAGGTACATTTTCTTCAGAGATCTGAACAGCCCTGCTTGATCTGTATGATAGTCATGCATTCCATGCAGGAGTGGAGTGTGTTCCACCTCTGGAAATCACAAGTATCACTTTGCATACTGAAATGTTTTCACACTTTTTTTTTTTTGTAAATATGTAACTGTTTTAGGCTGTTAAAATAAAATCCATGCAAGGTACATTCTACTGCTTATTTTAATGCACTTTTAGCTTGTTTAACACACAACATGGTTATTAGTTAATATTGCAAATATCTTCTTTAAAATATTTTTGTCTATCCTGATTATAACCTATATTCCAAAAAGTTAGGACGCTATGTAAAATATACATAAAAACAGAATGAAATAATTTGTTTTCAATATTTTTTTATTAGTTTTATAAACATGATTACACAAAAACAAATACAACAATTTTCTCAATACCTATACACATTATCCTAATCAGCTGACATGGGACCGTATTTTTATATTTTAGGGACTAATATCCCTCACATTCTTCTTCATTCTTTTCCTTATCAGATTGTTAGGATCCCTTTAAAACACCTTTATTTATAATTTATTCAAATACCCATTCAAACATAAAAAAAAAAGAATAATTAAAGTTTTTAAAGTTTCCCCCTCTCTTTGTTCCCCTTTATAGGTATTTTATTAAGTTCGTTGAGGACCGAAATTCATCCCATTGCTGCCACATTTTTGGCATTCGATTTTTTATAAACCCTTCCTCCCTTATCTGTCTCTCCATATGTTGTATTTCGTTCATTTCACATATCCATTCCATTATTGTTGGGGTTTCTATCTTCTTCCATTTACTGGCTATTATTGTTCTGGCTGCTGTTATCATATGGTGAAGGATATCTAATTTTATAGATTTTATTTATGCTGAAGTTATAGATAATATTATGATCTTTATACTTGGTTGTAGCTCTACTCCTGACACTTTGATATATTTCAAATATTTTACTCCAAAAATCCCTCACCAATACACACCCATACCAAATATGTGCCATTGTTCCCCTATCCTTGAGACATCTCCAGCATATTTCTGTGTTCTCTTTATTTATTTTGTTCAGAGCTACTGGACTCCAATACCACCTCATCAGAATTTTATAGTTTCTTTCTTGATGTTTTACTGCTACTGATGTTTTATGTATTATTCACATTGCCTTCTCCCATTCTTTCAATGATATTGTAATCTCTGCCTCCTCTTCCCATTTTCTCATATATATCAATTCATTAATAGGTCCTGAGGGAAGTAATAATTTATAGATTTTAGAAAGGCTTTTACTTGCTTTATGAGCTTCTATTAATAAATGTTCAAACTCGGTTAATGGTTTATTTAATACTGATAATTGTATTTTTGATTCAATATATGTATTTAATTGGTGGTATTGCATCCACTTGTTTTTATATTCCGGTCCCATATCTTGTAGTTTTGGTAGTTTACCCTCCAGCAGAATTTGTGCCAATCTTGTAGTCTCTGTACTATTCCATTTCAATTATTTTTTGCTCTTTCTACTGGAGAGAATTCTGGATTGGAGAACAATGGAGTCATTGGGCCAATCATCGTAGATAACCCCCCTTTTTTTTATTATTGTATCCCATATTCTTATAATTCATATAAATAATTTGCAACTCTCATAAACCCATATTTTATTCACAATAGAAAATAGAAAACATCTCAAATATTTGCACTGAGAAAATATAGCATTTTAAGAAAAGAATTGGGTAGTTTTTAAATTAACGGGAGCAATAAGCCTAAAAAAAGTTGGGACATGGCAACAAAAATCTGGCAAAGTGGTACTAAAAAGAAAGAGCTGGAAGAACATTTTGCAACTAATTAGGTTAAAGCGTTTGTTAACCCCAAAACCAAAAAAAAATG
Organism: Rana muscosa; assembly: GCA_029206835.1. NCBI lineage: Eukaryota > Metazoa > Chordata > Amphibia > Anura > Ranidae > Rana > Rana muscosa. Next base: position 239,652,590 of record CM055124.1, read on the forward strand.
GATCCTGCTTCTTTAAAGCATGTTATATGACACAGTGCTTGTCCTGTGTCATTTGGCTCCCTGTAACACCTAAAAAACCTGGCTGATCCTGCCAATTTCTCCCCACCCCTCTGTAAACTGACCACGGTGTATCATGGCTGCTGAGTCCAGGCACCGTGGTCAGTTTATATGCCTCTGTCATCAGCCGCCTGTTATCTGCTCTCCTCTCTGCTCCTGTGTCCTCCTCTCCCCTCCCCTCTCTGTCTGTGTGTAAGCCGCCCCTCCCCCCTCCTGCTGCTCTCACAACACTAACCTGTATACATCATCAGCGCTGCCTCCTATTGCAGTGTCCCCCTCAGTGAATGATTTATAAATATAAATGCTGTAAATACCTAATTTAAGAGCCGAGATTGCGATCACATGACCAGCCAGCTCTCTCTTCCTCTCCTCCTCCCCTCCAGACTGACACCAGCAGAGGAATCTGCATCTCTCAGAGGAGATAAGGAGAAAGCTGGCCAGTCATGTGATCGCAACCTCAGCAGTGAAATTAGGTATTTGCAGCATTTATTTTTATAAATCACACACAGAGGAGGATACTACAATAGGAGGCAGTGCTGATAGTGTATACATGTTAGAGTGGCTTAACAATCACTTTAACTGGCAGCAGGTCAGTAGTGTAACAGAGTTCAACTTTACAGTACCATTTTCCTTTCGGCCTACACCAGCTTCAAATGTATGCTTACCTGAATTGAACAGCTGTGGCACATTGGAATTTTCAGAACCTCCGGCCAAAGCTTTTTTTCCTCTGGCCACATCTACACACTTTATCCCAACAGACTTCTGTGGAGCCGTAATATAAATGCCTTTTTTATTTGCGAAATAAAGTCTCTCTCTTCTGCACAGACACGGCTGGATGGCGGAATATTTTGTCTGTAGGCTTTGAAGATTGCTGTGGAATGTTTTTACTAAGCTATTAATTTTCTTTTGTTTTTAGAGTCACAATATGTCATTGTGGAAAAGCATCCAATAGCCAAACAGTAAAGAAAATAGGATCCAATTAACTCCAAAGTGGATAATGAGAATGGGGAGTCGTACTAAATACAGCGCCATCTCATTTCTCCAAAATTCACAAATTCGCAACACAGGGGTCAATTCACTAATCTTTACCACATGTGACAACGCAGTCAGGTGACTAATTTGCATAAATTATTGCATGTGGTAAAAAAAAAATGCCAATTCACCCAAAAAAAAAGTTTATGTGGTATTTTTTAAAAAGCTCTTAAGTCTAATTCACAAACGGACTAGAGAGTAAAAAAACATGCAATATTTACTTGTTTTTGCTGGCGGTATATCATGCGGTATTTGTAAAAAAAAAACGCATGGGGGTCGGTGGGACGTGACTCCTCGGCTCTCTCCTCTCACCGGAGAGAGATCCAAGGAGTCACGTGAGCTCCAAGTGATATTCTGATATAAGGTACAGATTGGCATCTTTGTTATATAATACAAGCACAGGGACACATATTGTTTTTTAACAGAGGGGATGGCATGCTTATACTATAGATATGATAGCAGCAGGAGGGGAGGGCTGGGGAGTGGATGGAGCTGACAGGCAGGGAGGGGAGGGGGCAGGAATATACAGGAGGACCTGCTCTGTGCAGTGGTTTTGCACGATCCTCCTCTTTTTGGGTCTCCAGCCGGTGCTCCTGGATCCTTCTCTTCAGCCAGTGCCCCCATTAGCAAGCCCGTTGCTCTGGGGGTACTGGTGTGTGCTCACTCCCGAGCCCCGCTCTAGGCATCCATAAGACACACGGAGCCATGGCTTGGCCCCGCCACCCACTCTCTCCTCTTTGGCTCACTGGCTGTGATTGACAGTAGCAGGACTTCTGCCTCAGCCAATGAGGAATTAGAGACTCGGGAGAAGCTCAGCTCTTGTGCACATCGCTGGATCGACAGGGAGCTCAGTTGAGTATTGGGGGAGCTGGGGGTCGCTGCACACAGAAGGTTTTTGCCTTCATGCATATTATGCATAAAGGTATAAAACCTTGAGCCTTTAAAACTACTTTAAGCCAAGCCGTTGTAAAAATTGCAATGTCATAAAACATCTAGTAGAGCTCTCAACTGTATTGTGGTTGTAACTGGCCCTCATAAAGCTGGTTTATTTATTTCTGGATTTAAGCTGGACCTCTCCCAGATTTTTGTTATTGCCAACTGTATTCTTCTTTGTGGAGATTTGCCCTGTCTGGACAGGTAATAATGAGGAATTTCTTCAATGTGTACACTGACAGAAACAAAAACACATTTTAGTAGGCTTAGGAAGGGTTAGAACTTTAAACTGTGCTTTTTTCTCTCTCTCTGCCTTTTTTTCCTGGAGACAACTGAACGTTTCTTGTAAGGATGTCATAAAGACAGGACATCAGAAAAAAAAAAATTCCCAATAGAATCACATACAGAAATAAAAACCTGACAGAAATTTTAACTCTTTTCTACTCTATCCAATATAAAAACAATACCAAAAAAACAATTGGAGTCTTTGGAGGAGTCTTTAAGGGGTGAGAAGGTGCCCTGGTGATTATTAGTGGCAATCAGTTCATCAGCGTGCTCTTCTATTGGTACGTTTTATTGGTACGTTTTTAATAGGTTGGAAAAGGACTCAACAGGATGTTTTAGTTAAATTTCATTTTTTTATTTTATATCACTACTCCTGCTATATTTGCTTGATAAATTTGAAGGGTTGCTCAGACACCGTTTTTTTTATCGCCGATGCTGAGTACCGATACTTAGCAGTATGATTAGTGCCAATACAAAACAAATTGGCGCAAATCGCACTGCAAAGAATCGCATGCAATTTGAACAGGAGTGTAGTGCGATTCCTGTCTGAATCACATGCGATTTCCCCCACTGCTCGTGTGTGTGTGGGCAGTTTAAAAAATGTTAGAACTCACAGTACATATCTGGCCATATGCAAAATAATCTACATAGATGTTCTGGTCCGCCGATGGTAGCAAATCAGGGCTGCTGGAGCTGCTAGAAGAGAAGTTACGGGACCCCGTGGGTAAAGGGCGGAAGTGATGTCAGCTTGGGGCCTCTACATCTCCTCCAGCCCCGTGTGAGCACCTCCGGTGGCTTGTGCATCAAGGCTCCATGTACTGTGAGTTCCAACATTTTTTAAACTGCTCACTAGATGGCGATTTAATCCCTTTCTATACACACACAGGAGTGGTGGGGGAAATCGCATGTGATTTGGACAGGAAGCACACTGCATTCCTGTTCAAATCGCATGTGATTCTTTGCAGTGCGATTTACGCCCATTCATTTTGAATTGGCGCAAATCGCAGTATCGGTTTTGGTATCGGGAGCATTTGGGCAGGTACCAATACTCATGCAAATGGTTGTAATCCCTAGTAATTTGCATTCTCTGTTCTGCGCCTTGACTCCAAGAACAACCTCAGCCCCTCTTACAAACCCGGTTGAATTAACGTTACTGCAAGCTTTTATAAGAACATGAGAATAGTCCCAGTCAAGCCTGCAGCAAAAGGGCCACTAAATGGTTGTATGGTTGGTTCCTAAAGAGTTCTAATTTCTCTAGCAGCAGTTAGTAAATTCCCACAGCAGCAGCACACCAGTCCCAACGATATTGCAGCTCACCATCTGGTCACACACAGCAATTAGTCCACTCTCTGGTCTGCTCCCAGGTGACTCTGCCTGCACCCCTAAACTCAGCACTTAGGCCACCAAATGGCAGCAGTGGTGGTGCACAGTAGGCATCAAAGTGCACTCTCCAGTCTCCCTCATGGCAAGAGGAAGTTGTGCCCTGAACGGCCTGAGAAAATGCAGCTTTTTCTCCTTCTTCTGGCAATCTCATTCTGGGGAATGTTGTACAAAAGCTCTTGATTTCAGTAGAGTCTCTTATTTCTGGACTACAGTTCTCACAGTGAAGTGCTGTCTGACTCATTGCCGGTCCACACTAAAGCATCAAAGTCACACCCCACTCATGTGAACCGCTGTGGGTGTGTATGTTAATTTACCGATACCACAAATTCGGTTTAAAAAACAAAGTGCGATTTGCAGAATCGGACAGCATGGGTGTGAAAAAAGGGTCCTGCACGATTTTGGGATGTATTCCAGTGGCGTTGCTAGGGGGAGGCTTCTGGGGCTATAGCCACGAATCTGGGGCCCATAGCCCAGAGTCTCTGCAGGGGTCCCCAACCACCGGGCCGCATGACAGAGTCGGAGAGCCGGTGAGCAGCACAGGAGAGCGGGCGGCAGCATGAGAGAGCCAGCCGGCGGGACACACTGGAGAACCGGAGAGCTGGCAGCAGCATGAGAGAGACAGCCGGCAGGACACACAGGAGAGCAGAGAGCGGGCCGGAAGCATGAGAGAGCCAGCCGGCACATATTATATACATGTGTATGCCCGCCCAAGCGTATGACTTTCTTTATTTTGCTGCTATGGGCTCTAGCCCCAGATCGTTTGTAGACCTAGCAATGCCCCTGGCGGATTTGAGCCATGCAGAATAAATGGCACAATGTGGTGCAATTCCTGTTCAAATTGCATGCGGTTCCCGCACCACAGCAGTGTAACCTGGCACGAACTCTATTGTACTTTGTACTCTTCCTGCTTAGCAGCTCTCTACTTTCACTAATACAGCTGTTAACCAGTTCAGCACTGAAAGGGCTGCTGCAGCCAGGGTTTCTCGCACTCTCATTTTTAGCTAAGTGCATGGCTACAATTTCTACACAATTTTTACTCAGAAAGGGTTACCATAAAAACATGGCTCTCGGCCAATACTTTTAGCTTTGTTTGTTCTAAAATGCTTGGCAGGATATCAATATTTCACTGTGCTGAGACTCGTGATCTGTTAACTTATATGATTTAGCCACTCATAAACTGTACATATAAACTACTGACTTGCCCTTTATTCATATTTGTTTTGTCTTGTAAAAATGGAGACAGATTTTACAGACAAAGATACTTACCAAGACATATTTGATCCACATGCATATTGCAATATCTACTATGGACCGAAATCAGGACTTTTATTGGGTGATGGATTTCTGGATTTTGCACTGAAGAAACTTTGTGAGACTAAGGCCCCTTTCACACTGGGGCGCTCATAGCATCGGTGGTAAAACGCCGTTACTTTTACCGCCGACGCTATGGGCGGATTTTCGGCGCATTTCGGCCACCATCGGTGCGGTTTTAACCCCTGCTAGCGGCAGAGAAAGGGTTAAAACTGCCCGCACACCGCTGCTACAGCAGCGGTGTGCGGGCAGTATAGCCACGAGGGCTTTCACACTGGAGCGGCGCGCTAGCAGGACCGCTCCAAAAGTCCTGCTAGCAGCATCTTTGGAGCGATGAGAACAGCAGTGTGTTTACCGCTCCTCCACCGCTCCTACCATTGAAAGCGATGGGATACCGTGGCTATACCGCCGGCAATGCCCCTCTGCAGAGGCGCCATGCCAGCGGTATTAACCCTTTTTCCGCCGCTATCTGTGGTTAAAACCGCACCGCTAGCAGCCGAATACCGTCGCAATTCTGACGGTATAGCGCCGCTAAAAATAGCAGCGCTATACAGCCAGCGCACCTCCCGCCCCAGTGTGAAATGGGCCTTACTGTTCGTAAGTATTTCATTGCTACTATCTTACAAGCAAATTGACTTTATGTTTCTGCTAAATGACATAGTAGTGTAGAAGAATTTCCAGCAATTATGTATTATCTGCACTCCAATGGCTGGGATGTCATTCTGTAATCAAATTCAAAGGCAAAACTTTTATAGTGAAGAACTGGAGGGTTTAAAAAATTTATAGATGACAGCAATAATAAAAAAAAAAAAAAAAAAACAAGACTAGTAAGTAGGGACAGCAGTAAACAAAATAAGTATACTATGCTATGGAATCTATCATGTAAAGCGCAAAGGACAGTAATACAAAGGAGTTGATTTACTAAAACTGGAGAATGCACAATCTGGTGCAGCTCTGCATAGCAACCAATCAGCTGAGGTTAGAAGCTTATTGGCTACCATGTACAGCTGTGCCAGATTTTGCACTTTCCAGTTTTAATAAATCAACCCTATTGTGTCTGTTCAGAGTTCAACGAGATCTGACAGCATTATGCTATGAAGCAGAGCAAATTTGCATACGCTTCCCTGTTATGCCCCATTGAAATGCCGCGTTTAGCTGCGTTTTGCCACGTTTGCGTTTAGGAGCGTTTTTTTTTTTTTAAATAGTCAAAAATGTATCTCCATTAAAAACACCTGTAAATGAAATGTGGCTAAACACCGCGTTTACAAGCTGTTACAGGCATTTCGTGTAACGACTATAAACGACTAGTGATGAGCCGAACACCCCCGGGTTCGGTTCGCACCAGAACCCGCGAACGGACCGAAAGTTCGCACGAATATTAGAACCCTATTAAATACAATGGATGCGAACGTTCGGATTCTAAAGTGCTAATTATAACGACTATTATCCATGTTATTGTCCAAAACAGAGTTTGGGAACCCGGGTTCTGCACCAGGGGACATGTATCAATGCAAAAAGAAGTTTTAAAAACTGACGTTTTCCGGGAGCAGTCATTTTAATGATGCATAAAGTGAAAAAAAAAAGTCAAATATTCCTTTAAATATTGTACCTGGGGGGTGTCTAAAGTATGCCTGTGAAGTGCCACGTGTTTCCCGTGTTTAGAACTGTCCCTGCACAAAATAACATTTCTAAAGGAAAAAAAGCCATTTAAAACTGCTTGCGGCTTTAATGCAATGTCTGTTCCCGGTAATATGGATGAAAATCTTTATGAAAAATGGCATAGCTACCCCATCAACCCCCCCCCCCACCCCAGCCCATTACCAGCCCCTTTGGGTCTTGTATGGATATTAAGGGGAACCCCGCACACAAAATAAAAAAGGCCCTATATACTCTGAACAGCCGTATACAGGCGGTGCATACAAGACAGGGACTGTAGGTTTGTTCTTATGTAGAATCTGTTTGTAATTTTGAACAGCTGCATTGTTTAAGTGTAGCTCCATGCCAAATTCCTTTTTTTTAGCTTTTTGGAAAACATAGGGAACGGTTATCACCCCTGTCACATTTTTTTTGCTGTCTGTGCCCCTGTTCAGAACATTTCACCTCACTTTGCGTCCCAATGACAACTGTTTTTGAAATGTGGTGTTTTTATTGAAACAAGGATTGGTGATAAAGCATCAGTAGAGAGGAGACACCTTTCTCCCATATTAATTCTTACAGGAGAGAATTTTCCTTCAAAGGGGTAGATTTCCTCTCACTTCCTGTTGTCTTCTTCCGTTTGCAAGTAGTAGTAGTTTGTAAGTTGGATGTTTGAAAGTAGGGACCTGCCGTATATACTCTGCAGAAATTGGCCCCTTAGGTGTTGGTGTTGGCACAACACTGAAAGCACTCACAGTTATTCTTGGTGGGTGCTGGAACGCCCTGCTGTCAACTATTATATCAGGAATTGTAATAACATATAATTGTTGATCAGTGGTAGTAAAAATTGGGCCTTTGATGGTGGTGCTGGTGCCACAACACTGTAAGGCCTGACAGTTACTCTTGGTGGGCGCAGCAATGGGCCCTGCTGTGAATTATTCAAACAATAATTATAATTACATGCCCCTGTTGAACAGGGGCTGAAAAATTGGGCCTTTGGTGGTGGTGGTGGTGGTGATGGTGGTGCTGGTGCCACAACACTGTAAGGCCTGACAGTTACTCTTGGTGGGCGCAGCAATGGGCCCTGCTGTGAATTATTAGATCAATAATTATAATTGCATGCCCCTGTTGAATAGGGGCTGAAAAATTGGGCCTTTGGTGGTGGTGGTGGTGGTGATGGTGGTGCTGGTGCCACAACACTGTAAGGCCTGACAGTCACTCTTGGTGGGCGCAGCAATGGGTCCTGCTGTGAATTATTCGATCAATAATTATAATTGCATGCCCCTGTTGAATAGGGGCTGAAAAATTGGGCCTTTGGTGGTGGTGGTGATGGTGGTGCTGGTGCCACAACACTGTAAGGCCTGACAGTCACTCTTGGTGGGCGCAGCAATGGGCCCTGCTGTGAATTATTAGATCAATAATTATAATTGCATGCCCCTGTTGAACAGTGGCTGAAAAATTGGGCCTTAGGCACTGGTGGCACAACACTGCAACCCCTCACAGATACTGTACTTGGAGCACAGCAATGAGGCCTGTTGCAAAGTATTGCATCAAAAATGTTAATTACACGCCCCTGTTAAACCGGGGCTGAAAAATTGGGCCTTAGCCACTGGTGGCGTCACCCATAAACCAAAATGATCTTCCAAGCTGTCATCATTAATCGTATCATTGAGGAGGAGGAGGAGGATAGCCAGTCAACATAACAGCACAGGCACTCAGCATCAGCATCAGTCTTGAAGGGATGTGACATTTTAAAATCAATTAGTCTGTTATATCAGCATCTGGTGTGTGGTAGCTGGTGGTGATCCAAGACTGGTTCATCTTGATGAAAGTCAGTCGATCAACCGAGTCGGTGGACAGGCGCACCCTGTGATCCGTGACAAATCCTCCAGCAGCACTGAATGTGCGTTCTGAAAGAACGCTGGATGCAGGACAGGCCAGTAGCTCAATTGCATACTGTGCAAGCTCTGGCCAGTGATCCATCCTCAAGACCCAGTAAGCCAGAGGATTTTCCGTGGGGAAGGTGTCCAAGTCTGACCTTGCCCCTAGGTATTCCTGGACCATGTATATCAGACGCTGGCGATGGTTGCTGGAACCGATCATACTTTGGGGCTGCGGACTAAAGAATTGTCTGAACGCATCGGTCAGACGGCCACCTTCCCCACCGCTCCTTCTTTGACTGCCCGAAGCCTCATCAACTCGTTGTCCAGGACCAGGAGTTTGTAACCTCCCAGTCTCTGGGAACGCGTTGCACAGACCTTTCTGCAAGGCCTCCCGGAGTTATCTCATCCTCTGCTCCCTCTGCAACGGTACGATAAGGTCCGCAACCTTACCCTTGTACCGTGGATCAAGGAGAATGGCCAGCCAGTAATGGTCCCTCTCCTTGATCCGAAGAATACGAGGATCCTTCCGCAGACTTTGCAGGATCAGGGAGGCCATGCAGCGTAGGTTAGCTGAGGCATTCAGTCCAGAGTCCTCTGGGTCACTAAGGACGACATGATCCGCAGCCACCTCCTCCCAGCCACGTACAAGTCCACTGGTTTCTTGGGACTGTAAATCATCCCTAAAAGACTGTTGCTGATGATGCTGAGTGCCAGCCTCCACCTCCATGCTGACACAATCCTCCTCCTCCTCCTCCTCCTCCTCCTCCTCTTCCTGTGCGATGGGTGGGACAGAAGGAACACTGTCTGGGTAAAGGGGGCCTTGAGTGGCAAGAAAGTCCTCCTCTTCCTGCCTCTGTTCTGCCTCAAGTGCCCTGTCCATTATTCCACGCAGCGTGTGCTCCAACAGGTGGACAAGAGGTACAGTGTCACTGATGCATGCACTGTCACTGCTCACCATCCTCGTGGCCTCCTCAAATGGTGCAAGGACAGTGCATGCATCCCTGATCATGCCCCACTGGCGTGGTGAAAAAAACCCGAACTCCCCTGACCCTGTCCTGGTGTCGTAGTCGCACAGGTACTCATTGATGGCCCTCTGCTGCGTGTGCAGCCGCTGCAGCATGGCCAACGTTGAGTTCCACCTGGTGGGCATGTCACATATAAGGCGGTTCTTGGGCAGGTTCAACTCCTTTTGCAGCTCAGCCAGGCGAGCACTGGCATTATAAGATCTGCGGAAATGCACACAGACTTTCCTGGCCTGCCTCAGGACATCCTGTAAGCCCGGGTACCTGCCCAAGAACCGCTGCACTACCAGGTTAAGGACGTGAGCCATACAGGGCACATGGGTCAGTTGTCCTTGTCGGAGGGCGGAGAGGAGGTTGGTGCCATTGTCGCAAACCACCATTCCTGGCTTAAGCTGGCGTGGCGTCAACCACCTCTCGGCCTGCCCCTGCAGAGCAGACAGGACCTCTGCCCCAGTGTGGCTCCTGTCACCCAAACACACCAGCGCAAGCACGGCATGGCATCTTTTTGCCTGCGTACTTGCGTAGCCCCTTGAACGCCTACGGAGCACCGCTGGTTCCGAGGACAAACCACAGGAAGAGGCCATGGAGGAAGAAGAAGAGGAGGGGGTGGAGGAGAGAGGTGTGTCACAACCAGTAGTAGCATTTTGGAGGCGTGGCGGTGGAACAACCTCCAACACTACTGCACCTTGTCCTGCATCCTTCCCAGCTGCCAAAAGAGTGACCCAATGGGCCGTGAAAGAAAGGTAACGTCCCTGTCCATGCCTGCTGGACCATGAGTCAGCGGTAATATGCACCTTACCGCTGACCGCCCTGTCCAGGGAGGCCAAGACATTGCCTTCCACATGCCTGTAGAGAGCCGGAATCGCCTTCCGTGCAAAAAAGTGGCGTTTGGGAACCTGCCACTGAGGAACCGCACATTGCACAAACTCACGGAAGGGGGCCGAGTCTACCAACTGAAAAGGCAGCAGTTGAAGCGCTAGCAATTTAGCCAAGCTAGCATTCAACCGCTGGGCATGTGGATGGCTGGGAGTGAACTTCTTTCGACGGTCCAGCAGCTGGGGCAGGGAAATTTGCCTGCTAGAATCGGACGTTGGTGTACTGCTAGCAGAGTGCCCGCAAGTACTTGCCTGTGACACACCTAATTCTACACCTTCATTCCTCTCAGAGCAGGTTTCAGAGAGGAGTGAAGGTATAGTGGGGTTGGAGATCCCAGCTGATGCGGTGCAAGAAGAGGTCAGCTTTGTTCTTTGGTGTGGGTCTTTAAGGTAGGCTTGCCAACGAGCTGCATGGCAGGTCAACATATGTCTGATCAAGCATGTGGTGCCCAAGCGGCTGATGTTTTGGCCACGCGATATACGCTTGAGACATATGTTGCAAACAGCAGCTGTGCGATCTGATGCACTCGCCTCAAAAAAGGCCCACACCAAAGAACTTTTTGAATGACGGGCAGAGGCAGCGCCCTGCACAGGCGGAGCTCTGCGGTGTGATTCCGTCGGTGTGCTGCCCATACGCTGGCCACTCAAGGGCATCCTGCCTCGTTGGAGATGTGCCTCCTCCTCATCCTCCTCCTCCTCTCTCCTATTAGGCACCCACGTGGAGTCAGTGACCTCATCATCCCCTCCCTCCTCATCACTGGAGCCAATCTGGCAGTATGCTGCAGCTGCTGGAGCATGACTGCCAGATTGGTGTCCTTCTTGCGCATCCCCTCTCTCTGCTCTCACGCTGCTGCCTTCCTCTAGCTGGGTATCATCATCAGATCCTTCCAAACGCTGGGCATCCTCCTGGAGCATGTACCCAACACTGTGCTCAAACAGTTCGGGGGACTCCTCAGGAGGAGGACATGGTGGGTCTAGGGAAGGATTGACTAATGAAGATAATGATACCAGAGAAGAGGACGCTTTGGCAGCTGCTTTGCCAGTACCCTGAGCCTGGGTGAGAGAGGATGAGGAGGATGAGGTGGGCTTGGTCATCCACTCTACCAAGTCTTCGGCATGATGTGGCTCAACATGTCCAGCTGCCGAAAAGAAGGACAAGCGTGTCCCATGGCCATGTGCTGATGACAATGCACCGCGTCCACGACCAGCACTGTTGCCCCCAGACACAGAGCCTGCTTGCCCTCTTTTTTTGACTCCTGACTGTCTGCCTCTCCTTGTTTGCCTTCCAGACATTTTAATGGATGGCCTGCAGGGAGATGGGAAAAAGAGCAATAAGGGCTACCTTCAGGTGTATACTGTGCAGGAGGCTTAGCAACAATGACACTGACACTGTCCCCTGCCTATCCTTCTCTGTCCCTAAACTCAAGGATTTGAAATATGGAACAGCAAAATTGGTTTAGAACAGAATAGCACACTGTCAGTTTCACTCACTGTACCTCTCTGTCCCTAAACTCAAGGATTGAAAATATGGTTCAGCAAAATTGGTTTAGAACAGAATAGGACACTTTCCCTCACTGTCCTACTCTGTCCCTCCCTACAAAGAAGATTTAGCACAGAATAGCACACTGATAATTGCCACGAGTGTCCTTCTTTGTCCCTAAACTCAAGGATTGAAAATATGGAACAGCAAAATTGGTTTAGAACAGAATAGCACACTGACACTTTCCCTCACTGTCCTACTCTGTCCCTCCCTACAAACAAGATTTAGCACAGAATAGCACACTGATAATTGCCACGAGTGTCCTTCTCTGTCCCTAAGCTCATGGATTGAAAATATGGAACAGCAAAATTGGTTTAGAACAGAATAGCACCCTGACACTTTCCCTCACTGTCCTTTTCTGTCACTCCCTACAAACAAGATTTAGCACAGAATAGCACACTGATAATTGCCACGAGTGTCCTTCTCTGTCCCTAAACTCAAGGATTGAAAATATGGAACAGCAAAATTGGTTTAGAACAGAATAGGACACTTTCCCTCACTGTCCTACTCTGTCCCCCCCTACAAACAAGATTTAGCACAGAATAGCACACTGATAATTGCCACGAGTGTCCTTCTCTGTCCCTAAACTCAATGATTGAAAATATGGAACAGCAAAATTGGTTTAGAACAGAATAGCACACTGACACTTTCCCTCACTGTCCTACTCTGTCCCTCCCTACAAAGAAGATTTAGCACAGAATAGCACACTGATAATTGCCACGAGTGTCCTTCTCTGTCCCTAAACTCAAGGATTGAAAATATGGAACAGCAAAATTGGTTTAGAACAGAATAGCACACTGACACTTTCCCTCACTGTCCTACTCTGTCCCTCCCTACAAACAAGATTTAGCACAGAATAGCACACTGATAATTGCCACGAGTGTCCTTCTCTGTCCCTAAACTCAAGGATTGAAAATATGGAACAGCAAAATTGGTTTAGAACAGAATAGCACACTGACACTTTCCCTCACTGTCCTACTCTGTCCCTCCCTACAAACAAGATTTAGCACAGAATAGCACACTGATAATTGCCACGAGTGTCCTTCTCTGTCCCTAAACTCAATGATTGAAAATATGGAACAGCAAAATTGGTTTAGAACAGAATAGCACACTGACACTTTCCCTCACTGTCCTACTCTGTCCCTCCCTACAAAGAAGATTTAGCACAGAATAGCACACTGATAATTGCCACGAGTGTCCTTCTCTGTCCCTAAACTCAAGGATTGAAAATATGGAACAGCAAAATTGGTTTAGAACAGAATAGCACACTGACACTTTCCCTCACTGTCCTACTCTGTCCCTCCCTACAAACAAGATTTAGCACAGAATAGCACACTGATAATCGCCACGAGTGTCCTTCTCTGTCCCTAAACTCAAGGATTGAAAATATGGAACAGCAAAATTGGTTTAGAACAGAATAGCACACTGACGCTTTCCCTCACTGTCCTACTCTGTCCCTCCCTACAAACAAAATTTAGCACAGAATAGCACACTGATAATTGCCACGAGTGTCCTTCTCTGTCCCTAAACTCAAGGATTGAAAATATGGAACAGCAAAATTGGTTTAGAACAGAATAGCACACTGACACTTTCCCTCACTGTCCTACTCTGTCCCTCCCTACAAAGAAGATTTAGCACAGAATAGCACACTGATAATTGCCACGAGTGTCCTTCTCTGTCCCTAAACTCAAGGATTGAAAATATGGAACAGCAAAATTGGTTTAGAACAGAATAGCACACTGACACTTTCCCTCACTATCCTACTCTGTCCCTCCCTACAAACAAGATTTAGCACAGAATAGCACACTGATAATTGCCACGAGTGTCCTTCTCTGTCCCTAAACTCAAGGATTGAAAATATGGAACAGCAAAATTGGTTTAGAACAGAATAGCACACTGACACTTTCCCTCACTGTCCTACTCTGTCCCTCCCTACAAACAAGATTTAGCACAGAATAGCACACTGATAATTGCCACAAGTGTCCTTCTCTGTCCCTAAACTCAAGGATTGAAAATATGGAACAGCAAAATTGGTTTAGAACAGAATAGCACACTGACACTTTCCCTCACTGTCCTACTCTGTCCCTCCCTACAAAGAAGATTTAGCACAGAATAGCACACTGATAATTGCCACGAGTGTCCTTCTCTGTCCCTAAACTCAAGGATTGAAAATATGGAACAGCAAAATTGGTTTAGAACAGAATAGCACACTGACACTTTCCCTCACTGTCCTACTCTGTCCCTCCCTACAAACAAGATTTAGCACAGAATAGCACACTGATAATTGCCACGAGTGTCCTTCTCTGTCCCTAAACTCAAGGATTGAAAATATGGAACAGCAAAATTGGTTTAGAACAGAATAGCACACTGACACTTTCCCTCACTGTCCTTCTCTGTCCATCCCTACAAAGAAGATTTAGCACAGAATAGCACACTGATAATTGCCACGAGTGTCCTTCTCTTCCGTAACTCAAGGATTGAAAATATGGAACAGCAAAATTGGTTTAGAACAGAATAGCACACTGACACTTTCCCTCACTGTCCTACTCTGTCCCTCCCTACAAACAAGATTTAGCACAGAATAGCACACTGATAATTGCCACAAGTGTCCTTCTCTGTCCCTAAACTCAAGGATTGAAAATATGGAACAGCAAAATTGGTTTAGAACAGAATAGCACACTGACACTTTCCCTCACTGTCCTACTCTGTCCCTCCCTACAAACAAGATTTAGCACAGAATAGCACACTGGTAATTGCCACGAGTGTCCTTCTCTGTCCCTAAACTCAAGGATTGAAAATATGGAACAGCAAAATTGGTTTAGAACAGAATAGCACACTGACACTTTCCCTCACTGTCCTACTCTGTCCCTCCCTACAAACAAGATTTAGCACAGAATAGCACACTGATAATTGCCACGAGTGTCCTTCTCTGTCCCTAAACTCAAGGATTGAAAATATGGAACAGCAAAATTGGTTTAGAACAGAATAGCACACTGACACTTTCCCTCACTGTCCTACTCTGTCCCTCCCTACAAACAAGATTTAGCACAGAATAGCACACTGATAATTGCCACGAGTGTCCTTCTCTGTCCCTAAACTCAAGGATTGAAAATATGGAACAGCAAAATTGGTTTAGAACAGAATAGCACACTGACACTTTCCCTCACTGTCCTACTCTGTCCCTCCCTACAAAGAAGATTTAGCACAGAATAGCACACTGATAATTGCCACGAGTGTCCTTCTCTGTCCCTAAACTCAAGGATTGAAAATATGGAACAGCAAAATTGGTTTAGAACAGAATAGCACACTGACACTTTCCCTCACTGTCCTACTCTGTCCCTCCCTACAAACAAGATTTAGCACAGAATAGCACACTGATAATTGCCACGAGTGTCCTTCTCTGTCCCTAAACTCAAGGATTGAAAATATGGAACAGCAAAATTGATTTAGAACAGAATAGCACACTGACACTTTCCCTCACTGTCCTACTCTGTCCCTCCCTACAAACAAGATTTAGCACAGAATAGCACACTGATAATTGCCACGAGTGTCCTTCTCTGTCCCTAAACTCAAGGATTGAAAATATGGAACAGCAAAATTGGTTTAAAACAGAATAGCACACTGACACTTTCCCTCACTGTCCTAATCTGTCCCTCCCTACAAACAAGATTTAGCACAGAATAGCACACTGATAATTGCCACGAGTGTCCTTCTCTGTCCCTAAACTCAAGGATTGAAAATATGGAACAGTAAAATTGGTTTAGAACAGAATAGCACACTGACACTTTCCCTCACTGTCCTACTCTGTCCCTCCCTACAAACAAGACTTAGCACAGAATAGCACACTGATAATTGCCACGAGTGTCCTTCTCTGTCCCTAAACTCAAGGATTGAAAATATGGAACAGCAAAATTGGTTTAGAACAGAATAGCACACTGACACTTTCCCTCACTGTCCTACTCTGTCCCTCCCTACAAACAAGATTTAGCACAGAATAGCACACTGATAATTGCCACGAGTGTCCTTCTCTGTCCCTAAACTCAAGGATTGAAAATATGGAACAGCAAAATTGGTTTAGAACAGAATAGCACACTGACACTTTCCCTCAATGTCCTACTCTGTCCCTCCCTACAAACAAGATTTAGCACAGAATAGCACACTGATAATTGCCACGAGTGTCCTTCTCTGTCCCTAAACTCAAGGATTGAAAATATGGAACAGCAAAATTGGTTTAGAACAGAATAGCACACTGACACTTTCCCTCACTGTCCTACTCTGTCCCTCCCTACAAACAAGATTTAGCACAGAATAGCACACTGATAATTGCCACGAGTGTCCTTCTCTGTCCCTAAACTCAAGGATTGAAAATATGGAACAGCAAAATTGGTTTAGAACAGAATAGCACACTGACACTTTCCCTCACTGTCCTAATCTGTCCCTCCCTACAAACAAGATTTAGCACAGAATAGCACACTGATAATTGCCACGAGTGTCCTTCTCTGTCCCTAAACTCAAGGATTGAAAATATGGAACAGCAAAATTGGTTTAGAACAGAATAGCACACTGACACTTTCCCTCACTGTCCTACTCTGTCCCTCCCTACAAACAAGATTTAGCACAGAATAGCACACTGATAATTGCCACGAGTGTCCTTCTCTGTCCCTAAACTCAAGGTTTGAAAATATGGAACAGCAAAATTGGTTTAGAACAGAATAGCACACTGACACTTTCCCTCACTGTCCTACTCTGTCCCTCCCTACAAACAAGATTTAGCACAGAATAGCGCACTGATAATTGCCACGAGTGTCCTTCTCTGTCCCTAAACTCAAGGATTGAAAATATGGAACAGCAAAATTGGTTTAGAACAGAATAGCACACTGACACTTTCCCTCACTGTCCTAATCTGTCCCTCCCTACAAACAAGATTTAGCACAGAATAGCACACTGATAATTGCCACGAGTGTCCTTCTCTGTCCCTAAACTCAAGGATTGAAAATATGGAACAGCAAAATTGGTTTAGAACAGAATAGCACACTGACACTTTCCCTCACTGTCCTAATCTGTCCCTCCCTACAAACAAGATTTAGCACAAAATAGCTCACTGACACTTTCCCTCACTGTACCTCTCTGTCCCTAAACTCAAGGATTGAAAATATGGTTCAGCAAGATTGGTTTAGAACAGAATAGCACACTGACACTTTCCCTCACTGTACCTCTCTGTCCCTACAAACAAGGATTAGCACAGAATAGCACACTGTCACTGACACTCTCCCTACCTATCCTTATTTGTCCCTAAACACAAGGAATCCAGGATTAGTAAAGGAAAAATAATGACACTGTCCCTGCCTATGCTTCTCTTTCCCTGCTCCGGAACACACTACACAAGGCCGCCGCGCTGGCGGCCTTTTATAGTGTGGGGCGTGTACTAAACCCCCTCAGCAATAATTGGCCACAGGCATCCTGCCTGTGGCCAATCATTGCTCTCCTCGCTGCCGGCGCTGTGATTGGCCAAGCATGCGGGGTCACAGTGCATGCTTGGCCAATCACAGCGCCTGGATGACACTGCGATGGCGTAGTGCATTGTGGGCCGTTCGCGTCACTCGAATTTGGCGCGAACGGCCCAAATCGTTCGATCTTCGTCGAACGATCGAACAGCCGATGTTCGAGTCGAACGTATGTTCGACTCGAACACGAAGCTCATCCCTATAAACGACCCTGTGTACATGTACTGACATAGAGGAGAGCGGAGGGTGGGCAGCAGCATGAGAGAGCCAGTTGGAGGGACACAGACACGAGAGAACCGGAGAGCGGACGAGCGACAGAGTAGAAAGATTACATCATCTTTCAGCTGCCCACCCTCTCTCTGGGAACCCTGTTGTAAGTAGGGGTTTTCTGGGGACCCTGATGTAAGTAGGGGCTCTCTGGGGACCCTGATGTAAGCAGGGGCTCTCTGAGGACCCTGATGTAAGGGGGAGGCTCTCTGAGGACCCTGATGTAAGGGGGGGCCTCTCTGGGGACCCTGATGTAAAGGGGGGCTCTCTGGGGACCCTAATTCAAGTAGGGTCTCTCTGGGGACCCTGTTGCAAGTAGGGGCTCTCTGGGGACCCTGATGTAAGGGGGGCTCTCTGGGAACCCTTATGTAAGGGGGGGCACTTTGGGGACCCTGATGTAAGCATGGGCTCTCTGGGGACCCTGATGCAAGGGGGGCTCTTTGGGGACCCTGATGTAAGTAGGGGCTCTCTGGGGACCTTAATGCAAGTAGGGGTTTGTTGGGGACCCTGATGTAAGGGGAGGCTCTCTGGGGTCCCTGGTATAAGTAGGGGCTCTATGGGGACCCTGGTGTAAGTAGGGGCTCTCTGGGGACCCTAATGTAAGGGGAGGCTTTCTAGGGACCCTGATGTAAGGGGGGCTCTCTAGGGACCCTGATGTAAGGGGGGCTCTCTGGGGATCCTGATGTAAGGGGAGGCTCTCTGGGGACCCTGATGTAAGTAGGGGCTCTTTGGGGACCCTGATGTAAGTAGGGTCTCTATGGGGACCCTAATGCAAGTAGGGTCTCTCTGGGGACCCTGATGTAAGTAGGGGCTCTTTGGGGACCCGGATGTAAGTAGGGGTTCTCTGGGGACACTAATGCAAGTAGGGTCTCTCCTGGGACTCTAATGTAAGGGGGACTCTCTGGGGATCCTGATGTAAGGGGAGGCTCTCTGGGGACCCTGATGTAAGTAGGGGCTCTTTGGGGACCCTGATGTAAGTAGGGTCTCTCTGGGGACCCTGATGTAAGTAGGGGCTCTTTGGGGACCCTGATGTAAGTAGGGGTTCTCTGGGGACACTAATGCAAGTAGGGGCTCTCTTGGGACCCTAATGTAAGAGGGGGCTCCCTGGGGACCCTGATATAAGGGGAGGCTCTCTGGGGACCCTGATGTAAGGGGGGGCTACCTGGGGACCCTGATACAAGTAGGGGCTCCTGGGGTCCCTGATTCAAGGGGAGGCTCTCTGGGGAAGCTGATGTAAGGGGGGCTCTCTGGGGACCCCGATGTAAGTAGGAGCTCCACCATATCACCCTGCTGCCAGACCTCCATCTAGCACTTCAGAGACAATGAACAGTCATTTGCGTTGTTTTTTTTATTTATTTATTGGGGGATATAACTTGATTGGGGGAAAGGGGGATATGGGATGCCCATAGAACATGTTGCTTTGCCATCATATTTAGTGAACATTAGTAAATTGATTTAGCCTTGAAGATCTGATGTACTTCTAACATTTACAGTCTCTTTCCCTGCATAACACAATGCAGACTATTGCTCCTCCTCTACATTAACTCCTGCAGACTGTTGCTCCCAGGACTTCTCTCATCCTGCATAAAACTTCCACTGTAAAAAACTATTACCGTATATACTCGAGTATAAGCCGACCCGAATATAAGCCGAGGCACCTAATTTTACCACAAAAAAATGGGAAAACTTATTGACTCAAGTATAAGCCTAGGGTGTCCATCTGCATGCCTCACTGTGCCTCACTTTGCCTCACTGTGTCCATGTGCATGCCTCACTGTGCCCATGCCTCACTGTGCCCATGACTAGATATACGTTTAACATGGGAGTATATGGAAGGGGTACCCGGCTTTATAAAATCGGTGCTCCCCGGCCGTAGGTCTCCCGGACAACAAACTTTGCACACTTGTAGAGGAAAAGTGGGGCTATATGTGTGCCAAGATTGGGGTCCATGAGACCTACAGATGGCCGGTACCGGGTCCCCAAAGTTCGGGAGATTAGGCGCAAAAAGGTGACTCGAGTATAAGCCGAGGGGGGCATTTTCAGCACAAAAAAATGTGCTTAAAAACTCGGCTTATACTCAAGTATATACGGTATGTTCCCATCCCATCATCTTCATTATGAACAAAAGGGGACCACTCTGAATAATCCCAGCTTGCTGGCTGTAATTAGATGCTGTTACTAGGCCAGAGGTATGGAGTACCTCTCCCCGGCGGCCTAGTAATTTAGTAGCATGTGCTGGTTGGGGGACTACTGCTCCCAGCTAGTCCGGTCTGCAAATCCTGAGCCCGCAGGCCGCAGCGACTTGACACACTCCCCACAGTCTCTCCTCTGGCCTCACACCCACCTCCCCTGGCATGCCTCATCCAGAACTCCACTGTGATTCACTCACGACCTTTTCCTGCTCCGAGTCCATGATGGAGAACTTTAACTGGACAAATGTTCCGACAGCTTCTCCAGCCCCCTCTGTTCCAGGACACTCCATCCATGACCGTGTAAAGATGTAGCTCCCTCCCAGCTCTCCCGGGCTCCTTTTGCGATCGGCACAGCCCCCCCAGATGGGGATGGCCCCCTGCTTCTGCCTAATGCTCCATTCTCCACGTCTCCCGGCCGACAACTCCTCCCCAGTGGCATGTGACCTCAGCTTATATGGGAGGCCTGCCCCCTGCCAATGCCAGTTGGGGATTGGTCAGGGCTCCTCACATGAGCTGCCTGCCACTCCAGTCCTAAGCCCTGCCCCTCTTCCAGAACAATCTCACACAGGTGGTCACACCCACTGCTACACTAACCACTCCCTGCCCCCAGATCAAAACAAGCAGGCCTAGCCTGAAGCATAGGCCTGCCTAAATTTACCTGCACTGACAGTTTCCCTAACAAAAATCCTACTCTAGCACCTACCTACGGTAGAGGGTGCTACACACACATGTATATTATATGCCCGCCCAAGCATATGACTTTCTTTACTTTGCTGCTATGGTAAGGTGACCAGATTTTTAAAATGAAATTCGGGGACATATTTTTTTTTTACTAGTAATGGCGGCAATCAGCGACTCTCTGCCCGTAGCCGCCCCCACTCGCCTCACAGCCTGTCAAGTCTTATGCCGTGTACACACGATCGGTTTTACCAATGAAAACAGTCCGATGGACTTTTCTCATTGGCCAAACCGATCGTGTATGGGGCCCCATCGGTCCTTTTTCCATTGGTAAGAAAAAATAGAACATGTTTTAAATTTATCCGATGGGGAAAAAAACGATAGCAAATTCCGATCGTCTGTGTGGAACTCAATCGGACAAAAAACCCACGCATGCTCAGAATCAAGTCAACGCATGCTCAGAAGCATTGAACTTCATTTTTCTCAGCTTGTCGGAGTGTTTTACGTCACAGCGTTTGGGACAGTCAGATTTTTGACTGATGGTGTGTAGGCAAGACTGATGGAAGTCAGCTTCATTGGATTTCCGATGGAAAAATCCATCGGATTAGAATCCATAGGAAATCCGATCGTGTGTACAGGGCTTTACTCTCTGGGCCCCGGCAACTACTGGGCGGGGAGCGGAGGAAGTTCACTCCACCAGGGAAGGCAAGGAGATTAGCAGGCAGGCGGCTGGCTGGGACTTGTTGAGACAAGGCAGAAGAACATGCGAGCGGGGCTGGATGGGCATGTACCCGAAACTGAGGAAACATTCCCTCCTCCCTTCCCTCCTCTGATCAGCACATTATCATCAGAAAGGGGCACAGGTAATGGAAAAAAATAGACCCCCCTAAGCTAATAGGAGTGGCAGAGCGGGGGGGGGGTTGTAATTCAGATTTTTTTTTATAATTAATTCTGCACTGACTGTCTTTGAAATTGCCCCAGCCCCTGTTCAAATCCAATCCGGGGACAAAACCGGGGACAGACTTGGTCCGGGGACAGTGTCCTCATTCTGGGGACTGTCCCCTGAAACAGGGAATGTCTGGTCACCCTATGCTATGGGATCTAGCCCCAGATCTTTTGTAGACCTAGCATAGGTGTGCGCAGCATTTGGCATTAGGGTGTGCACCCCAAAGCTCAAACACACCCTACCGATCACTCACGATGTTCATTCAGAAAGGGAAGGGGCCGGTTAAATGGCATATTTACTGGCCCCTTCCCCCACTCATCCTTAAACATCCACAGCAACAACCGGTGGGAGAGGGGGGAAGCCGGCAGTACTGTGGGGGGGAAGGAGGGGGAGCCAGGTCAGTAGGGGGAATCTGTTCTGCACAGGGTGATTAGGGTGTGCCTGGGCACACCTGGCACACCCTGTGCGCACGCCTATGAGACCTAGCAATGCCCCTGGCAGATGTGGTGCGATTTGAACCATACAGAATAAATGGCACAATGTGGTGCAATTCCTGCTCAAATTGCATGCGGTTCCCGCACCACAGCCGTGTGATCTGTCACGAACTCTATTGTACTTTGTACTCTTCCTGCCTAGCAGCTCTCTACTTTCACTAATACAGCTGTTAACCAGTTCAGCACTGAAAGGGCTGCTGCAGCCAGTGTTTCTCACACTGTCATTTTTAGCTAAGTGCATGGCTATAATTTCTACATATTTTTTACCCAAGAAAGGGTTACCAAAAAAACATGGCTCTCGGCCAATACTCTCCGCTTTGTTTGTTCTAAAATGCTTGGCAGGATATCAATATTTCACTGTGCTAAGACCCGTGATCTGGTAACTTATATAATTTAGCCACTCCTTATAAACTGTACATATAAGTTTTGACTTGCCCTTCATTCATATTCGTTTTGTCCTGTAAAAAATGGAGACCGATTTTACAGACAAAGATACGTACCAAGACATTTTTGATCCACATGCATATTGTAATATCTACTATGGACCGAAATCAGGACTTTTAGTGGTTGATGGATTTCTGGATTTTGCACTGAAGAAACTTTGTGAGACTTTTACTGTTCGTAAGTATTTCATTGCTACTATCTTACAAGCAAATTGACTTTATGTTGCTGCTAAATGACATAGTAGTGTAGAAGAATTTCCAGCAATTATCTATTATCTGCACTCCAAAGGCTGGGATATCATTCTGTAATCTAATTCAAAGGCAAAAATTTTATAGTGAAGAACTGGAGGGTTTAAATACTTTATAGATGACAAATCGCATGCCAAATTGACGGCTATTGCCGGCAAGGGCACTGTCCGAATCACTTTGCGGAGCCGCACCGATTCCAAAAAGTAATTTCTGTACTACTTTTGGCGACTTTGAGTGCGATTTCAATAGACAACTGTGCAGGAACCCAAACAGATGTCTCTGAAATCGTCCCCGAAGTCGGACTGACATGCGGGAATGAAATCGAATCCCGCAGCAGTGTGAACCTGGGCTTTATGCACTTGATTTGACGTGTGTTGACAACACGTTGCATTGGTGTGCATGATTCTTTCACAGCATTTTCCCTTTAATCCATGTTCCAGTGCACTGCAATGCTTTGTAATGCGTTGTAATGTATTATGCTGTGTTTAAAGTGGTTGTAAACCCTGGAACCTTTTTTTTTTTTTTTTAATCCAACCTGCAAGACAAAGCCATAATGAGCTAGTATGACTAGCATACTAGCTCATTATGCATCACTTACCTTAGATCAGGGCCCCCGAAGCCGTACTCGTCTCCCTTTCCAGACGCAGCCATCGCTGTGGCGATAGCCGGAAGGTTACTTCCGGGTATCGCCGCTCCAGCCAATCACAGCGCCGCTCCGGCGCTGTGATTGGCCGGAGCGGCGAAGACGTCACTCTGTGCATGCGCGCGGGAGCCGTCAAATCCGGATTTGTGAATGGGATTAACCCTGTGAATGCGCCGTTGTCTATGGCGCGCTTGCGCCGTAGACACCGATGCGTGTAATTTTTTGCAAATATCTCCTAAACCGTGTAGGTTTAGGAGATATTTCTTGCACCTACAGGTAAGCCTTAAAGTGGAGCTCCACCCTAAATAGCAACTTTTGCTATTTGGAACCCTCCCCCCCCTCCGGTGTCATAATTGACACCTTTCAGGGGGGAGGGGGGTGAAGATACCTGTCTAAGACAGGTATTTTCACCCACATCCGGGAGTCCTCTCTCCGGGAATCTGCGGGAGTTACGTCACTTCCCGCAGACTTCCCTTGGTGTTCTGGGAGACACTCGGCTCCCAGAACACAGGAGCACCAATCAGAACGGCGCAGCGCGACTCGCGCATGCGCCGTAGGGAACCGGGCATGAAGCCGCAGGGCTTCACTTCCTGGTTCCCTCAGCGAGGATGGCGGAGGGAGCAGCAGAGCGACGAGCGGTCGCTCGTTCTCTGCTGCGGACGTCGCTGGACTCCAGGACAGGTAAGTGTCCAAATATTAAAAACCAGCAGCTGCTGTAGCTGTAGCTGCTGGCTTTTAATATTTTTTTTTCCGGCGGAGCTCCGCTTTAATCTAGGCTTACCTGTAGGTGCAAGTTGCATAAGTGGGTTTACAACCACTTTAAACATACAATTTAATATGTTACATTTTCGACCAGCACACACCAACACAGCATGTTGTCTGGACTAATAGAATTAGACCCCTTTCACACTGGGGCGCTCTGCAGGCGCTATAACGCTAAAAATAGCGCTTGCAAAGCGCCCTGAAACAGCCGCTGCCGTCTCTCCAATGTGAAAGCCCCAAGGGCTTTCACGCTGGAGCGGTGCACTAGCAGGACGGTAAAAAAAGTCCTGCTAGCCGCATCTTTGGAGCGGTAAATGCAGCGGTGTGTATACCGCTCCTTCACCGCTTCTGCCCATTGAAATCAATGGGCACCGCGGCTATACTACTGGCAAAGCGCCCCTGCAGAGGCTCTTTGCGGTGGTTTTAACCCTTTCTCGGCTGCTGGAAGGGGTAAAAGCGCCCCACTAGTGGCCGAATAGCGTTGTGAAATTGACGGTAAAGCGCCGCTAAAAATAGCGGCACTTTACCGCCGACGCACCTACCGCCCCAGTGTGAAAGGGGCCTTAAGGGGAGATGTACTAAAACTTGTGCACAAATAATCTGGTGCAGCTGTGCATAGTAACCAATCAGCTTCTAACTTCGACTTTTTCAATTAACCACTTCAGCCCTGAAAGAATTTACCCCCTTAAAGCGGAGCTCCGCCTTAAAAAAAAATATTAAAAGCCAGCAGCTACAAATACTGCAGCTGCTGACTTTAAATAAATGGACACTTACCTTTCCAGGGTGCCCACGATGTCGGCAGCAGAAGACGAGCAATCGTGATGTTGTACCCAAACAAAATTGACGTCCTTTCTTTCCCACAAATAGAGCTTTCTTTTGGTGGTATTTAATCACCCCTGCGTTTTATTTTTATTTTTTTGCGCTATAAACAAAAAAAGACAGACAATTTTAAATAAAAAAAACAATATTTTTTACTTTCTGCTATAATACATACAAAAACTTAAAATGTAGTCATCAGTTTAGGTCAATATATATTCTTCTACATATTTTTGGTAAAAAAAAAAAAAAAGATAAGCGTATATTGATTGGTTTGCGCAAAAGTTATAGCGTCCACAAAATAGGGGATAGATATATAATAATAATTTTATTATTAATTATTTTTTTACTGGTAATGTCGGTGATCTGCGATTTTTAGCGGGACTGTGACATTGTGGTGGACACGTCAGACACCTAACTGACACCTAACTGACATTTTTGACACTTTTTTGGGAACCAGTGACATTATTACAGTAATCAGTGCTAAAAATATGCGCCGTTAATATACTAATGACACTGGCAGGGAAGGGGTTAACATCAGAGGCTATCAAGGGGTTAAATGTGTTCCCTGTTTGTAATTACTAACTGTATGGGGGACTGTGTGACTGCGGAAACACAAAGATCCATCTTACTGCTCAGCGCGAAGAGAGATCTCAGTGTCATCCCCTGACAGAACAGAGATCTGCCTTGTTTACTTCGACAGACCCCCGTTCTGTCTCAGCGGGGAACGATCGCAGGCGGCGGACATCGAGTCTGCTGGACCCGCTAATTGGCTCCCCCCGCTGGCCAATTGGAGCCACGAATGCTAATGCACGAATCGCCGTACCGGTACAGCTATTTGCGCAGCCGAGCCACCTTGCCACAGAACATCTGCGGCGGGTGGTTGGTCAGTAGTTAAAGTAGAACTGCAGGCAAAACTTTTTTTTTTTATTCTGGGTGACAGGAAATCCCTGCATATTAGGGGAATCTCTTGGGGCCTCCCCAGGTCACCCAAACTAGTGTCCTCATTGGAAGATTTCCCCTCTTATACTTTTCTGGGAACAACCCAAAAGTTGGGATTTTTAACTTTCACTTTCAGCCTGGTTTCACACTGTAGCAATGCGGGAACTAGGGTGACCATGTGTCCCGGATTGCCTGGGACAGTCCCGCATTTTGCAGTTGCCCCGGAATTAAACTGACACAGCCACCCCCCCCCCCCCCCCGGGCCGATCTAATGGCCCCAAAAAAGGCCGCCACATCACCGCTTTACTCACTGACAGTACTTGTCCTGGCTGGGAATGCCTGGAGGAGCACAATCCCTGCACCCTGCTTGTGATTGGAGAAATAATAAATCCCGCCTCTTGTGTCCAATCACTGTGCTGTGATTCGTTACAGCACAAGCTGAATTTTGGGAAGGGGGGGGGGTGTCCCTGAATGGTAGTTTGGAAATGTGGTCACCCTAGCGGGAACCAGTGCGATTCCAGTGCCGATTCCCACATCTCATCTGTCCTGCAGGCAGTTCACACTGCCCTCTGCGAACAACTGCGTGTGTCAATACAATGTTAATGACACCCCCAGATCGGTTCACAGATCGCAGTGCGAAATGTGAACTCGCACAGAAATCAGATTGCATGGGTGTGAACACCCATGCGATCCGATTTCAGTGCAGGAATAAAAAAGTCCCTGCACCTTTTTTATGCCAATTCAATGCGAGTTCAGCCATACAAACTGTATGGCTGAACTCGCGTTGCACAGACATCATGTGTAATCGGCAGAGCAGTGCAAATCACATGCAATGTCTGTGTTCGCATATGTGTGAACCCGGTCTCAATGATAATGGAAAACAGGACAAATAGAAAGGTGAATCTCCTTAAAAACCTGACAGGTGTTGTAATTCATCTCTACTCTATCCAAAACTAAAAAAAAAAGTTTTGCCCTTAGTTATACTTTAACCACTTGACCTCCGGAAGGTTGACTCACCTTTATGATCAGGCCACTGCGTTACTTCTACTGACAATTGTGCAGTCATGCAATGATGTACCCAAATAAAATTTGTAAACCAGGCAGATCTCCGTTCTGACAGGGGAGATCACAGAGATCCTGTCTTTCTGCTATGCAGGAAGACGGATCTGTGTGTTTCCCAGGCAGTCCCCCATACAGTTAGAACACACAGTGAGGGAACACATTTAACCCCTTGATCGCTCCTGATGTTAACCGCTTCCCTGCCAGTGTCATTAGTACAATAACAGTGCTTATTTTTAGCACTGATTACTGTAATAATGTCACTGGTTCCCAAAAAAGTGTCAAAAATGTCCGTTAGGTGTCCGATCTGCCTGCTGCAAAAAAAATCGCGGATCACCACCATTACTAGTAAAAAACAAACAAAAAAAAACAAAAATTACATAAATCTATCCCCTATTTTGTAGATGCAGTAACTTTTGCAGTAACTTTTGCGCAAACCAATCAATATACGCTTATTGGGATAATTTTTTTTACCAAAAATGTGTAGCAGAATACAAATTGGCCTACATTGATGAATAAACTTGTTTTTTTACTTGTTTTTTTTGGAAATGTTTTATAGCAGAAAGTAAACAATTTTGTCAAAATTATCGCTCTTTTTTTGTTTATAACTAGAGTTGAGCGGACACCTGGATGTTCGGGTTCAACGGGTTCGGCCGAACTTCGGAAAAAAGTTCGGGTTCGGGACCGAACTTTAACCCGAACCCGAACCCCATTGAAGTCAATGGGGACCCGGACTTCTAAGGACCAAAAAGGTTCTAAAAAAGTAATGGAAAGGGCTAGAGGGCTGCAAATGGCAGCAAAATGTTGTTAAGAGCATGGCAAGTGCTCTGCAAACAAATGTGGATAGGAAAATAACTTAAAATAACATAAAAAAAATAAAAAAATATGCTGGAGGCCCCCTTTTCAGCAGAAGAGGTATGGGAGGTCATTAAGAACCTCAGAAACTCAACGGCACAATGCCACACATATGGTGGGAATGCCCCAGAATACGCCCTTTCTGGAATAAATTATTCAATTTAATGGATAAGCTAGTGGGAAAATAAAATACTTTGAAATAAAAATGTAGCGGGGTGCTAAATTTAAGGGAAGTGTTTGAGTGGTAAATAGGCTCAAACACCCTAATTCTGTAGGATTCATGGACCATTTTGTCCTCGGGGGACATTATTGGTGTGCAGTTCCTTGCGGCCTACAGGTGGCGCTGCCATGGTAGGCTAGGGTTGAACCGCCGATACAGTGCTGTGCCTTTTGTGTCCCCTCTTGGCAGTAGTACAGCGGGCGGGGAACCTGCTGTGCATGCCGGGAGAGCATATAAAAGGGGCAGACCTTTGGCCTGGGGGCTGATGTCCAGTGGGGTCCACGCCCAGGTGCCTTCGGCCTGGGTGCATGTGTTCCTGTTCCATTTCGGGTACCTTTAGCCCGGGGTGAGGTACTATCCTGGAGTTCCTGCTGCCCTGGGTATGGAGGCCTAGGTGCGGGAGTAAAGCCTGGAGTCCAGAGCCTTTGTCTGGAGTCCGCTAAGGGTCGAGGAGTCTTAGGGTGCCGCCTCGTGTAGGGGACCATGTTCCAGGGAAGGGAGGATCATTCTGATGGACCGATGCGGGAGTCACGGTGAAGGAAGGGTCTGTTGACTCCCTGGAGAGATGTCTTCCCCTTGATATGGGCTAGGTTCATAGAAGGAGAAGCTTAAGGTCATCTTGACTGTATCAGAGGCCTTATTCACCCGGCCCGTGGCAGGGGCCTTATACACCCTGGTCTGTGGCAGAGACCAAAGTTCTCCAGGTCCGTGGCAGGGGCCTTATACACCCGGTCTGTGGCAGAGACCAACCTCAAGGTCTGTGGCAGAGACCGTGCACCTAAAACTGTTTGAGAAACCTAAGCAGTGAAGTATATGTGCTACGTTTGTGCCTGGACCTCCTCCACACCTTAAGCTGTCCTGTTTCTTTGCTCTAACCTTTTCTATCCGAGTAGAGTTTATTTTGCCATGAGAGAATAAGAGTTGTAATTTCAGCTGGTGTGGACATTGACGTTACTGGGAATTAAAGGACTTGCCTCTACCTGCAGTAGAGGTGAGAATCATCCTCTGGAGGAGTTTTGACTCCGGCTGTGGACACGGCCCGTCAAGTACACCGCTCAACCTCTTTATATAGGAGGGTACGGCCAAGTGAGGCCGTGCCCGAAGTGTGGCGATCGAACCGAGCCCGTGAGGGGCCCTGTTACTATGTGCTACCGTATGTCCACTTGGATGGTGGGGCTTGAACCTGCACTCACGGCGCAGGCGCCGTTCATCTTCGGAGATTTTGTGAATCTCCTTGTCCTCTGTACTGCGCAAGCACTGCGCCTTCGCAGTTTGGGCCCGACACAATCCGATGGCCGGACAGTTTTTGTCACAACACCGGTATACATGTCTAGTCTGCACAAGGTACGGACAAGTCCTGTGGGATCCATGCCTGGTTCATTTTATTGAACGTGAGCTTGTCCACATTGGCTCTGGACAGGCGGCTGCGCTTGTCTGTGATAACGCCCACTGCCGTGCTAAATACACGTTCAGATAATACACTGGCTGCAGGGCAGGCCAGCACCTCCAAGGCATAAAGGGCAAGCTCAGGCCATGTGCCCAATTTGGAGACCCAGAAGTTAAAGGGGGCAGACCCGTCATCCAGTACGTGTAGGCCTGTGGACACATACTGCTCAACCATGTTGGTGAAATGCTGCCTCCTGCCAAGACGTTCCATCTCAGCTGGTGGTGCTGGTTGTTGTGGCGTGCTGACAAAGCTTTTCCACATTTCAGCCATGCTAACCCTGCCTTCTGAGGTGCTGCCGGTGCCCCGGCTGCGTTGGCGACCTCTTCCTCCTCCTCTGCCTTCGCCTTGTGCTTCCACCGTACGCCCGCTGTCAGGTGGGAATGCCACCAGCAGCGCGTCTACCAGCGTGCGCTTGTACTCGCGCATCTTACGATCCTG
This sequence comes from Rana muscosa, assembly GCA_029206835.1. Lineage (NCBI taxonomy): Eukaryota > Metazoa > Chordata > Amphibia > Anura > Ranidae > Rana > Rana muscosa. Next base: position 239,682,501 of record CM055124.1, read on the forward strand.
CTCCAGTGAGGGAATTAAGGACAGTACGTTGTCCTTGTAACGGGGATCCAGCAGGGTGGCCACCCAGTAATCAGCACCAGTTAAAATGTGGGCAACTCGGCGGTCATTGCGGAAACACTGCAGCATGTAATCGCTCATGTGTGCCAGGCTGCCCAGAGGCAAAGAAAAGCTGTCCTCTGTGGGAGGTGTATCGTCTGTGTCCTCTGTATCCCCCCAGCCACGCACCAGTGATGGCCACGAGCTGGTCTGGGTGCCACCCTGCTGTGAAAATGGCTCCTCCACCTCCTCCTCCATCTCCTCCTCCACCTCGTCATCCTCCAGAACTGTGCCCTTTCTGCCGGACACAGTAGGAGAAAACTACTGTATATAGAAATAGTTTATTTCACACACCTCCACATATGTATAACACACTGCAAAATATTTTTTGTGGCCCTAAATGGCGTTTTTTGGAAGACCACAACACACCCACAGTACGTAACCGCTGAATCGCACAGCTACAGAACTGCAGAAAATGCTATTCAAAAAAAATTTTGTTTTTTTAGTATAGCACAGTAGAAGACAAATATATAGAAATGGTTTATTTCACACGCCTCCACATATGTATAACACACTGCAAAATATTTTTTGTGGCCCTAAATGGCATTTTTTGGAAGACCACAACACACCCACAGTACGTAATCGCTGAATCGCACAGCTACAGAACTGCAGAAAATGCTATTAAAAAAAAATGTTGTTTTTTTAGTATAGCACAGTAGGAGAAAACTATATAGAAATTGTTTATTTCACACACCTCCACATATGTATAACACACTGCAAAATATTTTTTGTGGCCCTAAATGGCGTTTTTTGGAAGACCACAACACACCCACAGTACGTAACCGCTGAATCGCACAGCTACAGAACTGCAGAAAATGCTATTCAAAAAAAAATTTGTTTTTTTAGTATAGCACAGTAGGAGAAAACTATATAGAAATTGTTTATTTCACACACCTCCACATATGTATAACACACTGCAAAATATTTTTTGTGACCCTAAATGGCGTTTTTTGGAAGACCACAACACACCCACGGTACGTAACCGCTGAATCGCACAGCTACAGAACTGCAGAAAATGCTATTAAAAAAAATGTTTTTTTTTTAGTATAGCACAGTAGAAGACAAATATATAGAAATGGTTTATTTCACACACCTCCACATATGTATAACACACTGCAAAATATTTTTTGTGGCCCTAAATGGCTCTTTTTGCAAGCGTACATCAAAGTGCAATTTTTTATTTTTTTTTTGCCCTAAACGGGTCTTTTTTTGCACAAGCAAAATAAAATGCAAATTTTTTTTTTTTTGCCCTATGGGTCTTTTGGAAAAGAGCACAATAAAGTGCCTTTTTTTCCCCCCTAAATGGATCTTTTTCAAAGAGCAGAATACACCCACAGTATGGAAACGGTGTATCTCTCAACGTAATATATGCAGTGCTGGTGCACTGAGCTTGCAGATAAAAGGTAGATTTTCTCTGACACTGGGCTCATGGCAGTGTAAAAAGACTGCACTGCAACACAAACAGCTAAACCTATGCAGATCGCTGAGTTATATCTCTGAATCTGGACTCCTATTCCTATATAATATATCTCTCTCCCTGAAAGCACCAACAGGAACCTGGCCCTACACTACACTGTCTCTATCTTTTCCCTCAGATTCCAGAATCAGGACTACCTCATGTATTTTTCTATCTCTCCCTAAAAGCAGCAGCAGCAGACAAGATCCTCTCCCTATCTATTCTGAAGCAGAGTGACGTGTGTGCTGTGTGCCTCTAGCTTATATAGAAGCTGGGTCACATGTTGCACTGACCAATCACAGCCATGCCATTAGTAGGCATGGCTATGATGGCTTCTAAGGGAACACCAGCTAATCAAAAGGTGATTGGCTGGCCCCTGAAGCATTTCTAACTGCGTAATTAGATTGCCGAACCCGAACCTGGACTTTTGCGCAAAGTCCGGGTTCGGGTTCGGGAAAAAGCTAAAGTTCGGTACGGACCCGAACTTTACAGTTCGGGTTCGCTCAACACTATTTATAACATAAAAAATAAAAACCGCAGAGGTGTTCAAATACCACCAAATGAAAGCTCTATTTGTGGGGAAAAAAAGGACATCAGTTTTGTTTAGGTGCAGTGTCGCACGCCCGCGCAATTGTCAGTTAAAGCGACGCAGTTCCGTATTGCAAAAAATGAACTGGTCATTAACCTCCCTGGCGGTATGATTCTGTCTGGAATTTTGTACCAAAAGCGGTACAATTATTTTGCATGGAAATTTGGTGTTATGTATTGTAGGCCTGCGATTCTTAGTAATTACTTACTTAAACCTGACCAAACAAGAGTCTAGTAGACATCCCGGGTATGATAAAGTTTGAAACACAAAATCATAAATTATAATATAATAAATAACTATAAATAATTATAACAAATATTAATGTAATTATAATAAAAATTATTCAATAATGTAATCAAATCAAAAACACAGAAATTTGCTCAGTTGCAGAATTGTCGCTGTCATTAGATTTAGTTTGATGACGAATTTCCCCACAAATCGCTATCGCTCAATTCTGCGAGTGATTCTAATTTATTGTCGCTGTTTTCTAGTTGGTCTAAAACCACTTTTGACATAAAGGGACACTTTTTGGTTGCTATGGACAATCTCCAGTTTCCAGGCAGAAAGAACAGTTTTTATTATATAAAAGTGCATTCAGGGCACTGGACAGACCACTAGGGACAAAGGCATACCTCCCAACGGATTGTGCGGGTTTTACCCGCAGAGGCTCCTCCTTCCCGCACTCCCGCGAGACTATCATGTTTCCCGCACAGCAGGAAACATGAACAGAAGAAGAGGAGCAGCAGCAGGTAAGAGCCCCCCCCCGCGATCGGCGCACTAGTATGCCCCCCCCCCCTGATCGGCGGCCCACCGCCGCGCCCCAAAACAATTTTTTTTTTTTTTTTTTTTTGCAAGTCCTTTTTTTTTTTTTAAATGTTCCGGCGGCAACCATCGTTCCCCCCCCCCCCCCGCTCAACAACTTCTGTGGGGCAATTCCCGGCAGAATGTCCCGCGAAGGGACTTTACAAAGTTGGGAGGTATGCAAAGGGGATGTGTTATTATTTGATACAGTACTGTAATCAGTAAGATTACAGAATACTGTATCTATACTGTCTTTTTCACTTTTTGAATTTGGCGCTGAACTCCGCCCCCATGCGCCACAACGCTCACAGGGAACGGAGCTCGGCACTCGGCAGTGTGAATCGAGCGAGGAGACAGCTCACACACACAGCGGGGAGACATCGCAGGATCCAGGGGACAAGGTAAGTAACTCTCCCTGGATACTGCGATGCAGCCCGAGTCAGGCTCGGGGTTACCGCTCTTGGTATGAAAAACTCACCCCGAGCCAGACTCGGGAATATCGCTAAGGGGGTTAAAGTGGTTGTAAACCCACTTGTTCGACTTCCACCTTATAAGTAAGCCTAGAATAAGGCTTACCTATAGGTAGTGGAAATATCTCCTAAACGTGCGCCGTTTAGGAGATATTTCACTTGTAGTCTGCCGCTAATCTTCACTGCGCATGTGCAGGGAAGAAACAAAACTAAGTGCCGTTTCTTCCCCAGCCAGTGCCGTGAATCACGGCTCCCGTGCGCATGCGCGGGAGTGACGTCACGCGGCTCCGGCGATTCACAGCGCCGGAGTCAGCGACCCGGAAGGAAGAGGGGACAGAAGATGGACGCTGCCTACTATGGAGACATCGCTGGATTCTTTTGCAGGTAAGTGGCACATAATGGGCTCGTATGCGATGCATACGAGCCCATTATGCTTTTCATTTGCAGGCTGTACATCAGGGTTTACTTCCTCTTTAACCTGCCTAGCGGTATTCCAGAGTCTGGCTCGGGGTGGAATTTCAGTAGCATTAGCGGTAACCCTGAGCCAGACTCAGGATCGCATCGCAGTATCCAGGCAAAGTAACCTACCTTGTCCCCTGGATCCTGCGATGTCTCCCCGCTGTGTGTGTGAGCTGTCTCCTCGCTCGATTCACACAGTGTCCGAATGCCGCAGAGCTCCATTCCCTGTGAGCGTTGTGACGCACGGGGCAGAGATGGGCGCCAAATTCAAAAAAGTTAAAACACAATACACATACAGTATTCTGTAATCTTACAGATTACAGTACTGTATAAAATAATAACACACCCCCTTTGTCCCTAGTGGTCTGTCCGGTGCCCTGCATGCACTTTTTTATTATAAATACAGTTTATTCTGCCTGGAAACTGGAGATTGTCCATAGCAACCAAAAAGTGTCCCTTTATGTCAAAAGTGGTCTTAGACCAGCTAGAAAACAGCGATAATAAATTAGAATCACTTGCAGAATTGAGCGATAGCGATTTGTGGGGAAATTCATCATCAAACACTAAATCTAATGACAGTGACAATTCTGCAACTGAGCAAATTTCTGTGTTTTTGATTACATTATTGAATAATTTTTATTATTATTATTATTATTATATTATTTGTTATAATTATTTATAGTTATTTATTATATTATAATTTATGATTTTGTGTTTAAAACTTTATCATACCCGGGATGTCTACTAGACTCTGGTTTGGACAGATTTAAGTGAGTTATTCCTAAAAATTACAGGCCTACAATATAAAACGCCAAATTTCCATGCAAAATAATTGTACCGCTTTCAGCACCTATGGTCTGAAATAATCATACCGCCAGGGAGGTTAAGGGGGTAAATCCTTCTGGGGCTGAAGTGGTTAAACAAAAAGTGTATGATCTGGTACCGTACGAGAAATTTTTTCGTGTTTGTCCCTTAAGGAAATTTTCAGACAACAGCTGTGTACTTACAATCAGATTATAGTACAATCGCAACAAAACAAATTTTTACTTCAGTTTTCTCATTGTGTTTCTCGGGCTTTAGATTCAAGGCTATTCGGCTTGTCCTTGTGTTGGGGCAACACAAGGCCAACGCAGCCCATTGCAAGTGGTGTGGATTTGCCCCAACACACACACATCTGCTGCACTACACAGCAAAAAAGGTCACACCACTATTTTCTATTTCAGCTTTATAGAGCCCAGTGTCACGTCCTTCTAATTGGACCATAAAGATTGGATTTATCACAATGTTGATACACAGTTCAAGCATCTTACAGGTGACATGTATACACATAGACCTTTGAAATAGTAATAGTAAAAGTGATGTCACCAGACTCCGTTTGCAGTGTGACAAAGCTGTAGAAATCATAAGACTGGCTAGATAAAATTACATGTCTTTTGGCAAGTAAATACGGTATTTATCGGCGTATAACACGCACTTTTTTCCCCTTAAAATCAGGGGAAAATCGTGGGTGCGTGTTATACGCCGATCCACGGCGATCCCACGCTGATTGTGAGGAAACAAGCGAGCGGAGCCGAGATACACAAAGCCGAAGTACACCCGGCTTTACTCGGCTTCTCTCACAGTCACGCCCACCTCCTGATTGCGAGAGGAGCGAGCGCCACTGACATACAGAAAGCCGAGTGTACTTCTGCTAGTCTCGGCTCCTCTCGCAGTCCCGCCCCTGACTGTGAGCAGAGCCAAGTCTAGCCGAAGTACACTCGGCTTTACTCGGCTTCTCTCGCAGTCACGCCCACCTCCTCTGATTGCGAGAGGAGCGAGCGCCGCTGACATACAGAAAGCCGAGTGTACTTCTGCTAGTCTCGGCTCCTCTCACAGTCCCGCCCCGACTGTATATTTAGCTGTTTAGTAGGAATTTTATTTTAAGTGGTGATTTAACCGCTTGCGGACCAGCCGCCACAGTTATACTGCAGCAGGTTGGCTCCGCTGGGCGAACCTGTCGTAGCTGTACGTCGGTCGCTTTAAGTGGGCTAGCAGGCGAGCGCGAGTGCCGTGGCTCGTGAACGGCGGTCGTGAGCGATCTCCGGGCACGAGAGGCATAACAGGGACGTGTGTGTGTAAACACACACATCTCTGTTCTGTGAGCTGAGGAAATTCAGATCGTGAGTTCCTAATAGTTAAGAACCACGATCTGTAATTTCCTCTAGTCATTCCCATCCCCCTTCAGTTAGAACACACTTTAGGGAACAAAATTAACCCCTTGATCGCCCCCTAGTGTTAACCCTTGCCTGCCAGTGACATTTTTACAGTAATCAGTGCATTTTTATAGCACTGATCGCTGTGTAATTGCCAATGGTCCCAAAAATGTGTCAAAAGTGTCCGATGTGTCCGCCATAATGTCGCAGTCCCGATAAAAATCACAGATCGCCACCATTACTAGTAAAAAAAATAATAATAAAAATGCTATAAATCTATCCCTTATTTTGCAGATGCTATAACTTTTGCGCAAACCAATCAATATACGCTTATTGTGATTTTTATTACCAAAAATATGTAGAAGAATACATATCGGCCTAAACTAAGAAAAAAAAATCACTTTAAAAAAAAATTAAAAATTGGATAATTATTATACAATAAAAAGTACATAATTTCTCTTTTTTTGTTTATAGCGCAAAAAAATTGCAGAGATGATCAAATACCACCAAAAGAAAGCTCTATTTGTGGGGAAAAAAAGGACGTCAATTTTGTTTGGGTACAGCGTCGCACGACCGCACAATTGTCAGTTAAAGCGACGCAGTGCCAAATCGCAAAAAATGGACTGGTCATTGGGCAGCCAAATCTTCCGGGGCTGAAGTGGTTAATGAAATGACATATTGGTATTGGAATGTGTTTACCAAATAAAAGATCACCACTTCTGCGCTAAAGCACAGTGAACTGTTCGGAAATACACATGGGGGTTGATTAACTAAAACTAGAGAGTTCAAATTCGAATGCAGCTGTGCATGATAACCGATCTGCTTCTAACTTCAGCTTGTTCAGTTAAGCTTTGCCAAAAAACAAACAAACCTGGAAGCTATTTTTTTTTTGCAGAGCTGCGCCAGATTTAGCACTCTCCAGTTTTAGTAAATCAACGCCATAGCTGTCATGCAGCAGACAAACTTGCTGGCTCCATAGGTATCCAGATGAGCTTGAAGCTTTTCTACCCTCTTTGGACTGGGGTTATTTTTAATAATGAATGACAAAAAAAAAAGAAGAACAAAAACACTACTTTCGCACATTGCCTTTGAAATATTGCTTATTTAAAGAAACATATTAATAGTTATACTTACAACTGAAAACACAAGCTCAAAAAGTTGCTAGGATCAGTGATTCTCAATCTTTCTAGTGCCGTGACCACTTGATAACATTTCCCAAGTTGTGGGGACCCCTAACAGTAAAATTATTTTCGTAGCGTGAGTTGTCAGCACCCAAGGCAAGACAAGTAATTTGCGTCCCTAAGTTAACCCACGGACATTTAGCGCTCCCTAAATCCCTTGCACTCGTACAGTATTAAAACCCCTTATGGTACATTTTAGGATGTGCCACTCTTTCTCTTTGTTCTCCGTTCTTTCCCTTTTATCTCTCTCTATCCTAATTTCTTGTTTTTCTTGCTCTCTTTCTTTTTTTTTTTTTTTATTCTTTCTCTCCCTTTTTTTTTGTTCCTCCCATTCTTTTCTCTCCCTTCCATGTATTCTCTATTTTTATTCCTTCTCTTACTCCTTGGTGGGGGGGTGGGGGGAGTTGGGATAAGAGGCTGCTGGGCAGCTACAGGCTCCAAGGACAGCCGCAAAAAGGCTCAGAGCGGTGCGGGCTTCAGGAACAGCCCGGGATTTGGTGACCCCTGGCAAATCATCATTCGACCCCCGAGGGTGTCCCGACCCCCAGGTTGAGAACCACTGCTCTATATAGATCAAGACTGTTAGGTAGGCGGAACTGGACAACACACCATGGCATAATCAAAGATTCGTTTTAAGGGGTAAAACATTAGATTAGAAGATTTGACATGTATTCTATTGGCATGCACATCTGCTTTGAGTGCCATGCTTTGAATCACAGATACTTGGATACCTAATGAAATGCTACAGTAACACTTGCATTCCCCAGCATTATGACACTGACCAATTCTGGTCTGCAACAAAACAAATATGCTGCATCTATGACACTAGGAACAGAACTGGATCTGTAAGGCCAGGGGCGGCCCATCCATTAACCTCCCTGGCGGTATGATTACGGTATTTCAGATTTTAGGTGCTGAAAGCGGTACCATTATTTTGCATGAAAATTTGGCGTTTTATATTGTAGGCCTCAGGCCTGTAATTCTTAGGCCCCTTTCACAGGAGACGGATCCGTGAAGATCCGCCCCGTGAACCTCCGCTGATCCCCGCTGAGCTGGCGGATGACAGGGCGGTCCCCGCACACTGTTCAGGGACCGCCCTGTCAGATCTCCGCTCTCCCCTATGGGGGGATCGGATGAACACAGACCGTCTGTCCGTGTTCATCCGATCCGCTCTGCAGACGCATAGAAAAATAGGATTTTCCTCCGTCTGCAGAATCGGAGGATTGCAGACCCGGATGAGATTGGGTGTCGGCGGATGTTCATCCGCCGACACCCGCGATCTCATAGGGCCCAATGTATGTCCCTTTTTCATCCGTAAACGGATGGATGAAAAAGTGGACATACGGTCCTCTGGTGTGAAAGGGGCCTTAGGAATAACTCACTTAAATCTGTCCAAACCAGAGTCTAGTGGACATCCCGGGTATGATAAAGTTTGAAACACAAAATCATAAATTATAATATAATAAATAACTATAAATAATTATAATAATATAATAATAATAAAAATTATTCAATAATGTAATCAAATCAAAAACACTGAAATTTGCTCAGTTGCAGAATTGTCGCTGTCATTAGATTTAGTGTTTGATGACAAATTTCACTCAATTCTGCAAGTGATTCTAATTTATTTTCGCTGTTTTCTAGCTGGTCTAAAACCACTTTTGACATAAAGGGACACTTTTTGGTTGCTATGGACAATCTCCAGTTGCCAGGCAGAAAAAAAACAGTATTTATAATATAAAAGTGCATGCAGGGCACTGGACAGACCACTAAGGACAAAGGGGATGTGTAATTATTTTATACAGTAATGTAATTTGTAAGATTACAGTGTACTGTATGTATTGTGTGTTTTTACTTTTTTGAATTTGGCGCCGATCGCCGCCCCCGTGTGCCGCCATCTTACAGGGAACGGAGCTCGGCACTGTGTGAATCGTGCGAGGAGACAGCTCGCGGACACAGCGGGGAGACATTGCAGGATCCAGGGGACAAGGTAAGTTACTTTGCCTGGATACTGCGATGCGATCCCGAGTCTCAGGAATACCTCTAGGCAGGTTAAGGCTCCATGCACACTGAAGCTCATAAACTGCAGTTTATTGGAGTTTGGGCGTTTTTTTTAAAAGCCCATAAACTACACTCTATGTTAGCCTATGTGTCCATGCACACATGGACGTTTTTTAGCTTTAATGAGCAGTGGAGTTTATGAACTTTTTTCTGAACGCCAGAAATTTGCGTTCAAAGTGCAGTTTTTTACCTGAGAAAACGCAAAAAAAAAGCTAATAAACACTCAAAAACGTGGCTCACCAGCGTTTTTTAGCAGTTTTTATCCATAAAAAAAAAAAAAAAAGGAAATAAAAAACGCTAAAGAACACTAACGCTGAAAAACGCTAAAAAACGCTAATAAACGCTTTTGCAAAAATGGTAAAAAATGTTGAAAGACTTCCTGCAAAGCTACTGGGATTTTTATAACATTATTTTAGAGTCCAGTGTACATGGAGCCTAAGAGCGCATGGGTGCCACCTCCCCTTTTAATCCCCGCTGCCACCCCCTATATATGCGCCAGCCCTTTTCAGGATGCCGGGCGCATGAATTACAGCAGAGGGGGTGTTTTGTTGAAGCACCTGATTAGAGCCAGAGGCTCTAATAGGCTTCAAAATAGGGTGGCCTCCGGTCACAGAACCCACCCAGGTGTGTTAGAATAGCGAATTAATATTCACTATTCTAACACTGAATCGCCTCTCCCCCAATCAGGAAGCACGAGTCTGATACCCGTTTCCTGAATTGGCTGAAAGGACAGGCCATCCTATTGGACGCCTAGGAGGAGGAGGAGGGCGATGCATGGTGGAAGCCGCCATAATGCACAGGGGGTAGAAGCAAGAAATCTACCCGCCCATCCGCTTCCTAGATGGGGTAAGTGCGGGGCTTTGATGTCCCGACCGTCCTTCCGGGGGGGTTGCCGCCGACCGACGGACCGGGGGGGGTATTTTTTTGCCCCCTCCCAAAAGAAAAAAACACCAGCCGCCACTGGTAGGGACCTTGCCTTAAGTTGGAGTGCCAGTCAACAAACAAACAAATTTAGTGGTTAGAAATTATTCTCCAGGAGGTACAGTGAGAAGATGCAATTTATTGGGTTGTAAAGATTTATTCTGCCCTGGCCAGTCACTTAGGGGTGTATGCCTTTGATGTGGGCTGAGAAAGAGGGTAAAGATTTGGAAAAACCATCTAGAAGGGTCTTAACACCCCAGGCTCTGCCTGACGAGAATGTAAATGTAGCAGGTTCCAGTCTTGTGTAGCTTCAGGGAGGTCCAGACTTTGCCTCTCAGGCTCTTTTCATTGATGAAGAAGCCAGAGCCAAAAAAAGGTGTTTTATTCTCCTAGCTGCCTGTGACAGAGGCCAATAGAGTCGTAATCTTGTTTGTTAAAAACCTGAAAGGTAGCCATCCCTCTGAAGTCAATGTCTGTCTTCTACTGTCAGTCGGAGACTCTGGGTGCAGGTCACCATTAGGAAGGCTAAGAGAGCCTGGTAAAAGCCAACAAGTCATTAGGGGTCATTGTTAAATTTCCACCTTTGAATTGTGAATGGACCATGAGAGAATACTGTTAATATGCATTTTGGTTTAACCCTTTCGCTGCGAGACCCTGTACTCCACTTTTAACTCCATTTTTGCAATTTTTTCATTGTTTTTTTACTTTTCACATACAGCTTTCAGAGTTTGTGAAAGACCCTCCAAACCATCTATTTTCTTAAAGCATAGGACCAGTATAATTAAAAAGAAGGTGCTACTGATTTTTTTAGGCCTTGTAAGATTTGTACGAATTTTTATCATAACAATATTTTCGCTAAAAATACACTAAAATCATTATTAGTGGATACATATATGACAAAATTCCTGCTAAATTCCTACTAAATATAAAAGCTAAAAATGTATTTAGTTAATAAATAACACATAGAGAGTTGTACATTTTAAATTGTGCCTTTTTATGAAATAGTGAAAACTGTTACGCAAAATTGTAGATAAAACAAATTTACTCAAAAAATATGGAGGTTATCATTTTCACTTACAGATTTTAGAGTTTGTAAAAGACCCCCCCCCCCCCATCATACATTTTCTGGAAGCACATGACCTGTAGAATAAAAAAAATGTACTACTGATTTTTGTAGGCCCTGTAAAAGTTGCGCAAATGTTTATCAAATCACTATTTTCACAAAAAATACACTAAAATCATTACTGGTGGACACAAACACAACATAACTTACAAAGTTCCTGCAAAATTACTATTAAGGCTTCATTCACACAGGGCATACTAAAGTGTATGCCTGTGGAGGGTTGTGTTTGCCCACACAGGGATGCACAGGTACAAGGCCCTAATATGTTATTTTTATATATATATATATATATATATATATATATATATATATATATATATATATATATATTTATTTATTTATATATATATTTTTTTTTGGGGGGGGGGTTGGTGAGATATCAGGGGTCTAAACATGTCATGAAAAAATGCTGGGAAAGCACTCCCAGAAGTGTCCATTTCCAAATGGGATTCAGGTAGTGAAAACTAGCGAGCTAAGCTGTGCTAGACTTCAGCATTATTTTTTGATGCATTATTGCCTCAACAATTTCATCTGTCTTTATTCACCTTAGCGCTGACCTCACATAAATATGCAGCCCCACTAGGCTAGGCTTTTGTTTGTGGGGCCACATATTTGCGGATCTCCCTTTGTGCTGGGAGCACACCACGCGGCACGCTCCCAGCACAGAGACCGGGGCCCCTTACTAACGATCGGAACCCAGAACACCTTGGTCACCTGATCGCTGTGATAGACTCTGATTGGCTACCACAGTGATCAGTCACTGTGAAGCCTGCCCTCTTTGTGAATGGAGGAGAGAGATACATTGTATCTCTCTCTTTCCTTGCAGCGAGAAAGAAAAAAAGCTTTGTGTGTAAAAAAATAATAATAATAGAAGAAAAAAAAAACCTAGATCAAGGTTTGATCTAGGTCAGTGCCAAGGTTAGTGTTTGGATCAAGGTCAGGGTCAGTATTTTTTGGACAGGATTTTTTTTTAAATTAGTTTCAGTGTCAGTTAGTGTCAGTGTCAGTGTCTTTTAAAAAAAAAAGCAAAATGTGCACTATTGTTTCTGGGCTGTACTACGAGTACAAACAACAAATAACATACACATATACTATATTACCAAAAGTATTGGAACGCCTGCCTCAACACGCACATGAACGTTAATGGCATCCCAGTCTTAGTCCGTAGGGTTCAATATTTAGTTGGTCCACCCTTTGCAGCTATAACAGCTTCAACTCTTCTGGGAAGGCTGTCCACAAGGTTTAGAAGTGTGTCAATGGAAATGTTTGACCATTCTTCCTTCCAGAAGCTCATTTGTGAAGTCAGGCACTGATGTGGACAAGAAGGCCTGGCTTGCAGTCTGCGCTCTAATTCATCCCAAAGGTGTTCTTTCGGGTTAAGGCCAGGACTCTGTGCAGGCCAGTCAAGTTTCTCCACCCCAAACTCACTCATCCATGTCTTTATGGACCTTGCTTTGTGCACTGATCCAAATCATTTGGTGGAGGGGGGATTATGGTGTAGAGTTTTTTTTCAGGGGTTGGGCTTGGCCCCTAGTTGAGGCATACCAAGACATTATGGACAATGTCATGCTCCCAACTTTGTGGGAACACTTTGGAGATGGCCCCTTCCTGTTCCAACATGACTACGCACCAGTACACAATGCAAGGTCCATATAGACATGGATGAGCGAATTACGGGTGGAGGAACTTGACTGGCCTGACCTCAACCCGATAGAACACCTTTGAGATAAATTAGAGCGGAGACTGCGAGCCAGGCTTCTCGTCCAACATCAGTGCCTGACCTCACAAATACATCCAATAGTCCCATAAACACACTGCTAAACCTTGTGGACAGACTTTTCAGAAGAGTTGTAGCTGTTAAAGCTGCAAAGGGTGGGCCAACTCAATATTGAACCCTACGGACTAAGACTGGGATACCATTAAAGTTCATGTGCGTGTAAAGGCAAGTGTCCCAATACTCTTAGTAATATAGTGTATGTGGTATCGCTGCGATCGTCAGGAGCAGAAGAATTTATTTTGGGTTGTACTTTGGTGGAAGGTCATGGTAGTAGTAAGAAATATACAGCTGAATTAAAAAAAAAAAATATTTTTTTACTATTTTGGGACATTTTTCCTTTGATAATAAAAAAAAGAACAAAAATCTGGAAATACATAACCATTTACCATCAAAAGAAAGCCCAATTTGTCCTAAAAAACAACAACATATAATCCACCTGGATGCACAAAGTAGTTGTGATGATATGTACGGTTTTACTAACAGATGTCAAAGTTGCAAAATTGTGCTTAGGCGTTAGGATGTTTTACCCTTAGGTGCACATGGGTTAAAGTAGATCTAAATCCAATCATTAAACTCTCATAAAGGGTTTAACATGTTAACGCAATTTCAAAAGTTTTCATTCTTTTATGAAAATGCACTAATGCCATATAATATATCATTACTAAATTTCAAAATATTGTAAGTGAAATTCATCAATTTAAATGTGTTTTTATTTCTCTAAAAGGAGGTATCAAGGGAAAAACTTTAATTGACATTGGACATGGACCTACCACTTATCAGGACCTCTCAGCTTGTGAAACATTCGAAGAGATCATTGGAGCAGACTATACTGATCGTAATAGAGAGTACTATGAACGGAGCCTTAGAAATGAGCCTGGAACATTTGACTGGACAGGAGTTATACAAAAAGTCTGTGACCTGGAAGGAAAAGGGTATGATTAAACTATTTAGTTATAGTGATTGTACAATGTACAAGGAACCCGTGTGTATATCCAGGTCCATAGAGCAGACACAACCAAGTACCTGTTCCTTAGTTCAAAATGTCTGTAGAGTGGTGGGTATCCCCAAAACATCAGTACTAGTCATTTATTGACCATGCAGCCTCAAGGTCAATAACTTTCCAACGTCCTCTTTCTACCATGCCTACCCGTACCAAAAAAGGTGTAGGGACAGCAGGAGGTCAGCTAATTGTCAACCAAGAAGTGATGAATAATCAATCACACTGCTGCTTGGTTGATAATTAGCTGGGATTCCAAGGTGATGCCTGATTTATGGACCTGGGACTGACCTAAAAGTAAGGCAAGTCCACTGGTTTCTAGACATGTGCATTCGTTTTCGTCCGAATGCATTTTCGTCCGAATTTCAGGTATTTTTGTTATCGTTTTAACAAACGAAAACGAAAGCGCAGAATCCGAAAACCGAAAGATCCGACATAAACAAATGCTTTATTTTCGTTTTCGTTGCAACAACAGTTCGATATAGATAGGAGATTCAACGTGACGCTGACAATAACAATCTGTGTCTATCGAACCTGTGGTCGAATGTGCCTAACCTTAACTCTATTAGTCCAAGATTATTCTACATAGAGAGAAAAGATTCAATATTATAGAGAGAAAAGATCGCTGCTGGAATTGGGTGGGGGAAGTAAAATAAAAATAATGATGATGATGAATGTTATTGGCTGATTGTAACCAAAGAGGAGGAGCAGTAAAATAGCCAGAACTAACTTGACAATTCAACATGAACGACGAAGATTCGACAAAGCATCGAAAAACATACAAACGTCAAATCTGTCATTGAAGTCTTATGGTGTCTGTCGAATGTTCAAAGAAGATTCGACGGAGCAGCTAAACTGTACGACGCTGCAATCGTACATTTCCGGTCAAATGCATCCGCCCATAGGCTATAGAAAAATTCTAATTAAAAAATATAATTATTACTAGTCATACAACATTAGAATTCTACTATAGCTAGCCTGTAGGTGGAACATTCGACCGGAAATGTACGATTGCGGCGTCGTACAGTTTCGCTGCTCCGTCGAATCTTCTTTGAACATTCGACAGACACCATAAGACTTCAATGACAGATTCGACCTTAATTAACTCAGATTTTCGGCTGAATGCAATTTCTAACGAAAAACAAGATAAATAAAAACGAATTTCGGGAGTAACTAAATACATTTATTTTTCGGACGAAAACGAAATTCCGAAACGAAATATTTCAGTGTTCACATGTCTACCAGTGGTTTCCTGTCTGGTACATGTAACTAATGGGTGATATGAACTATCAGAGGGCAATGCTGCCATGTTCACAGAGAGTGATACAAGCTATTGGGAGTACAGTATGTTGCTATGATTACAGAGATAAATGCATATTACAAAAAAGAGGTCTGTAAGAGCTCCGTGTTACCAGACAAAGTACTATAACTCAGATTGCAAGAGATAATAATGTGAGCTTTTTGTTAGTAGAGATAGTGCTACAACAGCTCCACATCAACTGAGAGAGTGCTATGAAAATTGTATATTGCAATAAAGCTTTTCATTATCTGAGAGTGCATTGAGATCTGCGTACTGCTATAGGAGCACACAAAATCATAAACCTAATTTAAAAATGTTGATTTTTTATGGGGATTTTTTTAAATGTATTCACACTTAGCAAACACATGCGGCTGAAGAAAAATTGTACAGCGTCTCTTAATTGGACTTTTATAAGTTTTATCTTCCCAAAGAAAAATCCCCCACTCATCACAATCACACCTTATTCATGTCATCAGTTTCCGGCAGCACCTATATTTGAAAGCACTTTTTTTAAGAATGAAGAAATTAGAACCAAAATATCTAATGAGCACCTTTGAGAATTGCTACTACATTCATTCAATTAGATATTGATGTGTTACCTTATCAAACACAGTGCAAAATATCGCACTATTTTTAATCTATATCAGTGATCATTAACTTGTGATCTTCCCAACTTTTTCTGCTCATCAGCTATCCATATTGTTAGTGTATTTTATGTACGGATCTAGACAATTCCCTTTCTTCCACTGTGTCGTAGGAAGGTCAAAAGGTTGGACATCCCTGCTATAGAGTGTGCAATTAAAACTCCCCATTATCAGAAAAAAGTAGAATTTTAGAGAGGTACGAGAGCAGACTTTAAAGAGAGCTGCAATGTTTCTGAAGGAAATTCCAGGAACATGGGGGTTATTTACTAAAGGCAAATCCACTTTGCACTACAAGTGCAAACTAAAAGTGCAAAGTGCACTTGAAATTGCACTGAAAGTGCACTTGGAAGTGCAGTCGCTGTAGATCCGAGGGGGACATGCAAGAAAAATAAAAACAGCATTTTAGCTTGCACATGATTGGATGATGATAAAATCAGCAGAGCTTCCCCTCACTTCAGATCTACCCCCCAGATTTACAGTGACTGCACTTCCAAGTGCACTTTGCACTTGTAGTTTGCACTTATAGTGCAAAGTGGAGTTGCCTTTCGTAAATAATCCCCATTGTCTTACTGCTAGATTAAATACTATAGAGGATTCAACATTACCCAGGAAATTCAATTTTTTTAAGAGAAATGCTGTTTTTAAGGGGAGATTGTCATGTTGCCACTTTTTAGAATGTGAGACAATGTTGGTATCACAGTGTGATAACATAACCTTTTCACATTAGGAAGTGCCATGCATAATAAGGCTGAACTAAAGGTGTTGAGAATTTTCATTCAATAAAGTAACATTTTATTTAAAAAAAAAAAATCAAGAGAACATATGCCTTACAATTATCCAATCATGTGAAATGCATATTTCTTACATTTGAACAAACCTGCATCTCTGACCCACACAAACGTGGTCTAATCTCGGAACTATACAATCAATTACTGTCTCATACAACCTCAACTCCCCCAACCTAGATGTGCAAAGCTGGTAGAGACATCCACAAAAAGGCTTGCAGCTGTAATTGCAGTGAAAGGTGGTTCTACAAAGTATTGACTCAGGGGGGCTGAATACAAATGCACGCCACACTTTTTACATATTTGTAAAAAAAATTGAAAACCATTTATCATTTTCCTTTCACTTCACAGTTTTGTGCCACTCTTTGTTGGTCTATCACATGAAATCCCAATAAAATACATTTATGTTTTTGGTTGTAACATGACAAAATGTGGACAATTTCAAAGGGTTTGAATACTTTTTCAAGGCACTGTAAACAGGAATGTGTTTTCCACATGTTTGGAAAATTTAAGTGAATATTCACACAATTTATTGACTGAAGATTCTTAGCTTCTTTAGCAAATTTGTCAGAAAAGCTTTATAACATTTTTGAACTGGTGAATAACCTTTTAAAAAGCTTTCCCAAAAGGCTTTGTAGTAAGAACACTGTGACACTGAGCATTTGGCAGGTAGGTCCTTCAAATATAACACTGATGAAAAGCCCTCCATAGGGCCCAAAGTGCTGTCTAGAGCAGGAAATGTACTTTGCCTGATGGTAGGGATGACCCTAATTGGTATCACAAAATTACAAAAATGGACTGGCATAAAGTTACCAAATGGCTGTGCCCTAAAACCGTGTGCCTAAACATTTTTAAGTTAGAGCTATCCTGCATCGGTTTTATAGTGGGATAGAGACTTATATTATAGTACCTATTATTACTGTATTCCCAATCCTTAAAACATACATACCATTATCAAGCAGGGAGCAGTTTATTTTGAATATGTATTTAGCATCAAGGTCAACCAGATTAACTGGCTAAGTTTGGTTTAGGCCGGGTTTACATATGTGTGAATTCAATTCGCATTAGAGGCGAGTGTGACCGGCTCTCAGTGAAGTTGGTTCGAACATGTCCAAGGCGGCCACAGTGCAAATTCCAAAAGGTTCCTTTGCATCTTTGGGTCCAGTTCAGGTGTGAATTCAGGCAAAAATTAGTACCTAAATCGTACCTGATCCAGTGAACAGAAATGCACCGGACCCTATGCTGGGAACCGCGGCCACACATATGTGAACCCGGCCTTAGTGTCTTGCATGTCTTCTAACAGACCTTCTGTTGGTATCTCATAAGCTATACATCAAGGGTGTCAAACTCAATTTCATTGGGGGCCGCTTCAGCATTATGATTACCCTCAAAATGGCCAGTTGAATCTGTAAGATTAGATGTCCAGCGCACCCCCTCCCCTTACATTAGATGTCAAGAGCCACCCCACCATCAGAAGTTGAGTATCCCACTCTCCCTTACATCACAGTGCACCCCCTTACCTTATGCTGCTGCTGGGGAGAAGCTGGATGCATTGTTTGAAAGCAGAAAGTAGGGGTCTGGAGGAGGACCAGAGGAGGGCTGGAGCTCACCGGCAGCTGCAGAAGAGGTGGGAGGGCCACATGAAATGGCCTGGAGGGACAGATTTGGCCCGCGGGCCTTCTGTTTGACACCTGTGCTATACATGCATTGTTTAATAATAGAATAGTTTTCCTGATCAATGGATATGTTGTCTCACAAAAGAGGTGCAATTTGTCCCAAAACACATAAGGTTGATTTGCTAAAGGCAAAAAGACAGTGCACTTTTCAAGTACAGTTGCATTCTGCAAGTGCAGTTGCTCCAGAGCTTAGTAAACGAGCAGAAACTCTGCTGACTTCCATCATCCAATCATGTGCAAGCAAAAATGCAGGTTTTTTTTATTACTTTGCACCTGATTTGCTACTTTTTGCAAAGTTAGGCTTTACCTCATTTATTAAGCTCTGGAGCAACTGCACTTGCAGAGTGCAACTGCACTATGCAAAGTACAAAGTCTATTTGCCTTTAGTAAATCAGCCCCATTTTCTTCACATAAGTGGCAAACCACTTTTGTATTAAAAATGCTTACCAGCCTACCAGCTGTTGAAGGAGTCTCTTGGTTGAGACAATCAGGACAAAGGTAGAGCAGAGTAAAGGACATTTGCGCCCAGGCTTAACATACGAGTTATAAACAGTGAAAAATATCTGCGCTAGTGGTCAAATAAAATATATATATAAATGTAAATGAATAAATAGCAGCTAGCACTGTCTGTAGATAGCAAACACAAATAATAAAGTCCAAAATGCAGCGCTATATAAAAAGTGAAAGAAATCCAAAAAATAGAAGCCAATCAATATTGGATAAACGTGAAAATGATGTAGTCCCGCCACCAAACTTCAGTGTGCAAAAAAGATTTTAAAGCACACCACACCAACGTGCTCACAATCTGCTTACCAGAAAATGGAAATAAGTAGACAATGTATTCAACTGATGTAGAGGGTCAAACGATGACAGCAGAAACTCCAGATCAGGTAATCATAGGAAAGGCCAACATCAAGCTAATTTCCAAATCTCAGCAGGCGAATATAGATGTTTAAGCAAATCTCAGCCAGAAAATGTTACCCAATGTAAGGAAAAAAAGGCAGCATAGTGAAGCCCATAGGTAAAAGGCAAAAACATTTATTGATGTTGGCCTTTCCTATGATTACCTGATCTGGAGTTTCTGCTGTCATCGTTTGACCCTCTACATCAGTTGAATACATTGTCTACTTATTTCCACTTTCTGGTAAGCAGATTGTGAGCACGTTGGTGTGGTGTGCTTTAAAATCCTTTTTGCACACTGAAGTTTTGGTGGCGGGACTACATCATTTTCACGTTTATCCAATATTGATTGGCTTCTATTTTTTGGATTTTTTTTTCACTTTTTATATAGCGCTGCATTTTGGACTTTAACATACGAGTTGGCAAAAAGCAAGTACTCTTCATGCTTGAACCTTGCATTTCATGATGATCTAAGTAAAATGTTGCATTATTTTTTAGAATGACGGTAGAGGAGAAGAGAAAGAAGCTCCAAAAAACAGTGAAGAAAACAATAAAGTGTGACGTTTTGAAAAGCAACCCAATGGAACCATTAATTCTGCCCAAGGTTGACTGTGTCCTAACTTTTGGATGCTTAGAGTGTGCTTGCAGTGACCTTGATACCTATCGCAGAGTACTTAAAAATGTTGCATCTTTAATAAAAATAGGAGGGCACCTGATTGTAAGTGAAATTCTTAACTGTAGCTCTTACCTACTTGGAGGCAAGAGGTTCTCCTGTTTGGTGTTGACAGAGGAGTTCATGAGAAGTGCTATTGTTGAGGCAGGATTTTCCATTGTGGATTTGGAAGTCATCCCTAGAAAGTATAATAAAGAGCAATATGAGCTCTGTAACCATGATTCCAGCTTGATTGTGCTTGCACGAAAAGAGCAAGATGTTTAGGATAAATTTGAGAAGGTATGGAAAAATTGTCACTCACTTATTACTACAGTTACCTATTTGTAGAAAGCACAATATAAAATATACCAATCATAAACATCATAAAGAATGTCTTGTATAATTCCATAGGATACGCAATCGTGTAAATAAGACATTCGATCTGCAGTTCATATTGATTAATTATACAGTATAACCTCTATGAAAATCATATATTTCAAGGAAAAGACCTTTCTCCCACGGAAAGCATCCTTCCAATTCATTCATTTATTCATTCTACATGTCCCAAGAAATCCTAAAGAAAAACTCCACTTTCAATAATAAAAAAAAATAAAAAAATGAATAAAGCAAATACTGCACTAGCCATTTTGTAATTTAATGTTATTATATATTATCTTTCCATTTTAATCTACTGCAGGAGATTCATTGCAGTATGGCTACCTGGAGGCATTCTGTACACCCTGGTGTACAGAACACGCCCAGAAATGTAATTTCTTACTTCTGTTGATTGGCTTACTGATTTTCTTGTAATCTGCATTAATATACAAGTATCAATAAGTATATACAATTTTTGGCATCTTCTGCAGTATGAACTTTATTTTTAGTGAAAAAATCTGTTCTGCTTGAAATGTCACTTTTTCCCTTGACATACGTCCTTAGACCCAGTGGGAGAGATTTACTAAAACTGATTCACTCAGAATCTGGTGAAGCTGTGCATGGTTGCCAAAAAGAAAATTGGTTGGAGTTAGAATCTAAGGGACACCATTAAATACCATTAGTTAAAGACTGTGCACAGACCATAGAATGAATCATGTACAGTTGATTGCAGTTGCTCGAACTAGAGGTGTAGCTAATTTTTTATAAAGATTTATTGCTGACTTGGTGGTGTGGGTGGGTTTGTTCAGTTTTCAAAGAAATAAGTGGAGCAAAAAATGCATTGTAAAAAATCACATGTAGCTTTATTCTCTGTTTTTTAGTTAAGTCTTATGCATCTTGTTCTGTAACTTTATGGGTGCAATTAGTACAAGGACATACCAAATTGAATAACATCATAATTTATTAAAGTTACAAGGGTACATAAAAACACTATTATACAATACATGAACAGCTTTATGGTCATTCAAGACATGTTATTGTAGCTCCTATAGTTGTTCCCACATCTTAATCCTACATGTTTCGCAGAATGGCGTCCTCAGGGACAAACGTGGTTTTGTGGCTACTAAATGAATGAACAGAAAGGAAAATTACAAACAATACATATAATGTTATATAGTAAATACCAACACTATACATAACGTATCCAATAAATTTAATGCATGAATGCATCTTATCCATTGGCAAGAGTTCCCTAAATGGAGTCATACCTCAATGATAGAAAGTAAAATCCAGTTATTGCCAAGCACACAGAAATAGACGTCTGTCCGGGTGGCCCAGAAAAGCCCAAATGTAACAGGTTAGAACCGATCAAAAATGCCAGATCTACCGCAGGGAGAGATAAAGCGGGAAGTATATATATATATATATCAATGTACAAGAAAGATATAGCCTAGAGATTAATAAGAAACATTTATAATCAACTGGCTTCTCACCTTTACTATTAACTATATAATCCTATATTATTCATTATTCATTATGTCAAAACAACTTACTTCTATATCATCAGTATAAAGGATGCAGGGAGCCTGATTAAACACTAGATGGCACCAAACATTCAGATAAATCCCAAATGGGGCTGAAAAAACTGCCAAATACAAAGGGAAAAGATTGGTAAGTTTGAGCATGAATAAACACGCTTGCCCTACCTAATGATGTCATTAAAGCTAGACAGAGAGTTTTTCTGTGCACAATAGAACCCACCTAATCTGTTACAGATCCACAGCCCATCGGATCAATAGATGAACAGGGCTGCGATGGAAGGCATGGAGAAAGGAAAACCAACACCTCTAACAAAGAGAGGGGTGTAAGCCACCCCAACCTATAAAAACACATAGAGCACCAAGTCAATGGGGAAAACGCCCCAAACATCATAGAGTGGCTAAATTTACATCAAATGTTAACAAATGATAATGGCGTGCTCCATACCTGCTATCACTCTATCATTGGTGTTAGGCTCCCTGGACTTCCACAAAATGGCCGCCACCATGTGGGTCCTTATATACCCCTCCCCATCCTGCCGCAGCATACGATGTCACGGCATGATAAGGACGAAAGGGGGAGGGGGATGAGCATGTAGGGTTGTCCCAGGTCAACCCCCACAGTGTAACTGCCAATCCACAGTTCATGCCAGCATATGGGGGCACCGTACACAGTCCGGACCGCCCACAGGGCAGATCCAAATATTGGGGAAGTGTCCCCAGCCCCGGCAATGATCATAAAGCGGAAGGCAGTGACACCAGGTGGACACCCTGGATAGACAAAGCCCTGCAAAGCATAAACCCCTCCAGTGTGGGTACACACAGGGGCCCTCCTTGAAATGGTGGGGTTGGGCAAACGGGCCACAACAATGGCCCAAATGGGCACCCTCAGGCATCCATACGGGGACCCAATGGCCAAAGGGCAGCTCCAACATTCAGGCCAAAGAGGCCAATTAGGACAAGACACCTATGAAAAAAGGGTTGGAAAGAAAAAAAATGATTAAAAAATTGGAGAAGAAGGGGGGGGGGGGCAAAGGAAACACCTTCCAGAATGAAGGGCATGTAGAGGAGCACCGAGGCAGGGTGATGCGAGGGCACACTGCTGACTCTTCCCACCAGACCTGCTCTACCCACATTGCATAGAGAAGCACGGAGACATAGCAATGAAAAAAAAAATGGAAAGTAGAAGGGAAGAAGGAAGAACCTACCAGAATGAATGATATATGAATTTCAAACCCTGCCAAATGGGTAAATGTAATTATATTAAAACAAAAAAACACTTTTTTTTTTTTTGCACCTATAAAGTCCCCCCCCCCCCCACTGTATATTCTCCATACCTTTACGGGGACATTGGTGCTGTAACACAGTATTTTTACATTCTGGAGTTGATCACTTAACTATATATAGACTTGTTCTGTAACTGTATGCTTTTAAATAAAATTTATATCACACACAGCTTGTATTATTTAATATATATACTGTATATTCATATGTTTAATGTCAATAGTTTACTATTTTCTGAACTGTAGAACACTTCAAACTACTGTATATCCCATAGTTTGTAGACGCTATAACTTTTGCGCAAACCAATCAATATACGCTTACTGGGAATTTTTTTACCAAAAATATGAAGCAAAATACCGTATATACTCAAGTATAAGCTGAGATTTTCAGCCCTTTTTTTTAGGCTGAAAGTCCCCCCCTCGGCTTATACTCGAGTCAGCGAAATTTAACATTGTAAATTGTACCTGAAAAAAAGTTGAGAGGCTGCGGCTCGCGGTCTCTTCCTGGTCCCTTCCGTGATAGGTGGAGAGTGTCTGCTGAGAATCGCCTATCACGAACGTTCTCTCATCCTCACCCATCCCAGCAGACACTGTGTTCAGTGTTCCACCAATCACAGACGTCTGCTGGGAAACTGAGGATGAGAGAACGTTCGTGATAGGCAGAACTGTGTCTGCTTAGAAAACGCCTATCACGGAAGGGAAGAGGAAGAGACCGCGAGTTTTAAACGATGGACGCCGCAGCCTCTCAATTTTTTTTCAGGTACAATTTACAATGTTCAATTTAAACAGTGAGCTAGGGAACAGTGAGCTAGGGAACAGTGAGGATAGGAACAGTGAGGATAGGAACAGTGAGGTGAGGAACAGTGAGATGAGGAACAGTGAGGTGAGGAACAGTGAGGAACAGTGAGGATGGGCACAGTAAGGATGGGAACAGTGAGGATGGGAACAGTAAGGTGGCAATGGGCAGTGACAATGGGCTTAGTGAAGTTGCAATGGGCACAGTGAGGCGTGCAAATGGGCATTGTTGACCCTCGGCTTATACTCGAGTCAGTTTTCCCAGTTTTTTGTGGTAACATTAGGTACCTCGGCTTATACTCGGGTCGGCTTATACTCGAGTATATACGGTACATATTGGCCTAAATTGATGAAGAAATTTGATTTTTATTTATTTATTTATAACGCAAAAAGTAAAAACTGCAGAGGTGATCAAATATCACCAAAAGAAAGCTCTATTTGTAGAAAAAAAATGACATCAATTTTATTTGGGTACAACGTCACACAACTGCGCAATTGTCAGTTAAAGCAGCGCAGTGCCGTATCTCAAAAAATGGCCTGGTCAGGAAGTGGGTAAAACCTTCCGGAGCTGAAGTGGGCCTGGTATAGATTTTGTGGGTTCCCCATGTCGTTCTTTTCTTAATTCTGTCATAGGGTTGCCCTTAACCACTTCAATACACTGTATTATATACTCTGCACTGCACTATATACCCTGCACTGTATTATATATACTACACTAACTGCACTATACTGTATACATTTAACTGCATTATATATACTATACGGACTGCACTGTATACTCTGAGCTGCATGCATTATATATACTATATGGACTGCACTATATACAGTGCCTTGCAAAAGTATTCACCCTCCCCCCCCCCCCCCCCTTGGCATTTTTCATGTTTTGTTGCCTCACAACCTGGAGTTAACATGGTTTGTTTGAGGATTTGCATAATTTATTTTACAGAACATGCCCACAACTTTAAAGATTTTTTTTTATTGTGAATAAAACAACAAATAGGACAAAATAACAGAAAAAGTCAATGTGCATAACTATTCACCCCCCTAAAGTCAATACTTTGTAGAGCCACCTTTTGCGGCTATCACAGCTCCAAGTCGCTTTGGATAAGTATCTATGAGCTGGCCACATCTTACCACTGGGATTTTTGCCCATTCCTCCTTGCAAAACTGCTTCAGCTCCTTCAAGTTGGATGGTTTGTGCTTGTGAACAGGAATTAGAAAATGTCGCGCACAGACATGTGAAAAGAGTAAAACACTGATGAGAGTTCCTCTAAAAAAGTGAAAAATATATATGAGTGAAGGTGAATAAATTAATATGTATATAAACACCAAAAAATAAATAAGCAAAACAGGAACTCAACCCCTACTCAGAATACTAAAATAGTGATCAACTTAATATGTGATATTAAAATGAAACATATAAGGCACAATACTGTTGTCAAGTATTACTGCAATAGTGCTCTAAATATTGAAAAGACAGAAGAGGGAATAGTCTATTCCTTGATAGTTCAAATGAGGTCCAATATAGCAAACAGTTCCAATGCAACAAACAGTTGCTTCAGATGAAAAAACAGGGGGTTGTGAGGAGATGTTTGGAAAAAGATAGAGCCCAAGATGAATCCACAGAAAGCATAGAAGAACTGCATCCACCACGGTGTGTAGGGAATCAAGATGGGTACCTTACCACAAAAGGTGGACCTCCACTGTGGCAAGGTCAGAAGAGCCTGCAGATATCACCCTCTGCGGGGTATTGGTACTGATCCTGGGGGTGTCACGACTCCGGAGTCATTATATTCCCTCTGCCTCTCGTTGTACTGTTTCCTCCACTGGTGGCTGGTATAATCCAATCATTTAAAAAGAACCAACAGACCTCCCTCCTGCAGTGTGCCCTGCCTCCTCCAGCACACGGCACCGCCGATGGGAGTGGGCGGGGGACGCGAAGCAGCAGAGACCACACAGTGAGCGCAGGACACCAAGGGGGAAGGGGAAGACACACACCAGGATCGGAGCCCCCAACCACTGCACACACACCGCTGGACAGTGCATGCAATCAGAAGCAACAATTGCCGTCCCCACAGTGGCAAGCAAGCCGACCCGAATGCTCAGTCCACCCCTGTCCGCCAGAACACCGGGCACGCCAGAGAAAAGCACACACTCCAATATATGTCTACACTGCTAAGTCAGGCCTGACTGTACTGTGTGAAATTTCTGCAGAGAAAGATCTTCGCTAGCAAACGGTGGTGCACTTCTGAAACAATTTGTAATCCACAAGAATAAAGGGGTTTTGATAAGTTGGTGAACACAGAATCAGTCTACTAGCGCTATCCAATGCACTGCCCCTCCGGCGTGCAACTGCAAACACTAACGTTAGTTCCGAACAACAGTTACTGGGTCTAGAGATCCTGTATTATTGTCTGAGTAGGTGCTCTCTCACCCAACCGGACCAGTCCACGTCCGTATCCTCCGTTGCTGTGTCTCGGTACACAGATTCCACGACACCCGGGTCTTCGGTCCTCCTGGCAGCAGCAGGCGGATGGCAGGATGAGACGTCCCTCAGGCTCCTCGGTGGAAACGGAAGGGCTCTTTGGTAATACAGGGCCTAGGCTTCAGGCCCTGTCTGGAACAGCAGACTCAGCAGAGAGTTCCACTTGCTGGGCGGGCGATGTCCAAAGAGACCGTGCTCCAGCCCGCCCCCTGGTTAAATATCCCGCCCCAGCAGTCCTTGCGCGGGGAAATGCTTCCTGGGTATGGTTGTCTCTGGGCCTTAAAGCAAACACCCGCTACACTAGTCATTACCGCAAACGTTTATTTGCTTTGGAAGAATAAACTCTAATGTTGGACGTCCTACCGGTGTGGATGTTGCTGCATTATGTAAAACTATTAGAATCGTTTTTAGATTTTAAAATGGGGTGCCTCAAGACTATCCAGAATTTTATAAGGATGCCTCGAGATTGTCCATCATGTTTAACCACTTGACAACTGGGCACTAAACCCCCTTCGTGCCCGGACCAATTTTCAGCTTTCAGCGCTCTCACACTTTGAATGACAATTACCCAGTCATGTAATACTGTACCCAAATGATTTTTTTTGTCCTTTTTTCATACAAATAGAGCTTTCTTTTGGTGGTATTTGATCAACTCTGGGGTTTTTTATTTTTTGCGCTATAAATGAAAAAATACAGAAAATTTTTAAAAAAAACTTTTTTTTTTTTAGTTTATGTGATAAAATTTTGCAAATTCTTAATTTTTCTTCATACATTTTGGCCACAATTTATACTGCTACATATCTTTGGTAAAAATAACCCAAATTAGTGGATATTATTTGGTCTTTGTGAAAGTTATAGAGTCTACAAAATTGTCATTGTAATAGGTTATTTCTCTCACATGGCATGTGTATACCACAAATGACGCCCCAAAATACATTTTGCTACTCCTCCTGAGTATGGCGATACCACATGTGTGGGACATTTTCACAGCCCGGCCACATACAGAGGCCCAACATGCAGGAAGCACCATCAGGTATTCTAGGAGCATAAATTACACATCTAACTACTTGACTACCTATTACAATTTTGAAGGCCCTGGAGCACCAGGACAATGGAAACGCCCACAAAGTGACCCCATTTTGGAAAGCTAACACCCCAACATATAATCTATGAGGCATAATGAGCCTTTTGAACGGTTCATTTTTTTCCTGAAGTTTTTGGAAAATGCGGGAAAAAAATGAAAACGCAATTTTTTTACGCAAAGTTGTCCATTTATAAGATATTGCCAACACATAGCATGAACATAGCAAAAATGACACCCCAAAATACATTCTGCTACTCCTCCTGAGTATGGCGATACCAAATGTGTGAGACTTTTATACAGCCTGCCCACATACAGAGGCCCAATATTGAAATGGCACCTTCAGGCATTCTAGGAGCATAAATTACACATCTCATTTCTCAACCACCTATTACAATTTTGAAGGCCCTGGAGCACCAGGACAATGGAAACGCCCACAAAGTGACCCCATTTTAGAAATCTAACACCCCAACGTATAATCTATGAGGCATAATGAGTCTTTTGAACGGTTCATTTTTTTCCTGAAGTTTTTGGAAATTCGGGGAAAAAATGAAAACGCAATTTTTTTACGCAAAGTTGTCCATTTATAAGATATTGCCAACACATAGCATGTACATAGCAAAAATGACACCCCAAAATACATTCTGCTACTCCTTCTGAGTATGGCGATACCAAATTTGTGAGACTTTTATACAGCCTGCCCACATACAGAAGCCCAGAATTGAAATAGCACCTTCAGGCATTCTAGGAGCATAAATTACACATCTCATTTCTCAACCACCTATTACTGCTTTTTAAGTGATTTTTAAGCATTTTTACAATCTGTAATTTTACCGCCCCCTTTTTTTCCTTTCCTTTTTTTCTCTCCTTTTATTGCTCTTCCTCATCATTTACATTATATATATTAGGTTTAAACTGTGTTTTAGTCGTTTTTTAAAATTTTAGGAAAATTTTGAATAATTTTACAATTGCAGTTTTTACCGCCCCCCCCCTTTTTTTATCACCCGGATAAAACAATTTTATTTATTTGCATTTACAGCCATTTATCAATAAGTTCTTAATCCTCTTTGTCTATACATAATTTAAATTTCTTTTGTCTGTATCTATTTGTTTGTACTAAAATGCTAATTTGTTTCCGTCCGTGTCATTTCCGGTACTGGGACTACAAAATTTCTTCCAATTTAAATATTTTTTAAATCAATCGGATATAATGCCCTTTTATTTGATTTTTTAATACCATAATTTTAGCTAAACATCAGTTTCGTTTTACTGCCTACATAATAAAGGATGTCATTATCCCTTGAGGTTTATTTTTTGCTTATCTTCCATACCAAACCAACAAAATGGCCGCGCCCATAGTAGTAAATAAATCCACAAGAAAATGGCCGCCATACACTTCCTGTGACTTTGCTCAGGGAAAATGGCTGCCGCAATGCAATTAAACAGAAAATATAAAAGACATCTCCATAGCTTGTTTCTTATCCCCTGATGAAGTCACGTGACCAGTGACGACACGCGTAGGGAAGTGCAAGCACCGGAGGTGACGCGGACGAGCTCGGCGCTCGTATCTGATGTACCCTGCTCTGAATATTTTAATGTGAGTACTTTTAAACTATGTGATTAAATGTTTTTATAAAAAAACAATATCACACTATTTGGTATTCCTTCGCTCTTCCCCATCATTACATGCACACGAATCTGTGGAGCCTCCATAGGAATCGCGATCCCCCCCCTCCCCCCAACGCCCTACATAGAACCAGGCAGGACCCCAGCCAAGGCTGTGAAAGGACCATCTGAATAAGAGGAGGTCGGACAAAAGGCTCTATTATATACAAATGCTGTAACCTCACAGCAGTGAGGTAAGGGGCCACCCATATACTTAACCACTTAAGCCCCGGACCATTTGGTAGCTAAAGGACCAGAGGTGAATTCAGAATTTTGCACTGCGCTACTTTAACTGTAAATTGTGCGGACATGCAATGTTGTACCCAAACGAAATTTGCGTCCTTTTCTTCCCACAAATAGAGCTTTCTTTTAATGGTATTTGATTGCCTCTGCGGTTTTTATTTTTTGCGATATAAACGGAAAAAGACCGAAAATTTTGAAAAAAAATGATATTTTCTACTTTTTGTTATAAGAAAAATCGAATAAACTCAATTGTAGTCATACATTTAGGCCAAAATGTATTCAGCCACATGTTTTTAGTAAAAAAAATGTCAATAAGCGTATATTTATTGGTTTGTGCAAAAGTTATAGAGTTTACAAACTAGGGTACATTTTCTGAAATTTACACAGCTTTAAATTTATGACTGCCTATCTCATTTCTTGAGGTGCTAAAATGACAGGGCAGTACAACCCCCCCCCCCCCCCCCCAAATGACCCCATTTTGGAAAGTAGACACCCCAAGGAAATTGCTGAGAGGCATGTTGAGCCCATTGAATTTTTTATTTTTTTTGTCCCAAGTGATTGAATAATGACAAAAAAAAAAAAAAAAAAAATTACAAAAAGTTGTCACTAAATGATATATTGCTCACACATGCCATGGTTATATGTGGAATTTCATCCCAAAATACATTTTGCTGCTTCTCCTGAGTACGGGGATACCACATGTGTGGGACTTTTTGGGAGCCTAGCCGCGTACGGGACCCCGGAAACCAAGCACCGCCTTCAGGATTTCTAAGGGCGCAAATTTTTGATTTCACTCCTCACTACCTATCACAGTTTTGAAGGCCATAAAATGCCAAAATAGCACAAAACCCCCCCAAATGACCCCATTTTAGAAAGTAGACACCCCAAGGAAATTGCTGAGAGGCCTGTTGAGCCCATTGAATATATATTTTTTTGTCCCAAGTGATTGAATAATGACAAAAAAAAAAAAAATTACAAAAAGTTGTCACTAAATGATATATTGCTCACACATGCCATGGTTATATGTGGAATTACACCCCAAAATACATTTTTCTGCTTCTCCTGAGTATGGGGATACCACATGTGTGGGACTTTTTAGGAGCCTAGCCGCGTACGGGACCCCGAAAACCAAGCACCGCCTTCAGGATTTCTAGGCACAAATTTTTGATTTCACTCCTCACTACCTATCACAGTTTCGAAGGCCATAAAATGCCAAAATCGCACAAAACCCCCCCCCCCCCCCAAATGACCCCATTTTGGAATATAGACACCCCAAGCTATTTGCTGAGAGGAATGGCGAGTATTTTACAGCTCTCATTTGTTTTTGAAAATGAAGAAAGAAAATATATATATATATATTTTTTTTTTTCAATTTTCAAAACTTTGTGACAAAAAGCGAGATCTGCAAAATACTCACAATACCTCTCAGCAAATAGCTTGGGGTGTCTACTTTCCAAAATGGGGTCATTTGGGGGGGTTTTGTGCTATCTGGGCATTCCATGGCCTCCGAAACTGTGATAGGCAGTGAGAAGTGAAATCAAAAATTTACACCCTTAGAAAGCCTGAAGGCGGTGCTTGGTTTTTGGGGTCCCGTACGTGGCTAGGCTGCCAAAAAGTCTCACACATGTGGTATCCCCATACTCAGGAGAAGCAACAGAATGTATTTTGGGGTGTAATTCCACATATGCCCATGGCATGTTTGAGCAATATATCATTTAGTGACAACTTTGTGCAAAAAAAAAAAAAAATTGTCGTTTTTCCGCAACTTGTGTCAACATATAAAATATTCCATGGACTCGACATGCCTCTCAGTATATAGCTTGGGGTGTCTACTTTCCAAAATGGGGTCATTTGGGGGGGGGGTTTGAACTGTTCTGGCATTTTATACACAACATTAGGAAGCTTACATCCACTCTTCTAACCACTTGAAGACAAAGCCCTTTTTGACACTTTTTGTTTACATGAAAACATTTTTTTTTTTGCAAGAAAATTATGTTGAACCCCCAAACATTATATATATTTTTAAAGCAAAGGCCCTACAGATTAAAATGGTGGGTGTTGCATTTTTTTTTCTACACAGTATTTGCGCAGCGATTTTTCAAACGCATTTTTTGGGTTAAAAAATACACTTTTTTAATTTTAATGCACTAAAACACACTATATTGCCCAAATGTTTGATGAAATAAAAAAGATGATCTTAGGCCGAGTACATAGATACCAAACACGACATGCTTTAAAATTTCGCACAAACGCGCATTGGCGACAAACTACATACATTTTTAAAAGCCTTTAAAAGCATTTACAGGTTACCCCAGTAGATTTACAAAGGAGGTCTACTGCTAAAATGACTGCCCTCGATCTGACCTTCGCGGTGATACCTCACATGCATGGTGCAATTGCTGTTTACATATGACGCCAGACCGACGCTTGCGTTCGCCATTGGGCAAGAGCAGGGCAGGACAGGGGTGCTTTTTTTTTTTCTTTTTTTTTTTTATTATTAATTTTGCTTTTTTCTTTTATTTTTAAATTGTTCCTTCCAAGTATTTTTTTTTTTAATCATTTTTATTGTTATCTCAGGGAATGTAAATATCCCCTATGATAGCAATAGGTAGTGACAGGTACTCTTTTTTTGAAAAAACTGGGGTCTTCTAGACCCTAGATTTTTCCTCTGCCCTCAAAGCATCTGACCACACCAAGATCGGTGTGATAAAATGCTTTCCCAATTTCCCAATGGCGCTTTTTATATCCGGGGGGGGGGGCATTCCCTCCCACTGCTTGTAAAAGCAGTCCAGAGGCTAATTAGCCACTAGGATTGCTTTTACATGAAAGCCGGCCGCAGGCTGAAAAGAATGATACCAAGATGATACCTAAACCCACAGGCATCATTCTGGTATAAACATTCAAAGTCCAGCAACATACCAGTACGTTGCTGGTCCTTGTTGGACATGTATTGTAATCTTTTTTTTTCATGCAGCCAGTTGGCTGAACGAAAAAAGAGATTGATCGGTGGGTATGCCCACCATTAGAATACCGCCCTTCATCCACCCACTTCCAATGATGGGCATACACGCACCATTTATATATGCCGAAGCATGGGGGCATCCTCCCGCAAAAAAGTTATGCCGCACACACATGGTCGGACTTTTCCACGGGCAAGCCTCCGTCGGAATTTCGACCGTATGTACGCGGCATTAGGAGCAAAATCGCTCCTCCGCCCCTGCTGCCCCAATGCTTCGGCATATTTGCTTTTTTTTTTTAACTGTGGTGGTGAAATTACCTCCTACAGCACTGGAGTCGCAGGGATCAGGCCTGTCTCTGCGAACGCTGCAGTTATGTGTGTTTTTGTTTTGTAAGTGACAGTGATCGATCGATACTGCACTTGGATGGCCTGGGCTGGACGGAGGGGCAAAACGCAGGTGCCAGCAGGTATCTGGGCTGATCCCGCTAACACTGCATTTTTGGGAACCCTAAACTGCTGGGGACGCTAGTATAGATCTGATCAGATCAGATATTGATCTGTTCAGATACTATACCACTAAGGGGGGTGTATGCTTCACGCGTGGGTGTTAGCGTTACTGGCACTAACCTGACGCTGCCTGGGGTGTGACGCAGACCCTCTCTGACGCTAAAACCTAATTGATATCACCCGCCGGGCGATCAGGGGGTTAAACCTTTATTGGGTTATATACGGCGGGTGCCCTGACACTATAAAAAGCAAACTAACTAACCAGCGTCACCCGTAACACTTATATGGTGATCACTGGTGAAAGGGTTAACTAGGGGCAATCAGGGGGTTAAAACCTTTATTAGATAATATATGGGGGTACCTGACGCTATAAAAACCTGCGGCGAACCTAAAAAAAATTACCAGCTACCGATCTGCATCACCGACACTAAGACAGCGTTTAGAAAAACGATCGCTTAGCGACAGTGGTGATGGGGGTGAAAGGGTTACCTGGGGGGCGATCAAGGGGGTTAAACCTTTATTAGATAATATATTGGGGTACCTGACGCTATAAAAACATGCGGCGAACCTAAAAAAAATTACTGGCTACCGATCTGCATCACCGACACTAAGACAGCGTTTAGAAAAACGATCGCTTAGCGACAGTGGTGATAGGGGGTGAAAGGGTTACCTGGGGGGCGATCAAGGGGGTTAAACCTTTATTAGATAATATATTGGGGTACCTGACGCTATAAAAACCTGCGGCGAACCTAAAAAAAAATACCAGCTACCGATCTGCATCACCGACACTAAGACAGCGTTTAGAAAAACGATCGCTTAGCGACAGTGGTGA
The DNA here is from genome assembly GCA_029206835.1 of Rana muscosa. Taxonomy (NCBI): domain Eukaryota; kingdom Metazoa; phylum Chordata; class Amphibia; order Anura; family Ranidae; genus Rana; species Rana muscosa. The sequence goes on from CM055124.1 coordinate 239,716,344, forward strand.
TGGGGGTGAAAGGGTTACCTGGGGGGCGATCAAGGGGGTTAAACCTTTATTAGATAATATATTGGGGTACCTGACGCTATAAAAACATGCGGCAAACCTAAAAAAAATTACTGGCTACCGATCTGCATCACCGACACTAAGACAGCGTTTAGAAAAACAATTGCTTAGCGACAGTGGTGATAGGGGGTAAAAGGGTTACCTGGGGGGCGATCAAGGGGGTTAAACCTTTATTAGATAATATATTGGGGTACCTGACGCTATAAAAACCTGCGGCGAACCTAAAAAAAATTACCGGCTACCGATCTGCATCACAGACACTAAGACAGCGTTTAGAAAAACGATCGCTTAGTGACAGTGGTGATAGGGGGTGAAAGGGTTACCTGGGGGGCGATCAAGGGGGTTAAACCTTTATTAGATAATATATTGGGGTACCTGACGCTATAAAAACATGCGGCGAACCTAAAAAAAATTACTGGCTGCCGATCGGCATCACTGACGCTAAGAGAGCGATCAGAAAAATGATCGCTTAGCGACAGTGGTGATAGGGGGTGAAAGGGTTATCTGGGGGGTGATCAGGGGGTTAAACCTTTATTAGGGGGGGTTAGGGGGCTACACTGGACCTAAGACTAAACTTTGGTGACACTTTTACAGTCACAAATGTCACTGATTGCAGTGATCACTAAATAAATGGTCACTGCAATCAGTGACACTGTGACTGGGGGCTGGGGGGGTGATCTGGGGGGTGATCTGGGGTGTCTGGGGGGACCTGGGGGGGGGCGATTTATGTCCCTATGTGTCCTGGTGTCAGTGTAGTGTTGTGTGCACTGACCTGATGTCTTCTCTTGTACGGCGCTCGGTATATGTGAGCGCCGCACCAGAGATGACATCACTTCCTCCTGCTCCCTCTGTCTGACACAGACAGAGGGGGCATTTCCATTCGCCGGGAGCGATCGCGAGGGGGTGGCTGGAAACGAATGGCTGCCCCCTCATCCCGGAACGCTCCCGGACACTTAGCCACCGCTCACTGTATAGGAGGGGGGTCCGATTGGACCCCCCAACTATACAAAGGCAATCACGTATGCTCTACGTGATTGTGCCTGTCGGTGCCATTCTGCCGACGTATATATACAGTGAGCGGTCGTTAAGTGGTTAAGGAGTCACAGTTTGAAAAGCACGAAGCTACCTGTACCACCCACAACCCAGCACTAATCACAGCACGTCAATAAGGGATCTCTTCCCAATCCTGGACCATATTGTTCTTGATGCACGATTGACATTACCAATCCTTCTTTCTTTCTTTTACATTCTCAAGAAGGATAGCCACTTTTATTGGATCCACTTTGGACTTTATTGTTACTGCTTAGTAACATATTTTATGCACATTTGCACTATAATAGCTAGGTACTGCTTAGTACCATCACAGACACATGCACTTTGTATTATATTAATTTTATCTGTCTTTTAGATTTATTTATTACTGTGTCACAGAATATTTGCACTTTTTTGCACTTTACCATCACCACACCTTTGTTGGTAAATTAGTAATTTATTATTGCAATTAATTTTCTGCATGTTTATGTGTAAGTTACCTCATAATTAATTCCAGGATGTCATATGAATAATTTAAGGATAGAGGTTTAGCACAGAAACACAGTACACTATATACATCAGCTCAGCACTACTCCCATATACCAGATTCACTTTAAGGCACACGGAATTTACCTTTCAGTGCTTAGTAGCAGATGATCCTTATACCTTGATCTTTTTAGTAGCGCGGTATTATTTTCTATACACAATATTGAAATGGCACCTTCAGGCATTCTAGGAGCATAAATTACACATCTCATTTCTCAACCACCTATTACAATTTTGAAGGCCCTGGAGCACCAGGACAATGGAAACGCCCACAAAGTGACCCCATTTTAGAAATCTAACACCCCAACGTATAATCTATGAGGCATAATGAGTCTTTTGAACGGTTCATTTTTTTCCTGAAGTTTTTGGAAAATGCGGGGAAAAAATGAAAACGCAATTTTTTTACGCAAAGTTGTCCATTTATAAGATATTGCCAACACATAGCATATATATAGCAAAAATGACACACCAAAATGCATTCTGCTACTCCTCCTGAGTATGGTGATACCAAATGTGTGAGACTTTTATACAGCCTGCCCACATACAGAAGCCCAATATTGAAATAGCACCTTCAGGCATTCTAGGAGCATAAATTACACATCTCATTTCTCAACCACCTATTACAATTTTGAAGGCCCTGGAGCACCAGGACAATGTAAACGCCCACAAAGTGACCACATTTTGGAAAGCTAACACCCCAACGTATAATCTATGAGGCATAATGAGTATTTTGAACGGTTCATTTTTTTCCTGAAGTTTTTGGAAAATGCGGGAAAAAAATGAAAACACAATTTTTTTACACAAAGTTGTCGATTTATAAGATATTGCCAACACATAGCATGTACATAGCAAAAATTACACCCCAAAATACATTCTGCTACTCCTCCTGAGTATGGCGATACCAAATGTGTGAGACTTTTATACAGCCTGCCCACATACAGAGGCCCAATATTGAAATGGCACCTTCAGGCATTCTAGGAGCATAAATTACACATCTCATTTCTCAACCACCTATTACACTTTTGAAGGCCCTGGAGCACCAGGACAATGGAAACGCCCACAAAGTGACCCCATTTTGGAAAGCTAACACCCCAACATATAATCTATGAGGCATAATGAGTCTTTTGAACGGTTCATTTTTTTCCTGAAGTTTTTGGAAAATGCGTGAAAAAAATGAAAACGCAATTTTTTTACGCAAAGTTGTCCATTTATAAGATATTGGCAACACATAGCATGTACATAGCAAAATGACACCCCAAAATACATTCTGCTACTTCTCCTGAGTATGGCGATACCAAATGTGTGAGACTTTTATACAACCTGGCCACATACAGAGGCCCAACATGCAAGGAACACCATCAGGAGTTCTAGGGACATATAGCATGCACATACCAAGAATTACACCCCAAAATACATTCTGCTGAGCATATGGTAAAAAAAAGATTACCTGTGGTTTTAGTAGCGCAGTTGTCCACAGGAGGATAGCACTGGTCCAGGCAGCAGGCAGGGACTTGGTCAGCAAAAGCGAATGCAATTGTCCAGGCAACAGGCAGGAATACTGTCCATAGTCAGTACAGGCAGCAGGCAGGGATACTGTCCATATACAGTCCAGGGTCAGTGCAGGCAGAGATTGTCAGCAGTGCCAAAATATTGGTCCTGGTAGTAGGCAGGTCCATGTGGTGTGGTCAGTTCATGCGACAGGCAGAGGCATGATGGCATAGGTCCTACAGGCAGCAGGCAGAAGTAGGGCCTCGTTCAGGACTGAATGGGGACAGGGGTAGAGGCTTCTCCCACCCAAATCTCTTTGAAGCCTCCGAGTCTCCAGACCATAATCTAGGACTGAGAAAAACAAAAACAATTGTTTTCTTCATCCAGAAAAACAATTCTGGAGCCCCTCACATATGTGAGACCCCTGTGTTATGAATCCCACTAGTCCACTGGCAGGGTACAAGATCAGTCCAAGAGGCAGGCAAAAAGCATGGTCAAACAGTCCAGGGTCAGTTCCAGATCAGGCAGAGGTATGTACAGAATCTGTAGGCAGAAGCGTGGTCAAATAACAGTCCATGGTCAGTTACAGATCAGGCAGAGGTATAAACAGAATCGGTAGGCAGAAGCGTGGTCGAATAACAGTCCAGGGCAGGGCCGGTACAAGGTGTGGGCAGAAGGAGCGGATGCCCTGGGCGGAGCAATTTATTGTAGGAAGGGGGGCGCACCATTCCGACTCTCCCAAGGGTGAGGAAAGCCCTGGCATTTTTTTTGCAGCTGAACCTGCTGGAACAACACCTCCAGCACCGCGGCCGCGCCTGGTGTGTGTCCTTCGTTCTCCCTCCTCCTACTTCCCTGCTGAGCCAGTGAGCCAGTCACATCTCACAGACAATGATGTCAAACACTATCTCCACCCTCGTCTCCTCTCCAGCTGCCGCCCGGCGCCCGGAAGTGTGAGTACGAAAAAGTACAGGCACCCTGATAGCATGCGAGGGAGTGTCCACCGACTCCCCGAGCCCGAGCCTAAGGTGAGGTGTGATAGGTGGGGGGAGGGGGTGCCGGCACGCCACCTGAGAGCTGGTGTGGGACAGTGGGAGAATTCAGTGTCTGGCGCCCTCTGTGCTGTGCTAGTCTGATAATGGAGGAGGGGGGGGGGGTGCAAGGTGGTCTGCTAGACACAGCTTTATAATAAAAAAATAAAAATAAAAAAATATATATATAATATAGCTGTGTCCAGCCGCCTCCCCCCTCCCCTGGTTATCAGACAGACACCACTCACTATATTATATTAGCTGACTGAGCCACCCCCACCCAGAAGCTGGCCTGATGATGCTCATGATGATAATGGGGGGCATTAGGCATGCTATGTAAGTTACTCTGCACACTGCACAGTGTCACTCCAGAGTTCTAATATGCCCTGTGCCACCCCAGCCTGCCATGTGCCACCCCAGCCTGCCCTGTACCACCCAGCCTGCCCTGTGCCACCCCAGCCTGCCCTATACCACCCCAGCCTGCCCTGTGCCACCCTAACCTGCCCTGGGCCACCCCAACCTGCCATATACCACCCAGCCTGCCCTGTGCCACCCCAACCTGTCCTATACCACCCCAACCTGCCCTATACCACCCTAACTTTCCCTGTGCCACCCCAACCTGCCCCAGCCTGCCATGTGCCACCTCAGCCTGCCCTGTACCACCCAGCCTGCCCTGTGCCACCCCAACCTGCCCCAGCCTGCCATGTGCCACCCCAGCCTGCCCTGTACCACCCAGCCTGCGCTGTGCAACCCCAACCTGCCCTATACCACCCCAACTTGCCCTGTGCCACCCCAACCTGCCCTGTGCCACCCCAACTTGCCCTGTGCCACCCCAACCTGCCCTATACCACCCAGCCTGCCCTGTGCCACCCCAACCTGCCATATACCACTCAGCCTGCCCTGTGCCACCCCAACCTGTCCTATACCACCCCAACCTGCCCTATGCCACCCTAACTTTCCCTGTGCCACCCCAACCTGCCCCAGCCTGCCATGTGCCACCTCAGCCTGCCCTGTACCACCCAGCCTGCCCTGTGCCACCCCAACCTGCCCCAGCCTGCCATGTGCCACCCCAGCCTGCCCTGTACCACCCAGCCTGCCCTGTGCAACCCCAACCTGCCCTATACCACCCCAACTTGCCCTGTGCCACCCCAACCTGCCCTGTGCCACCCCAACTTGCCCTGTGCCACCCCAACCTGCCCTATACCACCCAGCCTGCCCTGTGCCACCCCAACCTGCCAAATACCACCCAGCCTGCCCTGTGCTATCCCGACCTGCCCTATACCACCCCAACCTGCCCTATACCACCCTAACTTGCCCTATACCACCCGACTTACCCTGTGCCACCCTAACTTGCCCTGTACCACCCTAGCCTGCCCTGTACTACCACAACCTGCCATATACCACCCAGCCTACCCTATGCCACCCCAACCTGCCCTATACCACCCCACCCTAACTTGCCCTATACCACCCAACCTGCCCTGTGCCACCCTAACTTGCCCTGTACCACCCCAGCCTGCCCTGTACCACCGCAACCTGCCATATACCACCCAGCCTGCCCTGTGCCCCCCAACCTGCCCTATACCACCCCAACCTGCCCTGTACCACCCCAGCCTGCCATGTGCCACCCCAGCCTGCCATGTACCACCCCAACCTGCCCTGTGCCACCCTAGGCTGCCCTGTACCACCCCAACCTGCCCTGTGCCACCACAACCTCACTGGTCCGGGGCTTAGAAATCCCCGAAGCTTAATCTCCAAAACGTACCTCATCAGCACATGGGCAGCGCAAACCAATCAGAACCAGTGTAGCCCATCCTGTCACCACGGGCAAAGAGGAGAGAAAGCCGCAGGGATTTCAAATCCCCATACTGGTACAGCGGCGATACGAGCTGTCAGTGCAGGGGATCGCTGGACTCCAAGTTAGCAGGACCAGGGTGGGGGGGGGGAGACAGGGGTGGGGAGGGGGTCCAATACAAGTTCACCTAACAGATTTTCTGTAAGGTAAACTTACACTTTAACCATTTGCCGACCGGCCGCAGTACATATACTGCGACAGGGCTGCAGTATTGTATTGTAGTGTTGTATTGTTTTAAGTGTTTTCTGGTTTTTAAAAGACACTGCCTTTTTCTTTATACCGGGGGGGGCGCAGTTTGCCATCTTTGCCCTTGGCACCAGATGGCCTTGTCCCGGCACTGGTCCAGGGTCAGTTCCAGATCAGGCAGAGGTATAAACAGAATCGTTAGGCAGAAGCGTGGTCGAATAACAAGCCAGGGTCAGTTACAGAGAAAGCAGAGGCATAAGGGGTGTGAACATAAATGGCAGGAAGTAAACTAATAATTTATTTTAGTATGGTAACGGCGGAAGCAGTCGCCTATGCAGAGGCCTGGTTCTGAAGGACTTTGGGCACAAAAATAAATTGTGTCTCTTCTCTCTCCTCTTTCAGTGCACACCCGGCATTTTTTCTGGCGTTTTTGGCCTGTTGGTCTGGGAGGGATTTTATCTGGGAAGTGGCGCTCAGAGATTTGGCTAATGACATCGGATCTAATGTTTACTGGTGGGCTGTCCGGGTATAAAAGGGCAGTGGTGATTTCCTCCTGGAAGAAAAGGAAGGATTTGGGTCTTATAGTGGATTTCCGATAGATGACAAAGGAGTTGTACATGGCCAAATTAAACAAATAAATGGAAACTTTCTTATACCACTGGTATGTTCTTCTTGTGGAAAGGTAGGGTTCGAGCATTTGGTCGTTGAAGTCGACACCCCCCCATGAACTTATTGTATTCGTGGATGCATTTTGGTTTTTGGATCCGGCCATTCCTCCTGGTGATCTCAACAAATTCATTGTTGTGGATGGAAGAAAGCACGTACACATCCCTTCTGTCCCTCCACTTCACAGCCAGAATTTCCTCATTGCGTAAACTCGCCGTCTCCCCTCTTCTCAATTTTTTGTTGACCAGGCTTTGAGGAAAGCCCTTCCGGTTCGTCCGTACGGTGCCGTATGCTGGAGTGTTCATTCTGTGAAGGTTTCGGAACAGGGGCAAACTTGTATAAAAATTGTCCACATACAAGTGGTAGCCTTTCTCCAGGAGTGGGTTTATGAGTTCCCAAACTACTTTCCCACTGGTTCCTATATAATCTGGGCAATTCGGGGGGGTGCAGTTGGGTGTCCTTCCCTTCATATACAATGAATGCATACACATACCCTGTGGCTCGGTCGCACAATTTATACAGCTTCACCCCATAGCGGGCCCTTTTGCTGGTTATAAATTGTTTTATGCCCAGCCTGCCAGAAAATTTTATAAGGGACACATCCACGCATATGTGTTGGTCTGGGGTAAACAACTGGGGGAAGATTTCAGAAAAATAATTTAGTATCGGCCAAATTTTATAAAGCTTATCAAAATTTGGGTCATTTCAGGGAGGGCACTGGGTATTGTCACTGTAGTGTAGGAATCTCATAATCATGAGATATCTGGTCCTGGGCATTACTGAGGAAAATATGGGCATGTGGTAGATGGGGCGGGTTGACCAATAGGAACGCATCTGATTTTTTCCGTTTAGTCCCATGCAGAATGTGAGGCCCAAAAAAATTCTAAACTCCTCTACTGTAAGGGGTCTCCACTCGTAGGGACGGGCATAATAGGACGTTTGGTTGCTTGTTATGAACTGTTGGGCATAAAGGTTGCACTGGGCCACAATTGATGCCAGCATGTCCTCAGTAAACATTAAATTGAAAAAATCAAAAAGAAAAGTTATCTGTATCCACCTGGACTCCTGGCTGGGCAGTGAAGGGGGGGGAATGTTGGCTTCTCCTGAATTAGGAGGAAGCCACAAGGGGTACTGAAGGGAATAGGGAAGGCTGGAATGGGACACCCCACTGGTATGTGGCCTTCCTTGCTGAGGTACTGCGGTGCTGGTGGATGGCACTGCAGTGGTGGTGGATGGCACTGCGGTGCTGGTGGATGCCACTGCCTCAGCAGAATGCCTTCGTCTGGCGGGCGGGCCCTCCTCCTCCTCCTCTTTCTCCTCCTCGGATGTAATTGATCCACTGCTTAGGACAGGCTCATAGTCAACGTCAGACTCATACTCTGAATTTGCGGAGGAATCCGAATCGGAGAGCTCCCCGTTGCTCCCGTCGGCCGCAAGAATTTTGTACGCCTCCTTGGCTGAAAATACTCTTTTAGCCATTGTTGGTGATGACAAAAGGTACTAATGACACGTGACACTGACAGATAGCACTAATACGTGACACTGATACGTGGCACTAGAGACGCCAATAAAAGATGGCACGTGGCACTGACAGGTGGCACTGATGAGATGGCACTGACAGGTTGCACTGATGAGATGGCACTGACAGGTTGCACTGAGATGGCACTGACAGGTGGCACTGATGGCAGATGGCACTGACAGGTGGCACTGATGGCAGATGGCACTGACAGGTGCCACTGACGGTGGCACTGATGGCAGGTGGCACTGACGGTGGCACTGATGGCAGATGGCACTGACGGTGGCACTGATAGCAGATGGAATCCATTGCCCCCCCCCCCAGGCCCTAAGAACTAGGGTCCCCACTCAAAAATGTCAGGGCGGGTCTTAAACAGAAAGGGGGTTGGCCTTGATAGGAAGGGGTGGGTCATATTTAAATTGGGGGCTGCACAAGTTTAGTCAGGCCTATGGCAGCACAAAACCTAAATACACTACTGGGCGCGCGGGGGGGGGGAGGAAACAGGAGGACGTCCATGGACACCCTCCCGGCAATTGAGCGCCGCAATGCTGACTTCTTTTCAGCATTGCCCGGGCGCCAAGTGGTTAAAGGGTGCCTTGACTGAAAAAAGGTTGAGAAACACTGCCATAGATGGATCACAATTCGGCCAGCTCCTGCTAAACCAGACAGATTTTAATCCCTCTATGGTGAGTCATTAAAAAGACGCTGTCATCTTCCTATTCAGGCAGGATTTTTGCAGTGTGGAGTTGGTAAGGGAGCGTGGATGGATCAGTAAATCATGCTGGGTGAGGAGTTAAGGGCGGGATGCACAGGAAGTATTGTCACTTTGCCCTGAATGGACAGGTGACTATGGCCTATTAAAGTGGATGTAAACGCACTCTCATCCTTTCTAAACTACTGCCATAGTGCTGATCTATAAGGATATAGATGCCTTCTGCATGTATCCTTATCTGTCAAATGTCTCCCATCTGTCTGTTATAAGAACTGAAAAACTGCAGATTCTGTGGGTGGATCTGTTGCCTGGAGCTCGGTGGGTGGAGTTGTGATGTCAGTAGACTCCCCGCCCACCTCTACACTCCCCTTGTCAACGTGCATTTTCTCATGTGTATTCCTTACACTGAACTTCTGCTATGATCACTAACATCCAGTCAAAATCCAGAAAAGTAACCACATGACTTCAGAAAAGGAGTGGGGGTGGGAATTAAAAAATAACGCCTGTCTCAGGCTTAGGGCATGAGATATGTAAATAACCAGTCATTCAAAGCAAGGGGGCGGAACGGACAAAAGTTCTCCTGTTTGTCCGTTTATCTTACTGAAAAAAGAAAAGAGGATTGCTCAGAGCTGGATAAACTCTTTGTTGCAAGACCTGGCACAGATGATAGGAAATCTTATACACTACATTGTGACAGCAAAAAAAAAATTGTGTTTACATCCACTTTAAGTACATTATGAAAATGCATATAACTATAACATTTTACTGTTAATAGGCAGTCTAATTAAATTACTGGTTACTAGTATTTAAGGTTTCTTCCTTGCTAAATACAAACCTAACTCCCCTTATTGCTGTACAGAGCCTCAATTGTGTAAGAAACACATTATTTAGCAATATATCAAAGGAGGGGAAAAGTCCATCTGGCCAGCTAGAAGCATAAAAATTGGCAGCTAAGATAGGGACCAAAGACAATTTGCAGGTTAACAGATTAAACTCGGCTCGACTCTGAATATTTCCCTTACTGCAGAAATGTAAGTAACTTTGGAATGACTTTATAAGATTTTTAGAATAATATACAATGGGGTTGGTTTACTAAAACTTGAGTGTGCAAAATCTAGTGCAGCTGTGCATGGTAGCCAATCAGCTTCTAACATCAGCTTGTTCAACTAAGCTTTGACCAAAAAAAATTGAAAAATTGGTGTTTATTCAGAGCTATATCAGCCTTCGCACTCTCCAGTTTTACTAAATCAACCCCAATGTGACTTTTCTGCATCTGCTGTGCTCTTTTTCCTTTATTTTTTCCTTTTCTTCTTCTTGTATATGTTTATATGTCTTTGTTGTTTAAAAGCAATACAAAACTATTGAAAAAAATGACAACTGTCCCTGACTCTGTAGATATTTCCAGATAAGGTGATATTAGGGTTGCCATCCATCCAGGATTCACCCAGACAGTCGAGGTTTTGAATCGTGTGTCCGGTTTTCAGACCACCTGAAACCCGGACACAATACTCAGAATGGACTGTGGCTCTCCAAGTACCACAAACACAGAGTGTATAGGTGTGCACATGGGCCCCACCCCCATACACAGACAGGAGAGGAGAGAGGGCTTGATCTGCTCCTTCTCCTACCCCTCTGTCTGCCCACTCACATGCCAATCTCCGGTAGTCTGTGTCTCAGGAAAGGGATGTGTGGGCTGACAGTTTGAAGCTCAGCAACTGGCAGAGGGGTGCTCTGTGGACTCTGATGTAAGGGAGGCTTTGGGAATCCTAATTTAAAGGGAAATGCTGGGAACTCTGATGTAAGTGGGAGGTTTGGTGAGCAGAAAACTCCATACATCAGAGTTCCCCTTTACACCAGAGTCCACAGCGCTCCCCCATTAAATAATATTTTGCAGTGAGCAGCTGAAGTGTTCGGTTTGGCTTGAAGAAAAGGTGGCAACCCTAGGTGATATGTCTCTAGAATGTCTATTGGTTTCCTCTCTTTATGCTTTCTGTATTGGGGTATTTTCTCATCTTTTAATGATAACTAGGGATGACCTTTATGTTCGGGTCGAACATTGGCTGTTCGCCCGTTTGTTGAAAAACTAACATTATGGGGCGTTTGCGCCAAATTCGAGCGGCACGGAACGCCCCATAATGCACTGCGAGATCGCAGTGCATTGCTGTATGATGATTGGCCAAAGCATGCACTATGACCCGCGTGCTTTGGCCAATCCCAGCGCCGTCAGCAAAGAAAGCCATAATTGGCCAAAGGCAGGGTGCCTTTGGCCAATTATGGCTCAGAGGGACTAAGTCCACGCCCCACACTATATAAGGCCGCCTGCACGTCAGCCCTGTGTAGTGTGTTGCTGGCGTGGACCGAAAGAGAGTGTCATTTTGATTGAGCAGGCAGGCAGGTTATTCAGTTAGCTGCAGTGTATTTAGTATATATATATATACATCCAGGCTTGTATATATATACATATTCTGTATCCAGAGTGAAGCTAGAGCTGACTGTAGGCTGTTCCCGGTGTACTTTTTCTAATATACTTCAGGCAGGCAGGTGATTCAGTTAGCTGCAGTGCATTAAATATATATGTAGCGGCCTTACCCCGTCCTCTTTAGCTAGGGGTATGTCACGCGACAGAGTGAGGTGCGCTACGGCCCATGTCCTCCCCATGGCTGTGGGTGAGGTGAAGGCCAGTACCAATCTTTTCCTCGGGCCAAATGTGTGCTGGTTAAGAGGGTCAGTCCTTCCGTGCCAGAATCTCCCTTTGCTCCCATTAACAGAGTCCATACACCCATCAAAGTCCAAACTCAGGTTTATTGCGTATCTCCACATACAGTCAAATGCAACGGCATGATACGATGGGGAAGCAGGTCGAGGCACTGTACAGGTTCCTAGTCCCTACACTCCCTGTGCTATGACGAGGGGTTGCAGGAGTCTTGATTAGAGCTCCTCCGCTGCGCTGTAGCCCCTATCAGGGGAAGATGTCCTCCAAGGGAGTTACCGAAGGCCCATCCGTCACCGGGTTGACACTGCACCGGGTCTTCGGACGGGTGACCTCCCCAGCCTCCTCACCTCAGATGCGGGTCCCCTCGCAAGGGGCGCCCTGGAGCAACTTCACCCTCGCGGGACCCAGTCGGAGTCACCGGGTCCCAGGCCTCCTCAATAGTACCTCACCCCAGGCTGAAGGTGCCTGGGATGGACTCCATCTTCATTCCGGCCAGGCCTAGGGCGCCTAGGCCGGAACCTTGAACCGCCCGCACCCAGGCCTAAGGTGCCTGGGTGCGTGAAGAGATGATCCCAGAAGAAAAAGACCTCATGGCGAGGGCGTCTCCCCCTTTTATCTCCTCCCATCGACACCACGGCGGGTTCCCCGCCCCAGCCGTACCATCTCCGCAAAGGGACAAAAAGGGTAGCACTGTGGTAGTGATTCTACCCTGAGCCAGTAGGTACACTGACACCCACTGGTCAAGGAGAATATCGCACCACCCAATCCTCCACGAATAACAAAAAGGGGTCTGAACCCTACCATAATTACACACCTGGGTCACACTACCCCCAGGTGTATCCCACTAAATTGAGGACCCCGCTACACACTCCCCCCTGTGATTTGACGCTGGTCCCCAGCGTCAGGTGCACACCCATGTCTCCCATTAACGTGGTGACATGGAGTGAACCCCAGAGGCTGTCCCCAAACTTTGAATACTGTACATGCCAAGACCTGTTCAACGGAAACGGGAAATATAAAACGATAAACTCTCATATAAAACTTCTGATTTGTACACATTTACAATCCCTCCCATTCCTAATCAAAAACCACCCCACTCTCAGCAGTCTTGATCGATGAATCTCCTGCAGAAGGGAAACAAAAGAAACAACATCCTAACAATCTGTGTCATTTGGCATGAATGGGTCTGTCAGCCGAAAAACCCATTCACTCCAATAAGTAAAGTGATGTATGTGTAACATTTTCAAACAATCGTTGAACAACACTGCCACCTGGTGACAGCGCCGCGGTCACAACACTTGCCGAAGTCTTCATTCTTCCTGCTTTCCTACTCTAACTCTATCCCCAAATGTCTCTGCCTTTTGGCACATGAAGAAAAGGGAGAACAAAAAAAAAACAACAGCTCCCAAGTCTCCAGTGAGTGAAAGAAAAGCCCAAATCAAAACAAAAGTAGGGCACAGTTCTAGGCGTCTGGGAATGTCTCTTCCAGAAAGTTTCAACAGCAACAAAATAGGAGTTCACTTCTCCTACAAGTAAAATCTTGGATCCGGCAAAAACAAGGGCTTCAGGTGTTTGTCAAATACTTCCACCGAATATTCGACGTCTTCTCCTTCTTTCCTGCAGATGAGCACCTTATCAGCATGGATATGGCGTCCCAGTCTCCAATCAGCTTTACAGTCTTTAAACTTTTTAGACACCGGCGGCGAACATGACAGGTATCGCCGGGCATGAGGCACTTTGAGTTTTTCCCACACAAACTCGTCATACCACCGTGGTCGCAAGACCTCGACTTCATACAATAAGTCCCGAGGCAAGTAGGGGTACTCCCACCCATATTCACGGGCGACTCTCTGGGAGAAAAGTCTCTGCAATCGAGCTAGAGGCGGCATCACATCTCGCTCACCTTCTCCTGGCTGTACGATGGCCTCCGGGTGCCGAGGTACCTTCACCATCTCAGGCGGCTTTGCTCTTGGTGCCCGCAATGAAGCACGCTGCATCCCCACGATCAGAGCGGGTGATGTGGTTGAATGTGGAAGGTTATTTGGAGGACTAGGCTTCCTCAATAACTCCGGGGCTTGCACCCGGAGCGTACTGTCATCTATGGACATGGGGGAGTCCTGTGGCTTACTCTGCACGGGTAGCGGGCGTCTGTCCCAGCCCTTCCGGTGAAACAGTTTGTCTATTTCTCCGTCATCCCCACAGTCCGACAGCGACTCTAGGTCGGAGGTGTCATACATCTTGGCGGGAAGGTAGTCCCTAGTGGACGGAGAACTACCCTCCCCTGCGGGCTCCACCAGATGTGAACTCCCGACACCTCCAACCACACACACAGTCCCAGCCCCTGGCTCACCTGGACCTTTTTCAGCACTGGGATGTCCAGGACTCTTCCGATCGGATCCATCCAGGTCCGGCAAGCAGCGGGGCGAAGCTCGACCACGACCACAGGAGGCCTGCACCAGGCCTATCTTCCTCTTCGGGGGTGGCAGCAGGGAGTCTGTGGTGACCGAAGCAGTGTCCTCGGATTTTTCTCTCTCAGTCTCTGGTTGGGCAGTCACTTCGCCCTGGTCAGCGCGTACGGGAACCTCCGCAGAGGCCTTGATCTCTCCCTCCGGAGTGGCGGTTCCTGTGATGCAGTTGAGGCGTAGGGCCCGGGGCCTTTCCGTGTGTGGTTCAACCTCAAAAAGGAACTCCTTGCATGCTTCGCATCGCCCAAATGGCTTTAGTTGGACCACCAGTCCCGAGCATCCGGGACAGATCACACCGAGGGCCTCCGTGTCTCTGCATGAATACAGAGCCAACTGTCCTCGGGGCCTAAGTCTTATTCCCGTGTCTGTCAGGGGAGCAGCAAACGCAGTCATCTTGAAAGGATAAGGTACCGACATCCACTGGGAGCCTGAGTTCACTCCGACCACTTGCTGCTCCATCACGCGCTGACCACGCACCGGAGTCTCCACATGTATCTCCACACGTGGCCAGACTCCTCCCACGACTTGCACACTTTCGCGGGCTTCCGCCAGCCTCCGCCCACGAATTGTACAGTCACGGGGTGCCTCGTGGCGCAGTGCAGCAAAAGTCCCCACATGTAGTTCGTCACACGGCTGGACTCCTCCCTCTTCCCGCTCTTTCTGCATGGGCCTCTCCCGGTTTTTCAGAGAAATTTCCACGACTTCGAGCACAGGGACGCACTTTGGCCAATCACATGGCCGACCTGCTCGGACCTCCTCCGGGCAGCAAAGTTCAAACACAGCCGTTCCAAACCTCAGGGTCAACACACATTTCATCCCGGACGAGCCCCCACGTGTAGCGGCCTCACCCCGTCCTCTTTAGCTAGGGGTATGTCACGTGACAGAGTGAGGTGCGCTACGGCCCATGTCATCCCCATGGCTGTGGGTGAGGTGAAGGCCAGTACCAATCTTTTCCTCGGGCCAAATGTGTGCTGGTTAAGAGGGTCAGTCCTTCCCTGCCAGAATCTCCCTTTGCTCCCATTAACAGAGTCCATACACCCATCAAAGTCCAAACTCAGGTTTATTGCGTATCTCCACATACAGTCAAATGCAACGGCATGATACGATGGGGAAGCAGGTCGAGGCACTGTACAGGTTCCTAGTCCCTACACTCCCTGTGCTATGACGAGGGGTTGCAGGAGTCTTGATTAGAGCTCCTCCGCTGCGCTGTAGCCCCTATCAGGGGAAGATGTCCTCCAAGGGAGTTACCGAAGGCCCATCCGTCACCGGGTTGACACTGCACCGGGTCTTCGGACGGGTGACCTCCCCAGCCTCCTCACCTCAGATGCGGGTCCCCTCGCAAGGGGCGCCCTGGAGCAACTTCACCCTCGCGGGACCCAGTCGGAGTCACCGGGTCCCAGGCCTCCTCAATAGTACCTCACCCCAGGCTGAAGGTGCCTGGGATGGACTCCATCTTCATTCCGGCCAGGCCTAGGGCGCCTAGGCCGGAACCTTGAACCGCCCGCACCCAGGCCTAAGGTGCCTGGGTGCGTGAAGAGATGATCCCCGAAGAAAAAGACCTCGTGGCGAGGGCGTCTCCCCCTTTTATCTCCTCCCATCGACACCACGGCGGGTTCCCCGCCCCAGCTGTACCATCTCCGCAAAGGGATAAAAAGGGTAGCACTGTGGTAGTGATTCTACCCTGAGCCAGTAGGTACACTGACACACACTGGTCAAGGAGAATATCGCACCACCCAATCCTCCACGAATAACAAAAAGGGGTCTGAACCCTAACATAATTACACACCTGGGTCACACTACCCCCAGGTGTATCCCACTAAATTGAGGACCCCGCTACATATATATATACAGTCTCCTACATATATATATCCACTGCATCCAGTCTAGCCAAGCCTATATATAGCCTAGTCCACGCCCCACACTATATAAGGCTGCCTGCACGTCGACCCTGTGTAGTGTGTTGCTGGCGTGGACCGAGAGATAGTGTCATTTAGATTGAGCAGGAAGGCAGGTTATTCAGTTAGCTGCAGTGTATTTAGTATATATATACATCCAAGCTTGTATGTGTATACATATATATATATATATATTGTGACAGCAGGAAGGTAAAGTCACCTGGTTGCATCCAGGGGGGTAGATATATTTCGCCCAGATTCAGGCTTTACGCCGACTTATACAACTAGGTGGAGAGTTGTATAAGGCTAGTGGGCTCATGGATGACTCATACCTCTAGGGAGAGTGTGGGGCGTCGTACAGACAGGGAGTTGATGAGGCCAGCTGAAGCTTGTCAGCTCATTTAGGCCTCTATAAGAACTCCCAGATTCATTAGGTGTTAGCTCATGCCTGGAACCAGACCTGTGTGGACTGTCTAGGGAGAGTGAACCCCTGTGCGGTGAGGCAAAGCCTGTGTGGCTATTTGTTTGGACTTTTACTAAACCAGGGACTTAGGGACTAGGACAGCACTAGGCTGATCCCAGTTGTTAGTTAGGAAACCTGTATGTTTAGTCAGAGGTCAACTTGACCAGGATTTATTTTGGTTATGTTTCTTTTGCTTTGCTGTGTTTTGTCACTGTAAATAGAAAATAAACCGCACCTTTTTTTGATTTTGAAAACCACAACCTCCGTTTGCTGGGCCTGTTTTGTGTGGGGAGCCCATCCCGGGGGTCACACACACCCGCTGCCGAGCTAACCCCCTCACAGTTGGTGGAGAATGCGGGCAGTTTTTTTTAAGCCAGCATGGAGGAGATACTGAAGCAGCTGGCTCTAGCAAATGCCAATCAACAGCAGACAAATGCAGGTTTGCAAAGGAGCCTTGCAGCCCAGCAGCAGACAAACGCAACTTTGCAACAGAGTCTGGAGGCTCAGCAACGAGCCCAGCAGCAATCTGAGGCCCGCTTCATAGACCTGTTGCAGAAGCAAGAGCAGAGACTACAACAACAGATGGAAGCAGTAATGCAGCAACGTCCGCAGACCAGTGAGGAAAGCCGTCCCACTAATACCGCGTCCTTTGGGGTGAGTCGTTTATTGACAAAAATGACTGGAGAGGATGATCCAGAGGTATTTTTGACCACATTTGAAAGGACCGCTGAAAGAGAAAAGTGGCCTGAGGAGCAGTGGGCTGGACTGGTGGCTCCTCTGTTAACTGGTGAATCGCAGAAAGCTTACTATGACCTAGAGCCTAACCAAGCAAAAGACTATGTGATGCTAAAAGCTGAAATATTGGCAAGGCTGGGTGTCACCCAGGCTGTCCGGGCTCAGCGTGTGCATAACTGGACTTTCCAGCTTGGAAAACCCCCCAGGTCTCAAATGTATGATCTCATTCACCTGAGCAGAAAGTGGCTACAGCCAGAGACTTTGTCCGCACCAAAGATTGTGGAACGTGTTGTAATGGATCGGTTTTTGAGAGCTCTTCCTACTGCCATCCAAAAGTGGGTAAGCCATGGAGACCCAGAGACGGCCGATGGTCTTGTGGATCGTGTGGAGAAATACTTGGCTACAGAGAACCTGACGGCCTCTTCCAGAGACACTCGGACTTTCCACCCTAAGACCAGACCATCCCCAGGGGCGGATAAGAGGATTCCAAGGGGTGAGGGTGGAGAGAGTGAGAGGGTGGGAGCTCTACCCCAAGTTTGGCGAGAACAGCCTGGGAAATCAGCGGCTCAAGAGGCGGCAAGAAGGATCGTTTGCTACCGCTGCCGGCAAGCGGGACATATTGCAGCCAATTGCCCGGTTGTGGAGGAACCCATGCAGTGTGACTTTCTGACGGGCAGACGTCAGTCGCTGTGTGCGACAGTCGCATGCACTGCCATTCGAGGAACTGAGAAACATTTATGCAAAATGTGTGTTAATGGTAGAAATGTTGTGGTATTGCTGGATTCAGGTAGCCTTGTGACCCTGATAAAGGCTGAGTTAGTTAAAACAGAGGTCTCTGGGAATAGCAAGGTAGCTGTTATTTGTGTGCATGGGGACACCCGAGAGTATCCAGTGACTACAGTGTGTTTCGAGACCCCCAAAGGTACCCTCTCTCATCCAGTGGGCTTAGTATCTCAGTTACCGCATGACGCCATTGTGGGAAGGGATTTTCCGAAGTTCTGGGAACTGTGGGATGATCCTGAGCCCCTCACTGGTGCCCCTATGTACCAGGAATGTGATAGCCAGAACTCCCCTGAGAGTGGTGAGGACTCTCCGGAATTTCCCTTATCAGTATTGGCAGGGGAGACTCAAGAAACTGGAGAGGAGCCCACCTCCTCAGACGAAAACCTACCGTCTGTGGAGTTTTCTGATCTTGAGGTTCACAGGGAAAACTTTGCCACAGAACAGTTGAAAGACCCCGCCCTAATAAAGGCACGGGAAAACGTAGTGAAAATAGATGGTGAGTTAGTGAACCCAGATAATACCTGCACTTACCCATACTTCAGCGTAGAGAAGGACCTACTGTATCGGGTGGCAAAAAGGGCAGAAGAAACCGTTGAGCAGCTTGTGGTGCCCAAACCTTACAGGAAGTTGGTGTTGGAGTTGGCCCATGGGCACATTCTTGGAGGTCATCTGGGGACAGAGAAAACCCGAGAGAGGGTATTACAGAGATTCTATTGGCCGGGGGTGATGAAGGACGTAGAAAATTATTGTTCCTCCTGCCCTGTGTGTCAGAGGTTGGCCCCGATGCCACATTTCCGTAGCCCGCTGGTCCCTCTACCCATCATTGAGGTCCCGTTTGAGAGGATCGCCATGGATTTGGTAGGTCCTATAATCAAGTCCGCTAGGGGGCACCAGTACATATTAGTTATAATGGACTATGCCACCCGTTATCCAGAAGCGATCCCTCTCCGAAATACCTCGGCCAAAACCATAGCCAAAGAGCTATCTCTTGTTTTTAGCCGGGTGGGTATTTGTAAAGAACTGCTTACGGACCAAGGTACACCCTTTATGTCCCGGGTTATGAAAGAGCTGTGTAAATTGTTCAAAGTGACGCAATTGCGTACGTCTGTGTATCACCCCCAAACCGATGGGCTGGTTGAAAGATTCAACAAAACCCTAAAACAAATGTTGAAGAAAGTGGTGGATAGAGATGGAAAGGATTGGGACTGTTTACTTCCTTATTTGATGTTTGCTATTAGGGAGGTGCCCCAATCCTCTACGGGATTCTCCCCCTTTGAGTTACTGTATGGGAGACACCCAAGAGGGCTGTTGGATATTGCCAAGGAAACTTGGGAAAGTGAGAGTTCTCCCCACAGGAGTGTGATTGAGCATGTCGCCCTGATGCAAGATCGAATTGCACAGGTAATGCCCATCGTGAAGGAACATTTGGCCCAAGCGCAGTTGGCACAGCAGAGAGTGTACAACCGTGGAGCCAAGACCCGTACCTTTTCCCCGGGGGATAGGATATTGGTACTTGTCCCTACGGTTGAAAGTAAATTCCTTGCCAAATGGCAAGGCCCCTACGAGATAATGGAAAAAGTGAGCGAAGTGAATTACAAGGTCAGACAACCAGGAAGGCGAAAGCCCGAACAGATCTATCACGTTAATCTGTTGAAAGCCTGGAGGGATAGAGAGTCCCTAGTCGCAGACACTTGGTCACCAGCTCAAACTGGTTGCGGGATTCCTGAGGTTGGAATAGCAGCCACCTTGTCACAACCCCAACAACAGGAGGTTAAGGAGTTTGTGCTTCGCAACAAGGAGGTATTCTCTGAGCTGCCAGGACAAACATCTGGGGTAGAGCATGACATCATTACCCCGCCCGGTGAAAGGGTGAAGTTAAAACCCTATCGGATCCCAGAGGCTCGACGGGAGGCAATACGGGAGGAAGTACAGAAAATGCTGAACTTAGGGGTGATAGAGGAGTCCCAAAGTGATTGGTCTAGTCCCATCGTGTTGGTGCCTAAACCGGATGGGAGCTGGCGATTTTGTAACGATTTTCGTCAGTTGAACAAAGTTACAAAATTTGACACCTACCCCATGCCACGTATAGATGAGTTGATCGACCGGCTGGGAACAGCCCGATACATGACGACTCTTGACCTCACAAAAGGGTATTGGCAAATCCCCCTGGCCAAGTCGGCCAAAGAGAAAACCGCATTTGTAACCCCAGACGGGGCGTTCCAATATAAAAGAATGCCGTTCGGGTTACAGAATGCGCCGGCCACATTCCAGCGGAAAATGGACCAGATGCTGAGGCCCCATCGGAAGTATGCTGCGGCTTACCTGGATGACGTAATTGTCCATAGCACAGATTGGGCCTCACATCTGCCAAAAGTGCAAGCAGTCCTGGACTCTGTTCGGGAAGCGGGGTTTACGGCTAACCCCAAGAAGTGTACCATTGGGCAGGAGGAGGCCAAATATCTTGGGTACACCATTGGGAGGGGAGTAATAAAACCCCAACTCAACAAAGTCGAGGCCATCCAGAGTTGGCCACGTCCCAACAGCAAGAAGCAGGTACGAGCCTTTCTGGGAATCGCTGGGTATTATCGGCGATTCATTCCCCACTTTGCTTCTAAGGCTGTGCCCCTAACCAACCTGACGAAGGGGAAAGGGTCGGTCATGATTAAATGGACCCCCGAGGCTGAGGCAGCATTCCAATTCTTGAAACAAGCCTTATGTAGCCAGCCAGTGTTGTACTCACCCGACTTCTCTAAAGACTTTGTCGTACAAAGTGATGCGTCAGATGTGGGGTTAGGAGCAGTATTGTCCCAGGTCTGGAACGGGGAAGAGCACCCAGTCATTTACCTCAGCAGGAAGTTGAAGTCCCATGAGGTAAATTACGCCACCGTTGAAAAGGAGTGTTTAGCGGTGAAGTGGGCTCTAGATTCCCTTCGGTACTACCTGCTAGGTAGGCACTTTGACATGGTTACGGATCACGCTCCGTTAAAGTGGATGGCTCAAAACAAGGAAACAAATAGAAGAGTGAATAGGTGGTTCCTGGCCCTCCAGGAATTCAACTTCACAGTAAAGCATCGCCCTGGCGTTCAAATGGGGAATGTGGATGCTTTGTCTCGAGTACATGAATGCCTGATTGCTGGTGTTCCAACCCCGAGGTTAAAACAAGAGGGGGGGGTATGTGACAGCAGGAAGGTAAAGTCACCTGGTTGCATCCAGGGGGGTAGATATATTTCGCCCAGATTCAGGCTTTACGCCGACTTATACAACTAGGTGGAGAGTTGTATAAGGCTAGTGGGCTCATGGATGACTCATACCTCTAGGGAGAGTGTGGGGCGTCGTACAGACAGGGAGTTGATGAGGCCAGCTGAAGCTTGTCAGCTCATTTAGGCCTCTATAAGAACTCCCAGATTCATTAGGTGTTAGCTCATGCCTGGAACCAGACCTGTGTGGACTGTCTAGGGAGAGTGAACCCCTGTGCGGTGAGGCAAAGCCTGTGTGGCTATTTGTTTGGACTTTTACTAAACCAGGGACTTAGGGACTAGGACAGCACTAGGCTGATCCCAGTTGTTAGTTAGGAAACCTGTATGTTTAGTCAGAGGTCAACTTGACCAGGATTTATTTTGGTTATGTTTCTTTTGCTTTGCTGTGTTTTGTCACTGTAAATAGAAAATAAACCGCACCTTTTTTTGATTTTGAAAACCACAACCTCCGTTTGCTGGGCCTGTTTTGTGTGGGGAGCCCATCCCGGGGGTCACACACACCCGCTGCCGAGCTAACCCCCTCACAATATATATATATATATATATATATATATATATATATATATATATATATATATTAGGGCTGTTACTGATTAAATTTTTTGTGTTCGATTAATCAATTTTTTTTTAATCGATTAATCGACTAATTTCGATTAAATATAACGCACATACAGATCCAACTACTTTTAGCTGATCTCCTTGCAGACCAATTCCCAGTGCAGCTACCAACCACTGGAAAAATGGATAGCAGGATACAAAAAACACACAAAAGGCAGTGCTCGATGGGAATAGCATTAAAACTTTTATAGTCTTCAAGTAGGTAACAAAATAAATATTGCACTGGAGATAAAATCGATGTAGCTACATAAACTGTAAAAATGGTGCGAGTAATACCAAATGGTAGCAAAAGCAGTCATAAAAACATGTAGCTAAGTATGATACTGGTATAAAAATGTGTACAACAATACCACTTCTGAATCCAGATGAGGAAGGGCTAACATCAGTCCTTCGGCATGTAGACGTCCCGTGAAGAGAACTATCACAACTCCCAGTGGATGGCTGTAGAATCCCATGTTGATAGAGGGAAGTGTAACAGGCCTTGCGTGTGGCAGATAGTAAGGTCCCGCCGGCATGCAGATATGAAGGCACAGCAAAGGAGCCCTTCAGATGGACACGGCAAGCCCCGCCGGTTTCCGTGGCATCACCGGATTTCCGACGGAACTCCCCTGAAGACCCGGAAGCCGGCGGAGAGGTGAGTACGGATCAAAAGAATTTTGATCGATCAAAAAACTTAATCGATTAATCGAGGAATTAATAGTTAATTTCCACAGCCCTAATATATATATATATATATATATATATATATATATATATACACTGTATCCAGTGTAGCTAGATCTGACTGCAGGCCGTTCCTGGTGTACTTTTTCTAATATACTTCAGGCAGGCAGGTGATTCAGTTAGCTGCAGTGCATTTAATATATACAGTGGGTACGGAAACTTTCAGACCCCCTTAAATTTTTCACTCTTTGTTATATTGCAGCCATTTGCTTAAATCATTTAAGTTAATTTTTTTCCTCATTAATGTACATACAGCACCCCATATTACATAGTTACATAGTTAGTCAGGTTGAAAAAAGACGCAAGTCCATCCAGTTCAACCATAAAAATAAATAAATAAAAATAAAAAATATCGTACAATCCCAAATACCCAATTCTATACCCACAGTTGATCCAGAGGAAGGCAAAAAAAAACAGCAGAGCATGATCCAATTTGCTACAGCAGGGGAAAAATCCCTCCCTGATCCCCCGAGGGGCAATCACATATTCCCCGGATCAACTTTACCTATAAATGTCAGTACCCAGTTATATTATGTACATTTAAGAAAGAATCCAGGCCCTTCTTAAAGCAATCTACTGAGCTGGCCAGAACCACCTCTGCAGGGAGTCTATTCCATATTTTCACAGCTCTTACTGTGAAGAAAACTTTCCGTATTTAGAGGTGAAATCTCTTTTCCTCTAAACACAAAGAGTGCCCCCTTGTCCTTTGTGTTGACCGTAAAGTGAATAACTCAACACCAAGTTCACAATATGGACCCCTTATATATTTGTACATGTTAATCATATCACCCCTTAATCTCCTCTTCTCAAGAGTGAATAAATTCAGTTCCTCTAATCTTTCCTCATAGCTGAGCTCCTCCATGCCTCCTATCAGTTTGGTTGCCCTTGTCTGCACTTTCTCCAGTTCCCCAATATCCTTTTTGAGAACTGGGGCCCAAAACTGAACTGCATATTCCAGATGAGGTCTTACTAATGATTTGTACAGGGACAAAATGATATCTCTCTCTCTGGAGTCCATACATCTCTTAATACAATAAAAGAACTTTGCTCGCTTTGGAAACCGCAGCTTGGCATTGCATGCCATTATTGAGCTTATGATCTACCAAAACCTCCAGATCCTTCTTCACTACGGATCCCCCCACTGGTACTCGTCCTAGTATGTATGATGCATTCATATTCTTAGCCCCCAAGTGCATAATTTTACATTTATCAACATTAAACCTCATCTGCCACATAGTCGCCCAATTAGACAGAGCATAGAGGTTGACTTGTAAATTGGAGACATCCTGTAAGGACGTTATTCCACTGCATAGCTTAGTGTCATCTGCAAAGACAAAAAAGTTACTTTTGATCTCAGACCCAATATCATTTATAAAGATATTAAAAAGTAAGGGTCCCAACACGAAACCTTGGGGTACTCCACTGATAACCTTGGACCATTCAGAGTAAGAATCATTAACCACGACTCTCTGAATTCTGTCTTTTAGCCAGTTTTCTATCCATTTACAAACTGATATTTCCAATCCTGTAGACTTTACCTTATACATGAGCCGTGTGTGGGGAACTGTATTGAACGCTTTTGCAAAATCCAAGTATACCACGTCCACAGCCACCCCTCTGTCCAAGGTTTTACTTACCTCTTCATAAAAAGAAATCAGGTTTGTCAGACAACTTCTGTCTTTCATGAATCCATGCTGTCTGTTGCTTAAAATATTTTTTTCCAGCAAGAACTCATCTATGTGGTCTTTTGTTAATCTCTCCAGTATCTTCCCAACTATAGAAGTTAAACTAACAAGTCTATAGTTACTTGGTAAAGACTTTGTTCCCTTTTTAAATATAGGCACTACATTGGCCCTGCGCCAATCCAGTGCTACTATTCCTGTCATTAATGAGTCCCTAAAAATTAGATACAATGGCTTTGAAATTACAGAGCTCAATTCTTTTAGGATCCGTGGGTGTATGCCATCTGGTCCAGGTGCTTTATCCACCTTTATTCTGTTCAAATATTTCTGAACCATATCACCTTTGAGCCATTGTGGATTTGGGGCTGTGTCACTACCACCCCCATTTTGGACATGAGCTCCCCCATGCTCCTTTGTATACACAGAGCTGAAGAAAGTATTTAATAAATTAGCCTTCTCTTTGTCCCCAGTCACCCACTCTAGATTATTTTGTAAAGGGCCTACATGCTCATACTTCACCTTTTTACTATTAATATATTTGAAGAATTTTTGGGGGTTTGTCCAACTATCTTTTGCAATCTGTCGTTCATTTTGAATTTTTGCATCCTTGATTTCCTTTTTACATATTCTGTTATATTCTTTGTAACATTTAAATGACACTAGTGTTCCTTCATTTTTATATTTTTTAAAAGCTCTTTTCTTATAGTTTATAGCTTTTTTAACTTTGGCCGTGAGCCACATAGGTTTTATATTTAGCCTTTTAAACGTATTGCCCATGGGAATATACTCTGCAGTGAGTTCACAAACAGTCTATTGACAGAAAAACACAGAATTGTTGAAATTTTTGCAGATTTATTAAAAAAGAAAAACTGAAATATCACATGATCCTAAGTATTCAGACCCTTTGCTCAGTATTTAGTAGAAGCACCCTTTTGATCTAATACAGCCATGAGTCTTTTTGGAAAAGATGCAACAAGTTTTTCACACCTGGATTTGGGGATCCTCTGCCATTCCTCCTTGAAGATCCTCTCCAGTTCTGTCAGGTTAGATGGTAAACGTTGGTGGACAGCCATTTTTAGGTCTCTCCAGAGATGCTCAATTGCGTTTAAGTCAGGGCTCTGGCTGGGTCATTCAAGAACAGTCACGGAGTTGTTGTGAAGCCACTCCTTCGTTATTTTAGCTGTGTGCTTAGGGTCATTTTCTTGTTGGAAGGTAAACCTTCGGCCCAGTCTGAGGTCCTGAGCACTCTGGAGAAGGTTTTCATCCAGGATATCCCTGTACTTGGCCGCATTCATCTTTCCCTCGATTGCAACCCGTCGTCCAGTCCCTGCAGATGAAAAACACCCCCACAGCATGATGCTGCCACCACCATGCTTCACTGTTGGAACTGTATTGGACAGGTGATGAGCAGTGCCTGGTTTTCTCCACACATACCGCTTAGAATTAAGGCCAAAAAGTTCTACCTTGATCTTATCAGACCAGAGAATCTTATTTATCACCATCTTGGAGTCCTTCAGGTGTTTATTAGCAAACTCCATGCAGGCTTTCATGTGTCTTGCACTGAGGAGAGTCTTCCGTCGGGCCACTCTGCAATAAAGCCCCGACTGGTGGAGGGCTGCAGTGATGGTTGACTTTCTACAACTTTGTCCCATCTCCCGACTGCATCTCTGGAGCTCAGCCACAGTGATCTTTGGGTTCTTCTTTACCTCTCTCACCAAGGCTCTTCTCTCCCGATAGCTCAGTTTGGCCAGACGGCCAGCTCTAGGAAGGGTTCTGGTCGTCCCAAACGTCTTCCATTTAAGGATTGTGAAGGCCACTGTGCTCTTAGGAACCTTAAGTGCAGCAGAATTTTTTTTGTAACCTTGGCCAGATCTGTGCTTTGCCACAATTCTGTCTCTGAGCTCTTCAGGCAGTTCCTTTGACCTCATGATTCTCATTTGCTCTGACATGCATTGTGAGCTGTAAGGTCTTATATACACAGGTGTGTGGCTTTCCTAATCAAGTCTAATCAGTATAATCAAACACAGCTGGACTCAAATGAAGGTGTGTAGAACCATCTCAAGGATGATCAGAAGAAATGGACAGCACCTGAGTTAATTATATGAGTGTCACAGCAAAGGGTCTGAATACTTAGGACCATGTGAGATTTCAGTTTTTCTTTTTTAATAAATCTGCAAAAATGTCAACAATTCTGTGTTTTTCTGTCAATATGGCGTGCTGTGTGTACATTAATGAGGAAAAAAAAAGAACTTAAATGATTTTAGCAAATGGCTGCAATAAAACAAAGAATGAAAAATTTAAGGGGGTCTGAATACTTTCCGTACCCACTGTATATACAGTCTCGTATGTATATATATATATATATATATATATATATATATATATCCACTGCATCCAGTGTAGCTAGATCTGTCTGCAGGCCGTTCCTGGTGTACTTTTTCTAATATATTTCAGGCAGGTGATTCAGTTAGCTGCAGTGCATTTAATATACAGTATATATACAGTCTTGTATATACATATATATATATATATATATATATATATATATATATATATCCACTGCATCCAGTGTAGCTAGATCTGACTGCAGGCCATTCCTGGTGTACTTTTTCTAATATACTTTCAGGCAGGCAGGTGATTCAGTGAGCTGCAGTGCATTATATATATATATATATATATATATATATATATATATATACAGTCTTGTACATATATATATCCACTGCATCCAGTCTAGCCAAGCCTATATCTGACTGCAGGCCATTCCTGGTGTACTTTTTCAAATATACTTCAGGCAGGCAGGCAGGTGATTCAGTGAGCTGCAGTGCATTCAATATATATATATATATATACAGTCTCCTACATTTATATATCCACTGCATCCAGTCTAGCCAAGCCTATATCTGACTGCAGGCCATTCCTGGTGTACTTTTTCAAATATACTTCAGGCAGGCAGGCAGGTGATTCAGTGAGCTGCAGTGCATTCAATATATATATATATATACAGTCTCCTACATTTATATATCCACTGCATCCAGTCTAGCCAAGCCTATATCTGACTGCAGGCCATTCCTGGTGTACTTTTTTAAACATACTTCAGGCAGGCAGGTGATTCAGTGAGCTGCAGTGCATTAAATATATACAGTATATACAGTCTTGTGGATATATATATTCACTGCATCCAGTCTAGCCAAGCCTATATCTGACTGCAGGCCATTCCTGGTGTACTTTTTCAAATATACTTCAGGCAGGCAGGTGATTCAGTGAGCTGCAGTGCATTAAATATGTGTAGCACCCATCCCAATTTATGGGACGCTCTATGTGTAAATTTAGGGGTGGTCCGAGCCAATAGTTGGGTTCGGACCTGTTGATTGGAACAAATTGTGCTTCTGCTCTGGGTGCGATACTGCCTGGCAGTACAGTTCCCTGTTGCCTGGGGGTGGCGCTGTCACTTCAGGCTCAGGTTGAACCACAGGAGGTATCGCAGCACTATTGGGTGTCCTCTCTCGGCAGCGGTGCAGTGGGCATGGTCGGTCCGCTGTGCCTGCTGGAAGGGGGTACTTAAGGGACGGACACCATCAGGCAGGGTGGTTGGTTGGACTCCAGGGGACCCCCTTGGTCCTGGAGGACGTGTGGCACATACCCCACCTGCGTGGCCATCATGGCCAGGGGGTGCCTGCCTGTGCTTCAGTCTCGGGCACCTTCAGCCCGAGGCTGCATCGCTTTTTGGTAGGCCTGGCTCAGCTGGCTGAGGCCTACACCTTACGGAGGGATCCCAGGCTGCTCACCATTTGGGAGCCCAACTTTGGGAAAAGGAGTCCAGGGGAGGACCGGTCCCGGCGGAGATAGCGATGGTACTGCTATCTCGGGGAGAGGCCTGGAGGCTTACCTAAAGAGGGATCTGCCATCTTTATTGTGGAGGTTCAGGACAGTAATCATTCCTGTGGCAGAGGAAATTTCCTAATCGCATCTTATAAAAAGGAAAGAAAAGCTTTAACCCGTGCTCCACTCCGGTTGCTAGGACCGCTCTTAAAGGGACTATCCGGGTGAGTTATACCCACTCAGGCTTGAGTGGCGACAAAAGTGTTCTTTGAGTGTTGTGTGCCTGAACCTTCCCCAACTCTGTCGTTTCTACTATCTCTCTCTTCCAAGTTTTACCTCAAGAAAAGAATAAAACCTTGCTGCTTAGGTTTTACACCTGTGTGGACATTGACTTTATTACAAAGGGACTTTCGCCTAGACAACGGAGACCAGGGATCCACTCTGGAGAGGTAACTCGCCGCAAGGCCCAAAATATCTAACACCGTTCGCCTCTCCATACATGGAGTTGGATACCGGGCAAGTAGCAGGTGTGCCTTACTGCAAATGGATGAAGCGGAAGGGTCTGTGTGCTACGTATATATATACAGTCTCGTACATATATATATCCACTGCATCCAGTCTAGCCAAGCCTATATCTGATTGCAGGCTATTCCTGGTGTACTTTTTCAAATATACTTCAGGCAGGCAGGTGATTCAGTGAGCTGCAGTGCATTAAATATATATATATATACAGTCTCGTACATATATATATCCACTGCATCCAGTGCAGCCAAGCCTATATCTGACTGCAGGCCATTCCTGGTGTATAGTGATGAGCCGAACACCCCCGGGTTCGGTTCGCACCAGAACCCGCGAACGGACCGAAAGTTCGAACGAACATTAGAACCCTATTAAATACAATGGATGCGAACGTTCGAATTCTAAAGTGCTAATTATAACAACTATTATGCATGTTATTGTCATAAATAGGGTTTGGGAACCCGGGTTGTGCACCAGGGGACATGTATCAATGCAAAAAGAAGTTTTAAAAACGGTCGTTTTTCGGGAGCAGTCATTTTAATGATGCATAAAGTGAAAAAAAAAAGTCAAATATTCCTTTAAATATCGTACCTGGGGGGTGTCTAAAGTATGCCTGTGAAGTGCCACGTGTTTCCCGTGTTTAGAACTGTCCCTGCACAAAATGACACTTCTAAAGGAAAAAAAAGCCATTTAAAACTGCTTGCGGCTTTAATGTAATGTCTGGTCCCGGTAATATGGATGAAATTCTTTAAGAAAAATGGCATAGCTACCCCATGACCCCCCCCCCTACCCCAGACCATTACCAGCCCCTTTGGGTCTTGTATGGATATTAAGGGGAACCCCGCACATAAAATAAAAAAGGCCCTATATACTCTGAACAGCCGTATACAGGCGGTGCATACAAGACAGGGACTGTAGGTTTGTTCTTATGTAGAATCTGTTTGTAATTTTGAACAGGTACATTGTTGAAGTGTAGCTCCAGCCCAAAAATCTATTTTTAAACTTTTTGGGAAACATAGGTAAGGGTTATCACCCCTGTAACATTTGTTTTGCTGTCTGTGCCCCTGTTCAGAACATTTCACCTCACTTTCCGTCCCAATGACAACTGTTTTTGAAATGTGGTGTTTTTCTTGAAACAAGGATTGCTGATAAAGCATCAGTACAGATGAGACCCCTTTCTCCCATATTTATTCTTACAGGAGAGAATTTTCCTTTCTAGGGGTAGATTTCCTCTCACTTCCTGTTGTCTTCTTTCGTTTGCAAGTAGGAGTCGTTTGTAAGTTGGATGTTTGAAAGTAGGGACCTGCCGTATATACTCTGCAGAAATAGGCCCCTTAGTTGTTGGTGTTGGCACAACACTGTAAGCACTCAGTTACTCTTGGTTGGTGCTGGAACGCCCTGCTGTCAACTATTATATCAGGAATTTTAATTACATATAATTGTTGAACAGTGGTAGTAAAAATTGGGGCTTTGATGGTGGTGCTGGTGCCACAACACTGTAAGCCCTGACAGTTACTCTTGGTGGGTGCAGCAATGGGCCCTGCTGTGAATTATTAGATCAAGAATTGTAATTACATGCCCCTTTTGAACAGGGGCTGAAAAATTGGGCCTTTCGTGGTGGTGGTGGTGGTGGCGTTGCCACAAGACTGTAAGCCCTCAGAGTTACTCTTGGTGGGTGCAGCAATGGACCCTGC
This sequence comes from Rana muscosa, assembly GCA_029206835.1. Taxonomy (NCBI): domain Eukaryota; kingdom Metazoa; phylum Chordata; class Amphibia; order Anura; family Ranidae; genus Rana; species Rana muscosa. Next base: position 239,746,796 of record CM055124.1, read on the forward strand.
TGTGAATTATTAGATCAAGAATTGTAATTGCATGCCCCTGTTGAACAGGGGCTGAAAAATTGGGCCTTAGGCACTGGTGGCACAACACTACAACCCCTCACAGATACTGTACTTGGAGCACAGCAATGAGCCCTGTTGCAAAGTATTGCTTCAAAAATTGTAATGACACGCCCCTGTTAAACAGGGGCTGAAAAATTGGGCCTTAGGCACTGGTGCCACAACACTCCAACCCCTCACAGATACTGTACTTGGAGCACAGCAATGAGCCCTATGGCAAATTATTGCTAAAAAAATTGTAATTACACGCCCCTGTAAAACAGGGGCTGAAAAATTGGGCCTTAGCCACTGGTGGCGGCACCCATAAACAAAAATGATCTTCCAAGCTATCATCATCAATCGTATCATTGAGGACTCGGAGGAGGAGGATAGCCAGTCAACATAACAGCACAGGCACTCAGCATCAGCATCAGTCTTGAAGGGATGTGACATGTTAAAATCAATTAGTCTGTTATATCAGCATCAGGTGTGTGGTAGCTGGTGGTGATCCAAGACTGGTTCATCTTGATGAAAGTCAGTCGATCAACCGAGTCGGTGGACAGGCGCACCCTGTGATCCGTGACAAATCCTCCAGCAGCACTGAATGTGCGTTCCGAAAGAACGCTGGATGCAGGACAGGCCAGTAGCTCAATTGCATACTGTGCAAGCTCTGGCCAGTGATCCATCCTCAAGACCCAGTAAGCCAGAGGATTTTCGGTGGGGAAGGTGTCCAAGTCTGACCTTGCCCCTAGATATTCCTGCACCATGTTTATCAGACGCTGGCGATGGTTGCTGGAACCGATCATACTTTGGGGCTGCGGACTAAAGAATTGTCTGAACGCATCGGTCAGACGGCCACCTTCCCCACCGCTCCTTCTTTGACTGGCCGAAGCCTCAGCAACTCGTTGTCCAGGACCAGGAGTTTGTAACCTCCCAGTCTCTGGGAACGCGTTGCACAGACCTTTCTGCAAGGCCTCCCGGAGTTGTCTCATCCTCTGCTCCCTCTGCGACGGTAACATAAGGTCCGCAACCTTACCCTTGTACCGTGGATCAAGGAGAGTGGCCAGCCAGTAATGGTCCCTCTCCTTGATCCGAAGAATACGAGGATCCTTCCGCAGACTTTGCAGGATCAGGGAGGCCATGCAGCGTAGGTTTGCTGAGGCATTCGCTCCGGAGTCCTCTGGGTCACTAAGGACGACATGATCCGCAGCCACCTCCTCCCAGCCACGTACAAGTCCACTGGTTTCTTGGGACTGTAAATCATCCCTAAAAGACTGCTGCTGATGATGCTGAGTGCCAGCCTCCACCTCCATGCTGACACAATCCTCCTCCTCCTCCTCCTCCTCCTCTTCCTGTGCGATGGGTGGGACAGAAGGAACACTGTCTGGGTAAAGGGGGCCTTGAGAGGCAAGGAAGTCCTCCTCTTCCTGCCTCTGTTCTGCCTCAAGTGCCCTGTCCATTATTCCACGCAGCGTGTGCTCCAACAGGTGGACAAGAGGTACAGTGTCACTGATGCATGCACTGTCACTGCTCACCATCCTCGTGGCCTCCTCAAATGGTGCCAGGACAGTGCATGCATCCCTGATCATGCCCCACTGGCGTGGAGAAAAAAAACCAAGCTCCCCTGACCCTGTCCTGGTGCCGTAGTCGCACAGGTACTCATTGATGGCCCTCTGCTGCGTGTGCAGCCGCTGCAGCATGGCCAACGTTGAGTTCCACCTGGTGGGCATGTCACATATAAGGCGGTTCTTGGGCAGGTTCAACTCCTTTTGCAGCTCAGCCAGGCGAGCACTGGCATTATAAGATCTGCGGAAATGCACACAGACTTTCCTGGCCTGCCTCAGGACATCCTGTAAGCCCGGGTACCTGCCCAAGAACCGCTGCACCACCAGGTTAAGGACGTGAGCCACACAGGGCACATGGGTCAGTTGTCCCTGTCGGAGGGCGGAGAGGAGGTTGGTGCCATTGTCGCAAACCACCATTCCTGGCTTAAGCTGGCGTGGCGTCAACCACCTCTCGGCCTGGCCCTGCAGAGCAGACAGGACCTCTGCCCCAGTGTGGCTTCTGTCCCCCAAACACACCAGCGCAAGCACGGCATGGCATCTTTTTGCCTGCGTACTTGCGTAGCCCCGTGAACGGCTACGGAGCACCGCTGGTTCATAGGACAAACCACAGGAAGAGGCCATGGAGGAAGAAGAAGAGGAGGGGGTGGAGGAGAGAGGTGTGTCACAACCAGTAGTAGCATTTTGGAGGCGTGGCGGTGGGACAACCTCCAACACTACTGCACCTTGTCCTGCATCCTTCCCAGCTGCCAAAAGAGTGACCCAATGGGCGGTGAAAGAAAGGTAACGTCCCTGTCCATGTCTGCTGGACCATGAGTCAGCGGTAATATGCACCTTACCGCTGACCGCCCTGTCCAGCGAGGCCAAGACATTGCCTTCCACATGCCGGTAGAGAGCCGGAATAGCCTTCCGTGAGAAAAAGTGGCGTTTGGGAACCTGCCACTGAGGAACCGCACATTGCACAAACTCACGGAAGGGGGCCGAGTCTACCAACTGAAAAGGCAGCAGTTGAAGCGCTAGCAATTTAGCCAAGCTAGCATTCAACCGCTGGGCATGTGGATGGCTGGGAGTGAACTTCTTTCGACGGTCCAGCAGCTGGGGCAGGGAAATGTGCCTGCTAGAATCGGACGTCGGTGTACTGCTAGCAGAGTGGCCGCAAGTACTTGGCTGTGACACACCTAATTCTACACCTTCATTCCTCTCAGTGCATGTTTCAGAGAGGACTGAAGTTATAGTGGGGTTGGAGATCCCAGCTGATGCGGTGCAAGGAGAGGTCCGCTTTGTTCTTTGGTGTGGGTCTTTGAGGTAGGCTTGCCAACGAGCTGCATGGCAGGTCAACATATGTCTGGTCAGGCATGTGGTACCCAAGCGGCTGATGTTTTGGCCACGCGATATACGCTTGAGACATATGTTGCAAACAGCAGCTGTGCGATCTGATGCACTAGCCTCAAAAAAGGCCCACACCAAAGAACTTTTTGAATGACGGGCAGAGGCAGCGCCCTGCACAGGCGGAGCTCTGCGGTGTGATTCCGTCGGTGTACTGCCCTTACGCTGGCCACCAAAGGGCATCCTGCCTCGTTGGAGATGTGCCTCCTCCTCATCCTCCTCCTCCTCCTCTCTCCTATTAGGCACCCACGTGGAGTCAGTGACCTCATCATCACCTCCCTCCTCATCACTGGAGGCAATCTGGCAGTATGCTGCAGCTGCTGGAACATGACTGCCAGATTGGTGTCCTTCTTGAGCATCCCCTCTGTCTGCTCTCACGCTACTGCCTTCCTCTAGCTGGGTTTCATCATCAGACCCTTCGAAACGCTGGGCATCCTCCTGGAGCATGTACCCAACACTGTGCTGAAACAGTTCGGGGGACTCCTCAGGAGGAGGACATGGTGGGTCTAGGGAAGGAGTGACTGATGATGAGTCTGACATTGATACCAGGGAAGAGGACGCTTTGGCAGCTGCTTTTCCAGTACCCTGAGCCTGGGTGAGAGAGGATGAGGAGGAGGAGGAGGGCTTGGTCATCCACTCTACCAAGTCTTCGGCATGATGTGGCTCAACATGTCCAGCTGCCGAAAAGAAGGACAAGCGTGTCCCATGGCCATGTGCTGATGACAATGCACCGCGTCCACGACCAGCACTGTTGCCCCCAGACACAGAGCCTGCTTGCCCTCTTTTATTGCCTCCTGACTGTCTGCCTCTCCTTGTTTGCCTTCCAGACATTCTAATAGATGGCCTGCAGGGAGATGGGAAAAAAGCAATAAGGGCTACCTTCAGGTGTCCTTCTCTGTCCCTTGAAACAAGGACTTTGACAGTGAAAGAAACTGACACACTCTCCCTACCTACAGTTTTCTGTCCCTAGAAAAAAAAAATTTTTAAAGCACAATTTAGCACAAGGAGAATTCACTCACTGTCCTTCCAGGTCCCTGGAAACAAGGACTTTGACAGTGAAAGAAACTGACACACTCTCCCTACCTACAGTTTTCTGTCCCTAGAAAAAATGTTTTTTTTAAGCACAATTTAGCACAAGGAGAATTACCTCACTGTCCTTCCAGGTTCCTGGAAACAAGGACTTTGACAGTGAAAGAAACTGACACACTCTCCCTACCTACAGTTTTCTGTCCCTAGAAAAAATGTTTTTTTTAAGCACAATTTAGCACAAGGAGAATTACCTCACTGTCCTTCCAGGTCCCTGGAAACAAGGACTTTGACAGTGAAAGAAACTGACACACTCTCCCTACCTACAGTTTTCTGTCCCTAGAAAAAATGTTTTTTTTAAGCACAATTTAGCACAAGGAGAATTACCTCACTGTCCTTCCAGGTCCCTGGAAACAAGGACTTTGACAGTGAAAGAAACTGACACACTCTCCCTACCTACAGTTTTCTGTCCCTAGAAAAAATGTTTTTTTTAAGCACAATATAGCACAAGGAGAATTCACTCACTGTCCTTCCAGGTCCCTGGAAACAAGGACTTTGACAGTGAAAGAAACTGACACACTCTCCCTACCTACAGTTTTCTGTCCCTAGAAAAAATGTTTTTTTTAAGCACAATTTAGCACAAGGAGAATTCACTCACTGTCCTTCCAGGTCCCTGGAAACAAGGACTTTGACAGTGAAAGAAACTGACACACTCTCCCTACCTACAGTTTTCTGTCCCTAGAAAAAATGTTTTTTTTAAGCACAATTTAGCACAAGGAGAATTACCTCACTGTCCTTCCAGGTCCCTGGAAACAAGGACTTTGACAGTGAAAGAAACTGACACACTCTCCCTACCTACAGTTTTCTGTCCCTAGAAAAAATGTTTTTTTAAGCACAATTTAGCACAAGGAGAATTACCTCACTGTCCTTCCAGGTCCCTGGAAACAAGGACTTTGGCAGTGAAAGAAACTGACACACTCTCCCTACCTACAGTTTTCTGTCCCTAGAAAAAATGTTTTTTTTAAGCACAATTTAGCACAAGGAGAATTACCTCACTGTCCTTCCAGGTCCCTGGAAACAAGGACTTTGACAGTGAAAGAAACTGACACACTCTCCCTACCTACAGTTTTCTGTCCCTAGAAAAAATGTTTTTTTTAAGCACAATTTAGCACAAGGAGAATTACCTCACTGTCCTTCCAGGTCCCTGGAAACAAGGACTTTGACAGTGAAAGAAACTGACACACTCTCCCTACCTACAGTTTTCTGTCCCTAGAAAAAATGTTTTTTTTAAGCACAATTTAGCACAAGGAGAATTACCTCACTGTCCTTCCAGGTCCCTGGAAACAAGGACTTTGACAGTGAAAGAAACTGACACACTCTCCCTACCTACAGTTTTCTGTCCCTAGAAAAAATGTTTTTTTTAAGCACAATTTAGCACAAGGAGAATTACCTCACTGTCCTTCCAGGTCCCTGGAAACAAGGACTTTGACAGTGAAAGAAACTGACACACTCTCCCTACCTACAGTTTTCTGTCCCTAGAAAAAATGTTTTTTTTTAAGCACAATTTAGCACAAGGAGAATTACCTCACTGTCCTTCCAGGTCCCTGGAAACAAGGACTTTGACAGTGAAAGAAACTGACACACTCTCCCTACCTACAGTTTTCTGTCCCTAGAAAAAATGTTTTTTTTAAGCACAATATAGCACAAGGAGAATTCACTCACTGTCCTTCCAGGTCCCTGGAAACAAGGACTTTGACAGTGAAAGAAACTGACACACTCTCCCTACCTACAGTTTTCTGTCCCTAGAAAAAATGTTTTTTTTAAGCACAATTTAGCACAAGGAGAATTACCTCACTGTCCTTCCAGGTCCCTGGAAACAAGGACTTTGACAGTGAAAGAAACTGACACACTCTCCCTACCTACAGTTTTCTGTCCCTAGAAAAAATGTTTTTTTTAAGCACAATTTAGCACAAGGAGAATTACCTCACTGTCCTTCCAGGTCCCTGGAAACAAGGACTTTGACAGTGAAAGAAACTGACACACTCTCCCTACCTACAGTTTTCTGTCCCTAGAAAAAATGTTTTTTTTAAGCACAATTTAGCACAAGGAGAATTACCTCACTGTCCTTCCAGGTCCCTGGAAACAAGGACTTTGACAGTGAAAGAAACTGACACACTCTCCCTACCTACAGTTTTCTGTCCCTAGAAAAAATGTTTTTTTTAAGCACAATTTAGCACAAGGAGAATTACCTCACTGTCCTTCCAGGTTCCTGGAAACAAGGACTTTGACAGTGAAAGAAACTGACACACTCTCCCTACCTACAGTTTTCTGTCCCTAGAAAAAATGTTTTTTTAAGCACAATTTAGCACAAGGAGAATTACCTCACTGTCCTTCCAGGTTCCTGGAAACAAGGACTTTGACAGTGAAAGAAACTGACACACTCTCCCTACCTACAGTTTTCTGTCCCTAGAAAAAATGTTTTTTTAAGCACAATTTAGCACAAGGAGAATTACCTCACTGTCCTTCCAGGTCCCTGGAAACAAGGACTTTGACAGTGAAAGAAACTGACACACTCTCCCTACCTACAGTTTTCTGTCCCTAGAAAAAATGTTTTTTTTAAGCACAATTTAGCACAAGGAGAATTACCTCACTGTCCTTCCAGGTTCCTGGAAACAAGGACTTTGACAGTGAAAGAAACTGACACACTCTCCCTACCTACAGTTTTCTGTCCCTAGAAAAAATGTTTTTTTAAGCACAATTTAGCACAAGGAGAATTCACTCACTGTCCTTCCAGGTCCCTGGAAACAAGGACTTTGACAGTGAAAGAAACTGACACACTCTCCCTACCTACAGTTTTCTGTCCCTAGAAAAAATGTTTTTTTTAAGCACAATTTAGCACAAGGAGAATTACCTCACTGTCCTTCCAGGTCCCTGGAAACAAGGACTTTGACAGTGAAAGAAACTGACACACTCTCCCTACCTACAGTTTTCTGTCCCTAGAAAAAATGTTTTTTTTAAGCACAATTTAGCACAAGGAGAATTACCTCACTGTCCTTCCAGGTCCCTGGAAACAAGGACTTTGGCAGTGAAAGAAACTGACACACTCTCCCTACCTACAGTTTTCTGTCCCTAGAAAAAATGTTTTTTTTAAGCACAATTTAGCACAAGGAGAATTACCTCACTGTCCTTCCAGGTCCCTGGAAACAAGGACTTTGACAGTGAAAGAAACTGACACACTCTCCCTACCTACAGTTTTCTGTCCCTAGAAAAAATGTTTTTTTTAAGCACAATTTAGCACAAGGAGAATTACCTCACTGTCCTTCCAGGTCCCTGGAAACAAGGACTTTTACAGTGAAAGAAACTGACACACTCTCCCTACCTACAGTTTTCTGTCCCTAGAAAAAATGTTTTTTTTAAGCACAATTTAGCACAAGGAGAATTACCTCACTGTCCTTCCAGGTCCCTGGAAACAAGGACTTTGACAGTGAAAGAAACTGACACACTCTCCCTACCTACAGTTTTCTGTCCCTAGAAAAAATGTTTTTTTTAAGCACAATTTAGCACAAGGAGAATTACCTCACTGTCCTTCCAGGTCCCTGGAAACAAGGACTTTGACAGTGAAAGAAACTGACACACTCTCCCTACCTACAGTTTTCTGTCCCTAGAAAAAATGTTTTTTTTTAAGCACGATTTAGCACAAGGAGAATTACCTCACTGTCCTTCCAGGTCCCTGGAAACAAGGACTTTGACAGTGAAAGAAACTGACACACTCTCCCTACCTACAGTTTTCTGTCCCTAGAAAAAATGTTTTTTTTAAGTACAATATAGCACAAGGAGAATTCACTCACTGTCCTTCCAGGTCCCTGGAAACAAGGACTTTGACAGTGAAAGAAACTGACACACTCTCCCTACCTACAGTTTTCTGTCCCTAGAAAAAATGTTTTTTTTAAGCACAATTTAGCACAAGGAGAATTACCTCACTGTCCTTCCAGGTCCCTGGAAACAAGGACTTTGACAGTGAAAGAAACTGACACACTCTCCCTACCTACAGTTTTCTGTCCCTAGAAAAAATGTTTTTTTTAAGCACAATTTAGCACAAGGAGAATTACCTCACTGTCCTTCCAGGTCCCTGGAAACAAGGACTTTGACAGTGAAAGAAACTGACACACTCTCCCTACCTACAGTTTTCTGTCCCTAGAAAAAATGTTTTTTTTAAGCACAATTTAGCACAAGGAGAATTACCTCACTGTCCTTCCAGGTCCCTGGAAACAAGGACTTTGACAGTGAAAGAAACTGACACACTCTCCCTACCTACAGTTTTCTGTCCCTAGAAAAAATGTTTTTTTTAAGCACAATTTAGCACAAGGAGAATTACCTCACTGTCCTTCCAGGTTCCTGGAAACAAGGACTTTGACAGTGAAAGAAACTGACACACTCTCCCTACCTACAGTTTTCTGTCCCTAGAAAAAATGTTTTTTTAAGCACAATTTAGCACAAGGAGAATTACCTCACTGTCCTTCCAGGTTCCTGGAAACAAGGACTTTGACAGTGAAAGAAACTGACACACTCTCCCTACCTACAGTTTTCTGTCCCTAGAAAAAATGTTTTTTTAAGCACAATTTAGCACAAGGAGAATTACCTCACTGTCCTTCCAGGTCCCTGGAAACAAGGACTTTGACAGTGAAAGAAACTGACACACTCTCCCTACCTACAGTTTTCTGTCCCTAGAAAAAATGTTTTTTTTAAGCACAATTTAGCACAAGGAGAATTACCTCACTGTCCTTCCAGGTTCCTGGAAACAAGGACTTTGACAGTGAAAGAAACTGACACACTCTCCCTACCTACAGTTTTCTGTCCCTAGAAAAAATGTTTTTTTAAGCACAATTTAGCACAAGGAGAATTACCTCACTGTCCTTCCAGGTCCCTGGAAACAAGGACTTTGACAGTGAAAGAAACTGACACACTCTCCCTACCTACAGTTTTCTGTCCCTAGAAAAAATGTTTTTTTTAAGCACAATTTAGCACAAGGAGAATTACCTCACTGTCCTTCCAGGTCCCTGGAAACAAGGACTTTGACAGTGAAAGAAACTGACACACTCTCCCTACCTACAGTTTTCTGTCCCTAGAAAAAATGTTTTTTTTAAGCACAATTTAGCACAAGGAGAATTACCTCACTGTCCTTCCAGGTCCCTGGAAACAAGGACTTTGACAGTGAAAGAAACTGACACACTCTCCCTACCTACAGTTTTCTGTCCCTAGAAAAAAATGTTTTTTTTAAGCACAATTTAGCACAAGGAGAATTACCTCACTGTCCTTCCAGGTCCCTGGAAACAAGGACTTTGACAGTGAAAGAAACTGACACACTCTCCCTACCTACAGTTTTCTGTCCCTAGAAAAAATGTTTTTTTTAAGCACAATTTAGCACAAGGAGAATTACCTCACTGTCCTTCCAGGTCCCTGGAAACAAGGACTTTGACAGTGAAAGAAACTGACACACTCTCCCTACCTACAGTTTTCTGTCCCTAGAAAAATTTTTTTTTTTAAGCACAATTTAGCACAAGGAGAATTACCTCACTGTCCTTCCAGGTCCCTGGAAACAAGGACTTTGACAGTGAAAGAAACTGACACACTCTCCCTACCTACAGTTTTCTGTCCCTAGAAAAAATGTTTTTTTTAAGCACAATTTAGCACAAGGAGAATTACCTCACTGTCCTTCCAGGTCCCTGGAAACAAGGACTTTGACAGTGAAAGAAACTGACACACTCTCCCTACCTACAGTTTTCTGTCCCTAGAAAAAATGTTTTTTTTAAGCACAATTTAGCACAAGGAGAATTACCTCACTGTCCTTCCAGGTTCCTGGAAACAAGGACTTTGACAGTGAAAGAAACTGACACACTCTCCCTACCTACAGTTTTCTGTCCCTAGAAAAAATGTTTTTTTAAGCACAATTTAGCACAAGGAGAATTACCTCACTGTCCTTCCAGGTCCCTGGAAACAAGGACTTTGACAGTGAAAGAAACTGACACACTCTCCCTACCTACAGTTTTCTGTCCCTAGAAAAAATGTTTTTTTTAAGCACAATTTAGCACAAGGAGAATTACCTCACTGTCCTTCCAGGTCCCTGGAAACAAGGACTTTGACAGTGAAAGAAACTGACACACTCTCCCTACCTACAGTTTTCTGTCCCTAGAAAAAATGTTTTTTTTAAGCACAATTTAGCACAAGGAGAATTACCTCACTGTCCTTCCAGGTCCCTGGAAACAAGGACTTTGACAGTGAAAGAAACTGACACACTCTCCCTACCTACAGTTTTCTGTCCCTAGAAAAAATGTTTTTTTAAGCACAATTTAGCACAAGGAGAATTACCTCACTGTCCTTCCAGGTTCCTGGAAACAAGGACTTTGACAGTGAAAGAAACTGACACACTCTCCCTACCTACAGTTTTCTGTCCCTAGAAAAAATGTTTTTTTAAGCACAATTTAGCACAAGGAGAATTACCTCACTGTCCTTCCAGGTCCCTGGAAACAAGGACTTTGACAGTGAAAGAAACTGACACACTCTCCCTACCTACAGTTTTCTGTCCCTAGAAAAAATGTTTTTTTTAAGCACAATTTAGCACAAGGAGAATTACCTCACTGTCCTTCCAGGTCCCTGGAAACAAGGACTTTGACAGTGAAAGAAACTGACACACTCTCCCTACCTACAGTTTTCTGTCCCTAGAAAAAATGTTTTTTTTAAGCACAATTTAGCACAAGGAGAATTACCTCACTGTCCTTCCAGGTCCCTGGAAACAAGGACTTTGACAGTGAAAGAAACTGACACACTCTCCCTACCTACAGTTTTCTGTCCCTAGAAAAAATGTTTTTTTTAAGCACAATTTAGCACAAGGAGAATTACCTCACTGTCCTTCCAGGTCCCTGGAAACAAGGACTTTGACAGTGAAAGAAACTGACACACTCTCCCTACCTACAGTTTTCTGTCCCTAGAAAAAATGTTTTTTTTTAAGCACAATTTAGCACAAGGAGAATTACCTCACTGTCCTTCCAGGTCCCTGGAAACAAGGACTTTGACAGTGAAAGAAACTGACACACTCTCCCTACCTACAGTTTTCTGTCCCTAGAAAAAATGTTTTTTTTAAGCACAATTTAGCACAAGGAGAATTACCTCACTGTCCTTCCAGGTCCCTGGAAACAAGGACTTTGACAGTGAAAGAAACTGACACACTCTCCCTACCTACAGTTTTCTGTCCCTAGAAAAAATGTTTTTTTTAAGCACAATTTAGCACAAGGAGAATTACCTCACTGTCCTTCCAGGTCCCTGGAAACAAGGACTTTGACAGTGAAAGAAACTGACACACTCTCCCTACCTACAGTTTTCTGTCCCTAGAAAAAATGTTTTTTTTAAGCACAATTTAGCACAAGGAGAATTACCTCACTGTCCTTCCAGGTTCCTGGAAACAAGGACTTTGACAGTGAAAGAAACTGACACACTCTCCCTACCTACAGTTTTCTGTCCCTAGAAAAAATGTTTTTTTTAAGCACAATTTAGCACAAGGAGAATTACCTCACTGTCCTTCCAGGTCCCTGGAAACAAGGACTTTGACAGTGAAAGAAACTGACACACTCTCCCTACCTACAGTTTTCTGTCCCTAGAAAAAATGTTTTTTTTAAGCACAATATAGCACAAGGAGAATTCACTCACTGTCCTTCCAGGTCCCTGGAAACAAGGACTTTGACAGTGAAAGAAACTGACACACTCTCCCTACCTACAGTTTTCTGTCCCTAGAAAAAATGTTTTTTTTAAGCACAATATAGCACAAGCACAAAACACACTGACACTCTCCCTACCTATCCTTCTCTTTCCCTAAACTAAAGGAATCCAGGTTAAGCAAGAAAGAAATAAAAGTCACTGTCCCTGCCTATGCTGCTCTATCCCTGCTCCGGAACATACTACACTAGGCCGCCGTGCTGGCGGCCTTTTATAGTGTGGGGCGTGTACTAAACCCCCTCAGCAATAATTGGCCACAGGCATCCTGCCTGTGGCCAATCATTGCTCTCCTCGCTGCCGGCGCTGTGATTGGCCAAGCATGCGGGGTCACAGTGCATGCTTGGCCAATCACAGCGCCTGGATGACACTGCGATGGCGTAGTGCATTGTGGGCCGTTCGCGTCACTCGAATTTGGCGCGAACGGCCCAAATCGTTCGATCTTCGTCGAACGATCGAACAGCCGATGTTCGAGTCGAACGTATGTTCGACTCGAACACGAAGCTCATCCCTACTGGTGTACTTTTTCAAATATACTTCAGGCAGGCAGGTGATTCAGTGAGCTGCAGTGCATTAAATATATATATATATATATATATACAGTCTCCTACATATATATATCCACTGTATCCAGTCTAGCCAAGCCTATATCTGATTGCAGGCTATTCCTGGTGTACTTTTTCAAATATACTTCAGGCAGGCAGGTGATTCAGTGAGCTGCAGTGCATTAAATATATATATATACAGTCTCGTACATATATATATCCACTGCATCCAGTGCAGCCAAGCCTATATCTGACTGCAGGCCATTCCTGGTGTACTTTTTCAAATATACTTCAGGCAGGTGATTCAGTGAGCTGCAGTGCATTAAATATATATATATATATATACAGTCTCCTACATATATATATCCACTGCATCCAGTCTAGCCAAACCTATATCTGACTGCAGGCCATTCCTCGTGTACTTTTTCAAATATACTTCAGACAGGCAGGTGATTCAGTGAACTGCAGTGCAATAAATATATATATATATATACAGTCTCGTACATATATATATCCACTGCATCCAGTCTAGCCAAGCCTATATCTGCAGGCCGTTACTGGTGAACTTTTTCAAATATACTTCAGGCAGGCAGGTGATTCAGTGAGCTGCCGGGCCTTAAATATATATATATACAGTCTCATACATATATATATCCACTGTATCCAGTCTAGCCAAGCCTATATCTGACTGCAGGCCATTCCTGATGTACTTTTTCCAATATACTTCAGGCGGTGTTTTGCTAATCAACATTTACAACACGTCCGGAAGGCCACCAAGGAGAGGCAGACGCTCACAGGCCACTAAAAGAGGGCAAGCAGGTGTCTACAGCCAACAGTGCTGGTCGTGGACACGGTGCATCCTCAGCATGTGGCCGTGGGGCACGCTTGTCCTTTTTTTCTGCAACTGGCCGTGTTATTGAGGCACAACATGCAGAAGAGTTGGTGGAATGGATAACAAAGCCGTCCTCATCCTCCTCATCCTCTGTCACCCCGGCTCAGAGAAGTTTGCCTGGCAATGCAGCTGCCAAAGCAGCCTATTCCATCATCTCCATGTCAACAGTCACTCCTTCCCTAGCCCCACCATCATGCACGGAGGAGTCCCCCGAACTGTTCGACCACAGTGTCGGGTACATGCTGCAGGAGGATGTGCAGCGTTTTGAAGGCTCCGATGATGGTACCCAGGTTGAAGAAGGGAGTAATGTGAGCCTAGAGAGAGGGGGTGCCGAAGAAGGACAAGAAACTGGCAGTCATGTTCCCCCAGCTGCAGCATACTGCCAAGTGTGCTCCAGTGATGAGGAGGGAGGGGATGATGAGGTCACTGACTCTACTTGGGTGCCTGATAGAAGAGAGGAGGAGGAGGCACATCTCCAACAAGGCAGGATGCCCTCCAGGGGGCAGCCTAAGGGCAGCCACCCTATCGCATCCCACCACAGAGCTAAGCATGTGCAAGGCGCTGCTGACTCCCCACGTATTTTGAAAAGTTCTCTGGTGTGGGACTTATTTGACACGTGTGCAGCAGATCGCACCGTTGCTGTTTGCAACATATGTATGAAGCGTATCAAGTGTGGCCAAAACCGCAGCCGCTTGGGCACCACATGCTTGACCAGACATATGTCGACCTCCCATGCAGTCCGTTGGCAACAGCACTTAAAAGACCCACATCAAAGAACAAGGCAGACCTCTCCTTGCTCCTCATCAGCTGGGATCTTCAACCCCACTATACCTCCAGTCCTCTCAGAAACCTGCACTGAGAGGAATGAAGGTGTAGAATTAGGTGTCCCAAGTACTTGCGGGCAATCTGCTAGCAGTACACCAACATCCGATTTAAGCAGGCAAATTTCCCTACCTCAGTTGCTAAACCATCAAAATAAATTCTGTCCCAGCCATCCACATGCTCAGCATCTGAATGGTAGCTTGGCCAAATTGCTAGCACTGCAACTGCTGTCTTTTCAGCTGGTAGACTCTGCCCCCTTTTGTGAATTTGTGCAATGTGCGGTACCTCAGTGGCAGGTTCCCAAACGCCATTTCTTTTCACGGAAGGCCATTTTGTCTCTCTACCGGCATGTGGAAGGCAATGTCTTGGCCTTGTTGGACAGGGCGGTCAGCAGTAAGGTGCATATTACAGCTGACTCATGGTCCAGCAGGCATTGACAGGGATGTTACCTTTCTTTTACGGCGCACTGGGTAACTCTGCTGGCAGCTGGGAAGGATGCAGGACAGGGTGCAGTATTGTTGGAGCTTGTTCCGCCACCACGCCTCCAAAATGCTAGTAGTGGTGATTCTGCCACAGCTCTCTCCTCCACCCCCTCCTCTTCTTCTTCCTCTATGGCCTCTTTCTCTACAGATTTTTCCTCTAAATCAGCGGTGCTCCATAGGCGTTCAAGGAGCTACTCAAGCACTCAGGCGAAAAGATGCCATGCGGTGCTTTAGTTGGTCTACTTAAGAGACAGGAGCCACACTGGGGCAGAGAATCTGTCAGCTCTGCAGGGGAAGGCTCAGAGGTGGTTAATGCCACGCCAGCTTCAGTCAGGAATGGTTGTATGCAACAATGGCACCAACCTCCTCTCCGCCCTCCGACAGGGACACTTGACCCATGTTCCCTGTTTGGCTCACGTCCTGAATTTGGTGGTGCAGCGGTTTTTGGGCAGGTACCCAGTCTTACAGGATCTCCTGAGGCAAGCCAGGAAAGTCTGTGGCCATTTCCGCCGGTCATATAATGCCAGTGCTTGGCTGGCTGACCTTCAAAAGGAATGCAACCTGCCCAAGAACCGCCTCATTTTTGTCATGCCCACCAGGTGGAACTCAACGTTGGTAATGCTGCAGCGGCTGCACACGCAGCAGGGGCCATCAATGAGTACCTGTGTGAGTATGGCACCAGGACAGGGTCAGGGGAGCTTGGCTTTTTTTTGCCACGCCAGTGGCAACTGATCAAGGATGCATGCACTGTCCTGTCACCATTTGCGGAGGCCGCGAGGATGGTGAGCAGTGACAGTGCATGCATCAGTGATACTGTCCCTCTTGTTTTCCTGTTGGAGCATACGCTTCGTGGAATAATGATCAGGGCACTTGAGGCAGAACAGCGGGAGGAAGATGAGGACTTCCTTACCTCTCAAGGCCCCCTTTATCCAGATAGTATAACTGCGGGCCCGCCGATCACACAGGAAGAGGAGGAGGAGGAGGATTGTGTCAGCATGGAGGTGGAGGATAACACTCAGCATCAGCAGCAGTCTTCAAGGGATTGTTTTCAGTCCCCAGAAACCCATAGAGTTGTATGTGGCTGGGAGGAGGTGGCTGCGGATCATGTGATCCTTAGTGACCCAGGGGACTCCGGATTAAATGCCTCAGCAAACTTACGCTGCATGGCCTCCCTGATCCTGCAAAGCCTGCGAAAGGACCCTAGGATTTGTGGTATCAAGGGAGGGATCATTACTGGCTGGAAACCCTTCTTGATCCACGTTATCATGCTCTGCTGGGGTTTTTTGCCTTCCTCTGGATCAACTGTGGGTATAGAATTGGGTATATGGGATTGTACGATATTTTTTAATTTTTTTATCGTTGAACTGGATGGACTTGTGTCTTCTTTCAACCTGACTAACTGTGTAACTATGTAACTATGTAACGTATCCAGCCTTCACAGAGGGAGCAGAGGATGAAACATCTAAGGGAGGCCTTGCAGAAAGGTTTGTGCAATGCGTTTCCAGAGCCTGGGAGGTTAAAATTTCCTGGTGCTGGACAACATGTTGCTGAGGCTTTTTTGCCTTCCTCTGGATCAACTGTGGGTATAGAATTGGGTATATGGGATTGTACGATATTTTTAATTTTTTTATTTTTTTATCGTTGAACTGGATGGACTTGTGTCTTCTTTCAACCTGACTAACTATGTAACTATGTAACTTATCCAGCCTTCGCAGAGGGAGCAGAAGATGAAACATCTAAGGGAGGCCTTGCAGAAAGGTTTGTGCAATGCGTTTCCAGAGCCTGGGAGGTTATAATTTCCTGGTGCTGAACAACATGTTGCTGAGGCTTCGTTCAGTCACAGAAAGAGCGTTGGAGAAGGTGGCCGTCTGACCGATGCCTTCAGACAATTCTGCAGTCCGCAGCCCCAAGGTCTGATCGGTTCCAGCAACCATCGACAGCGTCTGAATTACATGGTGCAGGAATACCTAGGGGCAAGATCAGACTTGGAGACCTTTGCAACAGAAAATCCACTGGGTTACTGGGTCTTGAGGATGGACCACTGGCCAGAGCTTGCACAATATGCAATTGAGCTACTGGTCTGTTCTGCATCCAGCGTTCTTTCTGAACGCACATTTAGTGCTGCTGGAGGCTTTGTAACCGATCACAGAGTGCGCCTGTCCACAGACCCTGTTGATCAGCTCACATTCATAAAAATGAATCAGTCTTGGATCACCAGCTACCAAGCACCTGATGCTTATGTAACCGATTGATTTTTCTATGAATGTGGGATCCCTTGAAGACTGCCTATGCTGAGTGACTATCCTATTATGCTGAGTGACTATCCTATTCCTCCTCAATGTTCATACTGATAGCTTCTAAGAATATTTTTGTTTTAGGGCACCACCACCACTGTCTAAGGCCCAATTTTTCTGCCCCTGTTTAACAGGGGCGTGTAATTTAAATTTTTCTGTAATATTTCACAGTAGGGCTCGTTCCTGCACTCAACTAGAGTATCTGCGAGGGGTTTCAGTGTTGTGGCACCACCGCCACCGCCTAAGGCCCAATTTTTCTGCCCCTGTTTAACGGGGGCACGTAAATAACATTTTTGATCTAATATTTTTCAGCAGGGCCCATTCCTGCGCTCAACAAGAGTATCTGTGAGGCTTTACAGTGTTGTGCCACCACCATCTAAGGCCCAATTTTTCTGCCCCTGTTTAATAGGGGCATGTAATTACAATATTTGCTCTAATATTTCACAGCAGGACTCGTTCCTGTGCTCAAGAGGAGAATTTGCGAGGGGTTACAGTGTTGTGGCACCACCATCACTGCCTAAGACCCAATTTTTCTGCCCCTGTTTAACAGGGGCGTGTAATTAAAATTTTTGATCTAATATTTCACAGCAGGGCCCATTCCTGCGCCCACCAAGAGTAACTGTGAGGGCTTACAGTGTTGTGGCACCACCACCATCACCAAAGGCCCAATTTTTCTGCCCCTGTTCAACAGGGGCCTATAAGTACAATTCTTGATATAATATTTCACAGCAGAGCCCGTTCCAGCACCCACCAAGAGGAACTATGAGGGCTTACAGTGTTCTTGTACCACCACCTAAGGCCCAATTTTCTGCAGAGTATATAGGGCAGGCTGTATAGTATATACAGGTGGTCCCCTACTTTCAAACATCCGACTTACAAACGACTTCTACTTACAAACAGAGGGAGACAACAGGGAGTGAGAGGAAATCTACCCATAGGAAGGGAAATTCTCTCCTGTAGGAGTTAATATGGGAACAAGGTGTCTCCACTGATGCTTTATCACCAATCCTTGTTTCCCTAAAAACCCTAAATTTTCAAAATCCAATTGTCATTGGGACAGAAAGTGAGGTGAAAACTTCTGAACAGGGGCACAGACAGCAAATCAAATGTTACAGGGGTGATAACTAGGGATGAGCTTCGAGTTCGAGTCAAACTCATGCTCGGCTCGAACATTGCCTTGACAATTGACAATTTGGGGTGTTCGCGGCAAATTCGAAAAGCCGCGGAACACCCTGTAAAAGTCTGTAGGAGAAATCTAAAGTGCTAATTTTAAAGGCTTATATGCAAGTTTTTGTCATAAAAAGTGTTTGGGGACCCGGGTCCTTCCCCAGGGGACATGTATAAATGCAAAAAAAAGTTTTAAAAACGGCCGTTATTTCGGGAGCAGTGATTTTAATAATGCTTAAAGTGAAACAATAAAAGTGAAATATTCCTTTAAATTTCGTACCTAGGGAGTGTTTATAGTATGCCTGTAAAGCAGCGCTTGTTTCCCGTGCTTAGAACTGTCCTTGCACAAAGTGTAATTTCTGAAGGAAAAAAAGTAATTTAAAAGCACTCGCGGATATAATCAATTGTTGGCTCCCGGCAATACAGAGAAAAGTCATTGATAATTATTTTTTTTTTAAATGCGTGGGGTCCCCCCAAATTCAATTACCAGGCCCTTCAGGTCTGGTATGGATATTAAGGGGAACCCTGCGTCAAATGTAAAAAAAAAATGACCCCTCAAAGCACCATGTACCCATGTTGATGGGGACAAGGGCCTCATCCCCACAACCCTTGCCCGGTGGTTGTGGGGGTCTGCAGGCGGGGGGGTTATCAGAATCTGGAAGACCCCTTTAACAAAGGGGACCTCCAGATCCCAGCCCCCCATGTGAATTGGTAAGGGGTACATTGTACCCCTACCATTTTACAAAGAAAGTGTAAAAAAAAAAAAAAAACACACAGACACCGTTGGGAAAAGTCCTTTATTAAAAATAAAAAAAATTAAAAAAAGATTCCAGCGGTGGTAATCCACTCTCGGTATCCTGCGATGGATGCTCTCCGGGGTCCAGCGGTGGATGATCTCCTCTCCATCCAGGTCCAGGCTCCAGCAATGAGATGTCCAGCGCAGCGCATCCTGTCTCCACCGGAGACACCCCGGGAATGGCGCGGCTTCAGCCAGCGACAGCTTTTATGTACTGAGGGCGGGGCTACCCTTCATGTGACCCCGTCCCCCTCTGACGCAAGGGGAAACCCGGGCTTCCCCAGTGACGTGCGGGTGACCCCACCCCCCTCTGATATAACGCAGGTTTCACGTTCGGGTCCCATAGACTTTAACGGTGTTCGAATGTTCGCGCAAACTTTTGGTCCGTTCGCATGTTGTGCCGCAAACCGAACCGGGGGTGTTCGGTTCATCCCTAATGATAACTAAAAAGCTGCGTTTAATGTCCAGAACAAGAAATATTGTTTATATTAACATTTAATAAATGTACCTTTATGTGTTCTTTTGTGCTCTATCTGGGACGATATTGAAGGTGACAAGGCTAAAAATATTGTCAAATATGAATTCAGCAACAGACACCTAGAGGCAAAGATGCTCTGAGTGGTAGAAGCTCAATTCACTAAGCCCTATTTATCATTATTTGTGATAAAGACAATTTGTTTCAGCAGTCAGAACCAATAAGTAGCGAGGATTAAGATTAAATGGTTGAAAATAATAATTTTGGAAAATAACAAATCCTTTATAGCTTAATGTTGTTTGTCTAAATTCTTCCTTATATTTTGTTTACTTTCATGAAAAGCACAGTTAGACAACTAGAGACAATATAGGAATAATTTAAGGGCTACAGAACAGAAATAATAAAATATTCCCATACAAATACAAATAGGTGCTAAACTAATATACTGAACCAAAGTAACAAAGTGCAACAAATATGCAAACGTAAGCAAACAGTCCGAATAAAGGTAAAGTACAAAGTGTAATCAAATACTAGTGTAGGGGCCTCACCCCGTCCTCTTCAGCTAGGGGTATGTCACGCGACAGGGTGAGGTGCGCCACGGCCCATGTCCTCTTCATAACTGTGGGTGAGGTGAAGGCCAGTATCAACATCTTCCTCGGGCCAAATGTGTGCTGGTTACGGGACTCAGTCCTGCTGTGCTGGAATCTCCCTTGCTCCCATTAACAGAGTCCATACACCGATCACAGTCCAACTCTCTGTTTTATTTCGTAGCTCCACAACAAACAATGTAATGGCAAGATACGGTGGGATGAGCAGGTCGAGGCACTGTACTGATTTTAGTCTCTATACCCCTGTACTATGACCAAGGGTAGTAGCAACCTTGATTAGAATACCTTCGCTGCGTTGCGGCCCCTATCAGGGGAAGATGTTCCTCCAAGGGAGTTACCGGAGGCCCATCCTTCACCGGGTTGGCGCTGCTCCGGAATCTCCGGACGGGTGACCTCCCCAGCCTCCTCATCTCAGATGCGGGTCCCCTCGCAAGGGGCACCCTGGAATCACTTCACCCTCGCGGGACCCAGTCAAAGTCACTGGGCCCCAGGCCTATGACATAGTACCTCACCCCAGGCTGAAGGTGCCTGGGATGGACTCCAACTCCATTCCGGTCAGGCCTAGGGCGCCTGAGCCGGAACCTCGAACCGGCCGCACCCAGGCCTAAGGTGCCTGGGTGCGTCAAGAGATGATCCTCTGAAGACCTCGTGGTGAGGGCGTCTCCCCCTTTTCTCTCCTCCCATCGACACCACGGCGGGTTCCCCGCCCCAGCCGTACCATCTCCGGAAAGGGACAAAAAGGGTAGCACTGTGGTAGTGATTCTACCTTGAGCCCGTAGGTACCCCGCCACCCACAGGCCAAGGAGAATACTGCACCACCCAATCCTCCACGAATAACAAAAAGGGGTCCATACCCTAACCTAATTACACACCTGGGTCACACTACCCCCCAGGTGTACCCCAACTAAATCTGAAGACCCCGCTACACACTCCCCCCTGTGATTTGACGCTGGTCCCCAGCGTCAGGTGCACACCCATGTCTCCCAAGGAGTGGTGACATGAAGCGAGCCCCAGAGGCTGTCCCTAAAATTTGAACATTGTGTGTGCCAAGACCTGCTCGAAAAGGGAAGGGAAATATAAAATGATAAACTCTTGTATAAAACATCTGTCAGGTACACATATACAATCCCTCCCGTGCCTGTCTAAGAACAACCCACACTCAGCAGTCTTGACCGACGAATCTCCTGCAGAAGGGAAACAAAAACAACATCCTAATATCTTGTGAGATTTTGGAATGAATGGGTCTATCAGCCGAGAGACCCATTCGCTCCAACAAATGTGGTGTAAAAGTGTGCAGAAAAAAAAAAAAAAAAAACGTTGCGCAACACCGCCACCTGGTGACGACGCCGCGGTAATGGCACTTGGTGATATCTTCACTCTTCCTGCTTTCCTACACTGACTCTACCCCCAAAGGTCTCTGCCTTTGGCACATGAAGAAAAGGGAGAAAGAAAAAAAAACAACAGCTCCCAAGTCTCCTGTGAGTAAAGAAAAAGAGCCCAAATCAAAACAAAACTAGGGCACAGTTCTGAGCGTCTGGGAATGTTCCTTCCAGAGTTCAACAAGCAAACAAAAATAGGAGTTATCTTCTCCTACAGATAAAATCTTGGATCTGGCAAAAACAAGGGCTTCAAGTGCTTGTCAAACACTTCGACTGAATATTCGACATCCTCTCCCTCTTTTCTGCAGATGAGCACCTTATCGGCATGAATATGGCGCCCTAATTTCCAATCAGCTCTGCAGTCTCTGAACTTCTTAGACACAGGCGGCGAACACGACAAGTATCGCTGGGCATGAGGCACTTTGAGCTTTTCCCAGACAAACTCGTCGTACCACCGTTGTCGCAAGACCTCGACTTCATACAGTAAGTCCCGAGGCAAGTAGGGGTAATCCCACCCATATTCACGGGCGACTCTCTGAGAGAAAAGTCGTTGCAATCGGGCTAGAGGAGGCATGACATCTCGCTCACCTTCTCCTGGCTGTATGATGGCCTCCGGGTGCCGAGGTACCTTCACCATCTCGGGTGGCTTTGCCTTTGGTGCCCGCAATGAAGCGCGCTGCCTTCCCACTATCAGAGCGGGTGATGTGGTGGAATGTGGAAGGTCAGTCGGAGGACTAGATTTCCTCGGAAACTCCGGGGCCTGCGCCCGGGGCATACTGTCTTCTATAGACATAGGGGAGTCCTGCGGTTTACACAGCACAGGTAGCGGGCGCTTGTCCCAGCCCTTCCGGTGAAACAGTTCGTCTATTTCTCCGTCATCCCCACAGTCTGACAGCGACTCTAGGTCGGAGGTGTCATACATCTCGGCGGGAAGGTAGTCTTTAGTAGACGGAGAACTACCCTCCCTTGCGGGCTCCACCTCCAATGGACCCCCGACACCTCCAACCACCACCACAGTCCCAGCCCCTGGCTCACCTGGACCTTTTTCAGCACTGGGATGTCCAGGATTCTTCCGACCAGATCCATCCAGGTCTGGCAAGCAGCGGGGCAAAGCTCGACCACGACCACAGGAGGCCTGCACCAGTCCGATCTTCCTCTTCGGAGGTGGGAGCAGAGAATCTGTGGTGACCGAAGCAGCGGCTCGGATTTTTCTCTCTCAGTCTCTGGTTAGGCAGTCACGTCGCCCTGGTCAGCGCGTACGGGGACCTCCGCAGAGGCCTGGATCTCTCCCTCCGGAGTGGCGGTTCCTGTGATGCAGTTGAGGCGAAGGGCCCGGAGCCTTTCCGTGTATGGTTCAACCTCAAAAAAAAACTCTTTACACGCTTCACAATGCCCAAATGGCTTTAGTTGGACCACCAGTCCCGAGCATCCGGGACAGATCACACCGAGGGCCTCCGTGTCTCTGCATGAATACAAAGCCAACTGTCCTCGGGGCCTGAGTCTTATCCCCGTGTCTGTAAGGGGAGCAGCAAAAGCAGTCATCTTCGTGGGGTAAGGTACCGGAAACCACGGGGAGCTTGAGGCCATCCCGACCACCTGCTGTTCCATCACGCGCTGACCATGCGCCGGAGTCTCCACGTGCATCTCCACACATGGCCAGACTCCTCCCACGACTTGCACATTTTCGCAGGCTTTCACCAGTCTCCGCCCACGAATTGCGCAGTCACGGGGTGCCTCATGGCGCAGTGCAGCAAAAGTCCCCACATGTAGTACATCACATGGCTGGAGTCCTCCCTCTTCCCGCTCTTTCTGCATGGGCCTTTCCCGGTTTTTCAGAGAAATTTCCACGACTTCGAGCACAGGGACGCA
Source organism: Rana muscosa (assembly GCA_029206835.1). Taxonomy (NCBI): domain Eukaryota; kingdom Metazoa; phylum Chordata; class Amphibia; order Anura; family Ranidae; genus Rana; species Rana muscosa. The sequence goes on from CM055124.1 coordinate 239,769,899, forward strand.
CTTTGGCCAATCACATGGCCGACCTGCTCGGACCTCCTCCGGGCAGCAAAGTCCAGACACAGCCATTCCAAACCTCAGGGTCAACACACATTTCATCCCGGACGAGCCCCCACGTGTAGCGGCCTCACCCCGTCCTCTTCAGCTAGGGGTATGTCACGCGACAGGGTGAGGTGCGCCACGGCCCATGTCCTCCCCATAACTGTGGGTGAGGTGAAGGCCAGTATCAACATCTTCCTCGGGCCAAATGTGTGCTGGTTACGGGACTCAGTCCTGCTGTGCTGGAATCTCCCTTGCTCCCATTAACAGAGTCCATACACCGATCACAGTCCAACTCTCTGTTTTATTTCGTAGCTCCACAACAAACAATGTAATGGCAAGATACGGTGGGATGAGCAGGTCGAGGCACTGTACTGATTTTAGTCTCTATATCCCTGTACTATGACCAAGGGTAGTAGCAACCTTGATTAGAATACCTTCGCTGCGTTGCGGCCCCTATCAGGGGAAGATGTTCCTCCAAGGGAGTTACCGGAGGCCCATCCGTCACCGGGTTGACGCTGCTCCGGAATCTCCGGACGGGTGACCTCCCCAGCCTCCTCACCTCAGATGCGGGTCCCCTCGCAAGGGGCACCCTGGAATCACTTCACCCTCGCGGGACCCAGTCGAAGTCACTGGGCCCCAGGCCTACGACATAGTACCTCACCCCAGGCTGAAGGTGACTGGGATGGACTCCAACTCCATTCCGGTCAGGCCTAGGGCGCCTGAGCTGGAACCTCGAACCGGCTGCACCCAGGCCTAAGGTGCCTGGGTTCGTCAAGAGATGATCCTCCGAAGACCTCGTGGTGAGGGCGTCTCCCCCTTTTATCTCCTCCCATGGACACCACGGCGGGTTCCGCGCCCCAGCCGTACCATCTCCGGAAAGGGACAAAAAGGGTAGCACTGTGGTAGTGATTCTACCTTGAGCCCGTAGGTACCCCGCCACCCACAGGCCAAGGAGAATACTGCACCACCCAATCCTCCACGAATAACAAAAAGGGGTCCATACCCTAACCTAATTACACACCTGGGTCACACTACCCCCCAGGTGTACCCCAACTAAATCTGAAGACCCGCTACACTAGGTTGTTCAATACAATACGAAAACAATATGTAGATTCCAGAGAAAAATTTATTATCTTCCACATTATATGCACTCACCAGAAGTTAAATAAAATTCAGCGTATAATATAAACAATCAACCAAAAAAGATGCACAAACAGTAGTGTCAAATAAAGTGAGTCTCCAAATAAAGAACTTCCAATGTGCAGGAAAGGAAAAGTGTGTTCATACTCCACCTCCACGAAATGCGTTGGACAGGGCCTACATGCTGACGTCACACTGTCACTCCCGGTTTAATGGATGGTGGCCATTTTTGTAAGTCCGGCCGAGTATTTTTACTTCATGCGATTGAAGTTCATAATGGATTCTTGATTTTGTGGTTTTATGTGATTTATTTATACAATACATACTACACTAGATGGCATATCTCTGGGCAACGTGTGGTGAGCTTTTTAAGGCAATTTCCTTCCGGAACGTAATGTTCCATGGTGGAGAGCATGTAGCGTCCTGTTAACTTCTTGGGAGGATTACTAACATTACATGCTAATATCCATTAGCCATCTAGTGAGTGCATAGAGGTGGAGGACAAATACATGTTTCCTTTCCTGCACAGTGGAAGTTCTTTATTTGGAGAGTCACTATGTTTGAGACTGTTGTTTGTGGATCTTTTTTGTGGAACTTCTGATGAGTGCATATAAGGTAAAAGATAATCATCTTTTCTCTGGCACCATTCGGATTGTTTTCATATTGTATTGAACATAGTATTTTATCACACTTTGAACTTTACCTTTATACTGACTGTAGTTTAATTTATTAGCGCTGCACCTATTTTAATTTGTATATGTTACAAGGTTTATTTAGTTATCTTTGTGCCAGCTGCTTTTACCTCTAGGCACTCACTTGTATTTTTATAATTACATTTTTCTGTTAGTAAGTAAGAACATGCATTATTAATGCTGTATTTAAGCATATGTTTAACCACCTCAATACCGGGCACTTTCATCCACTTCCTGCCCCTGCCCAGGCCATTTTTTCAGCTTTCATCGCTGTCACACTTTGAATGAGAATTGCACGGTCATGCAACACAAATTATTTTTTTTATTATTTTCTTCACACAAACAGCACTTTCTTTTGGTGATATTTAATCTTTAATATTTAAATTTTGAAAAAAAATGTTTTCTTAGTTTCTGTCAGTAAATTTTATAAATTAGTTATTTTTCTCCTTCACTGATGTGTGCCGAGGAGGCGACACTGTTAGGCACTGATTGGCTGCACTGACGGGCACTGATGAGGTGGCCCTTAGGGGCACTTATGGGCACTGATTAGGAGGCACTGATGATGCTATGCTATACTATTATGCCGCACTGATAGGTGACACTGATATGCAGCACTGATAGGCGGCACTGATGGGCACTGATAGGTGTTACTGATGGGCACTGATAGGCGGCACTGGTGGGCACTGATAGGCAGCACGGATAGGCGGCACTGATGGGCTCTAAAAGGCAGCACTGACTGGCACCAGTAATGGGCACTGATTTGTGTCACTGATGGGCACTAATTTGTGTCACTGATGGGCACTCATGGGCACTGATTGGTGGCAATCATGGGCATTGATTGGTGGCACTCATGGGCATTGATTGGTGGCACATCTGAGGCTTTACTGTAATCAGGACACTGATGGTCAGTGCCCTAATTACATGCCCTGTTCTCCCCTGGGAGGAGATACCGCTGATTGGCTCTCCTCGCCGCACACTCTGTCAGTGTGAGGCGATGAGAGACGATTACAGGCGCTTCCTGTATTTACATGTGACTGGCTGTGATTTGACACAGCCGATCACATGGTTAAAGAGCAGCGTCAGCACCATAGCACCGTGTCCTAGCAACATGGCGCGGCCTTAAATCGCCACAATGCGCGTCCCTGCGGGCGCACGGGAGCGACCGCTTGGGTGCGCTGTCATATGACATCCACCCAGAACAAGAGCCGCACCGTCCCTCCGTAATTTGACGGTGGGCGGGTGGCAAGTGGTTAACTAACGTTATTTTCAGTTCCAGCAGTAGACTGCTGGTTTAGGGTGTGGGACTTGGACTTTGCAAAGGAAGTTGCACATTGTAATGGAATTTTCCCCAGAACTTAGCGAACGTGGTGAAGCTCTGCTGACTTCCATCATTCAATCATGTGCAAGCAATAATGTTGTTTTTATCTTCCTTGTATGATTGGGTATTCTTGCAAAATGAAACTTTACCACATTCACTAAGCCCTCTGTTCACTGTTCAGTAAATTCAGTTTAGTAAATTTTTGTTTATAACTATAGTTATCTGTGTCCTTTATTATTTAATTTCCTGCAATTTTTTTAAGAACTCAAGCCCAAAACTAAATTTCATATTCAAAAGGTTTATTAACCACTTAATGACCGCCCACTGTAAATATACGTCGGCAGAATGGCACCGACAGGCACAATCACGTACATATACGTGATTGCCTTTGTATAGTTGGGGGGTCCCATCGGACCCCCCTTCTATACAGTGAGCGGTCGTTAATTGTTCGGGAGCGATCCAGGATGAGGGGACGGCCGTTCGATTCCGGCCACCCCCTCGCGATCGCTCCCGGCGAATGAGAAAGCTTCCTCTGCTGTGTAATGTTTACACAGGCAGAGGAAGTGATGTCATCTCTCATGCGGCGCTCACATATACCGAGCGCCGTACAAGAGAAGACACACAGGTTAGTGCACAAACAGCACACTGACACCAGGACACATAGGAACATAAATCGCCCCCCAGGCCCCCCCAGACACCCCCAGAACACCCCCCAGATCACCCCCCAGCCCCCAGTCACAGTGTCACTGATTGCAGTGACCATTTATTTACTGATCACTGCAATCAGTGACATTTGTGACTGTAAAAGTGTCACTACAGTTTATTTTTAGGTCCAGTGTAGCCCCCTAACCCCCCCAATAAAGGTTTAACCCCCTGATCGCCCCCAGATATCCCTTTCACTCCCTAGCACCACTGTCGCTAAGCGATCGTTTTTCTGATCGCTGTTTTATTGTCAGTGATGCCGATCGGTAGCCAGTTATTTTTTTTAGGTTCGCCGCAGGTTTTTATAGCGTCGGGTACCCCCATATATTACCTAATAAAGGTTTAACCCCCTTGATCGCCCCCCCAGATAACCCTTTCACCCCCTAGCACCACTGTCGCTAAGCGATCGTTTTTCTGATCGCTGTCTTATTGTCGGTGATGCCGATCGGTAGCCAGTTATTTTTTTTAGGTTTGCCGCAGGTTTTTATAGCGTCAGGTACCCCCATATATTACCTAATAAAGGTTTAACCCCCTTGATCGCCCCCCCAGGTAACCCTTTCACCTACTATCACCACTGTCGCTAAGCGATCGTTTTTCTGATCGCTGTCTTATTGTCGGTGATGCCGATCGGTAGCCAGTTATTTTTTTTAGGTTCGCCGCAGGTTTTTATAGCGTCAGGTACCCCCATATATTACCTAATAAAGGTTTAACCCCCTTGATTGCCCCCCAGGTAACCCTTTCACCCCCTATCACCACTGTCGCTAAGCAATCGTTTTTCTGATCGCTGTCTTATTGTCAGTGATGCCGATAGGTAGCCAGTTATTTTTTTTTGGTTCGCGGCAGGTTTTTATAGCGTCAGGTACCCCCATATATTACCTAATATAGGTTTAACCCCCTTGATCGCCCCCCAGGTAACCCTTTCACCCCTATCACCACTGTCGCTAAGCGATCCTTTTTCTGATCGCTGTCTTATTGTCGGTGATGCCGATAGGTAGCCAGATATTTTTTTTAGGTTCGCCGCAGGTTTTTATAGCGTCAGGTACCCCCATATATTACCTAATAAAGGTTTAACCCCCTTGATCGCCCCCCAGGTAACCCTTTCACCCCCTATCACCACTGTCGCTAAGCAATCGTTTTTCTGATCGCTGTCTTATTGTCGGTGATGCCGATAGGTAGCCAGTTATTTTTTTTTAGGTTCGCCGCAGGTTTTTATAGCGTCGGGTACCCCCATATATTACCTTATAAAGGTTTAACCCCTTCATCACCCCCCCAGGTAACCCTTTCACCCCCTTTTGCCAGTGTCACTAAGCGATCGTTTTTCTAAACGCTGTATTAGTTATGCTGGTGCCGATAGATAGCCAGTTATTTTTTTTAGGTTCGCCGCAGGTTTTTATAGCGTCAGGTACCTCCATATATTATCTAATAAAGGTTTTAACCCCCTAATTGCCCCTAGTTAACCCTGCGTCACACCCCAGGCAGCGTCAGGTTAGTGCCAGTAATGCCAACACCCACGCGTGAAGCATACACCTCCCTTAGTGGTATAGTATCTGAACAGATCAATATCTGATCTGATCAGATCTATACTAGCGTCCCCAGCAGTTTAGGGTTCCCAAAAATGCAGTGTTAGCGGGATCAGCCCAGATACCTGCTAGCACCTGCGTTTTGCCCCTCCGTCCAGCCCAGGCCACCCAAGTGCAGTATCGATCGATCGCTGTCACTTACAAAACACAACACACATAACTGCTGCGTTCGCAGAGACAGGCCTGATCCCTGCGACTCCAGTGCTGTAGGAGGTGATTTCACCACCACAGTTAAAAAAAAAAGCATATATGCCAAAGCATTGGGGCAGCAGGGGCGGAGGAGCGGAGGAGCGATTTTGCTCCTAATGCCGCTGTTGTGGAATTTTAGGCTGCTGTTTACAGAGCACACAGCCTATAATTCCTGTGCTATCTAAGCACACATCAGATTTCATCTTCTTGAAGTAATGCTATCGTTAAGTTAAGTTTGCTAAAGTCCACTCACCGTTCATTCCATCATTCAATCAAGGAAACCACCAACACAGGTCTTCTTATCAGGCCATTCCAGCAAAGACTGTCAAGCCGACGCCTACTCATAGGCTTTTATTAAACTCAAAAGATCTCAAGACAGGAGGTGATTGGCTGCAGCAACCAATCCCCTCCCCATGGGCGGGAACCTCATAGGATGTTCCCTCCTCACAGGAAAATTACAACACTTGGACATTCCTTCCAACAGGAGATGTCATACATGAATACAATAAACGTAGGATGGCTAAAGTTACCGTTGATAGGAATTCTTATTCTGCGCCATTCCATAGAATAACGCATAATAAGATTATACTATTATTGAATGGGGGAGGGAGGCTATCTGCAGACGCACGCTATGTATTCCAACCAATGTTGATCAGACATAGCAGAGACAAGAGCGCCCATCCGCCTATAACCAATGATGTCATTGCAGAGCGAGCATATCCCCTCCCTAACGATCGTCCATGCTAATGCACAGAGGGCCCCCGTTGGCGGACATATCCGCACCCTGCAAACATCACACTCCAACCTCAAAACGTTTTCCCCTATCAGACGGGATTCAACCAGCCTCACACTACCCCAATCAGCTCTTTTAGAGCGGGTTGCGGAAGTACTAACACTGGGTGACACTATGACAATACATATTAACCACTTGACCACTGGGCACTTAAACCCCCTTAATAACCAGACCAATTTTCAGCTTTCGGTGCTCTCACATTTTGAATGACAATTACTCAGTCATACAACACTGTACCCATATGAAATTTTTGTCCTTTTTTTCACACAAATAGAGCTTTCTTTTGGTGGTATTTAATCACTGTTGGGTTTTTTATTTTTTGCGCTATAAGAGAAAAAAGACTGAAAATTTTGTAAAAAAATGTTTTTTTTTTCTTTTCTGTTATAAAATTTTGCAAATTACTATTTTTTCTTCATAAATTTTGGCCAAAATTTATACTGCTACATATCTTTGGTAAAAATAAGTACAAATTGGTGTATATTATTTGGTCTTTGTGAAAGTTATAGAGTCCACAAGCTATGGTGCCAATATCTGAAAATTGATCACACCTGAAGTACTGACGGCCTATCTCAATTCTTGAGACCCTAACATGCCAGAAAAGTACAAATACCCCCCAAATGACCCCTTTTTGGAAAGAAGACATTCCAAGGTATTCAGAAAGAGGCATTGTGAGTTTTTTGAAGTTGTCATTTTTTCCCACAATTCTTTGCAAAATCAAGATTTTTTTTTTCTCTTTTTTTTTTTTCACAAAATTGTCATATTAGCAGGTTATTTCTCACACACAGCATATGCATTCCACAAATTACACCCCAAAACACATTCTGCTATTACTCCCGAGTATGGCGATACCACATGTGTGAGACTTTTACACAGCGTGGCCACATACAGAGGCCCGACATGCAGGGAGCACCTTCAGGCGTTCTGGAGCACCCAGGCCAATTCTGACATTTCTCTCCTACTTGTAAAAATCATCATTTGTTTGCTAGAAAATTACATAGAACCCCAAAACATTATATATGTTTTTTTAGCAAAGACCTTAGAGAATATAATGGTGGTTGTTGCAACTTTTTATCTCGCACGATATTTGCGCAGCAATTTTTTTAACGCGTTTTTTACGGAAAAAAAATGTTTTGTGCTTAAAAAAAAAAAAACAGTAAAGTTAGCCCAATGTTTTTGCATAATGTGAAAGATGAAGTTACGCCGAGTAAATAGATACCTAACATGTCGCCCTTAAAAATTGCACACACTCGTGGAATGGCGCCAAACTTCGCTACTTAAAAAATCCCCATAGGCGACGCTTTAAATATTTTTACTGGTTACATGTTTTGAGTTACAGAGGAGGTCTAGGGCCAAAATGATTGCACTCGCTCTAACGTACGCAGAGATACCTCACATGTGTGGTTTGAAAACCGTTTTCATATGTGGGCGGGACTTACGTATGCGTTCGCTTCTGTATGGGAGCTCACGGGGACAGGGGCGCTTTAAAAAAAAAAAAAAAATTATTCTTCATTTTACTTTATTTATTTTAGTTTGACATGTTTTTCCGCCCCAAACATTTTTTTGATCACTTTTATACCTATTACAAGGAACGTAAACATCCCTTGTAATAGGAATATGGCATGACAGGTCCTCTTTACAGTGAGATATGAGGTCAATAAGACCCCACATCTCACCTCTAGGCTGGGAAGCCTGAAAAAAATACAAAAAAAAAACAACAATCCTGGCTTTGATCGTAGCGGTGAGTCGGTAGAAGCACTGGAGGGCGGCGGGGGGGGGGGACATCCCCTCTCGCCTCCCGTAAGAATGATCAAGCGGTGGAACAGCCGCTATGATTGTTCTTATGGTGTAGGGAATCGCCGGCTGAAAAAGCTAATATCTGAATGATGCCTGTAGCTGCTCCCATCATTCAGATATCCCCGCACAAAGTCAAGGACGTCATATGACGGCCGGAGGGCGGGAAGTGGTTATTGCAGAGTATTGCCGGGCATTGCGGAGTATTGCCGGGCATTGCGGAGTATTGCCGGGCATTGCGGAGTATTGCCGGGCATTGCGGAGTATTGCTGGGCATTGCGGAGTATTGCAGGGCATTGCGGAGTATTGCGGACTATGGCAGGGTATTGCGGTGTATGGCAGGGTATTGCACGGGTATTGCACAGGGTATTGTGGAGGGTATTGCACAGGGTATTGTGGAGGGTATTGCAGAGTATTGTGGAGGGTATTGCAGAGTATTGTGGAGGGTATTGCAGAGTATTGTGGAGGGTATTGCAGAGTATTGTGCAGGGTATTGCAGAGTATTGTGCAGGGTATTGCAGAGTATTTTGCAGAATATTGCGCAGGGTATTGCAGAGTATTGCGCAGGGTATTGCAGAGAATTGCGCAGGGTATTGCAGAGTATTGCGCAGGGTATTGCAGAGTATTGCACCAGAGTATTGCAGAGTATTGCACCAGAGTATTGCAGAGTATTGCACCAGGGTATTGCAGAGTATTTTGCAGGGTATTGCGCAGGGTATTGCAGAGTATTTTGCAGGGTATTGTGCAGGGTATTGCAGAGTATTGCGCAGGGTATTGCAGAGTATTGCGCAGGGTATTGCAGAGTATTTTGCAGGGTATTGCAGAGTATTTTGCAGGGTATTGCAGAGTATTGCGCAGGGTATTGCAGAGTATTGCACCAGGGTATTGCAGAGTATTGCACCAGGGTATTGCAAAGTATTGCACCAGGGTATTGGCAGGGTATTTTGCAGAGTATTGTGCAGGGTATTGCAGAGTATTTTGCAGAATATTGCGCAGGGTATTGCAGAGTATTGCGCAGGGTATTGCAGAGAATTGCGCAGGGTATTGCAGAGTATTGCGCAGGGTATTGCAGAGTATTGCACCAGAGTATTGCAGAGTATTGCACCAGAGTATTGCAGAGTATTGCACCAGGGTATTGCAGAGTATTTTGCAGGGTATTGCGCAGGGTATTGCAGAGTATTTTGCAGGGTATTGTGCAGGGTATTGCAGAGTATTGCGCAGGGTATTGCAGAGTATTGCGCAGGGTATTGCAGAGTATTTTGCAGGGTATTGCAGAGTATTGCGCAGGGTATTGCAGAGTATTGCACCAGGGTATTGCAGAGTATTGCACCAGGGTATTGCAAAGTATTGCACCAGGGTATTGGCAGGGTATTTTGCAGAGTATTGGCAGGGTATTTTGCAGAGTATTGGCAGGGTGTATTGCAGAGTATTGGCAGGGTATAGCACAGGGATGGCTGAGCAGGGATGGATGGATGGCTGGATCTGTGACTGCAATTGTCACAGATCCAGCCCACAGTGCTGCTTCTGCCATCCGCTCCCTCCCCCTCCCCTCTCACACTGTACCGATCGGTACAGAGAGGGGAGGGAGGAACCGGCGTCATCAAATGACGCCGGTCTGTTTACAAGTGATTGCTCCGTCATTTGACGGAGCGATCACGTGGTAAATGGCCGCTATCAGCGGCGATTTACCGCGATTCGTGATCCGCCGGGTCCTCTGGACCCGGCGGTCACGGAGTTTCCCGTGTGGGCGCCCCAGGGGGCGCGCGGGAGCGCGATTCTGGGAGGACGTTATATAACGTCCTCCCAGAGTTAAGCAACCACCTTGTCGACGTTATTTGTCGGCAGGTGGTTGTTAAGTGGTTAAATATATCTCCATAAAAATCTCCACAACACCGCGTACATACGGTCGAAATTCCGACGGAGGCTTGCCCGTGGAAAAGTCTGACCATGTGTACGCGGCATAACTTTTGCGGGAAGATGCCCCCATGCTTCGGCATATATAAATGGTGCATGTATGCCCATCAATAGAAGTGGGTGGATGAAGGGCGGTATTCTAATGGTGGGCATACCCACCGATCAATCTCTTTTTTTCGTTCAGCCAACAGGCTGCATGAAAAAAAGATTACAATACATGTCCAACAAGGACCAGCAACGTACAGGTATGTTGCTGGTTTTTGAATGGTTATACCAGATTGATGCCTGTGGGTTTAGGTATCATCTTGGTATCATTCTTTTCAGCCAGCGGCCGGCTTTCATGTAAAAGCAATCCTAGTGGCTAATTAGCCTCTGGACTGCTTTTACAAGCAGTGGGAGGGAATGTCCCCCCGGATATAAAAAGCGTCATTGGGAAATTGGGAAAGCATTTTATCACACCGATCTTGGTGTGGTCAGATGCTTTGAGGGCAGAGGAAAGATCTAGGGTCTAATAGATCCCAGTTTTTTCAAAAAAAGAGTACCTGTCACTACCTATTGCTATCATAGGGGATATTTACATTCCCTGAGATAATAATAAAAATGATTAAAAAAAAAAAATATGGAAGGAACAGTTTAAAAATAAAATAAAAAAGCAAAATTAATAATAAATAAAAAAAAAAAAAAAAAAGCACCCCTGTCCTGCCCTGCTCTTGCGCAATGGCGAACGCAAGCGTGGGTCTGGCGTCATATGTAAACAGCAATTGCACCATGCATGTGAGGTATCACCGCGAAGGTCAGATCGAGGGCAGTCATTTTAGCAGTAGACTCCCTCTGTAAATCTAACATGGTAACCTGTAAATGCTTTTAAAGGCTTTTAAAAATGTATGTAGTTTGTCGCCAATGCGCGTTTGTGTGAAAATTTAAAGCATGTCGTTTTTGGTATCTATGTACTCGGCCTAAGATCATCTTTTTTATTTCATCAAACATTTAGGCAATATAGTGTGTTTTAGTGCATTAAAATTAAAAAAGTGTATTTTTTCCCCAAAAAATGCGTTTGAAAAATCGCTGCGCAAATACTGTGTGGAAAAAAAAATGCAACACCCACCATTTTAATCTGTAGGGCCTTTGCTTTAAAAAAATTTATAATGTTTGGGGGTTCAACATAATTTTCTTGCAAAAAAAAATATGTTTCATGTAAACAAAAAGTGTCAGAAAGGGCTTTGTCTTCAAGTGGTTAGAAGAGTGGATGTAAGCTTCCTAATGTTGTGTATAAAATGCCAGGACAGTTCAAAACCCCCCAAATGACCCCATTTTGGAAAGTAGACACCCCAAGCTATATACTGAGAGGCATGTCGAGTCCATGGAATATTTTATATGTTGACACAAGTTGCGGAAAAAATACAATTTTTTTTTTTTTTTTTTGCACAAAGTTGTTACTAAATGATATATTGCTCAAACATGCCATGGGCATATGTGGAATTACACCCCAAAATACATTCTGTTGCTTCTTCTGAGTACGGGGATACCACATGTGTGAGACTTTTTGGAAGCCTAGCCGCGTACGGGACCCCAAAAACCAAGCACCGCCTTCAGGCTTTCTAAGGGTGTAAATTTTTGATTTCACTTCTCACTGCCTATCACAATTTCGGAGGCCATGGAATGCCCAGATGGCACAAACCCCCCCCCCCCCCCAAATGACCCCATTTTGGAAAGTAGATACCCCAAGCTATTTGCTGAGAGGTATGGTGAGTATGTTGCAGATCTCACTTTTTGTCAAAAAGTTTTGAAAATTGGAAAAAAAAAAAATATTTTCTTTCTTCATTTTCAAAAACAAATTAGAGCTGTAAAATACTCACCATGCCTCTCAGCAAATAGCTTGGAGTGTCTACTTTCCAAAATGGGGTCATTTGGGGGGGGGGGGGGGGGTTTGTGCTATTTTGGCATTTAATGGCCTTCGAAACTGTGATAGGTAGTGAGGAGTGAAATCAAAAATTTGTGCCCTTAGAAATCCTGAAGGCGGTGCTTGGTTTTCGGGGCCCCGTACGCGGCTAGGCTCCTAAAAAGTCCCACACATGTGGTATCCCCGTACTCAGGAGAAGCAGCAAAATGTATTTTGGGGTGCAATTCCACATATAACCATGGCATGTGTGAGCAATATATAATTTAGTGACAACTTTTTGTAATTTTATTTTTTTTTCTTTATTCAATCACTTGGGACAAGAAAAAAAAAATATTCAATGGGCTCAACATGCCTCTCAACAATTTCCTTGGGGTGTCTACTTTCTAAAATGGGGTCATTTGGGGGGGTTTTGTGCTATTTTGGCATTTTATGGCCTTCGAAACTGTGATAGGTAGTGAGGAGTGAAATCAAAAATTTGCGCCCATAGAAATCCTGAAGGCGGTGCTTGTGTTTTGGGGGCCCGTACGCGGCTAGGCTCCTAAAAAGTCCCACACATGTGGTATCCCCGTACTCAGGAGAAGCAGCAAAATGTATTTTGGGGTGCAATTCCACATATAACCATGGCATGTGTGAGCAATATATCATTTAGTGACAACTTTTTGTATTTTTTTTTTTTTTTAGTCATTATTCAATCACTTGAGACAAAAAAAAAAATATTCAATGGGCTCAACATGCCTCTCAGCAATTTCCTTGGGATGTCTACTTTCCAAAATGGGGTCATTTGGGGGGGGGGGGGTTTGTACTGCCCTGCCATTTTAGCACCTCAAGAAATGAGATAGGCAGTCATAAATTAAAAGCTGTGTAAATTCCAGAAAATGTACCCTAGTTTGTAGACGCTATAACTTTTGCGCAAACCAATAAATATACGCTTATTGACATTTTTTTTACTAAAGAAATGTGGCTGAATACATTTTGGCCTAAATGTATGACTAAAATTGAGTTTATTCGATTTTTCTTATAACAAAAAGTAGAAAATATAATTTTTTTTCAAAATTTTCAGTCTTTTTCCGTTTATATCGCAAAAATAAAAATCGCAGAGGGAATCAAATACCATTAAAAGAAAGCTCTATTTGTGGGAAGAAAAGGACACAAATTTCGTTTCGGTACAACATTGCATGTCCGCACAATTTCCAGTTAAAGCAGCGCAGTGCCAAATTCTGAAAACAGCTCTGGTCCTTTAGCTACAAAATGGTCCGAGGCTTAAGTGGTAATGCTTTGTACAAGGGCAAGATTGTTTGTATCATGCTGTCATTGTCTCTTTATATACTGCATCTACAGGACCCCCAGATCCTTTCTTTATCATAACGTCACTCATTTTTACTCTTCCTACATTGTACTCCTGACCCTTTTGCACTGTTCATTATATACAGGCATACCCCGTTCAACCCTTTCAATACAGGGCTTTTTATACCACTTCCATACCGGGCCTATTCTGGCACTTCTCTCCTACATGTACAAATCATCATTCTTTTGCTAGAAAATTACTCAGAACCCCCAAACATTATATATGTTTTTTTAGCAGACACCCTAGGGAATAAAATGCCGGTCATTGCAACTCTTTATCTTGCACGGTATTTGCACAATAATTTATCAAACGCCTTTTTTTGGGGAAAAAAATGGTTTCATGAATTAAAAAATAACAAAACAGTAAAGTTAGATAAATTTTTTTGTAAAATATGAAAGATTATGTTACGCCGAGTAAATAAATACCTAACATGTCACGCTTTAAAAATTGTGCACACTCATGAAATGGCGCCAAACTTCGGTACTTAAAAATCTCCATAGGCGACGCTTTGAAATTTTTTACAGGTTATCAGGCTAGAGTTACAGAGGAGGTCTAGTGCTAAAATTGTTACACGCACTCTAACACACGCGGCGATACCTCACATATGTGGTTTGAACGGCGTTTACATATATGGGCGGGACTTACGTGTGCGTTTGCTTCTGAGCGCGAGCTACCGGGGACAGGAGCGTTTAAAAAAATTTTTTTATTATTTTTTCTTTTATTTTACATATTTTTTTTATTTTTACACTTTTTTAAAAAAAAAAATTTGATCACTTTTATTCCTATTACAAGGAACGTAAACATCCCTTGTAATAGGAATGGTGTGTGACAGGTCCTCTTTATGGAGAGATGCGGGGTCAATAAGACCCCACATCTCTCCTCCAGGCTGAAAAGCATGAGATCAGGAAAAATAAATCACCGATCTCATGCTTTCAGCCGCAATCGTGGCTTTGTTTACTTTTGGGAACCCGGGCGTGACGTCATCACATCGCGCCCGAGCCTCCGACGGTCATAGAGATGGTCACCAGTCATCTCTATGCTCGTCATGTGACCAGACACCGGCGCCGGACGATTCTTTCTCCGGGCCCCCGATGGCATGGGAGAGTTTCGGAGAAGCACCGGATGGCGGCGGGAGGAGGGGGGATTTCCCCTCCCGCCGCCTATGGAACCGCCGCTATGATCATTCTTATCTTGCGCAGAATCACCGGCAGAAGAGAAGGATATCTGAATGATGCCTCTAGCTGCAGGCATCATTCAGATATCCCCCCACAAAGCCCAGGATGTCATATGACGCCCACCCGGAGGGAGAGAGGGTTCCTGCCGGCGTTATTTTACAATGGCATGGTATGGAAGTGGTTAAGTACACTCACTTTACATACACTCGCGAGTACAGACATACCCGCGAGTGTATGTAAAGTGGTTTGCAAGCTAAAGCTGCAGTTGAGTAATCCGTGCACGGATAGTTCAGATTCCCTGCTACTTGGAAACACGATCTACTAACTGTGAGTCGGCTATATGCCAAGATAACACTATCTACAGCTGCCTCAATTACTGCCGTGGAATTTATATGCACAGAAAGACTATACAGTATAGCTATCGGCTGGGAGGATTGAAGCTGAGGGGTGTTACTAACCCTGCCTGAGAACTTTATTTCCACTGGTCTGGTCGGCTGTTACAGCCTAGCATCTGTGCCATTCTCCCATGTTAAACTGTACAGTACTATAAACGCCTGACACCCCACTACAGCCCCTGACCCCCCTGTACAGCCCCTGACACCCCCACTACAGCCCCTGACACCTCCACTACAGCCCCTGATCCCCCACTACAGTCCCTGACCCCCCTCGACATCTCTTGACACCCCCACTACAGCCCCTGACACCCCCACTACAGCCCCTGACCCCCCACTACAGTCCCTGACCCCCCTCAACATCCCCTGACACCCCCACTACAGCCCCTGGCCCCCACTACAGTCCCTGACCCCCCTCAACATCCCCTGACAGCCCCACTACAGCCCCTGACACCCCCAATACAGACCCTGACCCCCCACTTCTGCCCCTGACCACCCTGTACAGCCCCTGACACCCCCACTACAGCCCCTGACCCCCCACTACAGTCCCTGACCCCCCTCGACATATCCTGACATCCCCACTACAGCCCCTGACACCCCCACTACAGCCCCTGACCCCCAACTACAGTCCCTGACCCCCCTCAACATCCCCTGACACCCCCACTACAGCCCCTGACACCCCCTCAACATCCCCTGACACCCCCACTACAGCCCCTGACACCCCCACTACAGCCCCTGACCCCCACTACAGTCCCTGACCCCCCTCAACTTCCCCTGACACCCCCACTACAGACCCTGACACCCCCACTACAGACCCTGACCCCCCACTACAGTCCCTGACCCCTCTCTACAGCCACTGATACCCCACTTCAGCCCCTGACACCCCCACTACAACCCCTGACACCCCAGAAGTGAAAAAGGGCATTGCTTCACTTTAAGTACATTTTCGCTTTACATACATTCTCTGGTCCCATTGTATACTTAAAAGTGGGGTATGCCTGTACTCCTGACCCCTATATTATATATAAGAAAATGAAAGTGAAAGAGTGCGGCGCTTAAAGTGATGGTATACTCAAAAAGTATATGATAATGTGTAAAATAAAACCCCCGTGTTATGATATACGGATGGGTGAAACCAATGTGAATTGGTTTTATAATGTACAAAATAAATAGTAAGTTACTGTATATGTGAAATAGTGATCAATTGAGATAGGTGAAATAAGCACCATCAATATCTATTAACAAAATTTCTAGTAAACAAGTGTAAAAGGTCCAGTATTGAAGTGTGAGTGGCAATACATATGTAGCGGGGTATCGTTTTCACCCACAAAACTACAGTTTCCAGCGTGCTTTGAGGCACCCAGGGTGCATTTCCCTGCGCAAAGACTGCTGGGGTGGGCTTTAAAAAGGAGAGGAGGGGCCTCTCTCTTTGGACGCCGCCCTCCCTGCAAGAGGATCCCTGCACTTACCTGCTGCGCGTGCAAGGCCTGAAGCCTGGGTCTTGCATTGTTCCAGAGAGTCTTCCGCTCCACCAAGGAGCCTGTGGAGCGTCCGATCCACCTGAGGTGCCACCATCTTCTGGAGGACCGAGGACCCGGCACATCGTGGGCACTGTGAAGCAACTCACAGTAGCAGAGGAACCGGACAGGAGTCGGTCCGGTCTGGGTGAGAGAGCGCCAGCTCAGAACCGCATCTAAGTAACTTTGTTGCCTATTAACTTTGCCTAGGCCCATCATTGATTACAGTTATACTTTGGAGACACTGTCTGCTGAACTGAGTTTATTAGTCTCTCCAGCTTTGCCAAGTTAGCGATCATTCGCTACCCCCCTTTGGATTACAGTTTGTTCTTTATGTGCACCACGAGAGTTGCTAGCGAAGATTTTTTAACAAACTACTCCCCAAGTTATAGTCAGGCCTGACTGGGTGGTATAGGACATTGCTGGGCGCCATTTTTTTTTGCTCACGAGGGAGGATAACTGCAGCAGGGTTATTATATTGTCATTGCATTACTGAATGTTATACCCTTTTAATGTGTACACCTATATTGCAGGGATCTGCATGAGATATTGTATACAAATTACCTTTTATACTTTTACCAATAGTAAAAAGTTATAGTTAAGAAATTTGGTTGTCAGTGTCAATTACTGTGCTGGGATACAAAGGGGTTGTACCATATAACAGTATAGATACTGTCAAGTCTCTGATGTGAGGTCGAGTAGCAGAGAGGGCGCCCCTTGCGGCCGAGTGCAGCACAGCCCTGAAGATGACACAGGGGATGTGGTGCCCACAGAAGCACGGGTTGCCTGGTAGGTAGTGCTGGTTGCCAGGAACTTGGTAGGACAGGCAGACTGCAGGACAGCAGGCGTGCTTAGGAGGTCCAAAGGGTAAGGACCAATGGAATGTTCCGATAACAGGGTCAAAGCCAGGCCAGAGGGTCAAACACAGCAAGACAGTCCGAGAACACAGCAGAGCTGAGTCTTAGCACAGAAGACAAGGTAAGCGGAGTCCGTTAGCCAGGCCGGGGTCAGGTATACGCTAGGAAGTCAACAGGAGCAGGTCAGGCAAGCCGGGTTTGGTACACAGGAGATCAGACAGGCAGGAGATGCAAGACACAGGAACACAGGAGAAGCTGACGATAATCCAGCAAATGCAGACACTAGCAGACTTCCTTATATAGGCCCATGTGACCTGCTTGTAGAGATACTGGGTCCTAGAGCCCTTCTCCTGCCAGAGATGCTGGGTCCTAAAGTCCTTCGCCTGCTGTTGGTTCCCTGACAGTGCCCCCCCCCAAGGGGAAGCCTCCGGATGCCCACCCGGGCCCATCTTTCAGGGTATCTGGCACGGAATCTCTGGAGAAGTCTAGGAGCATGTATGTTGCCTGCAGGTTCCCAAGAATTCTCTTCTGCTGGATAACCCTTCCATTTAATAAGAAATTGAATAGTCCTACCTCTTTTGCGACAGTCCAGGATGGATTCTACCTCGAATTCGGCTTCATCTCCCACTGAGACTGGAGGCGGAGGGTCTTCTTCTCTTCCTGGAAAAGGACTAGAGACAACAGATTTAAGAAGAGAAACGTGAAACACAGGATGCACTTTATACGAACTTGGTAGTAACAGTTCAAAAGCTACTGGGTTAATTTTTCGTTTAATTTCGAATGGACCGATAAATCTTGGACCCAATTTCCGGGAGGGGCAAGGGAGCCTGAGATTTGCTGAAGAGAGCCAGACCTTATCTCCAACCTCAAAGCTAGGACTCTCTCCTCTCCTCTTGTCATATTGTTTCTTGTAGTCCTCTTGCGCTTTCTGCATGGTTAGCCGGAGGGTTTGATAATTAGCCTGAATGGAGCTTATCCTGTCTTGAACTGCTGGAACTGAGGCTTCCGGAATGACATTAGGTAGAAATGAAGGATGGAAACCGTAGTTGGCCCAAAACGGAGATTGATTGGTGGTTGAGTGTACTGCATTGTTGTAAGCAAACTCCGCACAAGGGAGTAGAGAGATCCAGTCGTCCTGGGAGAAGGAGCAGAAGCAACGCAAATATTGTTCTAAGGTCTGGTTGGTCCTTTCAGTTTGACCGTTGCTTTGGGGGTGATAGGCTGAGGACAGGCACACCTTGATTGATAGTGCTTTGCAGAGCTCTCTCCAGAACCGGGAGGTGAACTGTACCCCTCTATCAGACACAATGCTGTCAGGAAGGCCATGGAGCCTGACTATCTCCCTTATGAAAATTTTTGCTGTTTCTGCAGCAGAAGGAGTTCCTGCCATGGGCAAGAAGTGCGCCATTTTGGATAGACGGTCCACAACTACCAGGATTGTTGTAGATTCTTCGGATGGGGGCAACTCTACTATAAAGTCCATAGATATATTTCTCCATGGTAGTTCTGGCACTGGCAGAGGACGTAACAGACCCCACGACTTGACATTGGACCCTTTATTTCGCTGGCAGGTAGTGCAGGAGCTAACAAACTCCCTGCAATCAGATTTCAAGGTAGGCCACCAGAAGGATCGTTGGATAAGATCCGTAGTTTTCCGCACTCCGAAGTGGCCAGCGAGTTGGTGGTCATGCAAGGTCTTCAGTACCTGTATTCGGGTTTGTTGCGGAACGAAGATCTTGTCCTGATGCCAGAGGTACCCTTCCTGGTTTCTTAGAGAGGATGCTTCTGGTTCCTGGCATTGGAGGGAAGCCTGTTCAAGAGAAGATCTTAGATCGGGTTGGATCAGAAGAAAGTTCTGAGGTGACAGGATTGTACTAGATATTGTCTCCTCCGGAGTATCGGGAAACATTCGGGATAAAGCATCAGCCTTTCCGTTCTTGGAGCCGGGACGGTAGGTGATGTGGAAGTTGAACCTTGAAAAGAACAGAGCCCAGCGGGCTTGACGGGGTCTCAGACGTTTGGCAGTACGGAGGTATTCGAGGTTCCGATGATCTGTAAATATCATTATGGGGTGAGCAGACCCCTCAAGAAGGTATCTCCACTCCTCTAAGGCTGTTTTAATGGCCAAGAGCTCGCGGTCTCCTACATCATAGTTCCTCTCGGGCTGGCTCATTTTCCGCGAGGAGAAGGCCACGGGGTGAAGCAAGGACTTGGGTCCCTGGCGTTGTGAAAGGACTGCCCCTGTAGCTACTTCTGAGGCATCGACCTCCAAGATGTATGGCAGGGCAGGCTCAGGGTGTTGAAGGATTGGTGCAGAGGTAAACAATAACTTTAGTCTCTCGAAAGCAGTTTGGGCTTCGGAGGACCACTGGAAACAGGTATGTAAGCGGGTCAACTGGGTAATGGGTGAGATGATGGAGGAGAAGTTTCTTATAAACCTCCTATAGAAGTTCGCAAAGCCCACAAACCTTTGCACCCCTTTCTTATCTGATGGAGTTGGCCAATCCAGGATTGCCTGCACTTTCTGTGGATCCATAGCTACACCGCCCGTGGAGATGATCAGTCCTAGGAATTGTATTGATTTCTTCTCGAAGTCACACTTTTCCGCTTTCACATAAAGTCCATGTTTTCTTAGTGTGAGCAGCACTGTCTTTACATGGGTCCGGTGGAGCTCCAGAGTAGCCGAAAATATGAGAATGTCATCCAGATAGATGATGACGAAGTAGTCAAGATATTCCCGG
Source organism: Rana muscosa (assembly GCA_029206835.1). Taxonomy (NCBI): domain Eukaryota; kingdom Metazoa; phylum Chordata; class Amphibia; order Anura; family Ranidae; genus Rana; species Rana muscosa. The sequence goes on from CM055124.1 coordinate 239,789,984, forward strand.
AAAATATCGTTGACGAAGTGCTGAAACGTCGCCGGGGCATTACAGAGCCCAAAGGGCATTACAAGATACTCGAAGTGTCCGAACCTCGTTCTGAATGCTGTCTTCCATTCATCGCCCTCACGGATCCGAACAAGGTTATAGGCACCCCGGAGGTCGAGCTTGGTAAATACTTGGGCCGTACGGAATCTCTGGAAAAGTTCAGGAACTAATGGCAGTGGGTAGCGGTTCTTTATTGTGATTTTATTGAGCTCCCTATAATCCACGCATGGTCTTAAAGACTTGTCTTTCTTCTCGACAAAAAAGATTCCGGCACCGGCAGGAGAGGAGGAAGCTCGGATGAAGCCCTTAGCCAAATTTTCATCGATATATTGTCGCAGAGTTCCCAATTCCATTTCAGAGAGAGGGAATATTCGTCCAAATGGAATCTCGGCCCCTGGAAGTAATTCTATTGGACAGTCATATGGCCGATGTGGTGGTAGAACGTCAGCTTTTTTCTTATCAAAGACATCCAGGAATTCTTGGTATGCCTGGGGTATATTCTGGTTAGTGGTAGATACAGGGTGGACTGTCAAGCAACTGGTAATGTCTCTGGGTTCAGGAATAAAGCAATGCTGCTGGCAATAGGGAGAGGTGAACAGGACCTCCTTCTTGATCCAATTGATCTGAGGGTTGTGGGCTTGGAGCCATGGAATTCCTAGGATAACTGGAGACATAGGCGAGCTTAGAGCGTCAAAGCGTATGAATTCCTGATGGCCATCAGGAGTGGTGATAAGCAGAGGGACAGTCTCCTGGGTAACAGGGCCAGAACTAGGCAATGTGCCATCAGCCAGGCGGACTTCAAGTCCCTGTTTCTTTTGGAGGAGGGGCAGCTTCAGGTTTCTCACCAGGTTCAAGTCCACAAAGCAGCTGCAAGCTCCAGAATCAATAATGGCCTGCAGCCGGATCTCTTCTTTTCCAAATTGCAGCGTAATGGGTAGCACTAGGTGTGAAGGAGAAGCTCCGGAAACCTGGAAATACACCGGAGGGTAGGAAGGTGGCTTCTTGGGCCTTCTGGGGCAGTTATACAAGAAATGTCCGCTTCCTCCACAATAGAGGCAGAGCCTTGATTGCATACGATGACGCCTTTCATCAGGGGATAATGCGGAACGTAGCAGGCCGATTTGTCTAGGAACTGGGATAGAAGTACCAGTGGGAGCAGGCACTGATGAAGTGGAAACCTTAGGCGGCATCATGGCGGGCCTGGAGGACTGAGCTCGTTCGGACTGTCTCTCACCTAAACGTCGATCCAGCTGGATGGATGACTGGATGAGATCCTCAAGTGTAGTGGGGACCCCAATCCTGGCCAGCTCATCTTTGAGAGACTCAGAAAGTCCTAAGCGGAACTGGTGCTTGAGGGCAGCCTCGTTCCAGCCTGTGTCTGCAGACCACCGACGGAAGTCCACGGTATAGTCCTCCACTGGTCGACTACCCTGCTGTAGTGAATGCAGAGCGGCTTCGGCGGTGGCTGTACGCTGGGGGTCCTCGTAGAGTTGTGACATGGCTGCCAGGAATGTGTCCACTGTGTTAATGACTGGGCTTCTTTGTTCCCATAAACTGTGGGCCCAGGTCTGGGGTTCATTAGATAGCAGGGAGATGAGGAACCCGACCTTAACAGTTTCTAAAGCAAAAGTCCGGGGCTGCAAGGATAGGTACAATAGGCAGGCATTCCTGAAGGATCTAAACTTTCTTCGATCCCCGGAAAACCGTTCAGGGACAGGAACACGGGGTTCTGGAGGAGGGAACACCATCGTAGGAGCCACAGAGGAACGTACGTGGGTGGAACTGGGAGAAGCTGGGACCGGGTCCGCAGAAGCAGATGACTCTGACAGGTGTTGCAATCTCTCCTCTAGCTGGAGGTATCCTTCTTGCAGTGTCTGGATTGCTTGGGTCAGAGTAGCGGCCTGTTGACATAATGCCTCTAACGGGGACGCTCCTCTGCCGGCCTCAGACATGGCTGGATTATACTGTCAAGTCTCTGATGTGAGGTCGAGTAGCAGAGAGGGCGCCCCTTGCGGCCGAGTGCAGCACAGCCCTGAAGATGACACAGGGGATGTGGTGCCCACAGAAGCACGGGTTGCCTGGTAGGTAGTGCTGGTTGCCAGGAACTTGGTAGGACAGGCAGACTGCAGGACAGCAGGCGTGCTTAGGAGGTCCAAAGGGTAAGGACCAATGGAATGTTCCGATAACAGGGTCAAAGCCAGGCCAGAGGGTCAAACACAGCAAGACAGTCCGAGAACACAGCAGAGCTGAGTCTTAGCACAGAAGACAAGGTAAGCGGAGTCCGTTAGCCAGGCCGGGGTCAGGTATACGCTAGGAAGTCAACAGGAGCAGGTCAGGCAAGCCGGGTTTGGTACACAGGAGATCAGACAGGCAGGAGATGCAAGACACAGGAACACAGGAGAAGCTGACGATAATCCAGCAAATGCAGACACTAGCAGACTTCCTTATATAGGCCCATGTGACCTGCTTGTAGAGATACTGGGTCCTAGAGCCCTTCTCCTGCCAGAGATGCTGGGTCCTAAAGTCCTTCGCCTGCTGTTGGTTCCCTGACAGATACAGTACAGTTATACCATCCTACCCCCTTTCCTAACTGTGCCACGAGAGGTTAGAGCCGATTGCCAGGGGTTGACAGCGGTGCATTACAAGGCCCAAAACAAACAAGCAGCCCTCTTAAACTGAGGGTATCGCTATACGTGGGGGCTCGGTTCCAGGATCCTTGTATATTGCACGCTGCAATCAAGCCGGTCTCAAGTACCAGCATAGACTCGCAGGCAGTGACACAATGGTGCGCAGAGGAGGCTGTGGATCCAGTCCGGGCGGTAGCTATTGAACTCCCGGGAGGGATCCAGGAGAAAGAAGAGGTAAAGCAGCTAATAATGTCAATATCCCCAAACTGGAAAGCATGGGCGGTGGATGTAAAGACAGATACCTCGGGGGCATATGCATTAATAGAATGGACAAGAGGAATCCCAGAAGAGTTCAAAGGGCAGAGTGTAAAAGACATAGATGACAGAACGTATCGCTTAGTGCATACTGGGGCTGTGAAGAAAGAGTCTCCACGGACCTCCCCACCGTTGTCTCTGTCACTTTTCCACAAAATGGGAGGCAGTCAAGAGACGAAAAGTCCAAAGTCACCCCTGGCCGCCATAGGGCCGGAACTGCTGACTGCCCTGGGAGACTTTGTTGTTAAGTGCCAGAAAAACAACACGGTGCATGTGGAAGCCAGGTACCGGAAACTCCGGGTGTTTTCAGGAACACAACCTGTGTCACCCGGGAAGGAAGACTCTGATACCTGGATTGAGCAGGCAATGCAGGCAGTAGAAGGTTGGGAAGTTCCAGAAGCGCAGAAGAAACAGCACATCAGTGAAAGCTTGAAGGGTCCTGCTGCTGAGGCTGTGAAAAACCTTAGGTGCAGCAATAATGCGTGTACAGCAATGGATTATCTGTCTATGTTGCAGGAGGAATTTGGCCAGCTGGAGAAGGTGTCGGAGCTGGTTCAATTTGAACATACTTTCCAACAGCCGAGGGAGAGGTTTTCCGAGTATGTCTGGAGACTGAATAGAATGCTGTGCCAGATTGTACTGAGAAAGGGAATGCAGCCACAGGTCATAGACCCTACCAGGATGAAGCAGATCTAAGGGGAGCCTTGCGGTCGAATCCAATTTGGCTTCACCTGAAGACCTCTGACGGAGTCATGGCTCTGAATTACACAGACCTTGTGCGGATCATAAGGGACGAAGAGGCCTTGATGAAGGATCAAGAGGGGGTTGAGAAGACCACCCCACCTGTTTTGTTGGGAGTCAGAACGACAGTAGTTACCGAACGTGACTCAGAAGTAGAAACCTTGAAGTCTCAAATGGCACAAGTGCTGGACTTGTTGACCTCTTTGTTGGCCAAGAACCCAGGAGCCAAGGAGAAAGAAGAGATCCGGAAGGAACCGGACCGGAATGTCCCTATTCCAGCATCCCCAATAGGGATGAGCTTCGTGTTCGAGTCGAACATACGTTCGACTCGAACATCGGCTGTTCGATCGTTCGACGAAGATCGAACGATTTGGGCCGTTCGCGCCAAATTCGAGTGACGCGAACGGCCCACAATGCACTACGCCATCGCAGTGTCATCCAGGCGCTGTGATTGGCCAAGCATGCACTGTGACCCCGCATGCTTGGCCAATCACAGCGCCGGCAGCGAGGAGAGCAATGATTGGCCACAGGCAGGATGCCTGTGGCCAATTATTGCTGAGGGTGTTTAGTACACGCCCCACACTATAAAAGGCCGCCAGCACGGCGGCCTAGTGTAGTGTGTTCCGGAGCAGGGATAGAGCAGCATAGGCAGGGACAGTGACTGTTATTTCTTTCTTGCTTAACCTGGATTCCTTTAGTTTAGGGAAAGAGAAGGATAGGTAGGGAGAGTGTCAGTGTGTTTTGTGCTTGTGCTATAGTGTGCTTAAAAAAAACATTTATTCTAGGGACAGAAAACTGTAGGTAGGGACAGTGTCAGTTTCTTTCACTCTGCAAGTCCTTGTTTCCAGGGACCTGGAAGGACAGTGAGTGAATTGTCCTTGTGCTATATTGTGCTTAAAAAAACATTTATTCTAGGGACAGAAAACTGTAGGTAGGGAGAGTGTCAGTTTCTTTCACTCTGCAAGTCCTTGTTTCCAGGGACCTGTAAGGACAGTGAGTGAATTGTCCTTGTGCTATATTGTGCTTAAAAAAAAACATTTATTCTAGGGACAGAAAACTGTAGGTAGGGAGAGTGTCAGTTTATTTCACTCTGCAAGTCCTTGTTTCCAGGGACCTGGAAGGACAGTGAGTGAATTCTCCTTGTGCTATATTGTGCTTAAAAAAAACATTTATTCTAGGGACAGAAAACTGTAGGTAGGGACAGTGTCAGTTTCTTTCACTCTGCAAGTCCTTGTTTCCAGGGACCTGTAAGGACAGTGAGTGAATTGTCCTTGTGCTATATTGTGATTAAAAAAAACATTTTTTCTAGGGACAGAAAACTGTAGGTAGGGAGAGTGTTTTTTTTCTTTCACTCTGCAAGTCCTTGTTTCCAGGGACCTGTCAGGACAGTGAGTGAATTGTCCTTGTGCTATATTGTGCTTAAAAAAAACATTTTTTCTAGGGACAGAAAACTGTAGGTAGGGAGAGTGTTTTTTTTCTTTCACTCTGCAAGTCCTTGTTTCCAGGGACCTGTAAGGACAGTGAGTGAATTGTCCTTGTGCTATATTGTGCTTAAAAAAAACATTTATTCTAGGGACAGAAAACTGTAGGTAGGGAGAGTGTCAGTTTATTTCACTCTGCAAGTCCTTGTTTCCAGGGACCTGGAAGGACAGTGAGTGAATTGTCCTTGTGCTATATTGTGATTAAAAAAAACATTTATTCTAGGGACAGAAAACTGTAGGTAGGGACAGTGTCAGTTTCTTTCACTCTGCAAGTCCTTGTTTCCAGGGACCTGTAAGGATAGTGAGTGAATTGTCCTTGTGCTATATTGTGATTAAAAAAAACATTTTTTCTAGGGACAGAAAACTGTAGGTAGGGAGAGTGTTTTTTTTCTTTCACTCTGCAAGTCCTTGTTTCCAGGGACCTGTAAGGACAGTGAGTGAATTGTCCTTGTGCTATATTGTGATTAAAAAAAACATTTTTTCTAGGGACAGAAAACTGTAGGTAGGGAGAGTGTTTTTTTTCTTTCACTCTGCAAGTCCTTGTTTCCAGGGACCTGTAAGGACAGTGAGTGAATTGTCCTTGTGCTATAGTGTGCTTAAAAAAAACATTTATTCTAGGGACAGAAAACTGTAGGTAGGGAGAGTGTCAGTTTATTTCACTCTGCAAGTCCTTGTTTCCAGGGACCTGTAAGGACAGTGAGTGAATTGTCCTTGTGCTATATTGTGATTAAAAAAAACATTTTTTCTAGGGACAGAAAACTGTAGGTAGGGAGAGTGTTTTTTTTCTTTCACTCTGCAAGTCCTTGTTTCCAGGGACCTGTAAGGACAGTGAGTGAATTGTCCTTGTGCTATATTGTGCTTAAAAAAAACATTTATTCTAGGGACAGAAAACTGTAGGTAGGGAGAGTGTCAGTTTATTTCACTCTGCAAGTCCTTGTTTCCAGGGACCTGGAAGGACAGTGAGTGAATTCTCCTTGTGCTATATTGTGCTTAAAAAAAACATTTATTCTAGGGACAGAAAACTGTAGGTAGGGAGAGTGTCAGTTTATTTCACTCTGCAAGTCCTTGTTTCCAGGGACCTGTAAGGACAGTGAGTGAATTGTCCTTGTGCTATATTGTGATTAAAAAAAACATTTTTTCTAGGGACAGAAAACTGTAGGTAGGGATAGTGTTTTTTTTCTTTCACTCTGCAAGTCCTTGTTTCCAGGGACCTGTAAGGACAGTGAGTGAATTGTCCTTGTGCTATATTGTGCTTAAAAAAAACATTTATTCTAGGGACAGAAAACTGTAGGTAGGGAGAGTGTCAGTTTATTTCACTCTGCAAGTCCTTGTTTCCAGGGACCTGGAAGGACAGTGAGTGAATTGTCCTTGTGTTATATTGTGATTAAAAAAAACATTTTTTCTAGGGACAGAAAACTGTAGGTAGGGAGAGTGTTTTTTTTCTTTCACTCTGCAAGTCCTTGTTTCCAGGGACCTGTAAGGACAGTGAGTGAATTGTCCTTGTGCTATATTGTGATTAAAAAAAACATTTTTTCTAGGGACAGAAAACTGTAGGTAGGGAGAGTGTTTTTTTTCTTTCACTCTGCAAGTCCTTGTTTCCAGGGACCTGTAAGGACAGTGAGTGAATTGTCCTTGTGCTATAGTGTGCTTAAAAAAAAACATTTATTCTAGGGACAGAAAACTGTAGGTAGGGAGAGTGTCAGTTTATTTCACTCTGCAAGTCCTTGTTTCCAGGGACCTGTAAGGACAGTGAGTGAATTGTCCTTGTGCTATATTGTGATTAAAAAAAACATTTTTTCTAGGGACAGAAAACTGTAGGTAGGGAGAGTGTTTTTTTTCTTTCACTCTGCAAGTCCTTGTTTCCAGGGACCTGTAAGGACAGTGAGTGAATTGTCCTTGTGCTATATTGTGCTTAAAAAAAACATTTATTCTAGGGACAGAAAACTGTAGGTAGGGAGAGTGTCAGTTTATTTCACTCTGCAAGTCCTTGTTTCCAGGGACCTGTAAGGACAGTGAGTGAATTGTCCTTGTGCTATATTGTGATTAAAAAAAACATTTTTTCTAGGGACAGAAAACTGTAGGTAGGGAGAGTGTCAGTTTCTTTCACTGTGAAAGTCCTTGTTTCAAGGGACAGAGAAGGACACCTGAAGGTAGCCCTTATTGCTTTTTTCCCATCTCCCTGCAGGCCATCTATTAGAATGTCTGGAAGGCAAACAAGGAGAGGCAGACAGTCAGGAGGCAATAAAAGAGGGCAAGCAGGCTCTGTGTCTGGGGGCAACAGTGCTGGTCGTGGACGCGGTGCATTGTCATCAGCACATGGCCATGGGACACGCTTGTCCTTCTTTTCGGCAGCTGGACATGTTGAGCCACATCATGCCGAAGACTTGGTAGAGTGGATGACCAAGCCCTCCTCCTCCTCCTCATCCTCTCTCACCCAGGCTCAGGGTACTGGAAAAGCAGCTGCCAAAGCGTCGTCTTCCCTGGTATCAATGTCAGACAAATCATCAGTCACTCCTTCCCTAGACCCACCATGTCCTCCTCCTGAGGAGTCCCCCGAACTGTTTCAGCACAGTGTTGGGTACATGCTCCAGGAGGATGCCCAGCGTTTCGAAGGGTCTGATGATGAAACCCAGCTAGAGGAAGGCAGTAGCGTGAGAGCAGACAGAGGGGATGCTCAAGAAGGACACCAATCTGGCAGTCATGTTCCAGCAGCTGCAGCATACTGCCAGATTGGCTCCAGTGATGAGGAGGGAGGGGATGATGAGGTCACTGACTCCACGTGGGTGCCTAATAGGAGAGAGGAGGAGGAGGAGGATGAGGAGGAGGCACATCTCCAACGAGGCAGGATGCCCTTTGGTGGCCAGCGTAAGGGCAGTACACCGACGGAATCACACCGCAGAGCTCCGCCTGTGCAGGGCGCTGCCTCTGCCCGTCATTCAAAAAGTTCTTTGGTGTGGGCCTTTTTTGAGGCTAGTGCATCAGATCGCACAGCTGCTGTTTGCAACATATGTCTCAAGCGTATATCGCGTGGCCAAAACATCAGCCGCTTGGGTACCACATGCCTGACCAGACATATGTTGACCTGCCATGCAGCTCGTTGGCAAGCCTACCTCAAAGACCCACACCAAAGAACAAAGCGGACCTCTCCTTGCACCGCATCAGCTGGGATCTCCAACCCCACTATAACTTCAGTCCTCTCTGAAACATGCACTGAGAGGAATGAAGGTGTAGAATTAGGTGTGTCACAGCCAAGTACTTGCGCCCACTCTGCTAGCAGTACACCGACGTCCGATTCTAGCAGGCAAATTTCCCTGCCCCAGCTGCTGGACCGTCGAAAGAAGTTCACTCCCAGCCATCCACATGCCCAGCGGTTGAATGCTAGCTTGGCTAAATTGCTAGCGCTTCAACTGCTGCCTTTTCAGTTGGTAGACTCGGCCCCCTTCCGTGAGTTTGTGCAATGTGCAGTTCCTCAGTGGCAGGTTCCCAAACGCCACTTTTTCTCACGGAAGGCTATTCCGGCTCTCTACCGGCATGTGGAAGGCAATGTCTTGGCCTCGCTGGACAGGGCGGTCAGCGGTAAGGTGCATATTACCGCTGACTCATGGTCCAGCAGGCATGGACAGGGACGTTACCTTTCTTTCACGGCCCATTGGGTCACTCTTTTGGCAGCTGGGAAGGATTCAGGACAAGGTGCAGTAGTGTTGGAGGTTGTCCCACCGCCACGCCTCCAAAATGCTACTACTGGTTGTGACACACCTCTCTCCTCCACCCCCTCCTCTTCTTCTTCCTCCATGGCCTCTTCCTGTGGTTTGTCCTATGAACCAGCGGTGCTCCGTAGCCGTTCACGGGGCTACGCAAGTACGCAGGCAAAAAGATGCCATGCCGTGCTTGCGCTGGTGTGTTTGGGGGACAGAAGCCACACTGGGGCAGAGGTCCTGTCTGCTCTGCAGGGCCAGGCCGAGAGGTGGTTGACGCCACGCCAGCTTAAGCCAGGAATGGTGGTTTGCGACAATGGCACCAACCTCCTCTCCGCCCTCCAACAGGGACAACTGACCCATGTGCCCTGTGTGGCTCACGTCCTTAACCTGGTGGTGCAGCGCTTCTTGGGCAGGTACCCGGGCTTACAGGATGTCCTGAGGCAGGCCAGGAAAGTCTGTGTGCATTTCCGCAGATCTTATAATGCCAGTGCTCGCCTGGCTGAGCTGCAAAAGGAGTTGAACCTGCCCAAGAACCGCCTTATATGTGACATGCCCACCAGGTGGAACTCAACGTTGGCCATGCTGCAGCGGCTGCACACGCAGCAGAGGGCCATCAATGAGTACCTGTGCGACTACGGCACCAGGACAGGGTCAGGGGAGCTTGGTTTTTTTTCTCCACGCCAGTGGGGCATGATCAGGGATGCATGCACTGTCCTGGCACCATTTGAGGAGGCCACGAGGATGGTGAGCAGTGACAGTGCATGCATCAGTGACACTGTACCTCTTGTCCACCTGTTGGAGCACACGCTGCGTGGAATAATGGACAGGGCACTTGAGGCAGAACAGAGGCAGGAAGAGGAGGACTTCCTTGCCTCTCAAGGCCCCCTTTACCCAGACAGTGTTCCTTCTGTCCCACCCATCGCACAGGAAGAGGAGGAGGAGGAGGAGGAGGAGGAGGAGGAGGAGGATTGTGTCAGCATGGAGTTGGAGGCTGGCACTCAGCATCATCAGCAGCAGTCTTTTAGGGATGATTTACAGTCCCAAGAAACCAGTGGACTTGTACGTGGCTGGGAGGAGGTGGCTGCGGATCATGTCGTCCTTAGTGACCCAGAGGACTCCGGAGCGAATGCCTCAGCAAACCTACGCTGCATGGCCTCCCTGATCCTGCAAAGTCTGCGGAAGGATCCTCGTATTCTTCGGATCAAGGAGAGGGACCATTACTGGCTGGCCACTCTCCTTGATCCACGGTACAAGGGTAAGGTTGCGGACCTTATGTTACCGTCGCAGAGGGAGCAGAGGATGAGACAACTCCGGGAGGCCTTGCAGAAAGGTCTGTGCAACGCGTTCCCAGAGACTGGGAGGTTACAAACTCCTGGTCCTGGACAACGAGTTGCTGAGGCTTCGGCCAGTCAAAGAAGGAGCGGTGGGGAAGGTGGCCGTCTGACCGATGCGTTCAGACAATTCTTTAGTCCGCAGCCCCAAAGTATGATCGGTTCCAGCAACCATCGCCAGCGTCTGATAAACATGGTGCAGGAATATCTAGGGGCAAGGTCAGACTTGGACACCTTCCCCACCGAAAATCCTCTGGCTTACTGGGTCTTGAGGATGGATCACTGGCCAGAGCTTGCACAGTATGCAATTGAGCTACTGGCCTGTCCTGCATCCAGCGTTCTTTCGGAACGCACATTCAGTGCTGCTGGAGGATTTGTCACGGATCACAGGGTGCGCCTGTCCACCGACTCGGTTGATCGACTGACTTTCATCAAGATGAACCAGTCTTGGATCACCACCAGCTACCACACACCTGATGCTGATATAACAGACTAATTGATTTTAACATGTCACATCCCTTCAAGACTGATGCTGATGCTGAGTGCCTGTGCTGTTATGTTGACTGGCTATCCTCCTCCTCCGAGTCCTCAATGATACGATTGATGATGATAGCTTGTAAGATCATTTTTGTTTATGGGTGCCGCCACCAGTGCCTAACGCCCAATTTTTCAGCCCCTGTTTAACAGGGGCGTGTAATTACAATTTTTGAAGCAATACTTTGCAACAGGGCTCATTGCTGTGCTCCAAGTACAGTATCTGTGAGGAGTTGCAGTGTTGTGCCACCAGTGCCTAAGGCCCAATTTTTCAGCCCCTGTTTAACAGGGGCGTGTCATTACAATTTTTGAAGCAATACTTTGCAACAGGGCTCATTGGTGTGCTCCAAGTACAGTATCTGTGAGGAGTTGCAGTGTTGTGCCACCAGTGCCTAAGGCCCAATTTTTCAGCCCCTGTTTAACAGGGGCGTGTCATTACAATTTTTGAAGCAATACTTTGCAACAGGGCTCATTGCTGTGCTCCAAGTACAGTATCTGTGAGGAGTTGCAGTGTTGTGCCACCAGTGCCTAAGGCCCAATTTTTCAGCCCCTGTTTAACAGGGGCGTGTCATTACAATTTTTGAAGCAATACTTTGCAACAGGGCTCATTGGTGTGCTCCAAGTACAGTATCTGTGAGGAGTTGCAGTGTTGTGCCACCAGTGCCTAAGGCCCAATTTTTCAGCCCCTGTTTAACAGGGGCGTGTCATTACAATTTTTGAAGCAATACTTTGCAACAGGGCTCATTGCTGTGCTCCAAGTACAGTATCTGTGAGGGGTTGCAGTGTTGTGCCACCAGTGCCTAAGGCCCAATTTTTCAGCCCCTGTTCAACAGGGGCATGTAATTACAATTCTTGATCTAATAATTCACAGCAGGGCCCATTGCTGCACCCACCAAGAGTAACTGTCAGGGCTTACAGTGTTGTGGCACCAGCACCACCATCAAAGGCCCAATTTTTACTACCACTGTTCAACAATTATATGTAATTAAAATTCCTGATATAATAGTTGACAGCAGGGCGTTCCAGCACCAACCAAGAGTAACTGTGAGTGCTTACAGTGTTGTGCCAACACCAACAACTAAGGGGCCTATTTCTGCAGAGTATATACGGCAGGTCCCTACTTTCAAACATCCAACTTACAAACGACTCCTACTTGCAAACGCAAGAAGACAACAGGAAGTGAGAGGAAATCTACCACTAGGAAGGAAAATTCTCTCCTGTAAGAATAAATATGGGAGAAAGGTGTCTCCTCTGTACTGATGCTTTATCAGCAATCCTTGTTTCAAGAAAAACACCACATTTCAAAAACAGTTGTCATTGGGACGGAAAGTGAGGTGAAATGTTCTGAACAGGGGCACAGACAGCAAAACAAATGTTACAGGGGTGATAACCCTTACCTATGTTTTCCAAAAAGTTTAAAAATAGATTTTTGGTCTGGAGCTACACTTCAACAATGTACCTGTTCAAAATTACAAACAGACTCTACATAAGAACAAACCTACAGTCCCTGTCTTGTATGCACCGCCTGTATAGGGCTGTTCAGAGTATATAGGGCCTTTTTTATTTTATGTGCGGGGTTCCCCTTAATATCCATACAAGACCCAAAGGGGCTGGTAATGGGCTGGGGTAGGGGGGGGGTCATGGGGTAGCTATGCCATTTTTCTTAAAGAATTTCATCCATATTACCGGGACCAGACATTACATTAAAGCCGCAAGCAGTTTTAAATGGCTTTTTTTTCCTTTAGAAGTGTCATTTTGTGCAGGGACAGTTCTAAACACGGGAAACACGTGGCACTTCACAGGCATACTTTAGACACCCCCCAGGTACGATATTTAAAGGAATATTTGACTTTTTTTTTTTCACTTTATGCATCATTAAAATGACTGCTCCCGAAAAACGACCGTTTTTAAAACTTCTTTTTGCATTGATACATGTCCCCTGGTGCAGAACCCGGGTTCCCAAACCCTTTTTAGGACAATAACATGCATAATAGTTGTTATAATTAGCACTTTAGAATTCGAACGTTCGCATCCATTGTATTTAATAGGGTTCTAATGTTCGTTCGAACTTTCGGTCCGTTCGCGGGTTCTGGTGCGAACCGAACCCGGGGGTGTTCGGCTCATCACTAATCCCCAATAATGAGGAAGGAAATTATCTGCTCAAATTGTGGAGGAGTTGGCCACCCTGATATAAGGTGTCCCAGTCCAAGGAAGAACCGAGGCACTCAATACCAGCTGGCGGAAAACTTCAGAGGGCCCCGGTGAAGGAGTCAGCCGGGCGCCCGCTAACTACAGAAAGCTCCAAGAAGATCCAAAAACAAGCAGAGCAAAAAGAAAAGAGAAACAATGTCTCTCCTAAAACCTTCCATACCGCCTGTCGGGAGTTGAAATTTGACAACCGGAAAAAGATCAATGCATACCAGGTCCAAAAAGGGTTGAGGTCCAGAGAGAAATGGAAAAAGAAGAGAATACCATTGGAAAAATCCAGAAGTCCAGAAGAGAAAATACCTCCTAAGAAGTTCCCGGATAAATTAGTTGGACCCTCCCCTCTAGTCTCCGTTCAAATGGAGGGAGTCTACACAAAGGCACTCCTAGACACAGGAGCCCAAGTGACTCTCTCATACAGAGACTTTTATCAGAAGCATTTGAGTCACGTGCCTTTGCAGAAGCTGGAAGACCTGAAGATAGGGGGGATTGGCACTCGCAGTTTCCCCTACGACAGTTATGTTTCAATCAGGCTGGCCTTTGACCCCTCTGTGATCGGGAAGGCCAAAGTTTTTGACACCCTGGCGGTGGTTTGCCCTCGCCCACCAGGAGCCAACACATTGTCCATGTTAATAGGAACCAACACTGACTTGGTCCGGAGACTGCTGACCCCGTTAGTGCAAGAGCGGAGTTCTCCCAAACAGAAGATTCACCCCATGCTTCAACAGGTCTACCAGAAGTTGATCCTGGAGCAAAAGGCCCCGGAAGAGGGGGTGGGAAGAGTCTGGAGACTGTCTTGAAGAGAGAAGATACTGCAGCCTGGTGAGGTGACCTGTCTTCGGGCTATGGTAAAACTCTCCTGGGAGCAGCCGGGTCCCTTTGTAGTCGTGGAACCAGACCCCTTCAACACTCACCAAGGATTGGAAGTACTCCCTGAAGTGGTCCCGTTGAGGGCACTGAAGAAGTCCAAGGGCCAGATTCCAGTGAGTGTCAGAAATGTCACTAATTCTCCGGTGAAGATCCCAGCCCGGGTACTACTGGGCAAAGTGAATCCTGCTACCCCAGTGACCCTGTCTGAATTAAAGTCCAAAGAAGGAAAAGCCACCCTGGAGGAGCTCTGCCTTGAAGATACCGCCTTGCCACTGAAATGGAAGGAAAAAGCCAAGGCCCAGCTGTCTAGGTGGAGAAGAATATTCTCAGAAGATGAGTTTGACGTGGGGTGTGCGAGAAGTGCCACCCATAAGATCTGTCTTCAAGAAGACAAACCCTTTTGGGAGAGGGTCCGAAGAGTTCCACTGGCTGACTTGGAAGATTTGCGTAAGCAGTTGGCAGAGCTAAAGAGGACAGGGGTCATCCGAGAGTCCAGAAGTCCATATGCCTCCCCCATCGTGGTGGTAAGGAAGAAAAACGGGTCGCTGAGACTCTGTATAGACTACAGGACTCTCAACAGGAGGACCATACACGACCAGTACACTACCCCCAGGATAGAAGATGCTTTGCAGAGCCTGTCTGGGGCCAAGTGGTTCAGTGTCATGGACCTGAAGAGTGGGTACTATCAAATCCCAATGCACCCTGAAGATAAGAAGAAGACGGCATTCATCACCCCAGTGGGATTCTTTGAATTCAATAGGATGCCCCAAGGCCTGTCGGGAGCCCCCGCTACTTTCCAGAGATTGATGGAGAAGACTGTTGGGAACATGAATCTGATCGAAGTCCTGGTGTACCTAGACGACATCATTGTCTTCGGGAAGACTCTGGAGGAGCATGGGGAAAGATTGGAGAAAGTCCTGAAGAGACTCAGTGAAGAGGGATTAAAACTCTCCAGAGAAAAATGCCAGTTCTACCAGTCCTCGGTCCACTATCTGGGACACATAGTATCTGCAGAAGGAGTGTCTACAGACCCTGATAAACTGGATGCAGTCACCTCCTGGCCCAGACCAACTACAGTGACCGAGCTCAGATCCTTCCTAGGTTTCTGCTCCTACTACCGTAGATTTGTGGAAGGGTTTGCAAAAATTGCCAAACCCCTAAATGAGCTACTGAAGACGGAAGGGGAGGAAGATGATACTGGCCCCAGGAAGCCTGGAGAGTCCATGGAAGACCAGTGGACAGGGGAGTGTGAAGAAGCCTTCCAGATGTTAAAGAAGAGTCTTACCACTGCACCAGTCCTGGCCTATGCTAATCTCAAAAAGCCATATGAACTGCATGTGGATGCCAGCCATGATGGTCTAGGAGGGGTGCTGTACCAAGAATATGAAGGACAGTTGTGCCCAGTTGCCTACGTCAGTAGAAGTCTGGCACCTGCAGAAAAGAACTACCCCACTCACAAGTTGGAGTTCCTGGCCCTAAAGTGGGCAGTCGTGGATAAACTCAGAGATTACCTATTTGAAGCTGATTTCACAGTAAAGACTGACAATAATCCAATCGCCTATCTCTTCACCACGGCCAAGCTGGATTCCACTGGTCACCGTTGGTTAGCAGCCCTAGCTGGATTCAACTTCAGCCTGAAGTATAGGCCCGGAGCTGGAAACGGTGATGCAGACGTATTGTCCAGAAGGAGCCACGCACCCACCCACCATCCAGAAGATTGGACCCAGGTAACCCCAGATGGGGTACGGGCCTTGTGTCAAGGAGTACAGCTTCAAAATAGTGGTGGGTCAAGGGCTGAAGAGATCGGTGTTTCAGCGGTGGGGGTGCCTAAGTGTTACTGCAATGTGACTCAAGTTGGAGAGGATGACCTGCCAAAGCTATCAAAAAAAGACCTAAGGAGAGATCAGTTGGAAGATCCCTGGGGAAGATTAGCATTGGAGACATTGGAGGACCAGGATCCAGGCAGACTTCTGAAGGACCCCTCAAAGGTGGCCCGATTGGTCCATAAAGAATGGGACAAGTTACAGGTGCATCAGGGGGTGGTCTACCGAAGGGGCCCCTCTGATGACCTGGAAGAGAACTGGCAGCTGTTTC
Source organism: Rana muscosa (assembly GCA_029206835.1). Lineage (NCBI taxonomy): Eukaryota > Metazoa > Chordata > Amphibia > Anura > Ranidae > Rana > Rana muscosa. Next base: position 239,805,919 of record CM055124.1, read on the forward strand.
TGCCGGAGAAATACAGAAGAGCTGTTCTGGCTGCCTTACATGATAATCATGGCCACTTGGGGGCCGAACGAACATTTCAGCTTGTGAGGGATAGGTTCTATCGGCCCTGCATGCGGGCTGAAGTGGAAGAATACTGCCACTCCTGTGCTCGCTGTATCCAGAGGAAGACATTGCCACGTCAAGCTGCCCCAATGGGCCATCTGCAGAGTCAAGGACCCTTGGACTTGGTGTGCATTGACTTTCTCTGTCTAGAACCTGACTTGAGTGGACAAGGAAATGTTCTGGTGATAACCGACCATTTCACCCTTTATGCTCAGGCCTTTCCAGCCAAAGACCAGAAGGCATCCACTGTAGCTAAGATCTTAGTGGAGAAATACTTTGTGCACTATGGGCTGCCACAACGCCTGCACTCAGACCAAGGGAGAGACTTTGACAGTCGATTAATCAAGAAATTGCTGGACTCTTTGGGTATCAAGAAAACCCGCACTACCCCTTATCACCCCCAGGGTGATGCTCAGCCGGAGAGATTCAACAGGACTCTGTTAAATATGTTGGGAACTCTGAGTAGCGAGCAGAATCAGCATTGGAGCAAGCACATAGCAGCCATCGTGCATGCTTACAACAGTACCACTAGCGATGCCACAGAATACTCTCCATATCGCCTTATGTTTGGCAGGGAAGCAAGACTGCCTGTGGATCTGGCATTCGGCATATCAAAGGATCGCACCTCAGCCACCTCACATAAGGGATATGTAGATAGACTAAGGAAGAGTTTGAAGATAGCTTTTGAACAGGCCCAAGTGGCATCAGAGCAAAGAGGGTCCTGAAACAAGAGGAACTTTGACCTAAAAGTTCAAATCCAGGTCCTACAGCCAGAAGACAGAGTGCTGTTGTGCAACCTAGGAGTTCCAGGGAAGCATAAATTAGCAGACAGATGGAGACCGGAACCATATGTAATTTGTAAGAAGTTACCAGACCTGCCGGGATATCAGCTAAAGCCAGAATGGAAGATAGGGCCGCTGAAGACATGGCACAGAAATCACTTACTTCCACTTTCAGAAGCTGTTCAGATACCTCCTGTAGAAGATTCCCCTGGACCATTCTCAAGCTTGGAGACACCTAGGCCAAACACTCTGTCTCAGGTATCTCAGTCTGGAGAAATGGATGTCTCTGATCAGAGTGGAGAAGAAGAGCTTGGATGGTTGTGGCCCTCTCAGACCCCAGAGCACCTGTCTATAGATCTTGCACCCTCTGAAGGTGCTGTGGATAGTACATTGAATGTGGAAGCCACTGAGTTTGTTCCGTCTAGCCCTCTGTCTGAAGAGTGGGAAGATGCCACATGGTCACCTTCTGCTGATCCTCAAGATTACGCCCAACACCTTACTGCACCTGATCTGGATGTACCGGAAGTATTGGAGCCCAGTGTACCTACTCCAGAAGAAGAGCCTGTGAGGGATGAAACAGTCACCCCAAGAGAACAGAGAGCCAAGAGAACCATTCGTCCTCCTCGAAAGTTAACCTATAAACAGATGGGGGAAAGTTCTAAAGGATACAGTAACCACTGCTCGAAGGACATTACTCACACCCGGTCCTTCTGCTGTGCATTTGGTGGAAGGCAACAGTTAGGCAGGTCAACCCCATTGATGTAACCAGTGAGCAGGACATGCTCCCTTCCCCGTTTTGGTGGGAGTTCCCTCTGCCAACTTCTCTAGCAGCTCTTAATGAGTTTGTATTTTCCTACTGTTGATATTGTCTTTGGGGATCAAAGATTTTGAGTGGGGGGAGTGTGTAGCGGGGTATCGTTTTCACCCACAAAACTACAGTTCCCAGCACGCTTTGAGGCACCCAGGGTGCATTTCCCCGTGCAAAGACTGCTGGGGTGGACTTTAAAAGGGAGAGGGGGGGCCTCTCTCTTTCTCTTTGGACACCGCCCTCCCTGCAAGAGGATCCCTGCACTTACCTGCTGCGCGTGCAAGGCCTGAAGCCTGGGTCTTGCATTGTTCCAGAGAGCCTTCCGCTCCACCAAGGAGCCTGCGGAGCGTCCGATACACCTGAGGTGCCACCATCTTCTGGAGGACCGAGGACCCGGCACATTGTGGGCACTGTGAAGCAACTCACAGTAGCGGAGGAACCGGACAAAGTTGTTGCTTATTAACATTGCCTAGGCCCATCATTGATTACAGTTATACTTTGGAGAGACTGTCTGCTGAACTGAGTTTATTAGTCTCTCCAGCTTTGCCAAGTTAGCGATCATTCGCTACCCCCCTTTGGATTACAGTTTGTTCTTTATGTGCACCACCAAGAGTTGCTAGCGAAGATTCTTTTACAAACTATACCTCAAGTTATAGTCAGGCCTGACTGGGTGGTATAGGACATTGCTGGGCGCCATTTTTTTTGCTCACAAGGGAGGATAGCTGCAGCAGGGTTATTATATTGTCATTGCATTACTAAATATTATACCATTTTAATGTGTACACCTATATTGCAGGGATCTGCATGAGATATTGTATACAAATTACCTTTTATACTTTTACCAATAGTAAAAAGTTATAGCTAAGTAATTTGGTTGTCAGTGTCAATTACTGTGCTGGGATACAAAGGGGTTGTACCATATAACAGTATAGATATAGTACAGTTATACCATCCTTCCCCCTTTCCTAACTGTGCCACGAGAGGTTAGAGCCGATTGCCAGTGGTTGACAGCGGTGCAATACAAGGCCCAAAACAAACAAGCAGCCATCTTAAACTGAGGGTATCGCTATACGTGGGGGCTCGGTTCCAGGATCCTTGTATATTGCACGCTGCAATCAAGCCGGTCTGAAGTACCAGCATGGACTCGCAGGCAGTGACACAATGGTGCGCAGAGGAGGCTGTGGATCCAGTCCGGGCGGTAGCTATTGAACTCCCGGGAGGGATCCAGGAGAAAGAAGAGGTAAAGCAGCTAATAATGTCAATATCCCCAAACTGGAAAGCATGGGCGGTGGATGTAAAGACAGATACCTCGGGGGCATATGCATTAATAGAATAGACAAGAGAAATCCCAGAAGAGTTCAAAGGGCAGAGTGTAAAAGACATAGATGACAGAACGTATCGCTTAGTGCATACTGGGGCTGTGAAGAAAGAGTCTCCACGGACCTCCCCACCGTTGTCTCTGTCACTTTTCCAAAAATGGGAGGCAGTCAGGAGACGAAAGGTCCAAAGTCACCACTGGCCGCCATAGGGCCGGAACTGCTGACTGCCCTGGGAGACTTTGTTGTTAAGTGCCAGAAAAACAACACAGTGCATGTGGAAGCCAGGTACCGGAAACTCCGGGTGTTTTCAGGAACACAACCTGTGCCACCCGGGTAGGAAGACTTCGATACCTGGATTGAGCAGGCAATGCAGGCAGTGGAAGGTTGGGAAGTTCCAGAAGCGCAGAAGAAGCAGTACATCAGTGAAAGCTTGAAGGGTCCTGCTGCTGAGGCTGTGAAAAACCTTAGGTGCAGCAATAATGCGTGTACAGCAATGGATTATCTGTCTATGTTGCAGGAGGAATTTGGCCAGCTGGAGAAGGTGTCAGAGCTGGTGTATCAATTTGAACATACTTTCCAACAGCCGAGGGAGAAGTTGTCCGAGTATGTCTGGAGAATGAATAGAATGCTGTGCCAGATTGTACTGAGAAAGGGAATGCAGCCACAGGTCATAGACGCTACCAGGATGAAGCAGATCCTAAGGGGAGCCTTGCGATCGGATCCAGTTTGGCTTCACCTGAAGACCTCTGACGGAGACATGGCTCTGAATTACACAGACCTTGTGCGGATCATAAGGGACGAAGAGGCCTTGATGAAGGATCAAGAGGGGGTTGAGAAGACCACCCCACCTGTTTCGGTGGGAGTCAGAGCGACAGTAGTTACCGAACGTGACTCAGAAGTAGAAACCTTGAAGTCTCAAATGGCACAAGTGCTGGACTTGTTGACCTCCTTGTTGGCCAAGAACCCAGGAGCCAAGGAGAAAGAAGAGATCCGGAAGGAACCGGACCGGAATGTCCCTATTCCAGCATCCCCAAAAATAAGGAAGAAATTATCTGCTCAAATTGTGGAGGAGTTGGCCACCCTGATAGAAGGTGTCCTAGTCCAAGGAAGAACCGAGGCACTCAATACCAGCGGAAAACTTCAGAGGGCCCCCGGTGAAGGAGTCAGCCGGGCGCCCGCTAACTACAGAAAGCAAGAAGATCCAAAAACAAGCAGAGCAAAAAGAAAAGAGAAACAATGCCTCTCCTAAAACCTCCCATACCGCCTGTCGGGAGTTGAAATTTGACTAATTATAGGCTTACCTATAGGTACAATATACTGTATGCATGGAAATTTACTTCCTCTTTAATAAGACATTTATTTAAATGTGACGGCATTAGTGGAAAAGAAAAACATTTTTAGAAGCAAAAACAATATGCTTCACATACTTGCAGCAACCTTCCTGTCCCTCCTGTAATGGCCAAATGACAGGCTGTTCAGACAGCACTGATATAAAGTCCAAACCTAAAATGTGTATAATTTTTTTTTGTAATAGCCTCCTGAAAATTGTTCCTAGTTTTCCCCAACAAAATCCAATGATATTTGTTCAGGCTCAAGTTCCAGGTGAAACTTGAAGAGTGTTTTTTCCATGCAGAATGCAGAGAATATGGCATGTCTTGGACAATATGATGTACATGAGATTTAACGTATCACACTTTAGACTTAATTGAATGATTCGTTTAGCAATATTGTCCCTGTGAGCAGTTATAGTGTTCCTGTCAAGAAAGTGTCCCTTGTAAGCCTTAAGGAGACTGTCACTTAAATAAAAAGAAAGCTACTAGCAGGTTATCACCTAGAAGTATTTCTTCTTAATAGTCTGAGGCAGTCTTGAACCAAGCCAGGGCAGACTTATTGATCTTTTTTTGTAATCATCTTTATATGGCTGGTTGTTTCAGTGTTTGGTATTTGTGTTGTTATAATGAATCATTTATTTGCATGTTTAAATCACTTACATTTTTTCAACAGAAGACACCATGGAAGCTTCATTTACTTCACAGCAGACCTATATTGATGAGTTCAGTTCTGTGGAATACCTCAAGACGTATTATGACCCAGAGCATGGAAAACTGTCCGAGTGGATACATTTTGTATTGAAAATTCTTCATGAAGTATTTTCTTCAGGTAAAATATAAAACATCACGTTGTAACACCAAACCGCTACAACAAAGTACAGGTCTTTACTGTTCTCTTTGTACCCCCTAAGGACATTTTCTTAAAAGACATAAAAACACCAAGGGAAACAGTTTTTTTCCGTGCTGACTATTTCCTTATTGAGATACATCAAACATCACAAACAAACAATACAATACAAATATCTGGTTTTATTGAAAATAAATGCATTTCCCCATTGAAATAGACTAATACATACTTTTACTCGCCGCCTCCACTCTCTCTCTCTCTCCGCTGATGGCTGGTTGCTGCTTGTCTAGGGGTATCCTGGAGGAGAGAGTGCGGGGTCACCACGCCAAGCCTTCACCGCAGATGTTTGTGTGGTGTGAGCAAAGTTTCTTTACCTTCGGGTGGGTGTTCTGTGTTTGGAGCCTTTGCTTCTTCTGTGGAACAGTGTCCTGCCAGTAAATGAGCCCCACACCAATAAAACTCCAACACTCCTTTATTTTCCAATGTCAGGATGAAACACAATCAGTTGGACTCCCTCAACGAACAGACAGGGGGGTGTGGATACGAGTAGGCCCAGGCACAATGAACTCTCCTACTCCTCTATCAGCGAATAGGTTTGGCACATGGTCTCTGCCACTTGCTGAGAATCTTGGTCGCTGCCACCGACCGGGTGAACGGTGAACCTTCCTCCTGACTGCACTCAGCCCCTGTTTGGGAAGATACCCCTCCGGGCGGTCTCCTGAGGCTCACCCGGCACTGGCAATCTGCTGCACCAGGTCTTCGGGTGAGTAGCTCCTCCGGTCCCTTACGCCTCTGGATTCGGGTACCCCACTCCCGGGGTCCCCTAGGAAATCCTTCCCTCGCGGAGCCCAGCGGAGGACACTGGGCCCCAAGCCTCCAACCGACTACCTCACCCCAGGCTGAAGGTGCCTGGGGTGGAACACGAGCTCCGGGTGTCCTGGCCTAGGCCGCCTGGACACCAGCCACAGACCACAGCCCTCAGGCTAAAGGTGCCTGGGACTCGACAACCCCGTGACCAAAAATGGCCGACCCCTTTATACCCTCCCCCAGCAAGCCCAGCGGAGCCCCCGCCCCGCTGTACTCATGCTGCGAGAGGCCAAAAAGGGTACGGCACTGCAATGATGGCTCAACCCCGGGCCCAAAGCGACAGCGCCACCCGCTGGGCCCCAGGGAACCATACATTACAGACATCCCCACCAAATTCAAACATGATAGAAAAGCATATACCCATTATATATATATATATATATATATATATATATATATATATATATACAGTATCTCACAAAAGTGAGTACACCCTCCCCCCCTAAAATCTTTATTACTGTATTTATTGGCGTATAACACTCACTTTTTTACCCTGAAAATAAAGGGTAAACTGTGCCTGCGTGTTATATGCAGGGGGCTGTGGAAAGTTTTTTTCCTGAAACTTCCCTCTTAAAGTTAGGGTGCGTGTCTTATACGCTTGTGCGTGTTATACGCCGATAAATACGGTATATCTTTTCATGTGACAACACTGAAGAAATTAATCTTTGCTACAATGTAAAGTAGTGAGTGTGCAACTTGTAGAACAGTGTAAATTTGCTGTCCCCTCAAAATAACTCAACACACAGCCATTAATGTCTAAACCGCTGGCAACAAAAGTGAGTGAGTACACCCCTAAGTCAAAATTCCCAAATTGGGCCCAATTAGCCATTTTCCCTCCCTGATGTCATGTGACTTGTTAGCGTTACAAGGTCGCAGGTGTGTTACATTTGGTGTTATCACTCTCACTCTCTCATACTGGTCACTGGAAGTTCAACATGGCACCTCATGGCAAAGAACTCTCTGAGGATCTGAAAAAAACAATCGTTGCTCTACATAAAGATGGCCTAGGCTAAAAGAAAATTGCCAAGACCCTGAAACTGAGCTGCAGCACGGAGGCCGAGACCATACAGCGTTTTAACAGGACAGGTTCCACTCAGAACAGGCCTCGCCATGGTCGACCAAAGAAGTTGAGTGCACGTGCTCAGCGTCATATCCAGAGGTTGTCTTTGGGAAATAGACGTATGAGTGCTGCCAGCATTGCTGCAGAGGTTGAAGGGGTGGGGTGTCAGCCTGCCAGTGCTCAGACCATACACCGCACACTGCATCAAATTGGTCTGCATGGCTGTTGTCCCAGAAGGAAGCCTCTTCTAAAGATGATGCACAAGAAAGACAAGCAGGCTAAGGACATGGATTACTGGAACCATGTCCTCTGGACTGATGAGTCCAAGATAAAGTTATTTGGTTCAGTGTCATGGTTATGCAGTAATAATTGTCTCTCAGCTTACCTCTCCATGTGTTCACCTTAGAGGCCAGACACTCTCACCTGGCTGCTTTTATAATCTCTCCTCCAAGCATGGCCCCACCCCAGGCCCTATCAGAAAACTCTATATTAACCTGTGCACTGCAAGTCTGCCTTGCTGATCAACGTTGTTTGTTAAGCATTGTGTGTTTGGGTTCCTGCTTGCCGTGTGCTACTTCTGTCTCTTGTTACCAATCTTGGCTTGTTCTCATCTATCCCTGTCTGCCTGTGACCTTGACCTTTGGCTTGTCCTTTCTTTATCCTTGTCTGCTTGTCACCCTGACCTTGGCTTGTCCCCTCACTATCTCTTGTATCCTGAGCTGCTGCTTCCCCTCTATCCTCTATACCCTACGGAGCGTGAGCTAGGGGACTCTGGGGGTCGCGACTTGGATCCAGTTGCAGCTTAGTCCACCCTCACCACTAGAGGCTCTGGTGAACACCTGCTGGATCTAAGACTCCCCGCCCTGGGGAATCTTGGGCTCTAGCTCCCTGTGGGATCCCTGTTTGCGCTCTTGTGGACCTGCCTTCCTTAACCACCCAGTGTTCCATCCGCAGCAGTCAGCTATAGGGTTCACTACCTTAGCGGTGCACTCCTGACCCCAGCGGTGTGCATCTGTCACCTGGCTTCAGGTGACCTGACATTCAGATGGTGTCAAGTGTGTGTGGAAGCAACCAGGTGAGTGTCGGGGTCACCTGTGGCCAGGTGACAGATGCACACCGTAGGGGGACAGGAGTGCACCGCAAGGTAGTGAACCCTATGGCTGGCTTCTGCGGATAGGAAACTGGGTGGTTGTGGAAAGCGGGACCAGAGGAGCACAACCGGGATCCAAAAAACGGAAGCTAGAGCCAAGATTCCCCAGGGCGCGGAGTCTAAGACCCAGCTGGTCTTCTCCAGGGCCTCTAGTGGTGAGGATGTTAGCTGCAGGCTGGGACCAGGTCGCGGCCCCTGAAGTTCCCTAGCTCACGCCCCGTAGGATAAGGGGAAAAGAGGGGAAGCAGCAGCACACGATAAGAGAGAACCGAATAACAAGCTGAAGGTCAGGGGCCACAAGCAGACAAGGATAACGAAGAACGAGCCGAAGGTCAAGGGTCATGAGCAGACAGGGATAGTCGGGGACAAGCCAATAACGTAACAGAGAGACAGACGTAGCACACGGCAGGCAGGAACCCAAACACACAATGCCTAACAAACACGTTGATCAGCAAAGCAGGCTTGCAGTGCACAGGTTAATATAGTGTTCAGTGATAGGGCCTGGGGTGGAGTCAGGCTGGGAGGAGATTATAAAGGAAGCCAGGTGAAGGAGGTCTGGTCTCTAGATGAACACATGAGGAGGAAGGTAAGATGGCAGACAAACACTACTGCATATCCATGACAGTGAGGAGTACAAAGAAAAGTGTGTCTTGCCTACAGTCAAGCATGGTGGTGGGAGTGTCATGGTCTGGGGCTGCATGAGTGCTGCCGCCACTGGGGAGCTACAGTTCATTGAGGGAATTATGAATGCCAACATGTACTGTGACATACTGAAGCAGAGCATGATCCCCTCCCTTCTGAGACTGGGCCACAGGGCAGTATTCCAACATAACAACCCCAAACACACTTCCATGGTGACCACTGCCTTGCTAAAGAAGCTGAGGGTAAAGGTGAAGGACTGGCCAAGCATGTCTCCAGACCTAAACCCTATTGAGCATCTGTGGGGCAGCCTCAAATGGAATGTGGAGGAGTGCAAGGTCTCTAACATCCATCAGCTCTGTGATGTCGTCATGGAGGAGTGGAAGAGAACTCCAGTGGCAACTTATGAAGCTCTGGTGAACTCCATGCCCAAGAGGGTTAAGGTAGTGCTGGAAAATAATGGTGGCCACACAAAATATTGTCACTTTGGGCCCAATTTGGACATTTTCACTTAGGGGTGTACTCACTTTTGTTGCAAGTGGTTTAGACATTAATGGCTGTGTGTTGAGTTATTTTGAGGGGACATCAATTTTTCACTGTTATACAAGCTGTACACTCACTACTTTACATTGTAGCAAAGTGTAATTTCTTCAGTGTTGTTACATGAAAAGATAGATAATTTACAATGTGAGGGGTGTACTCTCTTTTGTAAGATACTGTGTGTGTATATATATATATATATATATATATATATATATATATAGGAAGGCTAGTATGCTGGCCTGAAATTATGGGAGGAGTTCGAGGGGTACTTATACAGACCATCCACCAGGGTCAGTGTCGGCTGTAGTGCGCGGTATTACATGTCACTGGGCTGACTCTTCCCCACTCACCTCATATTCATGAGTCGGCGCATGCGATCGCAGGTACATTTCGGCTTCTTCATTCGGGGTCTTCGACGGCGGTTCCTGCTCACGGTCGCAGGTAGTATCTCGAACTTTTCATATCAGGTACAATCTTGCGGTTTGTTATGCTTTCATCCTCCACCCCTTGCTTAAAAAGCCTGCTCCTGTGTTGTTGTCGCTCGTATTCAGGCATCATTCAGCACAGGCATAGTACGTTTATAAGTTCCTTCTGCCAAACATACGATTAATTCGTACATCCAAGCCTCAGAGCCGCTGTCGGTCGTTGCCCCATAACACTCGCCATAGGCTTCACTGGTTATAAAAGTCACTGTCCATGGGATTCAAGTCTCATTCATTTTGAGATGAGAATGTATTGTTTGTATGGGTTTCTGTGGCTGAGCAAGGTGGTAATTAGACCCACCTGGTGCCTTCTCTGCACTGGATTAGCCTGGGGGGATGGGTGGTTGATAGGTGTGAGCTTTCACAGCAAGGGGTGGCATACACCATACAACCAATTTGTATCAGATTAATTAATACTCCTCACTACCAATTCGTATCGGCTTCATTGCATACAATTTACAAACCGATTTGTATCCGGTACATTGCCTAGGCCGATAGCTTAACGGCTCCTCACATGCTACACCTTCTACAAACCCCATCACACCTACTGATGCCCCACACCTCCTACGATACTCTCCCTTCACCCAACTGATGCCCCACACCTCTTACTACACACACCATACACCGAACAGTCCGGTCCGAATCTGGTCGCAAAGCAGCGGCACTACAGTTCGGACCCTCGGCAATCACAAGCCCCCTCACCTTCGAAACACCAGACAGTCGATCCGAGTCCAGTCGCATCTCCGGTGCCGTGATTCGGATCCCGGCGCATCAATAACCCCATACCCACACCACAACCACCATCCGAATCCAGTCGTAGCATCGGCTCTAAGATTCGGATCCTCAGCTAAAACAACCAATCCGAGCACAGTCGCACCACCGGCGCATACCGCTCTGATCTACAGCAGTAAACTTCTTTAAACCGATCCGAATCCAGTCGTAGCATCGGCCCCAAGTTTCGGATCCTCGGCTGAAAACAACCAATCCGTACGCAGTCGCATACCCGGCTCTAGCAGCTCCGACCCATACCTCCGATACAACGTCGAACGTCTCAGAACGTTACGAATCCAGCCGTAGCATCGGCCACAATGATTCGAACCCAAAGCCGCCATACACACGCATTACTCACCACTCCCGTTTCATCACGAAACGGCCATCCCCACACACTCGAAAGTCACAAACTCTTCTTCTTTCGTCTTCTTAAGGCATTTGTTCCTCGCAAGCGCTGCGAGCGTTCGACGAGTGGTTGCACACCAGCCACTCACCACCTCCAGTAGTCAAACGGCTACTCACCGATTTCTCTATCCCTTTCCACCACGCAGGCCAGTTTAGATCCAGTCTCCATCCCGTCCACCCTGCAATCCAGGTCGGATGATATTTCCCACAAAAAAAAAATAAAAAAAAAAAAAGTCTTACACACTTCTTCACCCGGGAGCTACCAACCGCTCCCACAACTCTTCACGCCTACCATAAAAAATATTAATAAATAAATAAATAATAAAAAATATATATATATTAAATAAAAAAATAAAAAAAAATAAATAAAAAATAAAAATAAAAAAAAATTAAAATAATAAAAATAATAAAAAAAAATTAAAATAATAAAAAAAAATAATAAAAAAAAATAAAATAATAAAAAAAAAAAAAATTTAAATAATAAAAAAAAAAAAAAATAATAAAAAAAAAAAAATGTTAAATAATAAAAAAAAAAAAAAAAAAAAAAGGGGAAATATATATATATATATATATATATATATATATATATATATCTCCATGTCACCCTCCTCACAGATCCCGGTCGACCCATGTCTCGACCTCAACCAAGACAGGGCTCAAGTCAGGTGCGTAAACGCAAGGCCCCTCCTTGCTTTCTCTCCGCACTCTTTCACGACATCCGAGTCTTCACATACACAATTCGACCGCTCATCAGGCGCTAGCAACTGTCACATACCTCTACGCACGACACTCTGTTTTCGAAGCCGATCCGAGATCCTTCACTACGCAGACAAGGTCACCAACATCCACCTTGCTGGCAGTGCAGGAGTTGGCAGACCGACCACACGTCACTGGACTACAGATCGAAACATTCCTACTTAGTATACCAGACTTCAGCTACCCGCCCCAGTACGCCCTGGGGGCTCTGGTTCATCAGTCTGTGCCAAGCACAGGCGGCACCCGAGCTATCGGTTACCTAGCCAGTCACCTCCTGGCTCACCTCGGTTGCCACGCAGTCTTTTGAGTTTTCTAAATTTCACTCAACAAGCGCTCGTACGCAAAACTTGGCTATCCTCTGCGCCTGTCATTCCTTATTCTGTCCATCCTCCCTTCCTTCTCCCTACCCACTTTCGTACCTCCTCTATCCCCTCCATACCTGGCATCTCACTCTATAAACATACATTCCCCCCCCCTTTTCTTTCTCGTTTCTCCAGCCCCCAACATATCGCAGACCGACTGCGATGACTTTACCTTCGTCCCACCATCACCACGTTCGGGTTCAGCGGACGACTCCACACAGTCCCTCAGGGCTGGACCATCCCCAGGCTTACGGCCGAACTACGCCGTAGGGGCATCCCCTACCCGGCCACGGCCAGGAAAACCAAGCTGTTAGGCTGCTGTTCCATAACCAGCGGCAACTCTACCAGACAAATTCCGCTGCAGTCGATATCCTCGGCATTTACTCAGCTACACGCCTCAGTGACCACACTGGCAACCAGGCCTGGATGCTTTCCTAAATGTACATAATATAACTGAGTACTAACAGTCTAGGTAAAGTTGATCCAGGGTAAATCCGATTGCCTCTCGGGGGACCGGGAAGGAATTTTTTCCCCTGCTGTAGCAAATTGGATCATGCTCCGCTGTTTTTTTTTGCCTTCCTCTGGATCAACTGTGGGTATAGCATTGGGTATATGGGATTGCACGATATTTTTTTATTTTGTTTATTTTATTATTTTAGTGTATTAGTGCAGGGGGCACTACAGGGTTCCACACCAGACTCATTACACTGCCTGACTCATTCCAAAACTACCCAGTCAAACTCCTGCATACCCTCACAGGAGTTCTCCCGATGGTTTAGAAATCTTGTGAGATCTAAGAAATCCAAGAGAGGTCTTTAAAACCTTGACGTGCCCATAACCGTGAAGAAAGTAGGAAAACCTGCACAGTTCATCTCCTTCCTGGTAATCGTTCTAGACAAACGCGCCATGCGGGCCAGCCCACCTCTCGGTAGATTGACCCGCATCAGGACAGTCATCCATACGTCTACCGACACGCAGGGGGGCACTAACCCACAGCTACAATCCCTACTGGGCATGCTCAAACCACGATGAGGATCGTCCCTCAAGGGCGTTCCTTTATCGCACGCTTCTTAGTGTTCCTCTCCCAGGCACGAGACGTTGACCAAGTCATTAAGCTAGACGCAGCCTCCGTAGCAGGAGCTGGCCATGGGGGACCAATTCCTTGAGACCGGATAGGTAGACCCTTGTTTATCCCATCAGCATCCTCTTCGTCACCTCAGATGACCACGGACGTAGCAGCTTCCACAAGCTTCGCTGCAATTTTTGGCCATCATTGGTTTCAGGAGATCCGATCCATCAGAGATGCTCACAATTCCGCTTTTTAGTCAGTCCTCCTCTCTATTTGAGATCTACCCCATAGTCGCAGCAACACAAGTACGGGGCAGCCCCGGGCAGGACAGACCGCCATGTTCGCCACAGACAACCAGGCTACAGCCACAGTCATTAACAAAGGCAGGTCAATAAATCATTATCCGTCATGTCCTTCCCACGCAGGCTGTTGCTACTTTCCCTACAACGTCAGCTCAGTAGCCTCAGGGTCCACATCCCTGGCCAATGCAACTCCTCGGCCGACGCGCTATCCCGCCTAACCATGCCACATCCTTTCACAGAAGCCCGGAGCCGACTCGACCATGTCCGGCATCCCACATTAGTCCCAACCAACTTTGGAATCGGATAACACCTCCATGGTGCTACCTCCCTCATCAATGCATCCTGATCTGCCAACACACTACAGGTGGCGGCAACCACACTCCAGTACCGAACGCTTACCAGTGACCAGCACCATTCTCCGGGACATGTCTGCTATCCTTCACATTCCCCCTTCGGTCTATGGCCCAGCCTGGTAAATCAAGCAGCCATTTACCTAGCCTTGTTACGATCTCACGGCCCGGCGAATTACTATCACCAGCCCTAAATGCCAAGTACTACTCAGGCACCACCCGTCTCGCCACCAAAGTCATTTCATCCTACACCCGACGGTATCGGAAACAATACAACCCGGTCCCGGAGTAGACATTAAACCTTTCGGACACATAACGCCATGGCCGTTCTGGTGCAATCGGTAAACTCGGCTGTCCGATCCATCAGAGGACAGCCCTCTACTACCTTTCCCAACTGAACCCCTAAGCGGGAAACAGTTCATCAGCCACGTCAGAACACTCCTGAGCATCTCGGGCCTTAACCCAGGGTGTTACTCAGGACTTGCTTTCGCGTTAGAGCAGCCCCAACAACATCACGAAACAGAGTTCCTGACCACGCAATAAGGAAGATGGGCAGGTGGAAATCCTTGTGTTTCGCCCGACACATTCCCGATCCTCAGTCAGAAATATCACGAGCCTTTAACTGTCTCGCTCTATAGTGGTTTACCTGTCATAATAGAACAATTCCTTCCTAACCTTGTGTGACTTTTTGGCCCCTTTATTTGGCATACCGTACAAAAGGCCAGGCCACACTTCAGGTCTTATTTGTGTTGTTAGTCTTGTGACGTGTTTATGTGATCCATATCTCTTCGGACAGAGGGCTCCGACCATAAATAGGAAGGCTAGTATGCTGGCCTGAAATTATGGGAGGAGTTCGAGGGGTACTTATACAGACCATCCACCAGGGTCAGTGTCGGCTGTAGTGCGCGGTACCCACCCACCCATATCTCCCTTTTCTAGGGCACTCCTCTACAACCAATTCTCAGCAGAATTATCTATTATTTCTATTCAGGTATGGCCCCTTTATTTGGCATACCGTACAAAAGGCCAGGCCACACTTCAGGTCTTATTTGTGTTGTTAGTCTTGTGACGTGTTTATGTGATCCATATCTCTTCGGACAGAGGGCTCCGACCATAAATATATATATATATTAATTGTGCTTTTGGGTCAATGATATTTAGATGCTCTGGCCATATTTTGCAGTGTCTGCATGTGTCATTTAACTTAAAAAGAACTGATTATTTGCATACCTAAATCATTGTTATTAATATTTTAGGGGCAGAGATTTTATTTGGCACACTGTTTTCATTTTAAAAAGTTTTTAATATAGGGTGACAATTTTTTTTATTTTTTTTCCCTTTTAATGGATTTATCAGTATTTCTAGTAGTGCAACCGTGTCTGACAGTTACGGTACACTAAGTAGAAGACACTGCAGATGAACACTACAGACAATATATACAAGTGTTTATCTGGAGGGCTTTCGTTTTGTGTACCTCCAGCCTGAGTGTGCTCACTATCTGATAGCTGATCTAGTGATCACATAATTGGTAACCAATCTGATGACTTCTGACTCTCAAAAAGAAGCTTCATAAACATATTACCAAGATGATGGAGAACATTTATGTACAGCTTCCAAACAAGAAGCAGTTAATAAGCCCTAGCATCTGTGCCACATTATTTAGACTCTCAGCCTTCATAAACCTCTTCCAGAGTGCAGGGAGTTGAAGAACATTTCGAAGTCCACCTACCTTAGCATTCCCATGGTCTGTCTTTGTCTTGCAAGCATGCTTGCAAAAAAAAAAGTGCTGCTGGTAAATAATTGCAATCTCTTATTCTCTCTTGTCTAATAAGGTGGTGTTGGAGGAGACACTATAATTGATATCGGTACTGGTCCAACCATCTATCAACTTCTCTCTGCTTGTGAGGTTTTCAACAACATAATTGTGTCTGATTTTTTGGAACAAAACCTTGCTGATCTGAAGAAATGGTTAAAGAAGGAACCTGGGAAATTCGACTGGACATCATGTGTCAAACGTGTGTGTGAACTGGAGGGAAATAGGTGTGTTACTTTATTAACAAAATTTAACATAATATTAGCAATTAGTAGAGGCAGTAGTCCCAGTATATTAGATAAAACGCATGTGCCCCAATCATTAATATGTCTTCTCTCAATATACAGTTGGTCATGGGCTGATCCTCATCTCCACCGATGGTGTGCTTGAAAAAAAGGAAAAAGAACACAATATAGTGTAGTATAGGTTCAATACCAATAGATTTTGTTAGATAACATCATTTTAAATATGAACACAAAATTATGAGCAACGGCATGGTTTGAAGTGGGTAAAGAAGACGTGCGAAACTAACCATTTTAAATAAATTACATCTCCCCATGAGCGAGAGAGGCAGATCCATCCAGTTTTCCAGTTCTTGAATGATTTTGTTTATTAGAGGTGAATAGTTTAAAGGTATACAGAGAAGAAGGGATTTTACCAATCTTGATACCCAAATAAGTAATGTGAGATTTGACTATGGTGAAGGGCTAGTGGGATGTCTAGGGTGGGTTGGAGGTGGGACCTAGAGGAATAATTTAGGTTTTATTGTAATTGATACGTAGACCCGAGCATAATCTAAACTCATCAAAGATTTGTTTAATGGTGGTCATGTCGGAAGTGGGGTTGCCTGAGTACATCATCTGCGAAAAGAGCAGATCTCAGCTTGTGTTCACCTAAGTGAATCCCATGCAAAGATGCCTTAGTATTTAGGAATCTAGAGAGGAATTCCGTCTATTTAAAGGTACGAGGCAAGGTTGCCCCTTATCACCCTTACTCTTCAACTTGGCCCTGCAACTTTTTATATTACATGGTATTTGCACAGACATTTTTCAAATGCGTATTTTTGTATTTTTTTTGGAAAGAAACAGTTTCATGAATTAAAAAAAAAAAACACTAAAGTTAGCCCGATTTTTTTTTTTGTATACTATGAAAGATGATGTTATGTAGAGTAAATAGATACCTAACATGTCACGCTTTAAAATTGTGCACACTTGTGGAATGGCGCCAAACTTCAGTACTTAAAAATCTCCATAGGCGACGCTTTAAATGTTCGGTGTTCCTAAATACTAGGAACACACAATCTGTCTCCTCTCCCCTGACAGGACGTGGATCTGTGTGTTTACACACACAGATCCACGTTCCTGCTCTGTCACGAGTGATCGCAGGTACCCGGCGGACATCGCAGCCGCCGGGCACGCACATCAGCTGCTCGGTGACGCGGTGGGTGCGCACGTGCGCCCCCTATACCGCCGGGAAGCCGAGGACATCATATGACGCTCGCCCAGGATGGGAGATCCCATCTGCGCACATCATATCACAATGGGCGGGTAGTGAAGTGGTTAAATAAGTTTTAAATCTTGTAATAATTTTTTTTTACCACACTTCTAGCTGTGTCTGACAGGATGGAAAATAACAAAATTGTCCCCAATAAGGTCATGGGAGGCAATAAACCTGACAGAGAATATGAACCTCTCATACCGGAATGGAGAAAAGTGACAAAGAGGGACATAAACAGCAATAAACATTGCTAACTGGAGTTGGGCTTAATGTAGCAAGCTTTTTGGTAAAACCTTAAGCTTTCCTAAGTAGTATGTAATGCTTGAGCAAGGTCATCCAGTGCCAGGGTCAAAGTTGGGAAAGTGCTCCCCCCTTCCTAAGTATGGTCACTGACAACCTGGATTGAGAGCCATAAGCTACGCAAAGTGTTAGCTGGTGGCTCACAAAGGAAAGATGTTGATTAATAATGACAACGATTAAGGATTTCTATTTTTGTTTTTCAGAATGAGCTGTGAGGAAAAAGCTGAGAAGCTCCGTAGTAAGGTGAAAGAGGTTCTCAGATGTGATGTCCTGAAGAAAAATCCTTTTGATCCCCTAACATTAACACCTGTGGATTGTGTTATGTCTTGTCTCTGTCTTGAAGTATGTTGTAAAGATATGGATTCATTTTATAATGCCCTAACAAATCTAAAGGTCTTAATCAAGCCTGGGGGGCATCTACTACTTTTGAGCATGTTAAATGGTAGCTACTACTCTGTTGGTGACAAGTATTTTAGTTCCTTGCCTATAACAAAAGAGGGACTAGAGAAGGCACTTAGAGATGCTGGTTATGACATTTTGGAAACAAAATTTACTGCCCAGAATTATCAGTCAGAGGTGGACATTTTTTCTGCTGACACTCATTATTATGTCCATGCTCGTAAACCAGCGTAACTGTAATGATTTCCAAACAAATTATATTAGTACATTCTCAATTTCTCATAAAAACTGAATGGATGTGGCAAATAACACTGATTTCTTTTGGACCCATTCTTAATTTTATAAAATCGGGAATGAAATCTACTTTACTTATTTTTGTAAGCTCAAGATGTGCCTTGTCTATAACAAAAGAGGGCCCTCTTAGTCTTTACACAGCCAGGCCCCACCCACAGCTGGTGTTAAAATGGCATACTCCCCCCCCCCCCCACAAACGCACACGCACACACCACATCACTACAGGAGAAGTTACAAATAAAGGGGCACTACACCTGCCAACATATTTTTTACCAATTACATATAAAGTCTGGCACAAAATAAACATTTATGCCAGTGTTTGATCTGTAAGTTGTGTATTATTGCTAATTTATTTTAGGTGTATCCATTGTCCTTAACTGTCCTGGAAGAGATCCAGATTTTTGCTTTGGATATTTAATTAGTGGCAATAATTTAACTAATACAAGTTATACGAACAGTGGTAGTATAACCACAATACAGCACTAATAGTATCATAATGTAAACTCAAAAACACAATATATACAATATTAACCCCTTAGCGCCAACCGTAGGCACATATGCAGCCTCGGCTTTAAGGGGTTATACCGGGATAATGCCTGCAGCTGCTGCTAAAAGCCCAAAGGGGCGGGAGGTGACGTCCCCCTTCCCGCCACCTTCCGCTGCTCTTCCCGGGCCTCCCGTCCCACTGGGAGACCCGGTCAACGACCTGGCACTTCCGCGGGCTAGAGTAAGACTGATACAAAGCCGGAAACGGCTTTGTTCTAGTCTTCTATGTAAACACACGTCACTTCCGGTTTACTCGGCTGCCAATGGCGCAGATTAAAAAAAAATTACAGTATTCAAAATTGCACTTTTTTGAATACTTTGAAGTGCAGAGGAGGGATGTGGAGTCTTTTAGACAAGTAAAAGTTCAAAAGTTTGTTGCAGAAAAGATTAAAACTTGTGCATAAACGTTCTCAAAGTGTCTTTTAAGTGTGGAGATAAAACTGCACCCAGATCACTGTGAATCCCTTCACCATTAAAGCATTAAACCCAAAAGCAAACATTTATTATATTGCAGCTTATCAATTCTTAGATGTGATGGCTGGCTGCATTTGTTTTTTTAGGCTTTCTTTCTTTTATTTTCATGTATGGAAAAACAAAACGGCGCTGTGTCCTATAACCCTAAACGTGGCCGCAGCGCTAATGTTATATAGTTACATAGTAGGTGAGGTTAAAAAAAGACACAAGTCCATCAAGTCCAACCTATGTGTGTGATTATATGTCAGTATTACATTGTATATCCCTGTATGTTGTGGTCATTCAGGTGCTTATCTAATCGTTTTTTGAAACTATCGATGCCCCCCGCTGAGACCACCACCTGTGGAAGGGAATTCCACATCCTTGCCGCTCTTACAGTAAAGAACCCTCTACGTAGTTTATGGTTAAACCACTTTTTTTCTAATTTTAGTGATTGGCCACGTGTCCTGTTAAACTCCCTTCTGCGAAAAAGTTTTATCCCTATTGTGGGGTTACCATTAAGGTATTTGTAAATTGAAATCCTATCCGCTCCCAATCGTCTCATACATACATTCAGTGCTCGCAACCTTTCCTCATAACTAATATCCTCCAGACCCTTTATTAGCTTTGTTGCCCTTCTTTGTACTTGCTCCATTTCCAGTACATCCTTCCTGAGGACTGATGCCCAGAACTGGACAGCATACTCTAGGTGCGGCCGGACCAGAGTCTTGTAGAGCGGGAGAATTATTGTTTTTATCTCTGAAGTTTATCCCCTTTTTAATGCATGCCAATATTCTGTTTGCTTTGTTAACAGCAGCTTGGCATTGCATGCCCCATTGCTGAGCCTGTCATCTACTAGGACCCCCAGGTCCTTTTCCATCCTAGATTCCCCCAGAGGTTCTCCCCCTAGTGAGTAGATTGCATTCATATTTTTGTCACCCAAATGCATTATTTTACATTTTTCTACATTAAACCTCATTTGCCATGTAGTTGCCCACCCCATTAATTTGTTCAGATCTTTATGCAAGGTTTCCACATAATGTGAGATTCAAGGTCCTTACTCGATTGTCATGTTCATAACAACCCCAAAAAATAAAAGCTTGCCATAAAACAGACTGATATTTATTGTATAGAAACAGTATCACTTACATCTGGGTAAGGTGTATCAAACATGAATAGTAAGCCATCCGGCTATGATACAAATCCTTTTGGGACGTTAAACAGTGCAGTGACGTTAGCACGTCCCTCCTCCCTTGTTCCCTTTGTGCCCCTGTGATAACCAGAGATTATCCACCTGAAAGTGGCATTTGGAGGCTGTTGTGGTTGGATCTGCCATTCAGCTGCCATCCCTGGAGGAAAAGGTCCTGGCTGGGTATTGGCCACAAGCGAGTCAGCTTGTGTGAGCTGGTAAGCATGCACACACAGCATGTAGTGGGTGGATTTACACTTGGTCTGTTGGTGTGATATCTTATCCAAATAATGCATCTGTCCCCCAGTGACTCTAACACTGAGAACCAAGCGATCTAATACTGGCGATCCCTCGGTTCTCACAGCTCACCGAGCAGAGAGCTGGTGACTGTCAGTCACCGCTCTCTGCTCTGCCCAACCCCCCCCCCCCCCAGCTGGAGCGCTGGGCAGCGGCTTAGGCTCTCATCGGCTCGCTGGGAGGCTGAGCTGGGTGCTGGTCCAGGCATGTGGGTGGATCCTAACTCCATTATCGCGATCCTGCCGAGCCTGGACTGGTCGAGTGACGTCGGCAGACAGCAGACTTCAGCCCACTCTCTGCTGTAAACGGGTCACAAGAGTGCAAAATTAACTGCCTTACTGTGATCCACAGGAGAAGTACAGCCAAACTTCTCCTTTAAAAAGTGTTAGCTGAGTTTTCTGGCCCAGGTTTGAGATAAAGATTATACAACAGATTATGCCTGAGGGTAGACTGCTTTCCGATGACAGCTTGAAGAACACCACCAAACTCCCCTCGCGGATGTTTTTCAGATGCTTGCAATTACGCCACGCAATACAGTGGGGCAAAAAAGTATTTAGTCAGCCACCAATTGTGCAAGTTCTCCCACTTAAAAAGATGAGAGAGGCCTGTAATTGTCATCATAGTTGTCCCTCAACTATGAGAGACAAAATGTGGAAACAAATCCAGACAATCACATTGTCTGATTTGGAAAGAATTTATTCGCAAATTATGGTGGAAAATAAATATTTGGTCACCTACAAACAAGCAAGATTTCTGGCTCTCACAGACCTGTATCTTCTTCTTTAAGAGGCTCCTCTGTCCTCCACTCATTACCTGTATTAATGGCACCTGTTTGAACTTGTTATCAGTATAAAAGACACCTGTCCACAACCTCAAACAGTCACACTCCCAACTCTACTATGGTGAAGACCAAAGAGCTGTCGAAGGACACCAGAAACAAAATTGTAGACCTGCACCAGGCTGGGGAGACTGAATCTGCAATAGGCAAGCAACTTGGTGTGAAGAAATAATTAGAAAATGGAAGACATACAAGACCACTGATAATCTCCCTCGATCTGGGGCTCCATGCAAGATCTCACCCCGTGGGGTCAAAATGATCACAAGAACCGTGAGCAAAAATCCCAGAACCACATGGGGGGACCTAGTAAATGACCTTCAGAGAGCTGGGACTAACGTAACAAAGGCTACCATCAGTAACACACAACGCCGCCAGAGACTCAGATCCTGCAGTGCCAGACGTGTCACCCTGCTTAAGCCAGTACATGTCCGGGCCCGTCTTAGATTTGCTAGAGAGCATTTGGATGGTTCAGAAGAGGATTGGGAGAATGTCATATGGTCAGATGAAACCAAAGTAGAAATGTTTGGTAGAAACACAACTTGTCGTGTTTGGAGGAAAGAGAATGCTGAGTTGCAACCAAAGAACACCATACCTACTGTGAAGCATGGGGGTGGAAACATCATGCTTTGGGGTTGTTTCTCTGCAAAGGGAACAGGACGACTGATCCGTGTACATGAAAGAATGAATGGGGCCATGTATCGTGAGATTTTGAGTGCAAACCTCCTCCCATCAGCAAGGTCATTGAAGATGAAACGTGGCTGGGTCTTTCAGCATGACAATGATCCCAAATTCACCGCAATGAAGGAGTGGCTTCGTAAGAAGCATTTCAAGGTCCTGGAGTGGCCTAGCCAGTCTCCAGATCTCAACCCCATAGAAAACCTTTGGAGGGAGTTGAAAGTCTGTGTTGCCCAGCGACAGCCCCAAAACATCACTGCTCTAGAGGAGATCTGCATGGAGGAATGGGCCAACATACCAGCAACAGTGTGTGAAAACCTTGTGAAGACTTACAGAAAACGTTTGACCTCTGTCATTGCCAACAAAGGATATATAACAAAGTATTGAGATGAACTTTTGATATTGACCAAATACTTATTTTCCACCATAATTTGCAAAAAAAATTCTTTCCAAATCAGACAATGTGATTGTCTGGATTTGTTTCCACATTTTGTCTCTCATAGTTGAGGTATACCTATGATGACAATTACAGGCCTCTCTCATCTTTTTAAGTGGGAGAACTTACACAATTGGTGGCTGACTAAATACCTTTTTGCCCCACTGTACAAGCACAGTTTCCTACTGGGGTTGCTGTACATTCCCACGTGCTTGAGCGTTTCCTTATATCTGACAATGTGGACAGAACCCTTTCTTCACTATATCTTTGGATATCTTGTGTCGATACTGGCAGGGAGACTGGACTTTTCCATGAATGGAAAGAGGATTTACCAGCCCTCGCTGATGATGACTGGAAAGAGGGGCTTCAACAATATATCCCACTGATGATATCAGCTAGGGATAGATATATCCAGCTCAAATTTTTGCATAGGGTGTAATATACTCCTCAGAGACTATCAAGAATATACCCGACTCAGACTGATAGGTGCCCTAAGTGTGTTAGGTACATTTTGCACGTAACTTGGTCCTGCTCTTTTATACAGCAGTTCTGGACTGATGTGGTCAACTCGATCAACTCTGTAGGAGATCTGAACATAACTGTGGACCCTATTGTCCTTCTCTTGGGTATATGTGATAATATTACGTCCAATACATACAAACGCTTGTTTATATTTTATACTGCCCTTTATGCCAGAAAAGTCATACTAACTAAATGGAAACAGCGTGAGCCTCCCACAGTCTCCCAATGGAAAACAGTGATTGATGCTACATTACCACTTTACAAACTCACATATATGAGTCGAAAATGTCTCCAACAATTTGACAAAATATGGGGTAACTGGGTTAAGAGCTAAAAAAACACAAACTGGATAGGACAACTGTCCAGTTCAATAGAATACCAGCAGTGATTAGGTCATATTTATGAATTTCCCACTCCTGCATTGTGTGGTCCCTGACTCCCCCCCCCCCCTTTTCCCTTCTCTGAGGTAAAGTATATGCTCAACGTGCACTAGACAGAGGAATTGATTTGTAGTACTGAACAAATAGCTGATTCCTATAGAATTGATACCCTTCTCTACAAATTGTTGCAAGTGTAACAGCTGATGTATTACTTGTTCTGTAATGACTTACGAAACACTGTATTGTAAACCTACCTATTGCGATTTCCTGACTTCCAATTGTATTTCTATGCAAAATATCTCTCCTTTTGGAGATAAATAAATAAAATTGTGTTCAAAAACAAAACAAAAAAGTGTTAGCTGGAATTTGGCTTCAATTTTTTTAGTACTCGTCTCCCCCCTGACTGGCAATGCTGCTGTCCAAATGTGTCTCTGCTGCTCCTTCATCCATAGCATAGGCACTCTAATACATTGTACATGAGGTGTGTTACTGGACAGATAACCAGGTGAAAATAAAAGGGAAAAAAGCCTTAAAAAAACAAAAACAAATGCAGACACCACATCTAATGGTTGGTAAGCTACAATATATTACATTTTGGTTTTGGGTTTAATACCGCTTTAACCGCTTCAGCCCCGGAGGATTTGGCTGCCCAATGAACGGGCCATTTTTGCGATACGACACTGCATCGCTTTAACTGACAATTATCGTGCGACGCTGTACCCAAACAAAATTTAAGTCCTTTTTTTTTCCCACAAATAGAGCTTTATTTTGGTGGTATTTGATCACCTCTGTGGTTTTTATTTTTTGCGCTATAAACAAACACAATATCTTTTACTTTTTGCTATAGTAAATATCCCAATTTTAAAGTGGTTGTAAACCCACTTTGACAACTTGCACCTACAGGTAAGCCTAGATTAAGGCTTACCTGTAGGTGCAAGAAATATCTCCCTAATATCTCCTTAACCTACACAGTTAAGGAGATATTTGCTGAAAACACAGCACCAACGGCGCAGGCGCACTAGCGGGCCGGCTTCTTGCCGGTTTTCTGAATGGGATCTGGCCAGCCCGAGCACGCATGCGTGTGACGTCATCGCCGCTCCGGCCAATCACAGCACCGGAGCGGCGATAACAGGAAAGGACATCGAGGCAAGTTGCCGGCCCGAGCACGCATGCGTGTGACGTCATCGCCGCTCCGGCCAATCAAAGCGCCAGAGCGGTGATAACAGGAAGGGACATCGAGGCAAGATGGCAGCGGCGGTGGAGGGGAACGAGGAGCAGTTCGGGGGCTTCGATCTCAGGTAAGTCATTCATAATAAGCTAGTATGCTATGCATACTAGCTCATAATGCCTTTCTTTTGCAGAGTTTTTTTTTTAAATCAAGGGTTTACTTCCTCTTTAAATAAAAACATATTTTTGGTAAAAAAAAAAATCGTAATAAGCGTATATTAATTGGTTTGCGCAAAAGTTATAGCGCCTACAAGCTATGGGAAAGATTTATGGCATTTATATGGCTTTTTATTTTTTTTTTATTTTTTTACTAGTAATGGTGGTGATCTGCGATTTTTTGCGGTATTACAACGTTACGACGGACAGGTCGGTCACTTTTGACACATTTTTGGGACCACTGACATTTACAGAGCAATCAGTGCTATAAATATGCACTGATTACTATGTGAATGTCACTGGCAGGGAAGGGGTTAACACTAGGGAGAGCTCAAGGGGTTAACTGTGTTCCCTAATTTGTGTTCTAACTGTGACTTTGTAGAAAGACACGATCTGTCTTCTCTTCTCAGACAGTAAGGGGATTTGTGTGTTTACACACACAAACCCCCGTGCTCCCGCTCGTGCACACGATCGCACATGGCCGGCGGCGATCGCGCCTGCCGGCCACGCACATCGGGTTCCCTGCCGTGCAGGGGGCTTGTACGCCCTCTGGTGGCTCTCCTGGGCGAAGCCGTATATATATACGGGATTTCGCCCAGGAGAGCCATTCTGCCGCAGTATATCTGTGTGAGCTGGTCAGAAACCAGTTAAACAAGGTTTGCACACGGCACTTGGAATATAAATAGCTGCTGTGTAAACTGATTCTGTATGCATGTCCAGCTGCAACGCTGACAGACCCTCCGGATTCATTAGATATAATAGCAACACAGGAAAGAAACAAAGCACAACCTCACATAGGGTGATACCATTTTGTAAAAAGGCTTTATATAAAATACACGTTGCGCTTACAGATATCAGGGCAGACTGGCTCGCATGAACGACGACTGTACACAAGAACATGGTAGAAATCTCTGACAATGGTTTGCAGTCGGCTGCTTGTAGCAAAAGCATTTCTCCTTATTCCAAGGTTCTCTCCACACTATTAGGCACGGTCTGACTCCCCCCACCCCAATGCATTCCGTCAGTGACGACTTTCTAGTGGTTGTTCTGATCTAACCTTTCATACTGATCACGGTGGATTTTATTTCCCGTTCAGTGAAAGTCCAGCTGCACTTAATAAACCCAAGCTACCTTGACTATTCTGGAGTAGTGATGAGCCGAACACCCCCGGGTTCGGTTCGCACCAGAACCTGCAAACGGACCGAAAGTTCGCACGAACTTTAGAACCCTATTAAATACAATGGATGCGAACGTTCGAAATCTAAAGTGCTAATTATAACAACTATTATGCATGTTATTGTCCTAAAAAGGGTTTGGGAACCCGGGTTCTGCACCAGGGGACATGTATCAATGCAAAAAAGAAGTTTTAAAAACGGCCGTTTTTCTGGAACAGTCATTTTAATGATGCATAAAGTGAAAAAAAAAGTCAACTATTCCTTTAAATATCGTACCTGGGGGGTGTCTAAAGTATGCCTGTGAAGTGCCACATGTTTCCCGTGTTTAGAACTGTCCCTGCACAAAATTACATTTCTAAAGGAAAAAAAGCCATTTAAAACTGCTTGCGGCTTTAATGTAATGTCTGGTCCCGGTAATATGGATGAAAATCTTTAAGAAAAATGGCATAGCTACCCCATCACACACCCCCCCCCCTACCCCAGCCCATTACCAGCCCCTTTGGGTCTTGTATGGATATTAAGGGGAACCCCGCACACAAAATAAAAAAGGCCCTATATACTCTGAACAGCCATATACAGGCGGTGCATACAAGACAGGGACTGTAGGTTTGTTCTTATGTAGAATCTGTTTGTAATTTTGAACAGGTACATTGTTTAAGTGTAGCTCCAGCCCAAAAATCGATTTTTAAGCTTTTTGGAAAACATAGGCAAGGGTTATCACCCCTGTAACATTTGTTTTGCTGTCTGTGCAGTGTGCACCTGTTCAGAACAGTTCACCTCACTTTCCGTCCTAATGACAAATGTTTTTTGAAAATTTGGGTTTTTTATTGAAACAAGAATTGGTGATAAAGCATCAGTGGAGAGGAGACACTTTTTTTCCCATATTAACTCTTACAGGAGAGAATTTGCCTTCCTAGGGGTAGATTTCCTCTCACTTCCTGTTGTATCCTTCCGTTTGCAAGGAGGAGTCGTTTGTAAGTTGGATGTTTGAAAGTAGGGGCCTGCCGTATATACTCAGCTGAAATTTGCCCCTTACATGTTGGTGTTGCCACAACACTGTGAGCCCTCACAGTTACTCTTGGTGGGCGCATGAATAGGCCCTGCTGTGAATTATTAGATCAAGAATTGTAATTGCATGCCCCTGTTGAACAGGGGCTGAAAAATTGGGCCTTTGGTGGTGGTGGTGGTGGTGGTGTTGACACAACACTGTAAGGCCTCACAGTTAGTCTTGGTGGGTGCAGGAATGGGCCCTGCTGTGAATTATTAGATCAAGAATTGTAATTACATGCCCCTGTTAAACAGGGGCAGAAAAATTGGGCCTTAGGCACTGGTGCCACAACACTGCAACCCCTCACAGATACTGTACTTGGAGCACAGCAATGAGCCCTGTTGCAAAGTACTGCATCAAAAATTGTAATTACACGCTCCTGTTAAACAGGGGCTGAAAAATTGGGCCTTAGCCACTGGTGCTGGTGCCACAACACTGCAACCACTCCCAGATACTCTAGTTGGAGTGCAGGAATGAGCCCTGCTGCAAAGCATTGCATAAAAAATTGTAATAACACACCCCTGTTAAACAGGGGCTGAAAAATTGGGCCTTAGCCACTGGTGGCGGCACCTAGAAACAAAAATGTTCTTCCAAGCTATCATCGTCAATCGGATCATTAAGGAGGAGGAGGATAGTCAGTCAACATAACAGGACAGTCTCTCAGCATCAGCATCAGTCTTGAAGGGATGTGACATTTGAAAATAAATTAGTCTGTTATATCAGCTTCAGGTGTTTGGTAGCTGGTGGTGATCCAAGACTGGTTCATCTTTATGAAGGTCAGTCGATCAACAGAGTCGGTGGACAGGCGCACCCTGTGATCCGTGATAAATCCTCCAGCAGCACTGAATGTGCGTTCTGAAAGAACGCTGGATGCAGGACAGGCCAGTAGCTCAATTGCATACTGTGCAAGCTCTGGCCAGTGATCCATCCTCAAGACCCAGTAAGCCAGAGGATTTTTGGTGGGGAAGGTGTCCAAGTCTGACCTTGCCCCTAGGTATTCCTGCACCATGTATATCAGACGCTGGTGATGGTTGCTGGAACCGATCATACCTTGGGGCTGCGGACTAAAGAATTGTCTGAACGCTTCGGTCAGACGGCCACCTTCCCCACCGCTCCTTCTTTGACTGACCGAAGCCTCAGCAACTCATTGTCCAGGACCAGGAGTTTGTAACCTCCCAGTCTCTGGGAACGCGTTGCACAGACCTTTCTGCAAGGCCTCCCGGATTTGTCTCATCCTCTGCTCCCTCTGCGACGGTAAGATAAGGTCCGCAACCTTACCCTTGTACCGTGGATCAAGGAGAGTGGCCAGCCAGTAATGGTCCCTCTCCTTGATCCGAAGAATACGAGGATCCTTCCGCAGACTTTGCAGGATCAGGGAGGCCATGCAGCGTAGGTTAGCTGAGGTATTCAGTCCGGAGTCCTCTGGGTCACTAAGGACGACATGATCCGCAGCCACCTCCTCCCAGCCACGTACAAGTCCACTGGTTTCTTGGGACTGTAAATCATCCCTAAAAGACTGCTGCTGATGATGCTGAGTGCCAGGCTCTACCTCCATGCTGACACAATCCTCCTCCTCCTCCTCCTCTTCTTCCTGTGCGATGGGTGGGACAGAAGGAACACTGTCTGGGTAAAGGGGGCCTTGAGAGGCAAGGAAGTCCTCCTCTTCCTGCCTCTGTTCTGCCTCAAGTGCCCTGTCCATTATTCCACGCAGCGTATGTTCCAACAGGTGGACAAGAGGTACAGTGTCACTGATGCATGCACTGTCACTGCTCACCATCCTTGTGGCCTCCTCAAATGGTGCCAGGACAGTGCATGCATCCCTGATCATGCCCCACTGGCGTGGTGAAAAAAACCCGAGCTCCCCTGACCCTGTCCTGGTGCCGTAGTCGCACAGGTACTCATTAATGGCCCTCTGCTGCGTGTGCAGCCGCTGCAGCATGGCCAACGTTGAGTTCCACCTGGTGGGCATGTCACATATAAGGCGGTTCTTGGGCAGGTTCAACTCCTTTTGCAGCTCAGCCAGGCGAGCACTGGCATTATAAGATCTGCGGAAATGCACACAGACTTTCCTGGCCTGCCTCAGGACATCCTGTAAGCCCGGGTACCTGCCCAAGAACCGCTGCACCACCAGGTTAAGGACGTGAGCCACACAGGGCACATGGGTCAGTTGTCCCTGTCGGAGAGCGGAGAGGAGGTTGGTGCCATTGTCGCAAACTACCATTCCTGGCTTAAGCTGGCGTGGCGTCAACCACCTCTCGGCCTGCCCCTGCAGAGCAGACAGAACCTCTGCCCCAGTGTGGCTCCTGTCCCCCAAACACACCAGCGCAAGCACGGCATGGCATCTTTTTGCCTGCGTACTTGCGTAGCCCCTTGAACGCCTACGGAGCACCGCTGGTTCCGAGGACAAAGCACAGGAAGAGGCCACATAGGAAGAAGAAGAGGAGGGGGTGGAGGACAGAGGTGTGTCACAACCAGTAGTAGCATTTTGGAGGCGTGGCGGTGGAACAACCTCCAACACTACTGCACCTTGTCCTGCATCCTTCCCAGCTGCCAAAAGAGTGACCCAATGGGCCGTGAAAGAAAGGTAACGTCCCTGTCCATGCCTGCTGGACCATGCCTGCTGGACCATGAGTCAGCGGTAATATGCACCTTACCGCTGACCGCCCTGTCCAATGAGGCCAAGACATTGCCTTCCACATGTCGGTAGAGAGCCGGAATCGCCTTCCGTGAGAAAAAGTGGCGTTTGGGAACCTGCCACTGAGGAACCGCACATTGCACAAACTCACGGAAGGGGGCCGAGTCTACCAACTGAAAAGGCAGCAGTTGAAGCGCTAGCAATTTAGCCAAGCTAGCATTCAACCGCTGGGCATGTGGATGGCTGGGAGTGAACTTCTTTCAACGGTCCAGCAGCTGGGGCAGGGAAATTTGCCTGCTAGAATCGGACGTTGGTGTACTGCTAGCAGAGTGCCCGCAAGTACTTGGCTGTGACACACCTAATTCTACACCTTCATTCCTCTCAGAGCAGGTTTCAGAGAGGACTGAAGGTATAGTGGGGTTGGAGATCCCAGCTGATGCGGTGCAAGAAGAGGTCAGCTTTGTTCTTTGGTGTGGGTCTTTAAGGTAGGCTTGCCAACGAGCTGCATGGCAGGTCAACATATGTCTGGTCAAGCATGTGGTGCCCAAGCGGGTGATGTTTTGGCCACGCGATATACGCTTGAGACATATGTTGCAAACAGCAGCTGTGCGATCTGATGCACTCGACTCAAAAAAGGCCCACACCAAAGAACTTTTTGAATAACGGGCAGAGGCAGTGCCCTGCACAGGCGGAGCTCTGCGGTGTGATTCCGTCGGTGTGCTGCCCTTACGCTGGCCCCCCGAGGGCATCCTGCCTCGTTGGAGATGTGCCTCCTCCTCATCCTCCTCCTCCTCCTCCTCCTCTCTCCTATTATGCACCCACGTGGAGTCAGTGACCTCATCATCCCCTCCCTCCTCATCACTGGAGCCAATCTGGCAGTATGCTGCAGCTGCTGGAACATGACTGCCAGATTGGTGTCCTTCTTGAGCATCCCCTCTCTCTGCTTTCACGCTACTGCCTTCCTCTAGCTGGGTATCATCATCAGACCCTTCGAAACTCTGGGCATCCTCCTGGAGCATGTACCCAACACTGTGCTCAAACAGTTCGGGGGACTCCTCAGGAGGACATGGTTGGTCTAGGGAAGGAGTGACTGATGATGATATTGATGCCAGGGAAGAGGACGCTTTGGCAGCTGCTTTGCCAGTACCCTGAGCCTGGGTGAGAGAGGATGAGGAGGATGAGGAGGGCTTGGTCATCCACTCTACCAAGTCTTCGGCATGATGCGGCTCAACACGTCCAGCTGCCGAAAAGAAGGACAAGCATGTCCCATGGCCACGTGCTGATGGCGATGCACCGCGTCCACGACCAGCACTGTTGTCTCTAGACACAGAGCCTGCTTGCCCTCTTTTATTGGCTCCTGACTGTCTGCCTCTCCTTGTTTGCCTTCCAGACATTCTAATGGCCTGCAGGGAAATGGGAAAAGCAGCAATACAGGCTAAGTTAAGGTGTAATATGGTCAGGAGGTACACTCCGCCCGCTGTAAGTGCCGCAAAATCCTGTTGGTGTAACACACCAGGAAAAAGCAGCAATACAGGCTAAGTTAAGGTGTAATATGGTCAGGAGGTACACTCCGCCCGCTGTAAGTGCCGCAAAATCCTGTTGGTGTAACACACCAGGAAAAAGCAGCAATACAGGCTAAGTTAAGGTGTAATATGGTCAGGAGGCACACTCCGCCCGCTGTAAGTGCCGCAAAATCCTGTTGGTGTAACACACCAGGAAAAAGCAGCAATACAGGCTAAGTTAAGGTGTAATATGGTCAGGAGGTACACTCCGCCCGCTGTAAGTGCCGCAAAATCCTGTTGGTGTAACACACCAGGAAAAAGCAGCAATACAGGCTAAGTTAAGGTGTAATATGGTCAGGAGGCACACTCCGCCCGCTGTAAGTGCCACAAAATCCTGTTGGTGTAACACACCAGGAAAAAGCAGCAATACAGGCTAAGTTAAGGTGTAATATGGTCAGGAGGCACACTCCGCCCACTGTAAGTGCCGCAAAATCCTGTTGGTGTAACACACCAGGAAAAAGCAGCAATGCAGGCTAAGTTAAGGTGTAATATGGTCAGGAGGTACACTCCGCCCGCTGTAAGTGCCGCAAAATCCTGTTGGTGTAACACACCAGGAAAAAGCAGCAATACAGGCTAAGTTAAGGTGTAATATGGTCAGGAGGCACACTCCGCCCACTGTAAGTGCCGCAAAATCCTGTTGGTGTAACACACCAGGAAAAAGCAGCAATGCAGGCTAAGTTAAGGTGTAATATGGTCAGGAGGTACACTCCGCCCGCTGTAAGTGCCGCAAAATCCTGTTGGTGTAACACACCAGGAAAAAGCAGCAATACAGGCTAAGTTAAGGTGTAATATGGTCAGGAGGTACACTCCACCCGCTGTAAGTGCCGCAAAATCCTGTTGGTGTAACACACCAGGAAAAAGCAGCAATACAGGCTAAGTTAAGGTGTAATATGGTCAGGAGGCACACTCCGCCCGCTGTAAGTGCCGCAAAATCCTGTTGGTGTAACACACCAGGAAAAAGCAGCAATACAGGCTAAGTTAAGGTGTAATATGGTCGGGAGGTACACTCCGCCCGCTGTAAGTGCCGCAAAATCCTGTTGGTGTAACACACCAGGGAAAAGCAGCAATACAGGCTAAGTTAAGGTGTAATATGGTCAGGAGGTACACTCCACCCGCTGTAAGTGCCGCAAAATCCTGTTGGTGTAACACACCCGGAAAAAGCAGCAATACAGGCTAAGTTAAGGTGTAATATGGTCAGGAGGCACACTCCGCCCGCTGTAAGTGCCGCAAAATCCTGTTGGTGTAACACACCAGGAAAAAGCAGCAATACAGGCTAAGTTAAGGTGTAATATGGTCAGGAGGTACACTCCGCCCGCTGTAAGTGCCGCAAAATCCTGTTGGTGTAACACACCAGGAAAAAGCAGCAATACGGGCTAACTTCAGGTGTATAATGTGCAGGAGGCTTAGCAACAATGACACTGACACTGTCCCCTGCCTATCCTTCTCTCTCCCTGCACACAAGGTTTATCAAAGTATATGACACTGACACTCTCCCTGCCTATCCTTCTCTCTCCCTGCACACAAGGTTTAGCAAAGAATATGACACTGACACTGTCCCCTGCCTATCCTTCTCTCTCCCTGCACACAAGGTTTATCAAAGTATATGACACTGACACTCTCCCTGCCTATCCTTCTCTCTCCCTACACACAAGGTTTAGCAAAGAATATGACACTGACACTCTCCCTGCCTATCCTTCTCTGTCCCTACACACAAGGTTTAGCAAAGAATAGATTTGACACGATTTGACACTGTCCCTGCCTATCCTTCACTTTCCCTGCTCCGGAACACACTACACAAGGCCGCCGCGCTGGCGGCCTTTTATAGTGTGGGGCGTGTACTAAACCCCCTCAGCTATAATTGGCCACAGGCATCCTGCCTGTGGCCAATCATTGCTCTCCTCGCTGCCGGCGCTGTGATTGGCCAAGCATGCAGGGTCACAGTGTATGCTTGGCCAATCACAGCGCCGGGATTACACTGCGATGGCGCAGTGTATTGTGGGGCGTTCGCGTCACTCGAATTTGGCGCGAACGGCCCAAATCGTTCGTTGTTCGTCGAATGCGCAAACAGCTGATGTTCGAGTCGAACCTATGTTCGACTCGAACACCGAGCTCATCCCTATTCTGGAGAGAAGATCAGCATGGCGACCCCATACACATCACCTCAAACCTACATTGATGAGTTTGGAGCTTTAGAATATTGCAAAGCATACTATGACCCTAAAGAAGAAACATATGCCAGAGAATGGGTTGATTTTGCTTTGCAGAATTGTCATGAAGCTTTCACTTTAGGTAAACAAATGGCTTATTTATGAGCTTTACTGCTGCGGGGAATACGATACAAAAAAAAGCTGTAGTCAAAGCTCAAAAGCAGGATTGATGTATTCATGTTGTTTTTTTTTTGTTTTTGTTTTTTTTTTAATTTAATAAATGATTTGTATTTTTAAGATATAATTATCCCTGCAAGCATTAATCTATGCGTATAATGTCTGTATATTGTTCAAATCTTTAAATTTGCTGCCCACTTTTGGGTGGGGGGGGGGGGTTATAACAAATAGCCCCCTCCAACAGGATATTGAGCTCCATTCACAGAACTAGATCACATGTGGTATTTAGGCGCTTTCCCAACTGCCGCATGTGATCCTGAAAATGTCAATTCACTATTGCATTATGCGCTATTTACCGCATAAAGCAAAAATGCTCTGTAAATACTGAATAAAACAGGAGTGAAAGTCAATTCACAAGAAAAAATTAATAAAAAATGCGGCGCATAATGTAGTTGTCTTGGCATGCGATATTTAAGGAACCAGCATCCATTGTTAACCACTTCAGCCCCAGAAAACGGAAGAGGAGATTTGGGACTTTAAATGAGACACATATGTAGTGTGCCTCCATCCCTGGTTCAAAGACTAAACCGGGAATTTGGGACTTTTTAATAAGGCTGTAGACATTATGGAGGTAAATTAAATGGGGGTACATATTTATTTGTCATATAAAAATGCATAACACATCTCAATAACAGAAACCATGTAAAAGAAAAAACATTGTAATAAATATAATTTCATATATATTGGCACACACATAAAATATATACAATATGGGCATCAAGGGTACAACAGTGTATAACAGCCAGGCGCCACATAGTGGTCTGAATTGATTGATTAATACATTTGAATTTATATATATACACACACGTATCATCTGAGCAGCAATTGCGAGGGAGATAAAATATTATAAAACTAGTAAGACCATGATTGGTTGGGAAATAAATTTCCAAATTTGATGATTGAATAAGGGCATATATCTGCATCCCTATTGCCCGACGCGTTTCTTGTTTAGAACACTCATCAGGGGCGGATGCTCTGGGATATCTACAAGATATAATGAGGTATAATTAATTGATGTGGTTATAATCAAACACATCAAGGATGGAACATTTAAGCCCACCCTGAGTACTTACATGGAATCAATGTGATAAGGTGTGGTGGGTATGGAGCCAAGGCCAAAAAATTAGTCTGTTGTGGGAGCTGAGGTAGTATAAAGCCGCATGGTGGCAGGGCGCACATACATAGCCCCCCCTGGGACACAGGACACAGATTGCTGATATGTATGACAAGACAGGGTGATGGACCAATGGTGACTGCCAAAGGGAGTCTAAAAAATACAATATCATTATGTCATACTATGTATTAACCAAAAATAGTTAATAAAGGAAAATAACCAAATATCAAGGTAATGGGCAAAATAACCTTGTGGTAGCATCCTTGGATCCCAAAAAAGAAAAAAAGAGAAAAGGAGGAGTGTTGTAGTAAGACATGGCGTCTCCAAATTATGGCAGCAGAACTGTGTCAGGGGAGACCGGATATAGCTGCCCGCACACGTGCACGCTGGCTACCACCAGCGTTATGCCGGCACGGCGTAAGAAGGGAAGGGCTCTGACGCAGACAGCATGACCCCAGAAGGATTTGCCCCAGGCCATTTTTTGGCGATAGGGCACTGCGTCGCTTTAACTGACAATTGCGTGTGTGTGTGCTTTTTTACACAAATAGAGTTTTCTTTTGGTGGTATTTGATCACCTCTGCGGGTTTTATTTTTTTACTAGTAATGGTGGTGATCAGCGATTTTTTGCACTACTGTGACATTGCAGCGGGCAGATCAGACACTTTTTTGGGATCAGTGACATTTATACAGCAATCAGTGCTATAAAAATGCACTGATTATTGTATAAATGACACTGGCAGGGAAAGGGTTAACACTAGGGGGCGATTAAGGAGTTAAATGTGTTCCCTGGGAGGTGTTTCTAACCTAGGGGAAGGGGACTGACTGGGGATACAGTCGCTTTTCCTAATCACTAGGAACAGACTATCACTCTGTACTCCCCTGACAGAACAGGGATCTGTTTGTTTACATTAACAGATACCCATTGTGGCTCTCTGTGGAGCGATCGCAGGTGGCCGGCAGGTATTGTGGCCACTCGCCATGCGCATCAGCTCCGGCCACACGCCGTGGGTGCGGCGCACCCACTGCATCTATTGCGCAAAGCGACGTTGACCTACGGCGATTCCCGCAATAGACCTAACCTGCCGCAGTACTACTGCTGGTCAGGAAGTGGTTAACAACCAGTAAACGACCTGGTTGTTAAGAAACGGGCAGCCACCGCATCCTTAACATTCGATGAGTCATCAGCTGTCAGTGGGATGGCACGGATGGCCATGGCTGCGCATGGTTGAGCACGGCTGGGCACGGATGAGCATGGGTGGGCACGGATGGGCACAGCTGGGTATGGATGAGCATGGCTGGGCATGGATGAGGAAGGATGAGCATGGCTGGGCAGGAATGAGCATGGCTGGACATGGATGAGCATGGCTGGGGATGGCTGAGCATGGCTGGGCACGGATGAGCATTGTTGGGCAAGGATGAGCATGGGTGAGCATGGCTGGGCATGGATGAACATGGCTGAGCATGGCTGGGCACAGGTGAGCATGGATGAGCACAGATGATAATGGCTGGTGTACATACGAGCATGGATGAGCATGGCTGGGCATGGATGAGCATGGCTGGGCACTGATGGAGCATGGATAAGCCATGGATGAAGCATGAAAGGATGGATGAATGAGCCGAAGGATGGACAGAGATCAGCGCTGTGGGCACTTCAGATCCAGCCCACAGCGCTGCTGCATCTGGCTCATTCCTCTCCTCGCACACTGTACCGATCGGTGCGAGGAGAGGGGAAGAACCAGACATGCTTCGGTTTGTCAACAACTGATCGCCCCGTCCTTGGACGGAGCGATCAAGTGGTAAAGGGCCACTGTCATTTGCCCTTTACCCCGTTCTGTGACGCATCGGGTCCGGAGGACCCAATTGTCACAGACATTTCCGGGTGAATGCCCCAGGAGGCGCGAGGGAGCGCGTATCTGGAAGAACGTGATGGCCTCCCAGAGTTATCCAGTCACACTGTAGCCGTCAGTCGACAACTGGTTAGCAACCAGCTAGTGACAACCTGTGGTAAGGACATTGGCTTAACTCGTGCAGTAACTCTGGCGATATTTTAGTAGCTTTTTTTGGTGAATGCTAAAAAACTTTTTGAAAAACGCTATGCGGTATCTTACTTTGTGAATGGAGCTTATGGCGCTAAACCTGCAGGTAAATAAGAGAACCTTTCTAAGTGCAAGAGTGGGTTTAATGATAAAGTTGTCAGTGTCTCCACCCAGGACAGGGCCTGTAAACAGAGGGTATTCTCTTCCTGGGAAATTAATTAATAATCTAATCAAAATAATTGGGAGCAGAGGGGCTACTGTACCCAGCATATAACAATAACCATAAGTATATAGACGCACACCAAAAAAGAAATGTAGCACTACCCCCGTAGGCGGGCCATCAGGTCAGAGAGAGAGAAAAATGGCGTCTGCCCCTTAAGTATCCTCTCCCAGAATGCACAGCTGTAAAACACTCCCACTGGGCTGTTTCTGGGGAAGGGACCCCCCAATAAACTTCAGCCTGTTGTATTTCCAACACTGGCCTGTGGTGACAACGACACCTACCGGCAACATGTACAATTCAAATGACCCACTAAATTTACATAATAGCGCCTGGTCAACAGGAGCAGGGCGCTACAT
Organism: Rana muscosa; assembly: GCA_029206835.1. NCBI lineage: Eukaryota > Metazoa > Chordata > Amphibia > Anura > Ranidae > Rana > Rana muscosa. The sequence goes on from CM055124.1 coordinate 239,843,419, forward strand.
AAATAATACAAGCTTTATAGGAAAGGATTAATAACAGTACATACATCCAATGTACAAACAGATATTATCAGCAAGGGGCCCAACAAGAGTCCTGGTGGATTTGTGCACATATACCTGTGTATACTCTATGTAGTTAATATTAGAGATCCCCCCAAAAGAATGTTGTAGCAATGTCCAGTTGCATTGGCCCCTGAAGATGATCATGATATGGTGTTTGTCATGGTGTCAGACACCTAAAGACATGATCTGCAGTCCAACCAGCCTGAAACACAGCCGCCAGAAACCATAGTGTGTCACTGGAACTCAGAGTCATCCAATCTACTCTTGGTCCCTACTCCTTAGTAGTGTCTAGTCTGTCATTCAACCAGACTTCTAACTACCAGAAGTGGATGTCAGATACCTATCGTGGCTCTTGCCTATGCTGGTTATTAAACCCTACACCAAAACTAGTTATTGGATCCCAGACCAGAAGGGACAGGTTAACTTAAATATCAGGAGCTGCATATAAACTCTTTTGCAGTAAACAGCTTCACCTTTTAATATACTTTGGAAGGTGACCACTACACACATACAGTAGCACAGACCTAGCTATCCGGCACTGTGCATGTGAGATAATAATATTAGGACAGAAAAAAGTCTGTCACAAGGATTTAGGTACACACTCAAGAAGCTATAGGCAACTGCAGTTAAACTATTTGAACATAGGACTACTTGCCTAATAGTCTCTGCTTCTGGTCTGAGTGAAAATACAGAAGCAGTAGCAGCCCCTGTGTGCATAAGTTCATGTGGCTCCATTCTCTCTCTTCATTTCCTCCTTCTGGGGTTTCTGACCCAGACACTGAGACTGGAAATTATGATTTCCAGGTACACCCATCTACAGTCCAGGGAAGACTCAACTGTGCATGAAAACATAGGAACTGAGGTGCAGAAAAATGACAGCAGGTGCTCTGTTTGCCGTAGGGCTGGAGAGAGGTGCAATAATGACTGTCTGCAGGCAACAGTGAATCATGGTAGAGGTTCCTTGCAAGTTTGGGGCTGTATTTCTGCAAATGGAATTGGAGATTTTGTCAGGATTAATGGTGTCCTCAATGCTGAGAAATACAGGCAGATATTTATCCATCATGCCATACCATTGGGGAGGCGTGTGATTGACCCAAAATTTATTCTGCAGCAGGACAACTACCCCAAACATACAGCCAATGTCATTAAGAACTATCTTCAGTGTTAAGAAGAACAAAGAGTCCTGGGAGTGATGGTTTGGCCCCCACAGAGCCCTGATCTCAAAATCATCAAGACTGTCTGGGACTACATGAAGAGACAGAAGGATCTGAGGCAGCCATCATCCACAGAAGATCTGTAGATCTACCTGCTGTTTTGATATGCAAAGGGTGCTCACACCAAATATTGATTTGGTTTGGATTCCTCTTCTGTTCATTTTCTTTCTATTTTGCTAATTGATAAAAATAAACTATTAACACTTGTATTTCTGAAAGCATTCTTAATATACAGCATTTTTTTCACACCTGCGCAGTAGTGCATATAGGGGTGAAGCAAGATATTTGAGAGATAGAGCTGCCACAGCCTGAAATGAAAATACATGGATGTCTTTCATCCCAGGTATTGGCAGCTTCAAAAAGGTATGTCACCTGCCTTAGGCCCTCAAAGGGGCCATCTAATTGGCCAGCTGGGAATAGTGCAGCTAAAGTCATCATGATACTCATTTTCATTATATGTGTGTATCACCTTTGCTACTACCATTCAGTAGAAATTGACCTTCATTTTCAGTAGGCCACACCATGAATGTCAAAGGTCCACTTACTGGGCAATAAGGTCCTAAGCACATTTAGCTCAGGGTGTAATTATTTAATCTCTCTTATGGGGGAGAGTTGCTTCCTGTTGGTAATACAAATGATCTTAAAGCAGCCAACATCTTCAGGAATCCTCCCAGAAGGGTATATCCCTGCAGCATGCAGCACCTAAGTCCAAAAAACCTGATGAGAGAGACAGATCTTAACTCAACATCATTGCAGGGCAAAGAGTGAAGACCATGTGCCAGGAAGCGTCCCAATTATTTAATAACTCCCCAGCCACATCACAAGGCCCAGTAACCCATACAGGGCAATAGAATGCAAAAGCCTCTTGGAGGGAGAAGCTTTTATGACAGACTAGCAATAGTGTGTCCATTCTTGAACAGGCAAAGTTGGAGTACTTTGAGCATTGAGGGTGGGAGGGTTGCAGGTGTGATTATGAGAGTGGGGGGCATTCGGTTTAAGGGCATAAGGCATTGGTTGTGAAAGGGGAATTGCCTTCTAGCTTGTATAGGGTTACAGCAAGGAAACTTTAGTAAGGGAGATGAAAGCATGCATAATAAGAGAGAGGGTACTTGTGCAGTGGTGACAAAGAGTTCACACTTGTGGTAGTTAGAAGGATGAGGGGGTGCAATGTTGAGTGGGGGGTGTTTTGTGCAGGCATGAGGTGAGATATAGGCCTACAGGTGAGGAAGTAGTAGTCGGGACCCTTCGGGGTAAGACCGCGCTATATTAAGATACCTCTCAACTCAACTCAACTCAAGGTGCACTGATAAAAGGAGGGGTGGTGAAAGGCAAAAAGTGACAGCAGGAACAAGAAAAAGCATAGAAACACAGTGTAGTGCGTGTGGGAGTGGGGGTGAGGGCCTGTCAGACTGGCCAGGTATCGAGGGAAGGTGTGGAGGTGCAGGTGTGGCATTGAGAATTGGGGAAGCAGTGTGCAGATACAATAGTGGGAGCTGGTTAGAGGGTAGGTTCCTTGCAGGCATTGAGTGAGAGTTTATGAGGGGTTGTATAGGTGCACTGATGAAAGAAGTGGGGGTGTGCACAGGTAAGATAAGAGAGAGACATCCTGCAGAAACGCTATTGAAAGTGCATACACCGGTGCAGTGATGAGAAGTGGGGTACAGATGCAATGGGAAAGAGGGAGTACAGGCATGGTGGGTGGTGGGAGAAGGAGGGTGCAGGAACAGAAAGCAGTTGAGTAAGGGGGAAAGCAAGGATAGATGGTGGTGAGAGAAGAGGGGGTGCAGGAGGTGGCTTGTCTCTGACTGCTTCTAAGCTCTGTAATGTATGCAGAGCAGCTGGACTTTACAGCACTGTAGCGTTGGGAGTCTTGGGACTCAGGGGCATGAGCAAACTGCTGCTGATATGCTCTTCTCAGCTTCTTGCAGCCTCTTCTCTAATCCAATGGCCTGAGGGAGGACAGGCTCACTGGGGATTGGAAGGGACAGAGAGCAAGAATCTGTAGGGGGAGGGCTACAGAGGGCTGGCGGAAGCAAAAAGACCGGCCTCTTGATGGTAAGGTATGACTGATTAGGGGGCTGCATTGGAATTTTCATGCAATCTGATTGGTAAATGGAGAGGAACAGGTGGGTAGTGGAAAAGGAAGGAAGAGGAAAGCTTGCTGCAAGAGGCAACAAATATATTGTAGCGCTGGTGAATATTAATGAATATAAAATAACACCCTGTGAAAAAGTGATAACATTCCAGGAATCAGATGTCAATAGTCCATCATGATAAGAACCATATCAAAAAGTCTCTGATAAATAAAAAATCAACAAGTTTGTGGTAGTTAAATGATACTTCCGAAATCTTGAATAAATTGTGAAATAAAAAATCACCACCACCGATATAAAGGAGGCTTACCGGAATCTGTGGTCCCTAATAGACATACGTCTAGAGGGTCGACTCAAGCTTTGGATATACATCACTGAAGAATTCTCGGCTGATGATTCCCCAAAGGACATCACTCACGGCAACCAAATGGTGGGAGGATGGAAAAACTTGAAAGGTGGTGGCCCAATGATGGTTTAACCAAAATGAGAGCTAAGTATTCTGGTGAAGTTTCCCCTGCCACAGAGGAATTTTCTTCTTTGACAAATATGATTGTGTTACACGTTTTTCCTCTTTCCTTCCCAGTATTAGGGATGAGCTTCGTGTTCGAGTCGAACATACGTTCGACTCGAACATCGGCTGTTCGACGAAGATCGAACGATTTGGGCCGTTCGCGCCAAATTCGAGTGACGCGAACGGCCCACAATGCACTACGCCATCGCAGTGTCATCCAGGCGCTGTGATTGGCCAAGCATGCACTGTGACCCCGCATGCTTGGCCAATCACAGCGCCGGCAGCGAGGAGAGCAATGATTGGCCACAGGCAGGATGCCTGTGGCCAATTACTGCTGAGGGGGTTTAGTACACGCCCCACACTATAAAAGGCCGCCAGCGCGGCGGCCTTGTGTAGTGTGTTCCGGAGCAGGGAAAGAGAAGCATAGGCAGGGACAGTGTCATTTTTTTCCTTTACTAATCCTGGATTCCTTGTGTTTAGGGACAGAGAAGGATAGGTAGGGAGAGTGTCAGTGTGTCATTCTGTGCTAAACCTTGTTTGTAGGGACAGAGAAGGACAGTGAGGGAAAGTGTCAGTGTGCTATTCTGTGCTAATCCTTGTTTGTAGGGACAGAGAAGGACAGTGAGGGAAACTGTCAGTGTGCTATTCTGTTCTAAACCAATCTTGCTGAACCGTATTTAAAATCCTTGAGTTTAGGGACAGAGAAGGACACTCGTGGAAACTATCAGTGTGCTATTCTGTGCTAAATCTTGTTTGTAGGGACAGAGAAGGACAGTGAGGGAAACTATCAGTGTGCTATTCTGTGCTAAACCAATCTTGCTGAACCATATTTGAAATCCTTGAGTTTAGGGACAGTGAAGGACACTCGGGGAAACTATCAGTGTGCTATTCTGTGCTAAATCTTGTTTGTAGGGACAGAGAAGGACAGTGAGGGAAAGTGTCAGTGTGCTATTCTGTCCTAAACCAATCTTAGTGAACCATATTTGAAATCCTTGAGTTTAGGGACAGAGAAGGAAACTCGTGGAAACTGTCAGTGTGCTATTCTGTCCTAAACCAATCTTGCTGAACCATATTTTAAATCCTTGAGTTTAGGGACAGTGAAGGACACTCGGGGAAACTATCAGTGTGCTATTCTGTGCTAAATCTTGTTTGTAGGGACAGAGAAGGACAGTGAGGGAAAGTGTCAGTGTGCTATTCTGTCCTAAACCAATCTTGCTGAACCATATTTGAAATCCTTGAGTTTAGGGACAGTGAAGGACACTCGGGGAAACTATCAGTGTGCTATTCTGTGCTAAATCTTGTTTGTAGGGACAGAGAAGGACAGTGAGGGAAAGTGTCAGTGTGCTATTCTGTACTAAACCAATCTTGCTGAACCATATTTGAAATCCTTGAGTTTAGGGACAGAGAAGGACACTCGTGGAAACTGTCAGTGTGCTATTCTGTTCTAAACCAATCTTGCTGAACCATATTTGAAATCCTTGAGTTTAGGGACAGTGAAGGACACTCGGGGAAACTATCAGTGTGCTATTCTGTGCTAAATCTTGTTTGTAGGGACAGAGAAGGACAGTGAGGGAAAGTGTCAGTGTGCTATTCTGTCCTAAACCAATCTTGCTGAACCATATTTTAAATCCTTGAGTTTAGGGACAGTGAAGGACACTCGGGGAAACTATCAGTGTGCTATTCTGTGCTAAATCTTGTTTGTAGGGACAGAGAAGGACAGTGAGGGAAAGTGTCAGTGTGCTATTCTGTACTAAACCAATCTTGCTGAACCATATTTGAAATCCTTGAGTTTAGGGACAGAGAAGGACACTCGTGGAAACTGTCAGTGTGCTATTCTGTTCTAAACCAATCTTGCTGAACCATATTTGAAATCCTTGAGTTTAGGGACAGTGAAGGACACTCGGGGAAACTATCAGTGTGCTATTCTGTGCTAAATCTTGTTTGTAGGGACAGAGAAGGACAGTGAGGGAAAGTGTCAGTGTGCTATTCTGTCCTAAACCAATCTTGCTGAACCATATTTGAAATCCTTGAGTTTAGGGACAGTGAAGGACACTCGGGGAAACTATCAGTGTGCTATTCTGTGCTAAATCTTGTTTGTAGGGACAGAGAAGGACAGTGAGGGAAAGTGTCAGTGTGCTATTCTGTCCTAAACCAATCTTGCTGAACCATATTTGAAATCCTTGAGTTTAGGGACAGAGAAGGACACTCGTGGGAACTGTCAGCGTGCTATTCTGTGCTAAATCTTGTTTGTAGGGACAGAGAAGGACAGTGAGGGAAAGTGTCAGTGTGCTATTCTGTCCTAAACCAATCTTGCTGAACCATATTTGAAATCCTTGAGTTTAGGGACAGTGAAGGACACTCGGGGAAACTATCAGTGTGCTATTCTGTGCTAAATCTTGTTTGTAGGGACAGAGAAGGACAGTGAGGGAAAGTGTCAGTGTGCTATTCTGTCCTAAACCAATCTTGCTGAACCATATTTGAAATCCTTGAGTTTAGGGACAGAGAAGGACACTCGTGGAAACTGTCAGTGTGCTATTCTGTCCTAAACCAATCTTGCTGAACCATATTTTAAATCCTTGAGTTTAGGGACAGTGAAGGACACTCGGGGAAACTATCAGTGTGCTATTCTGTGCTAAATCTTGTTTGTAGGGACAGAGAAGGACAGTGAGGGAAAGTGTCAGTGTGCTATTCTCTCCTAAACCAATCTTGCTGAACCATATTTGAAATCCTTGAGTTTAGGGACAGAGAAGGACACTCGGGGAAACTGTCAGTGTGCTATTCTGTTCTAAACCAATCTTGCTGAACCATATTTGAAATCCTTGAGTTTAGGGACAGAGAAGGACACTCGGGGAAACTATCAGTGTGCTATTCTGTGCTAAATCTTGTTTGTAGGGACAGAGAAGGACAGTGAGAGAAACTGTCAGTGTGCTATTCTGTGCTAAACCAATCTTGCTGAACCATATTTGAAATCCTTGAGTTTAGGGACAGAGAAGGACACTCGTGGAAACTGTCAGTGTGCTATTCTGTGCTAAACCAATCTTGCTGAAGCATATTGCAAATCCTTGTGTTTAGGGACAGAGAAGGATAGGCAGGGGACAGTGTCAGTGTCTTTGTTGCTAAGCCTCCTGCACAGTATACACCTGAAGGTAGCCCTTATTGCTGTTTTTCCCATCTCCCTGCAGGCCATCCATTAAAATGTCTGGAAGGCAAACAAGGAGAGGCAGACAGTCAGGAGGCAAAAAAAGAGGGCAAGCAGGCTCTGTGTCTGGGGGCAACAGTGCTGGTCGTGGACGCGGTGCATTGTCATTAGCACATGGCCATGGGACACGCTTGTCCTTCTTTTCGGCAGCTGGACATGTTGAGCCACATCATGCCGTAGACTTGGTAGAGTGGATGACCAAGCCCACCTCATCCTCCTCATCCTCTCTCACCCAGGCTCAGGGTACTGGCAAAGCAGCTGCCAAAACGTTCTCTTCTCTGGTATCAATGTCATCATTAGTCACTCCTTCCCTAGACCCACCATGTCCTCCTCCTGAGGAGTCACCCGAACTGTTTGAGCACAGTGTTGGGTACATGCTCCAGGAGGATGCCCAGCGTTTCGAAGGATCTGATGATGATACCCAGCTAGAGGAAGGCAGTAGCGTGAGAGCAGAGAGAGGGGATGCTCAAGAAGGACACCAATCTGGCAGTCATGCTCCTGCAGCTGCAGCATACTGCCAGATTGGCTCCAGTGATGAGGAGGGAGGGGATGATGAGGTCACTGACTCCACGTGGGTGCCTAATAGGAGAGAGGAGGAGGAGGAGGATGAGGAGGAGGCACATCTCCAACGAGGCAGGATGCCCTTGGGTGGCCAGCGTATGGGCAGCACACCGACGGAATCACACCGCAGAGCTCCGCCTGTGCAGGGCGCTGCCTCTGCCCGTCATTCAAAAAGTTCTTTGGTGTGGGCCTTTTTTGAGGCGAGTGCATCAGATCGCACAGCTGCTGTTTGCAACATATGTCTCAAGCGTATATCGCGTGGCCAAAACATCAGCCGCTTGGGCACCACATGCTTGATCAGACATATGTTGACCTGCCATGCAGCTCGTTGGCAAGCCTACCTTAAAGACCCACAGCAAAGAACAAAGCGGACCTCTCCTTGCACCGCATCAGCTGGGATCTCCAACCCCACTATACCTTCAGTCCTCTCTGAAACCTGCACTGAGAGGAATGAAGGTGTAGAATTAGGTGTGTCACAGCCAAGTACTTGCGGCCACTCTGCTAGCAGTACACCGACATCCGATTCTAGCAGGCAAATTTCCCTGCCCCAGCTGCTGGACCGTCGAAAGAAGTTCACTCCCAGCCATCCACATGCCCAGCGGTTGAATGCTAGCTTGGCTAAATTGCTAGCGCTTCAACTGCTGCCTTTTCAGTTGGTAGACTCGGCCCCCTTCCGTGAGTTTGTGCAATGTGCGGTTCCTCAGTGGCAGGTTCCCAAACGCCACTTTTTCTCACGGAAGGCGATTCCGGCTCTCTACAGGCATGTGGAAGGCAATGTCTTGGCCTCGCTGGACAGGGCGGTCAGCGGTAAGGTGCATATTACCGCTGACTCATGGTCCAGCAGGCATGGACAGGGACGTTACCTTTCTTTCACGGCCCATTGGGTCACTCTTTTGGCAGCTGGGAAGGATGCAGGACAAGGTGCAGTAGTGTTGGAGGTTGTTCCACCGCCAAGCCTCCAAAATGCTACTACTGGTTGTGACACACCTCTGTCCTACACCCCCTCCTATTCTTCTTCCTCCATGGCCTCTTCCTGTGGTTTGTCTTCGGAACCAGCGGTGCTCCGTAGGCGTTCAAGGGGCTACGCAAGTACGCAGGCAAAAAGATGCCATGCCGTGCTTGCGCTGGTGTGTTTGGGGGACAGGAGCCACACTGGGGCAGAGGTCCTGTCTGCTCTGCAGGGGCAGGCCGAGAGGTGGTTGACGCCACGCCAGCTTAAGCCAGGAATGGTGGTTTGCGACAATGGCACCAACCTCCTCTCCGCCCTCCGACAGGGACAACTGACCCATGTGCCCTGTATGGCTCACGTCCTTAACCTGGTGGTGCAGCGGTTCTTGGGCAGGTACCCGGGCTTACAGGATGTCCTGAGGCAGGCCAGGAAAGTCTGTGTGCATTTCCGCAGATCTTATAATGTCAGTGCTCGCCTGGCTGAGCTGCAAAAGGAGTTGAACCTGCCCAAGAACCGCCTTATATGTGACATGCCCACCAGGTGGAACTCAACGTTGGCCATGCTGCAGCGGCTGCACACACAGCAGAGGGCCATCAATGAGTACCTGTGCGACTACGGCACCAGGACAGGGTCAGGGGAGCTCGGGTTTTTTTCACCACGCCAGTGGGGCATGATCAGGGATGCATGCACTGTCCTGGCACCATTTGAGGAGGCCACGAGGATGGTGAGCAGTGACAGTGCATGCATCAGTGACACTGTACCTCTTGTCCACCTGTTGGAGCACACGCTGCGTGGAATAATGGACAGGGCACTTGAGGCAGAACAGAGGCAGGAAGAGGAGGACTTCCTTGCCTCTCAAGGCCCCCTTTACCCAGACAGTGTTCCTTCTGTCCCACCCATCGCACAGGAAGAGGAGGAGGAGGAGGAGGAGGAGGAGGAGGATTGTGTCAGCATGGAGGTGGAGGCTGGCACTCAGCATCATCAGCAGCAGTCTTTTAGGGATGATTTACAGTCCCAAGAAACCAGTGGACTTGTACGTGGCTGCGGATCATGTCGTCCTTAGTGACCCAGAGGACTCCGGACTGAATGCCTCAGCTAACCTACGCTGCATGGCCTCCCTGATCCTGCAAAGTCTGCGGAAGGATCCTCGTATTCTTCGGATCAGGGAGAGGGACCATTACTGGCTGGCCACTCTCCTTGATCCACGGTACAAGGGTAAGGTTGCGGACCTTATCTTACCGTCGCAGAGGGAGCAGAGGATGAGACAACTCCGGGAGGCCTTGCAGAATGGTCTGTGCAAAGCGTTCCCAGAGACTGGGAGGTTACAAACTCCTGGTCCTGGACAACGAGTTGCTGAGGCTTCGGGCAGTCAAAGAAGGAGCGGTGGGGAAGGTGGCCGTCTGATCGATGCGTTCAGACAATTCTTTAGTCCGCAGCCCCAAAGTATGATCGGTTCCAGCAACCATCGCCAGCGTCTGATATACATGGTGCAGGAATACCTAGGGGCAAGGTCAGACTTGGACACCTTCCCCACCGAAAATCCTCTGGCTTACTGGGTCTTGAGGATGGATCACTGGCCAGAGCTTGCACAGTATGCAATTGAGCTACTGGCCTGTCCTGCATCCAGCGTTCTTTCAGAATGCACATTCAGTGCTGCTGGAGGATTTGTCACGGATCACAGGGTGCGCCTGTCCACCGACTCGGTTGATCGACTGACTTTCATCAAGATGAACCAGTCTTGGATCACCACCAGCTACCACACACCTGATGCTGATATAACAGACTAATTGATTTTAAAATGTCACATCCCTTCAAGACTGATGCTGATGCTGAGTGCCTGTGCTGTTATGTTGACTGGCTATCCTCCTCCTCCTCCTCAATGATCCAATTAATGATGATAACTTGGAAGATCATTTTGGTTTATGGGTGCCGCCACCAGTGGCTAAGGCCCAATTTTTCAGCCCCTGTTTAACAAGGGCGTGTAATTACAATTTTTGATGCAATACTTTGCAACAGGCCTCATTGCTGTGCTCCAAGTACAGTATCTGTGAGGGGTTGCAGTGTTGTGCCACCAGTGCCTAAGGCCCAATTTTTCAGCCCCTGTTCAACAGGGGCATGCAATTATAATTATTGATCTAATAATTCGCAGCAGGGCCCATTGCTGCGCCCACCAAGAGTAACTGTCAGGCCTTACAGTGTTGTGTCAACACCACCACCACCACCACGAAAGGCCCAATTTTTCAGCCCCTGTTCAACAGGGGCATGCAATTATAATTATTGATCTAATAATTCACAGCAGGGCCCATTGCTGCGCCCACCAAGAGTAACTGTCGGGCCTTACAGTGTTGTGGCACCAGCACCACCATCAAAGGCCCAATTTTTACTACCACTGTTCAACAATTATATGTTATTACAATTCCTGATATAATAGTTGACAGCAGGGCGTTCCAGCACCCACCAAGAGTAACTGTGAGTGCTTACAGTGTTGTGCCAACACCAACACCTAAGGGGCCAATTTCTGCAGAGTATATACGGCAGGTCCCTACTTTCAAACATCCAACTTACAAACGACTCCTACTTGCAAACGGAAGAAGACAACAGGAAGTGAGAGGAAATCTACCCCTAGGAAGGAAAATTCTCTCCTGTAAGAATTAATATGGGAGAAAGGTGTCTCCTCTCTACTGATGCTTTATCACCAATCCTTGTTTCAATAAAAACACCACATTTCAAAAACAGTTGTCATTGGGACGCAAAGTGAGGTGAAATGTTCTGAACAGGGGCACAGACAGCAAAACAAATGTTACAGGGGTGATAACCCTTCCCTATGTTTTCCAAAAAGCTTAAAAATAGGTATTTGGGCTGGAGCTACACTTAAACAATGTAGCTGTTCAAAATTACAAACAGATTCTACATAAGAACAAACCTACAGTCCCTGTCTTGTATGCACCGCCTGTATACGGCTGTTCAGAGTATATAGGGCCTTTTTTATTTTGTGTGCGGGGTTCCCCTTAATATCCATACAAGACCCAAAGGGGCTGGTAATGGTCTGGGGTAGGGGTGATGGGGTAGCTATGCCATTTTTCTTAAAGATTTTCATCCATATTACCGGGACCAGACATTACATTAAAGCCGCAAGCAGTTTTAAATGGCTTTTTTTCCTTTAGAAATGTAATTTTGTGCAGGGACAGTTCTAAACACGGGAAACACGTGGCACTTCACAGGCATACTTTAGACACCCCCCAGGTACAATATTTAAAGGAATATTTGACTTTTTTTTTCACTTTATGCATCATTAAAATGACTGCTCCCGAAAAACGGCAGTTTTTAAAACTTCTTTTTGCATTGATACATGTCCCCTGGTGCAGAACCCGGGTTCCCAAACTCTGTTTAGGACAATAACATGGATAATAGTCGTTATAATTAGCACTTTAGAATTCGAACGTTCGCATCCATTGTATTTAATAGGGTTCTAATGTTCGTGCAAACTTTCGGTCCGTTCGCGGGTTCTGGTGCGAACCGAACCCGGGAGTGTTCGGCTCATCACTACCCAGTATAAGTTCTTGAAGCTTCCTCCTCATGTGTTCACCTTAGAGTATTTGTTTCCATTGCTGCTAGAGGCAGAATCCCCCCAGGGGAAAAATGAAACTTTGATCAAATCATTGATTCCTGAATGGGAAAGTGAATCTGTGTTGAGAAAATGAAACTCTAACTTAGATTTTATATCAAATTACTGCAGAAGTCCATATAGTTTGTCCCTAAAGCCTAAGTTTTCTTAAAAAATAAAGAAAGAAATAATAAAAAAAAAAAATCACAAGGCATATTATTATTATTATACAGGATTTAGATAGCGCCAACAGTTTGCGCAGCGCTTTACAACATCAGGGAAGACAGTACAATCACAATACAATTCAATACAGAGGGATCAGAGGGCCCTGCTCGTTAGAGATTACTTTTTTTTTTTTTTACAGAAATTTTTTATTAAAGTTTCAACACAACACAAAATAAAACAGAGTGCAGTGGTACATTCTCACAGAGTAGTAACATACATTATATAAACAGCGTGGTGTTATAGTAGCCAATTGGCAGCATACTCTTCACATTGTACAATATGTAAGGTTAGTTGGAGAATCAGGGGAAGGTACCTCAATCACCCTTACGTACATATATTGGGTTAAACACATGAATGCAAGTAAGGTTCCAATAGCTAGCGCTCATAATATAATTATCCATTCCATTGTGACCGACCCTGAACTCTTATAGTCCCTTTTGCTAGCCAAATATTCTACCTATGCATTAACTCTTCCATATGCTCCGCGTTCATTCCAGGGGTAACCTTCTCTCGCGGACCCAGGAAGCCCAAATTTTTTCAAATTTTTGTGGGCAGTTACGCCCAAGATATGTCAGTTTATACAGCGGCAGCGCCTGATCAATGAGCGACTGCCACTGTTGAACTGTGGGAGGGGTAGGTTTGTTCCAGCATAGCAATATTGCCTTCCTGGCATAGAAAGCTGAGTAAAAGACAAACAGTTTCTTAGCTTGAGGGGCTTCTAGCGTATCGCAGATGCCCAGTAACAGGCACTTAGGGTCACTCCAACTTTTCCTACAGCATTAATCACGTCCACCACCCCCCTCCAGAACGTCTCAAGGTATCGGCAGGACCAAACCACATGGAAGAATGTACCAGTATCCGTCTTACATCTGAGGCAAGTCGGTTGTCTATTGGGATAAATTTTAGCTAGACGGTCGGGAGAGTAATAAACCCGGTGAATGAACTTTAGCTGGGTGAGGCGGTCTCTGGATGATATCATTTATGGTAGATATTGTTGAATGCCCTCCTCCCAGTCATCGTCCGCTAATGAAGGTATATCAGTTTGCCACTCATTAAACAGTCGGGAGACCTTTGACGTGTCAAGGCCAGCTAGGATAGTGTATAGATCCGATAGCGTTCCCCCCGCGTCTGTCCTACCCAGCAGTGTTTCGACTGCATTCGCCTCCAGTTGTATGGGGCCTGGGAATTGAGCCTGGAACGCATGCCGTAGTTGGAAGTATCTGAACAGCATGCGGTTGGGAAGGTTTTTGGAGTTCTTGAGTTCATCAAAGTATAGTAGTCTGCCATTCGCCACTATGTCCCCTAGGGTCTTAACCTCCAATTGGGCCCATATTACTGGGTCTGGTATAGTGGTAAAATGGGGCAGCCTAGGATCACCCCAAAGGGGGGTGTGAGGAGACCAGGTATCTGCCGTTTGGACTTTGGACTTAACAATATCCCATACTTTAAGTGTTGTTTTCATAGGGGCGGTAATTTTGTTATTGGACCGGTGTCCACGGTGTATCAGGTTCCTGAGCTCTGTATAGGAGCCCAGCAATGCTGCTTCTAGGGATTCGCGGGTGTCTCTGAAAGCCACCAGCGTACTGTGACCAGAACCGCGGCCCAATAGTACTTTAGTAGACAAGGTAGGGCTAGACCCCCTAAGGAAATCGGGAGTTGTAACGTCGTCTTTGCTATCCTAGGGGTGCCCCCATGCCAAAGAAACGAGGTGAGCACTCGTTAGAGATTACTTTAATGCGATGTGTCCCTTGTGCTGTTGAGTCCTGATTTAGCAGAAATCTTCCTCTTCTGACACCCCCACCCCTGCCACAATAATCTTTTGGTGCAATCAGGGTTTATAGAAATAAAGAGCTGTAACAGGCTCATATCAAGAGTGCCCGACTATGCCTGACGTTTCTACCCAGCTCTGCCATTCATAGAAATCGGTACTACGGTTTCTATAAATGAAACATAAGCTGTGAATGGAGGACAAACAGATGATTGAAAGGTGCACACCCAAGCTAACTTTTGGTACCACTGCCAATGCCCCTGCGTGGGCAGAACAATAGCATGTTAGCTACATGTTATACTGAATAAAAATTATTGAAAAAGAAAGGTGCGCACGCTCCATTTGGAGATCCTGTGGTACAGCTGCTATGAATGGTGTCACTGATCGGAAAGGTTGGGCCTGTTCGGGCACTGTTGATGAGTTCCTGTCACTGCTCATTTCTATTATCTTCCCCTGCACCAGAAGGTTACGAAGGCTGTGGTGGGAGGTAGGGTATCTGAGGAGGACAATTTCTGCTAAGTCAGGACACAGCAGCACAAGGGGCACAACACACTGAAGGTAAGTAATATCCCATGTGCTGATTTTTTGTGCAAACTAAAGCCTCGTACACGCGACCGAGTTTCTCGTCCAAAACCGGCAAGAAAAGTGCCGCGTGAGCTTTTTTGTCGAGAAAACCGTTCGTGTGTATGGTTTTACGACGAGAAAATTGCCGTGAATCTCGACGAGAAAATAGAGAACCTGCTCTCTATTTTCTCGTCAGGATTCCAGATTTCCTCGTCGTGTTTCTCGTCGGCCTGTTTTGTGACGAGAAAATGGTTCGTGTGTATGCTTTTACGACTCTTCCAAAAGCGCGCATGCTCAGAAGCAACTATGAGATGGGAGCGCATCTTCTGGTAAAACAAGCCTTCGGAATGGAGATAGCACATTCGTCACGCTCCAAATTTTTGCATTGTTTAAATGTTGTGCATTGAAATCTTTGTTAGAATGTTACATTAATCCAAACGAATGAACTTCTTTTGCTGCTGATCTTCACACAGAGTTATGACTATCTTTTTTTAACCTTTTTCATGCTGCTCTTAAAAAGATTTATGTGTATTATATCGTGCAAGTTTTTAGGAATATTAAAAAATTTGATATTTTTCTAACTGATGTTAATTGTAATTTCGCAATGTTTTGATAGTGATCTCCCATTGAATCTTTTAATATATATTATTTACATTTTACACCCTTTTTTGGGAAATACGATTTGGTTTTTTTTTTTGGGGGGTTGTTATCTGTCCCTTTTTTTGTCAGTCAAATGTATCTGCTTATTCCAAAGCTAGATTTTACATTTTTACACATACACATAGTCAAGTATGAACTTAAAGAAAAATAACATTTATTCATGTTTGAACTAAAATAAAGAGAAGGCAGCGCTGGAGAAGCTGCTGCCATTTGTGCATCCCAGGGACCCCAGAGCACACAGCAACCCTGTGTGGACACTAAAATTGGGAGCTTGAGAAGGCCAACATTTCTGAACACAATCTGATGCTGGCCTCCCAGAGGTCAGGAACAGCAGCAGGTGATATATATGTCCCAAGTGTGTGGTACTACAACAGGCTGCCTTCTGTCCGACCACAATGAAGCAAGGCCATCACTTCCTCGTCTTCCTGGCAACCTTCCCTGCAACCTTCCTTCTTCGTTTGGCTGGAGGCTGGGCCACTGGAGGGGTACTCCTGTCAGGAGGAGGAGGAGGTGGAGGAGAAGGGGGTGGGGCGGAAGAACAAGGTGGAGGTGAAGGAGAAGGGGGTGGGGCAGAAGAAGAATGTGGAGGTGGAAGAGGAGGTTGAGGTTGGGACAGTTGTGCCACCTCACAAATAGCTGTATTGGGGGTAATTTTTTCCATCACCCACTTGTTGAGCAAGTTGATGAGCAGGGGCTTGCATAGGAGGCGTTGCTCCATGCTCATCACCTTGAACTTTGCCTCCACTAGGCCGGCAATGGCCTCTTCAGGGGATGTGGGCTCTTTGAGGGTGGCATGGGCCTCTTTAATAAGGGCTATTGCTGCCTCACTGGTGGTCCTGTCCCTCCTGCCTCTTTTGTGAAGCCGGATGGGAGGCACCTGGGATCTGGTGCTTCTCCTTTGCCCTGCCACCTCCTGGCTGCCACTGGGCCCTGTCACCTCCTGGCTGCCACTGGGCCCTGCCACCTCCTGGCTGCCACTGGACCCTGCCTCCTCCTGGCTGCCACTGGGCCCTTCCTCCTCCTGCCTGACAGTTTCCAGACCCTCCTCCTGGCTGATTTCATCCTGTGTATGAAAAAGGGACATAGTTTAATATGTTGGTTTAATCTTTGCATCAAACTTTATAAACACGATTGAAGCAATTAGAATGTAAATCCAGAAATCATTTTTTCTAATTTACACCTACATCAGATTGACTATTTAACACCCAATTAAGTGCAGACTAATGTCTAGAGATCTTGATTTCACTTGTGGAACCCAAAATATTGTATGTTTCTCATCTTGACATATTTGTCAAACATTAATTTTATCACAATGCAATTTCATTTAATACTATACCTGGCTCCAGATGGCCAAATCAGGATCATCCAGGATGGCTGCCTCCTCTTGCTCCAGAGAAGTCTCAGGTTGGCTGCAGGGAAGTCTGGGGGGAAGAGTGGAGAGTGATGGCCTTGCCTCAATGTGGCCATCCAGGAAGGACATCCTGCTGTAGTACCACAAAATCGGGACATACACATCACCTGCTGCTGCTCCTGACCTCTGAGAAGCCAGGACCTTAGAGCGTTCAGTCCTGTAGGTGCCTCTCAAGCTCCCAATTTTAGTGTCCACTTGTTTTGCTGTGGCTGTGGGCACCTTGGTCTGCACAAATGGGAGCAGCTTCTCCAGCGCTGCTTTTCTCACCCCTCTTTTTTTGTGGATGGGGTTTTTCGTCTCCCACAGAGCCGGCAGCTCCCTTACCCGGTCAATAAATTCCGCCAGGAACTCTTTGTCGCTAATAAAGACATTCATATTGTATCTGCAAGTTAAATAAATTATATATAACTAATGTGAGGCAAACAGTCTAACCTCCTTAACATCGTAGTCACCATATATATCCTACAACATTCTCAAGACAGTATAGGCCAACAATTTGGCACAGTCTCAAAATCACATACCTTCATTCGCACGTCCGTCACTTGAACTCCTATCTCTGCACACCGAACGTACTATAGTCACATGTGTGTTTGCTATATACACACCACGCATGCGTCAAAATACGAACACGTCGCTCCGCACACGTCGCCCGCCCATGACGTTCTAACTAACATCTTTTCCCCGCCCCTTCTCTTTCGGCGTGCAGACAGATATGGCGGAGTTACAGCAGGTGTCTGATAATTCCGCAACTAACGAGGAGGAGACAAGCCCGGAGACCGAGGAAACGTCACGATCAAGGAGGAGATTCAAGGCATCTAATATGTCTTTTGCGGAGATGGTGGACATCTTGCTCAAGTCTGATTATGACGCAAAGCATGGGCCGTATAGCAAACCAAATAGAAGGAAGGCCAAAATTCTCACTAAAGTCGTGAAGAGTCTGAAGACGAATTTCGGGGTGAAACGCTCAAATGAGCAGCTCAGAAAGAGGTGGTCAGACCTCAAACTGAGGGAGCCAGAGCAGTTAAGGAGCATTAAGAGAATGCTCGCAAAAAGTAAGTAAAATGTACACTTTTCTGCTATTAATCCTTTTCTAAACTGACATGTTGCTGGTTTTGTTTTTTTTTCTTATTGGACTACCTTCCAAAATGTAATATTTTGAACTTGGTTGGGCACAGTAATCGTTCGTTACGTTACAGACACTTCGTTCAGGCACTATCCGCTGTTTTGGCTTATTTTACAGTCACAAAAGTAATTAGACATCTGCCATTTTTTGGGAAATTTGGGGCACAAAGTTTTAGGCTAGATGATGTGTTTGTAAAGAGAATGAAATGCAAACTGTAAACTGTGTAAAGGAGCACTATAGTGTGGGCCACCAGACCCGCCTTTTTTGGAGAATTTTTGTGTTGCCTACATGTCTAAAAAATGACAGACAAAGGTGAATACTAAACATATTCTTGGTCAGAAATAATGCATTCATCTTTAACTTCCGGCCAAACACACACTTGTACCCCACTTCCAAGCAATTTAGCCTGTTTTTTTTTTTACATAGAGAATTTCTGTGTAATAACTCTACCTTTTGTTTGATTCTCATAGGGGAGAGAAGACTGGGAGGAGAACACTCCAGGGAGCACAGGAACCCCACAGCTTCACAACAACCCCAAACTCCAAAAGACCAACAACCTAAAGATGTGGAGGAAGTTGAGGTTGAGGAAGGAGAAGTGGATGACGTTGTGGAACTGGTCACCACAACAGGTCAGTATCTGTCACCCCAGCTTCAGGTAAGAGAGGTAGGCCTGCAGAGTTATAATACCTTTTGTATTTTGTTTTTAGGGGATGTGAATGTTGGGGTGAAGGATAGTACACGTTTCTCTGCTGACAGTGCCCTCCGCCTCATCCAGCAAGTGATGGAATGTAGCACGGAACTGGACAAAATTAAAGAAAGAATTCATGTAATGGATCAAACATTTAAAGACATTCTCGATGTTTTGGGGAGAATTCAATAAGGCATCCAAACCCCCTTTTTTTTCATGTTTGTTCTTCCATTTTTTAAAAACTTTTTGGCAATCAAACCAGCCAAAAATTGAATCTGCACACAGTGTGTCAACATGTGCTATCTGCCATCAGGGGATATCCATGTACGTCTTTTGGGGGTGCAACCCCTTCCTCGTATCTAAAGTAGGTGAACTGAGGAAGGGGTTGCACCCCCAAAACACGTCCATTGATCATCCCTGATGGCAGATAGCACATGTTGACAATAGGGATCAGGAGTCTAAAATCCCTATAGGAAAATAATCCCAATTGTGTGCATATTCAATTTTTGGCTGGGCAAGGGGTGGCAGGACCCCATATTAGGACGGGCACATAGAGACATATAGTTTGTGTAAGTGAATGTCTCAGATTGCTCCGAGGTATCCAATTTTGTAATTTTTGGAATGCAACTGTTGTTTTTGTATTTTCCTAAGAAAACAATTGCTGGTTTGTGGCCAGGCAAACAAAAAATGTTAAAAAAAAAAAAAGTGTGTGAATTTGCACATAGTAAAATATTTGAACACAAACAACGTGTAGCTTCTTTTTCTAATACGCTCTAACCTTATTTGGTTATTTTTTAAAGGTTACATAGTGAAATGGTTGGTATTTACTAAAGGAAAATACACTTGGCACTACAAATGCACTAAGACAAACTAGGAGACAGGAAACCAACAAAAGTTAGAAGTTTAAACCAGATTTTTATTTTGATCGTTAGACAGGAATCTTTAGACCCCTTTCACACTGGGGCGGGCAGGAGCGGTATAGCAGCGCGATTTTCAGCGCTGCTATACTGTCGTTCTTACCGCGGTATGCGGTCGCTAGGGGGGTTAATTTACCCCCGGTAGTGGCCGAAAAAGGGTTAATACCGCCCGCAAACCGCGGCTATTGCCGCGGTTTGCGGGCGGTATTACCGCGCTGTCCCATTGATTTCAATGGGAGACCGCGGTAAAGGAGCGGTGAACACACCGCTCCTTTACCGCTGTAAAGAAGCGGCTAGCAGGACTTTTGGAGCGGTCCTGCTAGCGCACCGCTTCAGTGTGAAAGCCTTCGGGCTTTCACATTGAAGGCACAGGGCAGGATTTTTTCATGCGGTATAACAGCGCTATTATTAGCGCTAAACCGCATGAAAAACGCCCCAGTGTGAAAGGGGCCTTAGCCATAGCCTGGCATAGGAATTGCCCCCCTACCCGTGAAATAGTCCATGTATTTGTCCCGAACCTCACAGGCATTTTGGGGGGGCAAGCCAGCACGGGCAGATTCCAGGCCCGGCAGGGTATTATCAGGGGAAAGTCCAGCCTCAGGCAAAACTGAGGCCATATAGGAATTTGATTTGCGGCAGAGAAAATTGTGTAGCACACAGCAGCATAATACTACATAGTTTATTTTGTAGTCCGCCAAGTGTATTGAAGTCATAAAAAGGCGGAACCGGCTGTCCATTATGCCAAATTCATTTTCAACGACTCTTCGGCCCCTGGCCAGCCGGTAATTGAACACCCTCTTGTCTGGGGTCAGGGTCCTCTGAGGAAATGGCCTCATAAGATGCGGTCTGAGCCCGAAGGCTTCATCAGCCAAAAAAACAAAGGGGAGTCCTTCAACATTCCCTGCATCCGGTGGCAATGCAAGGTCGTCACTCTGGAGACGGAGGGCAAACTCCGTCTGGATGAAGGATCCCCCATCGGACATCCGGCCATTCTTCCCTACATCAACATAGAAGAATTCATACCGTGCTGACACCACCGCCATCAGCACAATGCTATGAAACCCCTTGTAATTGTACTAGTAGGTCCCAGAACGGGGTGGCGGCACGATGCGGACGTGCTTCCCGTCTATAGCACCACCGCAGTTGGGGAAGTCCCACCGCGTGGCAAACTCCGATGCCACAGTCTGTCATTCCTCTGGCGTGGAAGGAGGCTGTGGAGTCAAACAAGATGAAAAAATATTAGAATACACAAATCAAACATTACAAGGAGATTCTAAGAAAATACATTAGAGGCCAACATCAAGCAAAGTCTACGTTTATTAAGGTGTTTTAAATAAGTATAATGGAAGGCTCATGTATCATATTCATCACCCCCTATGATGGTCCATTAATAAATTATAATGGGGAGGGGGGGGTAGATGTGTTTGGCCACAGGAT
This sequence comes from Rana muscosa, assembly GCA_029206835.1. NCBI lineage: Eukaryota > Metazoa > Chordata > Amphibia > Anura > Ranidae > Rana > Rana muscosa. Next base: position 239,864,403 of record CM055124.1, read on the forward strand.
AGCATTGCACTGGCGGTGCGTCCAGAGTGGGCGCTGGAGCACTGCCCCCTCTCTCCTGTGCCCGTCACTCAGAACAATACATAGGTTCATGCCTTGCATTAACCTATGTATTGTCTATGCCGCCCACTATTCAGGTGGATGGCCCCCTGTTAAGCGACCAACATATGAAGAACTGCGGCATTTATGGGCTTAAAATTGCATATCAGAAACAGGAAGGAAAATTGTCTTGCACATTACAGCCTGAGGGATGTAATTGGCTTCAGAAAAGTTAAATAGGGGACGCAGGGGGGGGGGGGGCATTCCTTGGGTAAACACAGACAGGCTGCTCTGCCAATCATGTTCACCAAGTCTGTTTAATGGTAACATGATTGGCTGATGCAACATCAAGGGAAGGAGAAGACATCAAGGACAGAAGAAGGATGACGCTGACCACAAGAAGGTAAGTGCAGGGCTGGGGGGGAACTGGCTGCATTGGAGGGGACAAAATGGCTGCATTAGAGGGAACAAAATGGCTGCATTGGAGGGAACAAATGGGGGCGTTTAATAGGCACCAGAGCAAAAAAGGAGGAAGTTTATTTCCTAAATTGGGGTTTGAACCCCCAAACATTTGGAGCAACAGGCGCCCCTGCTGGAAAGGTTAGTGAAGGGAAATATGCATGGAGGAGAAAAAAGGGGCAATCTAAAGCTTCCAGCATGCATGAGGACAAAGGGGACATTCTCAGCATATTACAATCATGGTAATTAGGGAAGGATGATAGAAATACAATACATTAGCATACATGTAATACATAAAATGTGATGTTAATGGAGAAAACTTACCCTAATATAGTCCTCCTGCAGGACTTGTATAATGGCAGAACAGGTGTCTTGGATTATGAGGCCCAGAGCCTGGGGGGAGATGCCTGTGGTGAACTTCAAGTCCTGAAGACTTCTCCCTGTCGCCAGATAACGTAAGGTGGCGATGAGCCTCTGCTCAGCACTGATGGCTTCCCGCATAACGGTGTCCTGCCTGGTAATATAGGGGGACACCAAAGCCAACAGTTCCTGAAAAACGGGGTCAGACATCCGCAGAAAATTCCTGTAGTCCTCAGGATTATTCTTGACGATCTCCCGCAGCAGAGGCATATGGCAGAATTGGTCCCGCTGGAGCAACCAATTCTTGGTCCATGAACTCCTCCTCACACCATTCATGGACTGGTCTTGGTCCAAAACAAGCAGACCAACACCAAGCGCACGCACAGCACGAACTCGACGACGAGAACGTCCAGGCGACATGGCTAGGAAACGGTCGTCTTATCAGAACGTACAGAACAGAACGCACTTTAGAACAGCAAGGCCTATGAATAACAAACTGAAAAACAGAAACGAACAGGCAAGAACGCACTGTAAAACAGATACGACCTGCCTAGACGCCCTGAAAGTCAAGATACGAACCCACAAGCACAAACTGAACCGCAGAAAACGAACTGAAAAGTACGAAGACTGAAAAGCGCGAATCGTCTCTTCCCAAACTTTTACTTCACACGCTGGGCCTAAATGGTAATGGTTATCATTTATACTCTTTTCAGAAGTCTCTCAAGACAATGCTGTCAATACCCATGATTACACACCTGAGACCATCATCTATTCCTGCCTTAGTGCGGCCATGTTGAGGCCCCTCTACGCCTCACGCTGCCATAGCTCCCGGAAAGGATGTCCCCTTCATGGGGAGTTTCCAGCTCTTTTTGTTGCATTTCCACATGTTGGATGTGAGTATTGCCCCTATGGGTTTTTCTTCCTTTGGTGCTTGTTCCATTTCCCAGGTTATGACTGTTTTTTTGTATTTTTTTTAGATACTGACATTGCTGCTCCTGATGAGTGAATATCTATGCTTCACGAAACGCGTAGAGCCTTGTAATTGCAATGTTCTATACTGATTAAGTCACCAACATGTTTTACATGCATCTTTTTATATGATCAGCATTTTTAATTTTGATACAATGGGAAGTTCTCAGTTTGTGTAGGCAGATCCCTTCCACTGTCATGTAATCATGTTCCCTTCTGTACATTTATGAAATTATATTGTGCGATTGTTTATTGGTTGTTTGTATTAAATTTTGGTCAATAAACCTACTATGCTTTGACCCCTCACCGATGACTGAGTTGCTTCATTTAAAGTCCCAAATATCTCCCCTTTTTTCTAGTATATAGGGATGGAGGCATGGACTAACCCTGGTCCTTGCCTCATATAAAGTCCCAAACCTTCCCTTCCTTATTTTTCGCTATGCATAGGGATGGAGGCACGCAGTCTTCTTAGTGTTTGGTCCACTATCAATTGGCATATCCAATTCACATTTGGGTATAATTGTTTCTTTCGTTTATCAGTTTTATTTTTTACTTTTTCATCTTCATGTCACCCTGTGATTTGGACATTCACCTCAATTTTGTCCAGCACATTTTTACCTTCCCACCCTAACTTACAATCGTCACTTCTTGTGATGATAGTGCACCTTGATCTGGTACTATGGGCTTTGACCCACATCCATTTCCGGGAGTTTGATGACACACCACGGGAACTCACCTCCCCTTCTTGGGGCGGATGGCTTCCTCCATGCTGTGCATCGACGTCACGCTGCACACGGCGTATGCACAACGTCATTTGACGTCGCAACGCCGTTTAGTTGCAATCCATTTGCGGCCGGTGGGGATTATCCTTTGGCGCCAAACACTGGGAGGTTCATCGCCCTGATGTTGGCGCCTTCCCCACAATGGGCACGCCAACGTGACGGATGGCAGGTCATTGGCGCACGGGCCCTTATAGGTCACACTGCGGTCAGCACAATTGGCATATTGGAACTCTGCACAGCAGGTCCAACCATTTCTACTATACCACGGTCTCTTATGTGTTCCATTATGAGGTAATACTCAGCTATTTATTGCTCAGTCCCATTGCTCTGTCAACCCACAGATCACTGGGCCTAAATGGTAATGGTTATCATTTATACTCTTTTCAGAAGTCTCTCAAGACAATGCTGTCAATACCCATGATTACACACCTGAGACCATCATCTATTCCTGCCCTAGTGCGGCCATGTTGAGGCCCCTCTACGCCTCATGCTGCCATAGCTCCCGGAAAGGATGTCCCCTTCATGGGGAGTTTCCAGCTCTTTTTGTTGCATTTCCACATGTTGGATGTGAGTATTGCCCCTATGGGTTTTTCTTCCTTTGGTGCTTGTTCCATTTCCCAGGTTATGACTGTTTTTTTGTATTTTTTTTAGATACTGACATTGCTGCTCCTGATGAGTGAATATCTATGCTTCACGAAACGCGTAGAGCCTTGTAATTGCAATGTTCTATACTGATTAAGTCACCAACATGTTTTACATGCATCTTTTTATATGATCAGCATTTTTAATTTTGATACAATGGGAAGTTCTCAGTTTGTGTAGGCAGATCCCTTCCACTGTCATGTAATCATGTTCCCTTCTGTACATTTATGAAATTATATTGTGCGATTATTTATTGGTTGTTTGTATTACATTTTGGTCAATAAACCTACTATGCTTTGACCCCTCACCGATGACTGCGTTGCTTCATTTAAAGTCCCAAATCTCTCCCCTTTTTTCTAGTATATAGGGATGGAGGCATGGACTAACCCTGGTCCTTGCCTCATATAAAGTCCCAAACCTTCCCTTCCTCATTTTTTACTTCACACGCGGTAACACGAGATCAGCAAAAGCAGCCCAAGGGGTGGCGCCAAGAAAAAAGATCTTCCCCTTTATAGTGCCGTTGTACGTGCTGGACGTGACCGCGGAGAACAACGAGGAAATTGGGAAATGTCAGTGTGTACGCATGGAAAGCTTGACGAGAAAATCGACAAGGTTAACAAGAATCTCGTCGAAAAAAACGACGTGTTTTTTACGACGAGAAACTCGGTCGTGTGTACGAGGCTTTAGACTTTTACGAAAAAATGACATTGATCTATGCAGGCATCAAGAATGGCTGCCTTGGTGTTCTGCTTTGTGAAGTCCTTTGATAGACTAGTGTTGAGCCACCTGAAGGCCACCACAGGTCCCCTAATGAACCCCCCATGGTTTGTATATAGAGCCTGTCAACATGGGACTGCACTATATCCTATAACATCTTGACTCCCCAGGGGAAGTAGGCATAGATCATTTTTGTCATTTTGAATTTGGCATTTAATACTTTTCCACTCCAAACTCAACTATCCACCCCCAAATTCACCCAGCTTTTCTATGTCCAACTCTATCTGCCAGTGCATTACCAATTTCCTGACAGACAGTAAAAAGCAGGCAAGGCTGGCAAAAATCATTTCCAGCACCCGGATAGTCAGTGCTGGTTCTCCCCAAGGATACATGCTCTCTCCACTACTCTTTACCAACAACTGAACCCTAAGGAATCAGTGGCGGTGCGTCCATAGAGGGAGCCGGAGCACCGTCCCCTCTTGCTCCTGCACCGCCACTGAAAAACAATACACAGGTTCATGCATTGCATGAACCTATGTATTGTCGCCGCTGCCGTGCCGCCCACTATTCAGATGGCCGGCCCCCTGGCGAGCGCCGGCCATCTGAATAACGGCAGCTGGTTGGCTGTGGAAGTGTCTATCAGAGCCAGCGGCTCTGATAGGCTTTCCGATTGCAGCCTGAGGGCTCTTATCGGCTTCCAAATAGCTAATTAAGTGGCGCACGGGGACTTTTGTTTGGACTGACACGCATCTGAGCCAATCAGGTTCACCGGATCTGATTACCGGTAACCTGATTGGCTGAAGCGACATCAAGGGCGGGAGAAGACTTTGAGGATGGAAGAAGACATGAGGGAGCGTGGAGGAGGACAACGCTGACCCGAGGAAGGTAAGTGCGGGCTGAGGACAAACTGGCTGTATTTGGGGACAAACTGGCTGCATTTGGGGACAAACTTGCCTGTATTTGGGGACAAACTGGCTGCATTTGGTGACAAACTGGCTGCATTTGGGGACAAACTGGCTGCATTTGGGGACAAACTGGCTGCATTTGGGGACAAACTGCCTGTATTTGTGGACAAACTGCCTGCATTTGGGGACAAACTGCCTGCATTTGGGGACAAACTGCCTGCATTTGGGGACAAACGTGCTGCATTTGGGGACAAACGTGCTGCATTTGGGGACAAACGTGCTGCATTTGGGGACAAACTGGCTGCATTAGGGGGAAAACTGGCTGCGTTTGTGGAAAAACTGGCTGAATTTGGGGACAAACTGGCTGCGTTTGGGGACAAACTGGCTGCGTTTGGGGACAAACTGGCTGTATTTGGGCGTTTAATGGGCACAGTGGTGGCAATTGATGTTTTTTTTTAATTTTCAGTTTGATTGCGCCCCCCCAAAAATTTTGAGCACCAGCCGCCACTGTAAGGAATTCTTCTATGAAATTGGTAAAACATGCAGATGAAACAACCATCATTGGACTCATCTGAGATGGTGATGGGTCAGCATACAGGCATAAAATAAAACTGCTGGTCCATTGGTGCAGTTGTAACAACTCAAAGCTAAAGACACTCAAAACCATGTCGATGGTAATGGAGTCCAACACAGTGTCCACTCTCACCACACTCACAGTACTGTGTCAACTGTGGAGACATTCAGATTTCTGGGATCTATCATTTCCAAGGACCTGAATAAAACATCCAACATCAACACAACCTTTCAAAAAGACCTGGAAAAAGGATGTACTTCTTACATCTGCGCAGGTTGTTCAATCTGCCTCAAGATCACTGATACAAATTTACATTGCAATAACCAAGTCTGTTTTTTGCACTTCAATTGCTATTTTGGGCTGATCACAAAAAAAAAAACAGATTCCCCCTTCCACACAAAGGAGACGGATGGGGAAATCCTCCCTGCTGTGCTATTGTTTTCTAACAGTGATGACTCCTTGGCTGCATGTGCTGATTAAATGAAAAATTTCCAACATTTTACTTAAAGAGAAGCTGATTATGAGATCGACTTCTCTTGAGCAGGGATAGCCACAGATGGATTGAAATTCATCCAGTGCCTACTGAACCGGCTGAAAGGGGAGATGTCAATTAAATTGTAAAAAAATTAAATTGTAAAAAAAAAAAAAAATTACTGACACCACTCTACCCTGTCCTACCAACACTGTCCACTGCCCCAACCCCCTTCCCCCAAAAAGCATTGGGGGTTATTTACGAAATGCAAATCCACTTTGCACTACAAGTGCACTGCCAGTGCACTTTCAAGTGCAGTCACTGTGGATCTGAGGGTGACATGCAAGGAAAATAAAAAACTGCATTTGTGCTTGCACATGATTGGATGATAAAATCAGCAGAGCTTCCCCTCATTTCAGAGCTTCCCCACAGATTTACAGCGACTGCACTTACAAGTGCACTTGCAGTGCACTTGTAGTGCAGAGTGTATTTCCCTTTAGTAAATCAACCCCATTGTGAAATAAATTAAAAACTAATTAAATTGTAAAAAAATAAATACGTAAAAATAAGAAACTTCTGACACCGTCCACTGCTCTACTGACACTGTCCACTACCCCCACCCCTAATCATTGTAAAAAACAGAAAATACAAAAATAAAATTGTAAAAAAATAATAAAAATAAAATAAATTCTAACACCGTCCACTGGCCACCAAAAAGCATTTGGAAATAATGAAAAAAATAAAAAATTGTAAAAAAAAGTATAATAAAAACATATAATTACACTGTCCACTGCCCTACTGACACCATTCTGCACATACTACCTACCGCTGTACACTCCATACTCCTCACCTGCACATTATACCCACCTACATACACTCTGCACTACTTTCCTGCACATACTACCCACCACCATACATACACTCTACACTCCTCTTCTGCACATACTTTCCACTGCTGTACACTCCGCACTGTACATTCCCTATTTAACTTTACTGCATTCTGCACTATGTAAGCCAGCTCAGATTATTAAACCACTCTCCTTTAGGCCACACCCAATATGTAATGCTATTTAAGCCATGCCCACCTCCCTGAAATGAGTTTGCCACCTCCCTGAAATTAGTTTTTGCAGGTTGGGATGTCTGTACTAGCACAATATGGCATAAACCACCTGGGGACCCATTCAAATAAAAACATTTAGCAGAGTTTATGACTGCTTTAACCACTTGACCTCGGGAAGGTTTTACCCCCTTCATGACCAGGGCAACTTTTGCTATTCAGCACTGTGCTACCTGCTCAGTCATGCAATGCTGTACCCAAATTAAATATATATGTAGCGCCCTGCTCCTGTTGGGTAGGCACTATGTGTTAAATCTAGTTGTCTGAGCTGTAGTTTAGCTCAGAAGGATTATGCTAAATTGTTGGCTCTGTTTCAGTCCAGCTGGGTTGCACGTTTTTCCACTTGACGGTGGGTGTCGCTGTCACCACAGGTCAAGGTTGGAAATGCAGCAGGCTGGATATATTGGGTATTTCTTTCTCAGAAGTGTCTCAGGGGGCGTGGTCAACCCGCTGTGCATTCTGGGAAGGGGTACTTAAGGGACAGAGACCGCGCTATCGGGGTTCGTTTGCCGGATCCTGACCTGAGGGCCCTCTTGGCCTCAGGGATGTGTGAGCCATTCTCGGGCTCGGGGCCTGCTGGCCCGAGGCTCTGCAACTGCTCTGCAACTGAGAGTAGGCCCAGGAGTTTCTGGGGCCTACTAGTTCAGGGATGGTCCTACGCGGTCTTGCCTGCGGGAAGAAGCGGAACAATTGGGGACTCAATTGAAGGATGCATCCTGGCCAATTTACCTCACGGTGCTGCCGGCTGGCTGAAAGATTCTGACACCGTGAGCTGTGTACTTTCTGAAGGAACTTTTGCAAAGTGTCAGTGTGGTTGCACGATCTTGTGGCAGAAGATTGTGAAACGACTCGATGGCACTCATCAAGTTTGTGGCAGAGACTTTGAACGAGCTTTGCACCGGTTGCTAGGCCAGTGAGAGTTGGCCTATCCGAGGGTTGCTGAATCCAGTGTGGAACCGATTTGTCCTCTGGATCTAAGATTGTGCCCGTGATCCGCAAAGCAATGTACCTGAACCTTCCCTATCCCTCTACCCCTCTGTTGGAACTGTTTAATAAAACTCTTGAAGAAAAAGAAACCAAGTGTTGGTGTGGACATTCAGGAAAATTCTTCAAGAGGGACCCCTAAGACGAGTGTGGTGAACAGAACGGTAACAGCAGGCCCAAATCTTAAACCAGCGGCCCCTTCGGGGGTATTGCTACATATATATATATATTTTTTTCACACAAATAGAACTTTCTTTTGCTAGTATTTGATCACCACTGGCTTTTTAAATGACTGTATATACTCGAGTATAAGCCGAACCGAATATAAGCCGAGGCACCTAATTTTACCACAAAAAAATAGGAAAACTTATTGACTCGAGTATAAGCCTAGGGTGTCCATCTGCATGCCTCACTGTGCCTCACTGTGTCCATGTGCATGCCTCACTGTGCCCATGCCTAACTGTGCCTATGACTAGACTGACCTTTAACATGGGAGTCTATGGAAGGGGTGCCCAGCTTTGAAAAAGCGGTGCTCCCCGGCCATAGGTCTCCCAGACAACAAACTTTGCACAATTTCTTCATAAATATAGGCCAAAATGTACTCTGCTACATGTCTTTGGTAAAAAATACTTGTATACTTATAATAACAGTGATCAGCGACTTTTAGTGTTACTGTGATAATGTGGCTGACAATCTGGCACTAACAGACACCGGCTGGAAGGGACACTTGTAGGGTAGGTGGTGGGTCCTGTGACAGTGTGGTCATCACATTCTCCATGTTTACCTCCTCGTTGGGTGCCAAGCAAGGATTACATGGGAGCCCTACCCCGGGGGGGGGGTTCTTCTGAGCTACACTAGGCACTTTGTACAGGGTCACTACCACACTAAACATCCCATTAAAGCAGTATCCCTGTGGGAAGGAGACCTGAGGCAACTCACGGGGGATCAATGGGAGGAGGCATTGCAATCTATATCTACTTGCTCATATCTACACAAAAAGTATCCCAATTATATATTATTCTTAGGGTACACTACACCCCGAAAAAGTTTCACAATATGGGCAGACTGGCAGATCCATTGTGTGGTAGGTGCAGGCAACACACTGGGGATCTTATCCACCTCCTATGGTGATGCCCAAAGCTTCATCGTTACTGGAGGCCGGTCCTTGGAACAATCAAGTGTTTCAAGCGAATGTACCCTTAGACCAAATCTACTGTGTATTAGGGGTTTCGGAGGAGGTGGTACCTGAGGAAATGGTCAGTATCACATTTTCTCTTGGGGTTTTTTCATCAGGCCAGGAAACTAATTTTGATGGGGTGGAAATCGATCTCAACGCCCACAGTCGCCTCATGGATAACACATATGGGGAATACTCTTGGTATGGAAGGGTACATTTACCAACACAGGGGGAGCCCAGGTAGATTTGAACGGCTGTGGTAACCGTGGCTAGACACACCTGGACTGAGTCCCAGAGAGTTGGTGATGTCAAGACTTTTGCAATGTACCACAGGGTGATTTTGATATGTTGACATTATTCGGTATTAGGTGTAAAATACAACTAGTAGGGATTGATGAAATGTGAACCTATGTAATACTCTTAGATTATCTGCAGGTGCAATGACCACTGAAATCTGTAAATGTAGTGTAGCGCCCTCCCCAAAAGGTTGGGACGCTATTTAAGTTTAGAGGGATGTCTGAGACAGTAGTTGGGCTCAGACGGTTGAATTGCATTTAATTTTACCTCTGATCCAGCTGTGGTTTGCCCGGTAGTATTTTCCCTTATTGCCTGTAGGTGGCATTACCACCTCAGGCACCTGTTGGAACATGGGCATACCATGGTGCATTGAGTGGCCCTTCTTGGCAGCGTACAGTGGGAGTAGTCGACCCGCTGTGCCTGCTGGGAGGAGATACTTTAGGGGCAGACGCCATTGATTGGGGCCCGTTCTCACCCCGCAGCCCTCCGGGCGCAAGGCATGTGTGTGTGGTCCTGGTCTCGGGGCCACGTCGGCCCGAGGCTGCATCGTTACTTAGTAGGCCCGGCTAGTCTGGCTGGGGCCTACATTTGGAGAAGGAATCCCAAGCTGTCTGTCCAAATGGAGAGGAAGCTATCTTGGTGAAGGAGACCAGGGGAGGACCTGCCCTGGAGGAGACCGGCAAAGTCGGGTGAGGCCTGGTGACTTTGTCAACGAGGGATCAACTATATTACAAGCTCTGCAGTTCGCCGGATTGGCTTAAAGGCCCTTTAACTGTACGGCTGGAAGTTTGGGACATTAAAATCCTGTGGCAGAGGATTCCTGGACTATCCGTTCGTTCAACTTTAAAAGGTATGTGGCAGAGACTTTGTACACTTCAAAAGGTCTGTGGTAGAGACCGACTTCATCTTAGGAAGTCTGTGGCAGAGACTGTCCCGTTGCTGGTTCGTGTGTCATCCCGGCTGCTGGGCCATGTGAGAGGGGACTATCCGGGTGACCAATACCCACTCTAACATTGAGAGTGGTGAGTGACTTTGAACTGATACCTTTGTCAAATTTAGTGGCGAGTGCCTGAACCTTCCCCTACTCTTCTATACCTTCTACTTCTCAAAGTTCACTGCATAAGAAAAATAAAGCCTGATGCCATGTACACACAATCGAGTTTCATGGCGGTGAAAACCCGACATGAAAAACGAGGACCGGCTTTGTCCCCTACACACGGCCGTTTTTCACGACATGTTTTTTCTTGGTCAAGAAAACCGGCCGTGTGTAGGCTCCCTAGCAGTGTTTCCCTATGGGAAAACTGCAGAGGAAAAAAATGCCGTGATTCGCAATGAGAAAAATTAGAGCATGTTCTAATTTTTCTCTTCGTGATTCTCGCCGTTTTTCTCGTCGGGAAAAATGCTGGAGAGCCTACACACGGCCGTTTTTCTCGTCCAATGAAATTTTTCTCGACGAGAAAAGTAATCGTGTGTACGCGGCATAACTGTTTGAGGTTTTACATTGGGGTGGACATTGCATTACAACAGACTTTCCTTCCTTGGACAACGCAGCTGAAGAGGTAACGTGCAAAACCCAAAACTAACCAGCGGCCCTCTAGGGGGTATTGCTACAGTAGTTATTCTACACTGTAATGTTTGTACATTGGAAGCTGTGTAATAGGGATGAGCTCGGTGTTCGAGTCGAACATACGTTCGACTCGAACATCGGCTGTTCGATCGTTCGACGAAGATCGAACGATTTGGGCCGTTCGCGCCTAATTCGAGTGACGCGAACGGCCCACAATGCACTACGCCATCGCAGTGTCATCCAGGCGCTGTGATTGGCCAAGCATGCACTGTGACCCCGCATGCTTGGCCAATCACAGCGCCGGCAGCGAGGAGAGCAATGATTGGCCACAGGCAGGATGCCTGTGGCCAATTATTGCTGAGGGTGTTTAGTACACGCCCCACACTATAAAAGGCCGCCAGCACGGCGGCCTAGTGTATTGTGTTCCGGAGCAGGGAAAGAGAAGCATAGGCAGGGACAGTGACATTTTTTTTTCTTGCTTAACCTGGATTCCTTTAGTTTAGGGAAAGAGAAGGATAGGTAGGGAGAGTGTCAGTGTGTTTTACTGTGCTAATCCTTGTTTCTAGGGACAGGGAAGGACAGTGAGGGAAATTCTCCTTGTGCTATACTGTGCTAAAGCATTGATAATCAACCATCTTTAAAAAAACATTTTTTCTAGGGACAGAAAACTATAGGTAGGGAGAGTGTCAGTGTGTTTTACTGTGCTAATCCTTGTTTCTAGGGACAGGGAAGGACAGTGAGGGAAATTCTCCTTGTGCTATACTGTGCTAAAGCATTGATCATCAACCATCTTTAAAGAAACATTTTTTCTAGGGACAGAAAACTATAGGTAGGGAGAGTGTCAGTGTGTTTTACTGTGCTAATCCTTGTTTCTAGGGACAGGGAAGGACAGTGAGGGAAATTCTCCTTGTGCTATAGTGTGCTAAAGCATTGATCATCAACCATCTTTAAAAAAACATTTTTTCTAGGGACAGAAAACTATAGGTAGGGAGAGTGTCAGTTTATTTCACTGTGCTAATCCTTGTTTCTAGGGACAGGGAAGGACAGTGAGGGAAATTCTCCTTGTGCTATACTGTGCTAAAGCATTGATCAGTAACCATCTTTAAAAAAACATTTTTTCTAGGGACAGAAAACTATAGGTAGGGAGAGTGTCAGTTTCTTTCACTGTGCTAATCCTTGTTTCTAGGGACAGGGAAGGACAGTGAGGGAAATTCTCCTTGTGCTATAGTGTGCTAAAGCATTGATCATCAACCATCTTTAAAAAAACATTTTTTCTAGGGACAGAAAACTATAGGTAGGGAGAGTGTCAGTTTCTTTCACTGTGCTAATCCTTGTTTCTAGGGACAGGGAAGGACAGTGAGGGAAATTCTCCTTGTGCTATACTGTGCTAAAGCATTGATCATCAACCATCTTTAAAAAAACATTTTTTCTAGGGACAGAAAACTATAGGTAGGGAGAGTGTCAGTGTGTTTCACTGTGCTAATCCTTGTTTCTAGGGACAGGGAAGGACAGTGAGGGAAATTCTCCTTGTGCTATACTGTGCTAAAGCATTGATCATCAACCATCTTTAAAAAAACATTTTTTCTAGGGACAGAAAACTATAGGTAGGGAGAGTGTCAGTGTGTTTCACTGTGCTAATCCTTGTTTCTAGGGACAGGGAAGGACAGTGAGGGAAATTCTCCTTGTGCTATACTGTGCTAAAGCATTGATCATCAACCATCTTTAAAAAAACATTTTTTCTAGGGACAGAAAACTATAGGTAGGAAGAGTGTCAGTTTCTTTCACTGTGCTAATCCTTGTTTCTAGGGACAGGGAAGGACAGTGAGGGAAATTCTCCTTGTGCTATACTGTGCTAAAGCATTGATCATCAACCATCTTTAAAAAAACATTTTTTCTAGGGACAGAAAACTATAGGTAGGGAGAGTGTCAGTGTGTTTTACTGTGCTAATCCTTGTTTCTAGGGACAGGGAAGGACAGTGAGGGAAATTCTCCTTGTGCTATAGTGTGCTAAAGCATTGATCATCAACCATCTTTAAAAAAACATTTTTTCTAGGGACAGAAAACTATAGGTAGGGAGAGTGTCAGTTTCTTTCACTGTGCTAATCCTTGTTTCTAGGGACAGGGAAGGACAGTGAGGGAAATTCTCCTTGTGCTATACTGTGCTAAAGCATTGATCAGTAACCATCTTTAAAAAAACATTTTTTCTAGGGACAGAAAACTATAGGTAGGGAGAGTGTCAGTTTCTTTCACTGTGCTAATCCTTGTTTCTAGGGACAGGGAAGGACAGTGAGGGAAATTCTCCTTGTGCTATAGTGTGCTAAAGCATTGATCATCAACCATCTTTAAAAAAACATTTTTTCTAGGGACAGAAAACTATAGGTAGGGAGAGTGTCAGTTTCTTTCACTGTGCTAATCCTTGTTTCTAGGGACAGGGAAGGACAGTGAGGGAAATTCTCCTTGTGCTATACTGTGCTAAAGCATTGATCATCAACCATCTTTAAAAAAACATTTTTTCTAGGGACAGAAAACTATAGGTAGGGAGAGTGTCAGTGTGTTTCACTGTGCTAATCCTTGTTTCTAGGGACAGGGAAGGACAGTGAGGGAAATTCTCCTTGTGCTATACTGTGCTAAAGCATTGATCATCAACCATCTTTAAAAAAACATTTTTTCTAGGGACAGAAAACTATAGGTAGGGAGAGTGTCAGTGTGTTTCACTGTGCTAATCCTTGTTTCTAGGGACAGGGAAGGACAGTGAGGGAAATTCTCCTTGTGCTATACTGTGCTAAAGCATTGATCATCAACCATCTTTAAAAAAACATTTTTTCTAGGGACAGAAAACTATAGGTAGGAAGAGTGTCAGTTTCTTTCACTGTGCTAATCCTTGTTTATAGGGACAGGGAAGGACAGTGAGGGAAATTCTCCTTGTGCTATACTGTGCTAAAGCATTGATCATCAACCATCTTTAAAAAAACATTTTTTCTAGGGACAGAAAACTATAGGTAGGGAGAGTGTCAGTGTGTTTTACTGTGCTAATCCTTGTTTCTAGGGACAGGGAAGGACAGTGAGGGAAATTCTCCTTGTGCTATAGTGTGCTAAAGCATTGATCATCAACCATCTTTAAAAAAACATTTTTTCTAGGGACAGAAAACTATAGGTAGGGAGAGTGTCAGTGTGTTTCACTGTGCTAATCCTTGTTTCTAGGGACAGGGAAGGACAGTGAGGGAAATTCTCCTTGTGCTATACTGTGCTAAAGCATTGATCATCAACCATCTTTAAAAAAACATTTTTTCTAGGGACAGAAAACTATAGGTAGGGAGAGTGTCAGTTTCTTTCACTGTGCTAATCCTTGTTTCTAGGGACAGGGAAGGACAGTGAGGGAAATTCTCCTTGTGCTATACTGTGCTAAAGCATTGATCATCAACCATCTTTAAAAAAACATTTTTTCTAGGGACAGAAAACTATAGGTAGGGAGAGTGTCAGTTTCTTTCACTGTGCTAATCCTTGTTTCTAGGGACAGGGAAGGACAGTGAGGGAAATTCTCCTTGTGCTATACTGTGCTAAAGCATTCCTCATCAACCATCTTTGAAATCCTTGTTTTTTGGACAGTCAGGGAAATTGTCGTTGTGCTATTCTGTGCGAAAGCAATCATCCTCAACCATATTTAGAAATCCTTAAGTAAAGGGACAGAGAAGGACACCTGAAGGTAGCCCTTATTGCTTTTTTCCCATCCCCCTGCAGGCCATCTATTAGAATGTCTGGAAGGCAAACAAGGAGAGGCAGACAGTCAGGAGGCAATAAAAGAGGGCAAGCAGGCTCTGTGTCTGGGGGCAACAGTGCTGGTCGTGGACGCGGTGCATTGTCATCAGCACATGGCCATGGGACACGCTTGTCCTTCTTTTCGGCAGCTGGACATGTTGAGCCACATCATGCCGAAGACTTGGTAGAGTGGATGACCAAGCCCTCCTCCTCCTCCTCATCCTCTCTCACCCAGGCTCAGGGTACTGGCAAAGCAGCTGCCAAAGCGTCCTCTTCCCTGGTATCAATGTCAGACTCATCATCAGTCACTCCTTCCCTAGACCCACCATGTCCTCCTCCTGAGGAGTCCCCCGAACTGTTTGAGCACAGTGTTGGGTACATGCTCCAGGAGGATGCCCAGCGTTTCGAAGGGTCTGATGATGAAACCCAGCTACAGGAAGGCAGTAGCGTGAGAGCAGACAGAGGGGATGCTCAAGAAGGACACCAATCTGGCAGTCATGTTCCAGCAGCTGCAGCATACTGCCAGATTGGCTCCAGTGATGAGGAGGGAGGGGATGATGAGGTCACTGACTCCACGTGGGTGCCTAATAGGAGAGAGGAGGAGGAGGAGGATGAGGAGGAGGCACATCTCCAACGAGGCAGGATGCCCTTTGGTGGCCAGCGTAAGGGCAGTACAACGACGGAATCACACCGCAGAGCTCCGCCTGTGCAGGGCGCTGCCTCTGCCCGTCATTCAAAAAGTTCTTTGGTGTGGGCCTTTTTTGAGGCTAGTGCATCATATCGCACAGCTGCTGTTTGCAACATATGTCTCAAGCGTATATCGCGTGGCCAAAACATCAGCCGCTTGGGTACCACATGCCTGACCAGACATATGTTGACCTGCCATGCAGCTCGTTGGCAAGCCTACCTCAAAGACCCACACCAAAGAACAAAGCGGACCTCTCCTTGCACCGCATCAGCTGGGATCTCCAACCCCACTATAACTTCAGTCCTCTCTGAAACCTGCACTGAGAGGAATGAAGGTGTAGAATTAGGTGTGTCACAGCCAAGTACTTGCGGCCACTCTGCTAGCAGTACACCAACGTCCGATTCTAGCAGGCAAATTTCCCTGCCCCAGCTGCTGGACCGTCGAAAGAAGTTCACTCCCAGCCATCCACATGCCCAGCGGTTGAATGCTAGCTTGGCTAAATTGCTAGCGCTTCAACTGCTGCCTTTTCAGTTGGTAGACTCGGCCCCCTTCCGTGAGTTTGTGCAATGTGCGGTTCCTCAGTGGCAGGTTCCCAAACGCCACTTTTTCTCACGGAAGGCTATTCCGGCTCTCTACCGGCATGTGGAAGGCAATGTCTTGGCCTCGCTGGACAGGGTGGTCAGCGGTAAGGTGCATATTACCGCTGACTCATGGTCCAGCAGGCATGGACAGGGACGTTACCTTTCGTTCACGGCCCATTGGGTCACTCTTTTGGCAGCTGGGAAGGATGCAGGACAAGGTGCAGTAGTGTTGGAGGTTGCTCCACCGCCACGCCTCCAAAATGCTACTACTGGTTGTGACACACCTCTCTCCTCCACCCCCTCCTCTTCTTCTTCCTCCATGGCCTCTTCCTGTGCTTTGTCCTCTGAACCAGCGGTGCTCCGTAGCCGTTCAAGGGGCTACGCAAGTACGCAGGCAAAAAGATGCCATGCCGTGCTTGCGCTGGTGTGTTTGGGGGACAGAAGCCACACTGGGGCAGAGGTCCTGTCTGCTCTGCAGGGCCAGGCCGAGAGGTGGTTGACGCCACGCCAGCTTAAGCCAGGAATGGTGGTTTGCGACAATGGCACCAACCTCCTCTCCGCCCTCCGACAGGGACAACTGACCCATGTGCCCTGTGTGGCTCACGTCCTTAACCTGGTGGTGCAGCGGTTCTTGGGCAGGTACCCGGGCTTACAGGATGTCCTGAGGCAGGCCAGGAAAGTCTGTGTGCATTTCCGCAGATCTTATAATGCCAGTGCTCGCCTGGCTGAGCTGCAAAAGGAGTTGAACCTGCCCAAGAACCGCCTTATATGTGACATGCCCACCAGGTGGAACTCAACGTTGGCCATGCTGCAGCGGCTGCACACGCAGCAGAGGGCCATCAATGAGTACCTGTGCGACTACGGCACCAGGACAGGGTCAGGGGAGCTTGGTTTTTTTTCTCCACGCCAGTGGGGCATGATCAGGGATGCATGCACTGTCCTGGCACCATTTGAGGAGGCCACGAGGATGGTGAGCAGTGACAGTGCATGCATCAGTGACACTGTACCTCTTGTCCACCTGTTGGAGCACACGCTGCGTGGAATAATGGACAGGGCACTTGAGGCAGAACAGAGGCAGGAAGAGGAGGACTTCCTTGCCTCTCAAGGCCCCCTTTACCCAGACAGTGTTCCTTCTGTCCCACCCATCGCACAGGAAGAGGAGGAGGAGGAGGAGGAGGAGGAGGAGGATTGTGTCAGCATGGAGGTGGAGGCTGGCACTCAGCATCATCAGCAGCAGTCTTTTAGGGATGATTTACAGTCCCAAGAAACCAGTGGACTTGTACGTGGCTGGGAGGAGGTGGCTGCGGATCATGTCGTCCTTAGTGACCCAGAGGACTCCGGACCGAATGCCTCAGCAAACCTACGCTGCATGGCCTCCCTGATCCTGCAAAGTCTGCGGAAGGATCCTCGTATTCTTCGGATCAAGGAGAGGGACCATTACTGGCTGGCCACTCTCCTTGATCCACGGTACAAGGGTAAGGTTGTGGACCTTATGTTACCGTCGCAGAGGGAGCAGAGGATGAGACAACTCCGGGAGGCCTTGCAGAAAGGTCTGTGCAACGCGTTCCCAGAGACTGGGAGGTTACAAACTCCTGGTCCTGGACAACGAGTTGCTGAGGCTTCGGCCAGTCAAAGAAGGAGCGGTGGGGAAGGTGGCCGTCTGACCGATGCGTTCAGACAATTCTTTAGTCCGCAGCCCCAAAGTATGATCGGTTCCAGCAACCATCGCCAGCGTCTGATAAACATGGTGCAGGAATATCTAGGGGCAAGGTCAGACTTGGACACCTTCCCCACCGAAAATCCTCTGGCTTACTGGGTCTT
The DNA here is from genome assembly GCA_029206835.1 of Rana muscosa. NCBI lineage: Eukaryota > Metazoa > Chordata > Amphibia > Anura > Ranidae > Rana > Rana muscosa. The sequence continues at coordinate 239,882,307 of CM055124.1, forward strand.
GAGGATGGATCACTGGCCAGAGCTTGCACAGTATGCAATTGAGTTACTGGCCTGTCCTGCATCCAGCGTTCTTTCGGAACGCACATTCAGTGCTGCTGGAGGATTTGTCACGGATCACAGGGTGCGCCTGTCCATCGACTCGGTTGATCGACTGACTTTCATCAAGATGAACCAGTCTTGGATCACCACCAGCTACCACATACCTGATGCTGATATAACAGACTAATTGATTTTAACATGTCACATCCCTTCAAGACTGATGCTGATGCTGAGTGCCTGTTCTGTTATGTTGACTGGCTATCCTCCTCCTCCGAGTCCTCAATGATACGATTGATGATGATAGCTTGGAAGATCATTTTTGTTTATGGGTGCCGCCACCAGTGGCTAAGGCCCAATTTTTCAGCCCCTGTTTAACAGGGGCGTGTAATTACAATTTTTGAAGCAATACTTTGCAACAGGGCTCATTGCTGTGCTCCAAGTACAGTATCTGTGAGGGGTTGTAGTGTTGTGCCACCAGTGCCTAAGGCCCAATTTTTCAGCCCCTGTTCAACAGGGGCATGTAATTACAATTCTTGATCTAATAATTCACAGCAGGGCCCATTCCTGCACCCACCAAGAGTAACTCTGAGGGCTTACAGTGTTGTGGCAACACCACCACCACCACGAAAGGCCCAATTTTTCAGCCCCTGTTCAACAGGGACATGCAATTACAATTCTTGATCTAATAATTTACAGCAGGGCCCATTGCTGCACCCACCAAGAGTAACTGTCAGGGCTTACAGTGTTGTGGCACCAGCACCACCATCAAAGGCCCAATTTTTACTACCACTGTTCAACAATTATATGTAATTACAATTCCTGATATAATAGTTGACAGCAGGGCGTTCCAGCACCAACCAAGAGTAACTGTGAGTGCTTACAGTGTTGTGCCAACACCAACAACTAAGGGGCCTATTTCTGCAGAGTATATACGGCAGGTCCCTACTTTCAAACATCCAACTTACAAACGACTCCTACTTGCAAACGCAAGAAGACAACAGGAAGTGAGAGGAAATCTACCCCTAGGAAGGAAAATTCTCTCCTGTAAGAATTAATATGGGAGAAAGGTGTCTCCTCTGTACTGATGCTTTATCACCAATCCTTGTTTCAAGAAAAACACCACATTTCAAAAACAGTTGTCATTGGGACGGAAAGTGAGGTGAAATGTTCTGAACAGGGGCACAGACAGCAAAACAAATGTTACAGGGGTGATAACCCTTACCTATGTTTTCCAAAAAGTTTAAAAATAGATTTTTGGGCTGGAGCTACACTTAAACAATGTACCTGTTCAAAATGACAAACACATTCTACATAAGAACAAACCTACAGTCCCTGTCTTGTATGCACCGCCTGTATATGGCTGTTCAGAGTATATAGGGCCTTTTTTATTTTGTGTGCGGTGTTCCCCTTAATATCCATACAAGATCCAAAGGGGCTGGTAATGGGCTGGGGTAGGGGGGGGGGGGGTCATGGGGTAGCTATGCCATTTTTCTTAAAGATTTTCATCCATATTACCGGGACCAGACATTACATTAAAGCCGCAAGCAGTTTTAAATGGCTTTTTTTTCCTTTAGAAGTGTCATTTTGTGCAGGGACAGTTCTAAAAACGGGAAACACATGGCACTTCACAGGCATACTTTAGACACCCCCCAGGCACGATATTTAAAGGAATATTTGACTTTTTTTTTTCACTTTATGCATCATTAAAATGACTGCTCCCGAAAAACGACCGTTTTTAAAACTTCTTTTTGCATTGATACATGTCCCCTGGTGCAGAACCCGGGTTCCCAAACCCTTTTTAGGACAATAACATGCATAATAGTCGTTATAATTAGCACTTTAGAATTCGAATGTTCGCATCCATTGTATTTAATAGGGTTCTAATGTTCGTACGAACTTTCGGTCCGTTCGCGGGTTCTGGTGCGAACCGAACCCGGGGGTGTTCGGCTCATCACTACTGTGTAATGTGTTCAATAAAACTTTTTCTGATTTCAGTGACAGTGAGAGCTGTAAGAAGAAGGAAGAAAAACTAAGGAGAACAGTGACAAAAGTTTTGACATGTGATGCTCTGAAGAAGAACCCATATGAACCGGTGGAGATGCCACAAGCTGATTGTATTATTAGTTGCCTCTGTTTAGAAACACCATGCAAAGATGTGGAATCCTTCACCAATGCTTTGAGGAATCTTAAAGCCCTCATTAAACCAGGGGGTCACATAGTAATTCAGAGTGTGCTTAACTGTTCCTACTACTATGTTGGAAAAAAAAGATTCTTCTGTCTGGCCATTACTAAGGAAGAAATTGAGAAGGCATATAGGGATGCTGGCTATGAAATTGTGAAACTAAAGGTCATCCCATTAACTGAAAAGCTAAGCTTGGACTTGACTGATGAGAATGGCTATTACTTTATCCATGCCCGCAAGCCATGCTCATAGGGAAAACTAGTACAGTACACAGTACATACTGTATACCCAGGTCCTAATCAGCAATTTCTCCTCTTGCTTTCCAAATGTATGGTATAATCAGCAAAGCTAGGGAAACTACATAGATCAATTAAATTATTTTAACAAGTGTAAATGTATTAAAATATTTTTTTTTAATTCCATGAATATTATTTAAAAAATTAAAAAAAGCATTAAAACTTCTCCAGGTTGGCCCACACTTGCCCGCAATCCACAGCTAGATGCCTTTCCAGCTCACCACTGAGGAATATATAGCAATCAAACAGCATACTGTATGTAGACATTAGCGAGCATAACTTCTTTATTGTATTGTGTAAAAACAGGGTACATATGGGGCAGCAAGATTTCTAGTGTGTTTCATGCTGAATATCACTAATTCATAGATTTGGTTTATCAGTTAAACATCTAACAGTATCCACATCCACAAATAATGACACAAATGGACCTTAATATAGTAGGGCTTTAAAGGGCACCACGATAACCCATGTACTATTTCTAAAAGTATTGACGTTTACTTATTTTGAATATAAATGTTAAAAACTGTATTTCATAATTAAAAAGGTCAATAAATATCACTGATTATGTACATCTTTTATGCTATGCTTTTCTTCCAGTATTGCCACCATTTATCCATGTAAATGCTTTTAACCACTAGCCGACCAGCCGCCATCATTATACTGCGGCAGGTCGGCTCTCCTGCGCAAATCGCCATAGCTGTATGCCGGCTTGCGCAGGCGCGACAGTAGGGTGCCCGTGGGTTTGGCGGACTCGATGTTTGCCGGCAACGCGCAATCACCTATTACAGAGGCAGAACGGGGAACTGTCTTTGTAAACAAGGCGATTCTCCGTTCTGACAGGGGACATGTTAGAGATCTACTGTTCCCAGTGATCAGGAACAGTGATCTCTGTCATGTTCATGGTAGCCCACCCCGGCACTGGGGAGCTACAGTTCTTTGAGGGAACCATGAATGCCAACATGTACTGTGACATACTGAAGCAGAGCATGATCCCCTCCCTTTTGAGGCTGGGCTGCAGGGCAGTATTCAAACATCATAACGACCCCAAACACACCTCCAAGATGACCACTGCCTTGCTAAAGAAGCTGAGGGTAAAGGTGATGGACTGGCCAAGCATGTCTACAGACCTAAACCCTATTGAGCATCTGTGGGGCATCCTCAAACAGAAGGTGGAGGAGCGCAAGGTCTCTAACATCTACCAGCACAGTGATGTCGACATGGAGTAGAAGAGGACTCCAGTGGCAACCTGTGAAGCTCTGGTGAACTCCATGCCCAAGAGGGTTAAGTCAGTGCTGGAAAATAATGGTGGCCACACAAAATATTGACACTTTGCACCCAATTTGGACATTTTCACTTAATGGTGTACTCACTTTTGTTGCCAGCAGTTTAGACATTAATGACTGTATGTTGGATTATTTTAAGGGGACAGAAAATTAAGGCCTCATGCCCACGGACGTTTTTACAGCCGCGTTTTTTACAGCTTAAAAACGCCTGTCCATGTTATTGTATACATTTTTGACCGTATTTTTATCGAAAAAAAAAAAAAAAAAAACGTCGGAGCTCAAAAGCGCAATCGCTTTGTTTTTGCGCGTTTAGCGTTTTTTTAACTCTTCGCGTTTTTTTATGCCTAACGCCGACGCTGCGGAAAGCACTGGTCCTAGTTTTTTTTACAGCTTAAAAACACCTATGCTATTTGCAGCTCAAAAACGCCTAGGTGGGCATGAAGCTATAGACTAACATGGACAGGCATTTTTAAGCTGTAAAAAACGCGGCTGTAAAAACGTCCGTGGGCATGAGGCCTTACACTGCTATACAAGCTGTACGCTCACTACTTTACATTGTAGCAAAGTGTGATTTCTTCAAATTTCTACTGTAAGTGCAATACCAAATATTTAAACAAATGTACTGTATATCTAAATTAATTGTGACTGCACTAATATTCACATCAATATCCAACATCAATTGTTTCCAAAAATAGTTTTGCGCTAGCACATAAATTATAAATTCATAAAGAGTGCATAAATCATAATATAATTTATTATCATAATTAGAGTCCAATGAAGAATTCAAACTCAAAATTAGATAGTCAACCGTGAACACAAACTCTTCACCCTAAATGTGCACCAGCCACCTCAAACAAATAAAGCAGATTACCAAACATTTAGACCCCACATCTCAAGAGGTCTAACAGCGCTTTAGGATGATAGATCCCACCTGGATAGATGGATGGCTCCAGCTCCCTCTCTCACAGTTGGATGTGCCTCAAGTCTGTCACACTTCAAAACGGCATGCCTTGCGCAGCCACTGGATTCCTTAACATAAACTTTCCTCAGAAACATTAGCACAAAGAAGCAAGAAAATCCCATAGTGAAGTACAGTTAAAACGTATTTATTAATAAAATTGATAGGTACTCACAAACAAAGTAATATCAAAGAGCATAGCGCACAGACGCTGGCTCTCTGGATGGACGTTCTGATGTCACCTCTGAGCCATGACCTACGTACAATTCATCTGATGGTATGTCTTTCAGGGGCAACAGAGTGTCTCACCTCAGCTGAAGCTCAAAATATGGGTGTTACTATGAGGGCGATATAGCCAGCAATAAGCCCTGCCCCTCTCCTCTGTACTGTGTGTTTTTATTGCAGTGTAATGTGCCTATGGATTTCCTAATTACAGCCACATTTCTCAGTCAACAGCTATTAATCCACATATAAGAAGTGCAATGCAGATGGGTGCACTGCACTGTGTTATGCAGGGCTTTTTTTCTCAAATAGGTATAGTAATAGGTGCAGGAACTCCACTATGCCCCTGTCAAACTGCATCAAATGGCAGGTATAGCCAAATTGCACACAGTGGGAGGGTCTATAAGGGGCATTAAATACCAAGCATACGTTACATGCAAAGTGCAGAGTTCAGGAGTATGCTACGTACAGAGTGCAGGGTTCAGGAGTGTGCTACGAAAAGAGTGCAGATTTCAGCAGTGTGCTCTGTACAGGATGTACAGGTCAGGGATAGACTGCATACAGTGTGCAGGGTTCAAGAGTGCATTACATACAGTGCAGAGTTCAGGAAGGTGCTATGCAAGGAGTGCAGAATCCAGGAGCGTGATACATAAAGAATGTAGAGCTCAGTAATGCGCTATGCATAGGGTGCAGAGTTAAGAGATGCATTGCTTACAGAGTTCAGGAGTGCATTTACATACAAATTGCAGAGTTAAGGAGCACGCTATGTACAAAGTGTAGAGTTCAGGAGTGTGTTGCATACATAGTACATACACCTACACCACCAGCTGAACGTATTCCAACACACGCTGCTGTGCTCCATGCCTGCCTCCCTGATCCTGCCAAAGGGCCAAGTTTGTTCCGTCTCCTCCAACATCACTGATGAGTACCGTCGGCAGGGGGTGAATATCTACCCTGTAAACCAACCCCCTCCCCCCACCCTAACGGTCCATCTATCAATATTTAAACAGAGGTGACCCTACTACCTAGCTCTTTCCAAACTCTCCCAGCATCAGGATTCAGTGCATGACAGCAAGCCTTCCTTCATTGGACCAGCCCACAGTTTATACTCTACACACCGGTCTCCGACCTTACTTTCAGCGCTACGTGCCCCTTGTTGGGGAGCCTTCTCTCCGCTGGGGTTGGTGTGTGTGCACACCCTCCCGGGTGAACCCTGGGCACCGGACGCCGGTGGGACTTGGCTCGTCTGGAATAAGAGGTTTCTTCCCTGGTGTCTTTTGATTTGATTTTATGTTTCCATCCCTCCCCCACAAATTCAACCCTATGATCCCCAAGTCTATACACATGACATACTAAATATGCCTGTTTGACACAATCATCTCCCTGAAGAAGAAAATAACTGTACTTTTCGAAACGCGTCGGTTTTCACCATTATATGTTTTTTGTAACTATATGGTGTTCCTGATTGTATTATTTCATGTATTGTATGATTTTGTATTAGCATCCTTCCTATGTTCAAACCGATTACTCCTGTAAGATATCCTTACTCACCACCACCACCCTGGTGGAAATAAAATAACTTTGTACTTTCTATTTGTGTACCACGCATTTACTACTAGAGTAAAGTTCCCTCCAAAGTCCCCTAAGAGGAACCCCCCTTTTCCCGTACATTTAGCCAATGGGATGCGGGAATTTTTACTCTATAGACCATCCTCAGCACCTATCCCCCATTTTGCATACATAGTACAGGGTTCACGGATGCGGTATACATAAGGTGCAGAGTTCTGGAGTGCATTATGTATGGATTACAGAGCTTCATATAGCTTGGCTTCTGTTTTTAGAAGTGACAGCAGTGAGCAAGGAACTGGAGATGGCAGAAATCTGTTCTTCCATGTTCTGGCTGAAAAAAAGCACTGGTGTTATATACTGTACATATACCGAAGCCTGCACTCTCTGCAGCCTTACCTCAGGTCTGGCTCCTCTCAGTTACATATTCCCTTACCCTTTATTCCCCAAAGAAAATTGATTAGCTCATTGGATTAACATTCTATAATATAATATTGGTACTTATAAAAATTAGTAGCCATTCATACTTTTTACATTTGAACTTTTTTTGAAGCAATCAGGCCAGTTTGAACCAGTTCTTGTGGAAGACTTTTCAGTTCAGCACTTATACAGCTCTTGCAGTAAAGAACCCATTTTGTATGCAGAAAGGTAAATTTTGTAGGCAGATAAATCTCTTTTCCTTGTTTTTTGTGATGATCTGATCTTAAACGGAAAAACGTTATACTGAATCTTCTGTAAAGGCCATTTAGTGTTATATATATATATATATATATATATATATATATATATATATATATATACGTAGCGGGTATACACTTTTCTCTTTATTTAAAACTGGCAGAGACACCAGCAGTGTGCAGTTCCTTGCGGCCCAGCACGTGGCGCTGTCGCCCTGGGTTGGGGTTAAACCATTTCTGTGTGCCGTGCCTCCTTTTTGTCCTCCCTCGGCAGCGGTATGGTGGGGCAGGGAACCCGCCGTGCTTGCTGGGAGAGGGTATAAAGGGGCCGGCCATCTTTGTCACGGGGTCGAGTCCCAGGCACCTTCAGCCTGAGGGCGGTGGTTCGTGTCGGTCCTCTAGGCGGCCTAGGCCTAGAGGACGTCTAGGGGTCGTGTTCCATCCCAGGCACCTTTAGCCTGGGGTGAGGTACTCGGATGGAGGTCTGGAGCTCAGTGCCCAACACTGAGTTCCGCAAGGGAAGGAGGTCCTAGGGAACCCAGGGATTGGGTACCCGAATCCGGAAGGCGTAATGGACCGAGGGGAGATACTCACTTAAAGACCGGGTGCAGCAGATTGCAAGTGAGCCTCCCATCGGAGACCGCCTGGAAGGAAACCCCCCTCGCTCGGAGACCTCAGCCCACTTTCATGGAGGAAAGTGGAGAGTTCATTGTGTCTGGGCCTATTCGCATCCACACCTCCTTGTTTGTTCTGTTCTTTAAGGGAGTCTAACTGATTGTGCTGTTTACTCGAGAAGAATAAAGGAGTGTTGGACTTTAATGGTGTTGGGCTCTTTTCTGGTGGACATTGTTCAAGGTAACTCCAGGTGCACACAGAGGCGTATCTAGTGAAAATGGCGCCTATGGCAAGCACTGAAACTGCGCCCCTGTCAAAAGATTTTAAGTGTACAGGGCCGTGTTTTCACTGCATGAGATGCACACAGATGTGCAGTACATCCACGGGCAGGCAGACCAATTCAAATCAATTGGGATGCAGCAGCTGCATGAACACAGCCCCTGCTTTCACCTTGATATCTGTTTGAGTGCAGGAAAATGCCACTGAGCACAGACAGTGTGCATTCAAGGACACGCACCCGCACCCAAATGGATGCCAAATGGATGTCAAATTGGGAACAATAACCCTCCCTTACTCCAACCAACAACTCTAGTTCTACTTGAAGTATGAAGGAGACCTGTCCCTGCCCCTGCCCCAGGAAAGGTGCCCTCCATGACAGGTACCTGAGCAGGGTTTGGAGGTTTCAAAGAGCACAGTGCCAGTCTCCAGGTCCTGGATCTTGAAGCAAGTGAAGTCAATCCTGAACACATTCTCTTCAGGTCTGCACAGATAATGTCACTTGTCTTCTGTCATCAGATTAATGACACACAGCGCCTAGCACAGGCCAGTAACAGGTCTCCTGACAGTAAGACCCCTTTCACACTGGGGCATTTTTTAAGGCGCTTTTGGGCTACAAATAGCGCCTGTAAAGCGCCCGAAAAATGGCTCCCCTGCAGTGTCAGTGTAAAAGCCCAAGGGTTTTCACACTGAGGCGATGCGCTGGCAGGACGTTAAAAAATGTCCTGCAAGCAGCATCTTTGGAGCGGTGTGTACACTGCTCCTGCCTACTGAAATGAATGGGCAGTGCGGCCGGCAAAGCGCCGCTGCAGCGGTGCTTTGTGGGTGGTTTTAACCCTTTTTCGGCCGCTAGCGGGGTTTAAAATCACCCCACCAGCGGCGTAATACCTCTGCAAAAATGACGGCCCGTGCCCCAGTGTGAAAGCAGCGTAACTCACCCTCTGTGACCCGGCTCAGGCCTAGAACATGCTTCCGGTCTCAGCTCCTTCAGGCCTAACAACTCCTGTTTGGTGACCTCAGCCACTCCCCGGAGCTCCCCATCACCATCCTCCCTCTAATGCATGCGCCTTTATCCCAGTCAAAATGAACTGCCATCTGCAGGGTAGCAACAAGGCTGCCAGTTGGTCCCTCTGCAATCACTCCCATCGCTAGTGATCAACATTCTGTAGTATTCTGAGAGTAAGCAATTTCATAGAGGTAGGTGGAAGGTTCTCTGCCACTGAACCGTTGTCACTAGCAACAGAGTCTCCCACCTGACATCAGCCTGAGAGGAAGGGGCTTCTCTGAAAATGATGCTGTGACAAAACAGAAATGCATTCATACAGACTGGGAGGTAGAATGTAAGCTCTGATCCTCTGCACTGACCCTATCACTGCCTACCTGAGTCTCTACCCCTCTCTGTCCTCCTCAGTTCAGGACCTCCAGGATCCTGCTAGCTTCTTCCTCCTGTAGGAAGCTGAGTTCCAGCCAGTCTATGCCCATGGGTCAGGTCAGTCATATCTGTGGGGGGATCTTTCTATGTAAACACTTTGATGCTCACCAATGCACAGAGCAGCCTCAGCCATGGAGGGGGAGCAGGCACGTCTACAGGGATCCCGGGGATGCCAAGCTCCATATAAGCTGGGCAGTGTTATTGTGATTTGTCCCATCCTGCTCTGTGTGCCGAGATGCCAGACTTCAGCTTTATTACCTCCCCCTCCTCCGATCTCAGCCTCCCTGCACAGGCAGCTTGTATAACTTTTCTCCACCAGCCAGGACACTCTGCAGACTGACAGTCTCCACTGCCAATCTGTGTGGAGCTCAGCACATGCAGCCACGCCCCCCTCCGGCTGTTACTTGCCGGAAGCACAGCACTCACATCTCAGCACCTGAGGACGGGAGCAGGACAGAGAATCACTCCGCCAATGAGCCGGGACTATTTGAGTAGCGGGGCGGCTTGATGTACATGCGCCCCGAAAATGAAGAAAAAGTCCCTCCTTTACGCTCACTTCCTGGGCCCCTATTTTGACCTGATGGGCAGAGGCGTTGCTATGGGGGTGCGGGGGGTGCGGGCCGCACCCGGGTGACACCCGCCAGAGGGGTGACACCGGGGCCGCCGCTACACACAGTTGTTACTTGCAGAGCTGCAGCAGAGCGTTGCTAGTGTGCCTGCCGCGCTCCTGCATCGAGCCGGCACAAGTTTTTCAGTCACTTCCCTGTCAGGCAGTTCCGGCTGACATGACATCATGATCTATAGGCAGAGAAGCGCGGCGCGGGAATGAACAACAGTCAGCGCCACGGTAGGAAGAAAGGACTCGAGGAACCAGGAGGAGGCTGACCGCCCGGGAGCCTGGGATAAGGGAAGAGACCGGAGAGGAGGAGCCCATCTTACAGTAAGCGGCAGCAGCACTAAACACTCGGTCTGTGCACACACACACAGCACATGCCATTCCCTCAGATAAAGCCTCAAGCTGTGCTGTCTGTGCCACCAGTGAGAATGGCAGTGCCGGCTCTGTCACCCCCCACTCTGTCACCCCCCACCCCCTCCCTCTCTGTCACCCCCCTCTGTCACACCCCCCACCCCCTCCCTCTCTGTCACCCCCCACCCCCCTTCTGTCTCACCCCCCCCACTCCCTCTCTGTCACCCCCCACCCCCCTCTCTGTCACCCCCCACCCCCTCCCTCTTTGGCACCCCCCTCTGTCACACCCCCACCCCCTCCCTGTCACCCCCCACCCCCTTCTGTCTCACCCCCCACTCCCTCTCTGTCACCCCCCACCTCTCTGTCACCCCCCACCCCCCTTCTGTCTCACGCCCCCCACTCCCTCTCTGTCACCCCCCCCCCACCCCTCCATCTCTGTCTTACCCCCACCCCTCCCTCTCTGTCTCACCCCCTCTCTGTCTCACCCCACCCCCTCCATCTCTGTCTCACCCCCACCATCTCTGTCCCACCCCTCTCCCTTTCTCTCACCCCCACCCCTTTATCTCTCTCACCCCCCTCTCTATCACCCCCACCCTTCTCTCTCTCCCCCCCTTCTGTCTCTAACCTTCCACCCCCTCTTTCCCTTTTAGGGCAAATTCACACTAAATCAGCATGAAATCAAAGATCAGCCGGAGCAATTTGGCACTCCAGCCACTCTGCATTGCAGGCTGCTAGGGGCAGTATGATTAACAGTTCAGTGCATCATACTTCCCCCCTGTTATTTTTTTTGTACAAACTTTGTTTGAAGTGTATATAATGTACATTTTATTCTCCAAAATGTCGGGCAGCACGCTGTCATTTCAGGTTCTCAAAAAAAAAGAAATGCATTCTGTTAGTAGTTTTTCTATGTTTTCTCAGTGTATAAAAAAAGTTGTGGGGGGTTGGCAATGCTGTTTGGGGGAGGGGGCACTTCAGAGTCCAGTGCCTATAGGCTCCTGAGATGTGAATTCCGCCCTGATGGATAGAGAGAGAGAAAAGGAGAAGAAAGGAGAATAGCGAGAAAACAGTAGGGTAAAAAATATTTGGAAAAAGTTATTGGGGGAGTGACACCATATTTTACCGCACCAGGTGACACCAACCCTAGTGACGCCACTGCTGATGGGACCCAGGAAACTGTAATTGCTTCTCCCCATAAGCAAGTAGGAACAGGGAGAAGTTTAGAAAGCTCTAGTTTTAACTTCAGTGAAGAACTTTAATGCTGGATTCCCTGCTCACTAGCGCCCCCTTCATGTAGCGCCCATGGCACTTGCTATGGCTTGCCATACCCTAGATACGCCACTGGGTGCACAACACTGACCCGAAGGTAGAGAAAGAACTTTGCTTACACCGCACATGCACCTGTGGTGAAGGCTTGGCGTGGTGACCCCGCTCTCTCCCCTCTAAGGTACCCCTAGACAAGAGAAAGACGAGTTGATGCAAAGAGGGGAGTGAGGAGGCCGCTACATATATATATATATATATATATATATATATATATACAGTATATTTATACAAGGTGATTACATCATAGTAGTTGCCTCTTTTTAACAATAAAAAAATTCTGTTAAATATAATTATTAGGAAAAAAGAAAAAATCGCACTAACCCATGGCATAAACTCCGTGAGGAGTTTATGAAAATAAGTTCAAATTTGTAATTAATTGTGAAAACAACTATAAAATTAAATTTAAAAATAAATTAAAACACACATCAAACAATAATGAACTAATGAGTGAAACAAATAAAAAGTGTACTATGATGTAACTTAAACTGTAAAGTCCATAAAGTAGATTTCTTAAATAAAGTCCGTTATAAAGCACCAGTGCTCCGTGTAGAAAATCATATGAAGTGAATAATTGCATCCAAATTTGTGACCTTCCACCACCGAACAACAAAAGTTTCTCCTTACCAGCTACAATTGACCCCCCATGACAGAGGATCAATGAATGCAGAGATTAAGCAGTTCCTCCCACAGGTCAGACTCAGCACAGCAATTGGGACTCCTAAATCACCAATCCCCGACGATCATCAGTCGGCGCAGGCAGTATGTAAAAGATAGACACACTCCACATAGCGCATTACCGTTTAAAAAGTTTATTCTTTAAAATAAAAGTTGCACTTACATTAATGCAGTTTAAAAATTGCCCATTCAGTCTGGTGTGCCGGCCGCTGCACATTCATCAGACACCCGTCCCGTCCTTCTCGGAAGCGTTTGAGGTGACGTCAGTGCGTCGCTCCGCCCTACGTCCGTTTCACAAAAACTTGCTTCTTCCAGGGGCACGGGCGGCGCACTGCGTCACCTCCATTTATAGTACAAGATAACCAAGCCTCGTTATGGGTCCAAACCATCAATCGGACATGCGCAGCCTCCCTAGGTGTCACTGTAATGTAGACACCGGCCGCGTACGCTGATCTAATTCGCTACACTGTTAACCACCCTATTGGCTACTAGCTGCAAACAAGGATCTAATTCGCTATGCCATTATGTTATTACTCATATACTTGGGCCTATTAGCTTCGGTACATACTAGGCATCCCCGATGACGCCTATGCTGCTAGCATGCTGCCTGTATTAACAGATTCTCATACTTGGCATAAGGGTACAGCTGGGGAAACAAGCCCAAGTGTGAATAGCATTAGTGATGCTAGATCGAATTAAGCCCTATAGTTAGTTCCCAATAACCGGAAGTGTGGTTATTCTGACCATAGGGGCCACTATCGGATCGCAATTAGTGACCCCTAATGGACATTGGTCTAATTGTTCTCCAGATGCAAGGACAAGGCAACTAAAATGCCAGTCCATGCACCGGAGAAGATCACAGCCCATACTCGAGCTGGGGACTTGGTATCTAACCAAACCTGATTCTAATTATACAGGTTATAAAATTTATTATTAAAATTAATAGTGAAATAAAAACCAATGGGAGTGTGAACCAAAAATTCCCACAACCCAAAAGTTCCATCGGGCCGAGACAACCGGGGACCACGCCTGTGTGGCCCAACCCCGGAAATCCCAAACCTGAGGGGGAACACAGACAACCAACTGTATCCTAACCTGCTCACTATACCTTCTCTTTTCAGGGGAAAACATGCTCAACATGTATTCCCAAGCAGATGTGTGTTTTAATTTATTTTTAAATTTAATTTTATAGTTGTTTTCACAATTAATTACAAATTTGAACTTATTTTCATAAACTCCTCACGGAGTTTATGCCACGGGTTAGCGCGATTTTTTCTTTTTTCCTATTTTGCTATTATGTATGGTGGTCTACATCTTAATCGCAGCTCCCATTGAGTCACCAGTGAGCACACTCGGTGTCTCTTTTCTACCAATATATTTAGCGCAGTTTCTACTCTTTTTTCCATTTACTAATTTTCCAACAAATTTACTGCAGCTTTATATACACTTTTGGTCCATTCCAATTATGCATATTTTTGACTTCAGAGCCTCTAGGGTAGTTGATATAGAGGGTGTGTTTGACACAAATCCCATATCTATAGAATCAGATGTTCGTGGATTATTTATGCGATTAAAGAACCTCACTACATCTGAAATCCACACACAGTGGGACATTGTATTTTTAGAGACTTATATAAAAGCATCCATGGTCCCCAGGAGTCTGAGATGGGAGGTCAGTCCCCAAATAGGCGAATCAGACCTCACAAGCTGGTTCAAATATTTCAATGATTCCGGCGTGAACTTCGTCCGTTTCCTTTCAGATAGGAATTGTGAGAAACTCACTCGTCTTGATGCTGAGGTGAAGATAGTGAAAGATAAGCTTGTACCTTTCAATATGGGGGACGAGTATAAAGAATGTTCAAAAAGTCTTTTGAAAACCCTTGAGGAAGAGGACAGAGACCAAAAGATTAAGAAAAAGAAGAAATTCATTAGAGATAAGGAGGACTATCAGTCTGGCCTCATCTTTGCGTGTCAAAAGAAGTTGGCTTCACATAATGAGGGTGGCAATGCAATGGATACTTTGCCTTCAGGGACAACGCCCAATGGGGTGGGTGTTGCCCCCACCCTCACCCAACTTAGGAGAGAGGCTCATCCCTCACCCAAAAGGGATACTCCTAAAAAATTGAACAATCAAAGCCAAGCAAGACCCCCTAAAAAGGGTCCAATGCAACCCCCAGTGGGGAAAAAAAGTAAGGATAGCCATAAGAGGGACTATCATACTCAATATTCTCGGCCGGACCCATCCCAGGTTTGGGATAGGGGACAAATGAGACCGAGACCACCCCATTACTCACAGAGCCAATACCGGGGTGATCACCTATACTCCGATAGGGAAGGGGAAGATCAGGCTTTCAATGTCCCTATACGTAATCGGTTTTTTCCCTTATCCGATATGGAAATTCCTGGGGGATACAGTGAGAGAGGGTATGGATATGACTCACCACGAGGACACCGTGGTGGTCACTACCAGGGGGGATATGACCAAGGACATGCCCAACCAAGGTTTGATTATTATGATGAACCCTTTGGTGGGCAGAGGAGTCAGCACTGGGATTTTCCCAGGAACAACCGAGGCCTAAGAAGGCCTATAGAGTCAAGAGAGGAACTAGAGGGGGGAGGCAGGCCCAGTCAGCAAAAAAGAAAAAGAGCCTAGGAACAGGGATATTCAATTTAAGCAAACAGGAATTAACGGAGCCTGAAAAGAAGCTCCTTGACAAGGGCCTGAAATTTGCTCCACCGCGAGGCATTAGTAGGTTCCAGACGTTTATGGACGTACATAAATATGTACGCAAACTTAACATCCAGCGGTACATGATTTCAAACCCAGTTACCGAGGGGACTGAGATAACGACCGAATTTCAACATTCTAGTCTATCAAATGCCTCACTTTTCAATCCCCCAGGTCCCATAGCCCCCCCTATCAGAGTGTTTAGGGATGTGGTACTAAGAGACCTTGAAGACAATAAGGTTAAAAAGACTAAAATGTCACGTGATTTAGAGAGAGGTTTGGACTCCCTCTGTCAGAATAAATCATTGGTCATCAGACCAGCGGACAAGGGGGGTGGCATAGTGGTCTTAGACCGCTGTGATTATACAACAGAACTATATCGGATTGTTGGGGACAGTGAAACTTATACCCCTTTGAATAGGGATCCTATCATCAGGTTTAAGAAAGAACTAGAGACCATTGTGGATAAGGGCTTCCATAAAGGTATTCTTACCAAGAAGGAGAAATTGTTCTTGGTGCCTGCTGCTCCCCGAATTCCCATTATTTACTACCTCCCCAAAATTCACAAGAGCCTCATTTGCCCCCCGGGACGTCCCATTGTAAGTGGGATCGATTCAATTACGTCCCGGGTGGGCAAATATATTGACCACTATCTCCAGCCTTTGGTGAAGACGATTCCCTCTTATCTCAAGGACACCAAACAGGTGATCAACTTGTTAACAGGGATCACACCTAAGAGGGGTCTATGGATGGTTACAGCGGATGTAACCTCACTGTACACTATTATCCCCCACTGTTTGGGGCTGGAAGCGGTGAAAAAATATCTAATAAGGGATTCTGGATTAGCTCCGACACAGATAGAATTCATTATGGAACTATTGAGTTATGCCGCCACACACAACTACTTTCTGTTCGACCAACAATTCTATCGTCAGGACAGGGGTGTGGCGATGGGGTCCAAATATGCCCCGAGCCTGGCCAATTTGTTCATGGCCAAATGGGAGGAGGACGTCATAGATGCCCCAAGGAGGCCAGAATTGGCCCTCTGGGCACGTTACATCGATGACGTCCTCCTCCTGTGGTATGGCACCGAGGCGGACCTTCAGAGTTTCATGGCATCCCTCAACAATAATGATAGGGGTATTAAATTCAATTTTGAGGCCAGTATGGAACAAATTAATTTTCTAGACTTGACAATCAGGGTGGAAGAGGGCAAATTTGTCACATCAACCTATTTCAAGGCAACGGATCGTAACTCGTACATTGCCTTGGATAGTTGCCACCATGAACCCTGGCTGAAGGCGGTCCCCCGAGGACAGTTTACACGCCTTAGGTGTAATTGCACTGAGGTCAACACCTTTGACTCTCAAGCATCTATGTTGTCAGCTAGATTTGTGGAAAAGGGCTACGACTCTCAGGCA
Source organism: Rana muscosa (assembly GCA_029206835.1). Lineage (NCBI taxonomy): Eukaryota > Metazoa > Chordata > Amphibia > Anura > Ranidae > Rana > Rana muscosa. Next base: position 239,898,967 of record CM055124.1, read on the forward strand.
TTGGCCCAGACGGTGAATGAGATTAGAGAGGTAGACAGATCTTCCCTTTTGGTAGAAAAGTCACACCAGACTGTGACCAAAAAGATCTCTGTGCCTTTCATTACAACATATTCTCTACAACACCGCAAGGTGAAACAACTTATACAGAAACACTGTAATAAAACAAAGAATTCGCCCTTTGGGACTTTAAATGAAGTGTGTGACGTTTCCGCCAGTAAATATAAACAGTAGTAAATACAGTATATAATTTATTCAAGTAAAATTGTTTACATGCATGGATAACACCAACAGTTGCCAATTAAAATAAAATGAACAGGGAATATTGGTACATGGATGTAGTAACAGTCAGAGTACACGGGCATCATACTACCCGACTAGTTTCGCGAGATCCAGCTCGCTCTTCAGGGGTGGATGTGTGTAACAATGTACCCAAGATGAAAAAATATATATATGTGACAATATGGCACAGTATTGGTTATAAAGGCACATGGTGGGAGGGGGTGTGTAGATCCCCATACTCACCACTGAGCTTGACCATGGCTACAGATGTGCGGCCCCAAGACCGCGGCAGCAAGTGCCTCACCAGGGAGCTGAGGGGGCGGAGTACAGATGGGACCCCACCAGGAGCCAAACGGAGAGCAGGCATGGATGGATGTAGTGATGTATCCATAAAGACCTCGTTAGTCCATAAAAAGTATAGGCTGTGAACATAAGTATGTTTGTCAGGCATCTAAAGTAGAGTAAATAAGTATTGGCATAAGAATATATATGCATGAATGAAAAGCCTGGGCCAAAGGTGGTAGGGACATGGAGGTAGTTGGAAACTTAGTATGGCAGAGGGATACTGATAGTGGCGAGATAGAAAAAAAGAGGAAAGAGAGAAAAGAGAAGTGAACTGCAATTCTGTGTATGTGTGTGTAGTGATGTATCCCTAGACTCATCGTTAGTCCATAAAGAGTATAAACTATAAGCATGAATATGTTTGTCAGGCGTCTGAAGTAGTAAAGTAAAGTCAATAAGTATTGACATATGGGTGTAATACATATATATATACACATATATATACATATATATATATATATATATGCATATATATATCTCAATAAGAAGCCTGGGTCAAGGATGGTAGAGACCTGAAGATGATGGAAAAACATAAGATAGTTTTTAGGAAGTGTGTCGGGTAGTATGATGCCCGTGTACTCTGACTGTTACTACATCCATGTACCAATATTCCCTGTTCATTTTATTTTAATTGGCAACTGTTGGTGTTATCCATGCATGTAAACAATTTTACTTGAATAAACTATATACTGTATTTACTACTGTTTATATTTACTGGCGGAAACGTCACACACTTCATTTAAAGTCCCAAAGGGCGAATTCTTTGTTTTATTACATGTTACAGGGATGGAAGTGTGTCACTGGGGACACCAGACCCTTCTCCTTCTTTTTTCTATATTGAACCCGGGTGGAAGACACCCATCAGCCCAAACCTGGTCTGCTGTCACCCCCGCCAGTATTTACATGCATAAATAATCATATTTTGATATACTAGCTACTTATTCTCCAACACAATTTTTATCCCAGTATTGTTGTATACCCTGGCTCCTTGTGCGATTTCATTGGTTGGCGTTAGCGTCTCTGTCTCGCATTGGGAGCTGCGATGTGTATAAAGGGAGGCTTTTCTGAGTCTCCTGCTGTCCCCATTTGCTTTTGGGCGGATGGGGACACCTACACATCGGCGCCATGTTCAGGCGCCAGAGGCGTGGCGTCTGCGTTCTCGCAGATGTCGGCGCAGCTGGACGCACTACACCATCTGATGGCATGGGGGGGCGTCCGCAATTGCGCACCTCTCTATGACAGTGGGCGCCTCCTGCACTCACATGTCAGCCATCCACACATGGTGTTGGGGGCGGAGCCTCCTGGGTTCTTCCGGGGTTAAATTGGAGGTCAGGCATGGTTTGGATTTCATTTCATTCCTCACTGAAGACACACACAGCTGTGGAGATTGCTTGCTGTGTCTCATTACCTTCTACACTTGGGATATTCACTATACTCAGGTACTTACTATATTCACTTTGTCACTCACTATATTTAGGCACACTTGCATTTCTTACACACAGTTTATCTCTTGAGAACTCCCTTTTTCATTCTTATTTTTGTGTCTGTTTTTGGCTATCACAGATTCCTTCATACAATCCAAGTTCATCTCTTTTTCATCTTGTCAATTGCTATCACCCCTTTGCTATCTTATGTTTTTCCATCATCTTCAGGTCTCTACCATCCTTGACCCAGGCTTCTTATTGAGATATATATATGCATATATATATATATATATATATATATATATATATATATATATATATATATATATATATGTGTATATATATATATATGTATTACACCCATATGTCAATACTTATTGACTTTACTTTACTACTTCAGACGCCTGACAAACATATTCATGTTTATAGTTTATACTCTTTATGGACTAACGATGAGTCTAGGGATACATCACTACACACACATACACAGAATTGCAGTTCACTTCTCTTTTCTCTCTTTCCTCTTTTTTTTCTATCTCGCCACTATCAGTATCCCTCTGCCATACTAAGTTTCCAACTACCTCCATGTCCCTACCACCTTTGGCCCAGGCTTTTCATTCATGCATATATATTCTTATGCCAATACTTATTTACTCTACTTTAGATGCCTGACAAACATACTTATGTTCACAGCCTATACTTTTTATGGACTAACGAGGTCTTTATGGGTACATCACTACATCCATCCATGCCTGCTCTCCGTTTGGCTCCTGGTGGGGTCCCATCTGTACTCCGCCCCCTCAGCTCCCTGGTGAGGCACTTGCTGCCGCGGTCTTGGGGCCGCACATCTGTAGCCATGGTCAAGCTCAGTGGTGAGTATGGGGATCTACACACCCCCTCCCACCATGTGCCTTTATAACCAATACTTTGCCATTTGTCACATATATATTTTTTCATCTTAGGTACATTGTTACACACATCCACCCCTGAAGAGCGAGCTGGATCTCGCGAAACTAGTCGGGTAGTATGATGCCCGTGTACTCTGACTGTTACTACATCCATGTACCAATATTCCCTGTTCATTTTATTTTAATTGGCAACTGTTGGTGTTATCCATGCATGTAAACAATTTTACTTGAATAAACTATATACTGTATTTACTACTGTTTATATTTACTGGCGGAAACGTCACACACTTCATTTAAAGTCCCAAAGGGCGAATTCTTTGTTTTATTACATGTTACAGGGATGGAAGTGTGTCACTGGGGACACCAGACCCTTCTCCTTCTTTTTTCTATACAGAAACACTGGCACATTTTGGAAAGCGATCAGGTTTTGAAAAACATATTGCCGGCGAAGCCCCAGATCATCTTTAGGGGGTGTCGTCACTTGGTAATAGGATCGCTCCCAGTGTTTCTGATCCCCCTAAGGCCAATAGATGCTTCTTTCAAAACCTCACGGGTTACTAACGCTGTAAGACGTGTAGAGTTTGCTCCATGAACAGGTGTAAAGAGAGAAAGATTTGCAGCTTTACATCCACAAGCACATTTAGGGCGTTCGAGGTGGAATCGTTTATCACCTGTGCCACAGAGGGGGTGGTATACCTCATTCAATGTCCTTGCGGGCTGCAATACGTGGGGAGGACAAAAAGGGCTCTAAAAGTAAGATTAAATGAGCATATCAGTAACATCAAAGTAGGGTTCCCCAAACATTCTGTCTCTAGACATTATGATGAGGTACACCAAAGAGACCCGTCTAACACCTTATATATGGGGATAGATAAATATAAGCCCCATTGGAGGGGGAGCTCTTTGGTGCGGGAGATTTCCAAACAGGAAATGTCCTGGATACATAAATTAAAGACATATGTTCCCTTTGGGTTGAATGTCGATACAGACGTAAACGCATTCATTAATAATTCTTGAAGGTATAGACAATCATTTGGTGGTTGGTGTATTAACACATAATTTATAATATTAATTCAATGTTTATGGTTTTGCACTAAGGATTTGTTATTTTGCATATGGTTTTGTTAATATTATGTAGGGATTTATATTAGCCCACGTGTTGTGACATCATGGTCACAAGTTATTGATCGAGCCTCCTTTTGTGTTCATTAGGGATGAGCCGAACACCCCCAGGTTCGGTTCGCACCAGAACCTTCGAACGGACCGAAAGTTTGCGCGAATTTTCGAACCCTATTCGTTATAATGGACGCGAACGTTCGAAATCAAAATTGCTGATTACAACGGCCAATATGCATGTTAATGTCATAAAACAGGTTTGGGGACCCGGGTCCTGCCCCAGGGGACATATATCAATGCAAAAAGAAATTTTAAAAACTAACGTTTTTTCGGGAGCAGTCATTTTAATGATGCATAAAGTGAAAAAAAAAAAGTGAAATTTTCCTTTAAATATGGTACCTGGGGGGTGTCTAAAGTATGTCTGTGAAGTGGCATGTGTTTCCCGTGTTTAGAACTGTCCTTGCACAAAATGACATTTGTAAAGGAAAAAAAGAAGCCATTTAAAACCACTTGCGGCTTTAATGTCATGTCTTGTCCTGGCCGCCATATGGCTGAAAATCCTTGAGAAAAATGGCATGGCTACCCCATCACACCCCCCCCCCCCACCCCAGCCCCTTTGGGTCTTGTATGGATATTAAGGGGGACCCCGCACCCAAAATAAAACCCTATACCTACAACCCTATATACTCTGAACAGCAGTATATAGGTGGTGCAAACAAGACACGGACTGTAGGTTTGTTCTTAAGTAGAATCTGAACAGGTACATTATGAAGTGTAGCTCTATCCCAAAAAAATCTATTTTTAAGCTTTTTGGAGAACATAGGGAGGGGTTATCACCCCTGTAACATTTGCTGTCTTTGCACATCTGTTCAGAACATGTCACCTCACTTTCCGTCCCAATGACAAATGTTTTGGAAAAGTGGGGTTTTAATTGAAACAAGGATTGGTGATAAAGCATCAGTAGAGAGGAGATACCTTTTTCCCAAATTAAATCTAACAGGATAGAATTTCCCTTCCTAGGGGTAGATTTCCTCTCACTTCCTGTTTTCTCTTGCCGTTTGCAAGTAGGAGTCGTTTGTAAGTTGGATGTTTGAAAGTAGGGGCCTGCCGTATATACTCTGCAGAAATTTGCCCTATTAGATGTTGGTGTAGCCACAAGACTGGTGGGCACAGGAATGGGCCCTGCTGTGAGTTAATAGATCAAGATTTGTACTTGCATGCACCTATTGAACCGGGCAGAAAAATTGGGCCTTTGGTGGTGGTGGTGGTGGTGGTGGACGGTGTTGCCACAAGACTGTAAGCCCTCACAGTTACTCTTGGTGGGTGCAGGAATGGGCCCTGCTGTGAGTTATTAGATCAAGATTTGTAATTGCATGCACCTGTTGAACAGGGCAGAAAAATTGGGCCTTTGGTGGTGGTGGTGGTGGTGGTGGACGGTGTTGCCACAAGACTGTAAGCCCTCACAGTTACTCTTGGTGGGTGCAGGAATGGGCCCTGCTGTGAGTTATTAGATCAAGATTTGTAATTGCATGCACCTGTTGAACAGGGCAGAAAAATTGGGCCTTTGGTGGTGGTGGTGGACGGTGTTGCCACAAGACTGTAAGCCCTCACAGTTACTCTTGGTGGGTGCAGGAATGGGCCCTGCTGTGAGTTATTAGATCAAGATTTGTAATTGCATGCACCTGTTGAACAGGGCAGAAAAATTGGGCCTTTGGTGGTGGTGGTGGTGGTGGACGGTGTTGCCACAAGACTGTAAGCCCTCACAGTTACTCTTGGTGGGTGCAGGAATGGGCCCTGCTGTGAGTTATTAGATCAAGATTTGTAATTGCATGCACCTGTTGAACAGGGCAGAAAAATTGGGCCTTTGGTGGTGGTGGTGGTGGTGGACGGTGTTGCCACAAGACTGTAGGCCCTCATAGTTACTCTTGGTGGGCGCAGGAATGGGCCCTGCTGTGAACTATTAGATCAAGATTTGTAATTACACGCCCCTGTTAAACAAGGGCTGAAAAATTGTGCCTTAGGCATTGGTGCTGGTGCCACAACACTGCAACCCCTCACAGATACTGTACTTGGAGCACAGCAGTCACACCTGTTGCGAAGCATCTTTTTAAAAAATTGTAATTACACGCCCCTGTTATACAGGGGCTGAAAAATTGTGCCTTAGGCACTGGTGCTGGTGCCACAACACTGCAACCCCTCACAGATACTGTACTCTGAGCACAGCAATGAGACCTGTTGCAAAGCATTGCCTAAAAATTTTAATTACACGCCCCAACAGGGGCTGAAAAATTGTGCCTTAGGCACTGGTGCTGGTGCCACAACACTGCAACCCCTCACAGATACTGTACTTGGAGCACAGCAGTCACACCTGTTGCGAAGCATCTTTTAAAAAAATTGTAATTACACGCCCCTGTTATACAGGGGCTGAAAAATTGTGCCTTAGGCACTGGTGTGGTGGCATGGATCATGGAGGAGGAGGAAGAGGATAGTCAGTGAACATAACAGGACAGTCACTCAGCATCAGCATAGGCAGTCTTGAAGGGATGTGACATTATAAATTATTCCGTTATATCCGCTTCAGGTGTCTGGTAGCTGGTGGTGATCCAAGACTGATTCATTTCTATGAAGGTCAGTCGATCAACCGAGTTTGTAGACAGGCGCACCCTATGATCGGTGACAAATCCTCCAGCAGCACTGAATGTGCGTTCGGATTAAGAACGCTGGATGCAGGACAGGCCAGTAGCTCAATTGCATACTGTGCAAGCTCTGGCCAGTGATCCATCCTCAGGACCCAGTAAGCCAGAGGATTTTCTGTGGGAAAGGTGTCCAAGTCTGACCTTGCCCCTAGGTATTCCTGCACCATGTATATCAGACGCTGGCGATGGTTGCTGGAACCGATCATACCTTGGGGCTGCGGACTAAAAAATTGTCTGAACGCATCGGTCAGACGTCCACCTTCCCCACCGCTCCTTCTGCTACTGACCGAAGCCTCAGCAACTCGTCGTCCAGGACCAGGAGTTTGTAACCTCCCAGTTTCTGGGAACGCGTTGCACAGACCTTTCTGCAAGGCCTCCCTGAGATGTCTCATCCTCTGCTCCCTCTGCGACGGCAAGATAAGGTCTGCAACCTTACCCTTGTACCGTGGATCAAGGAGAGTGGCCAGCCAGTAATGGTCCCTCTCCTTGATCCGAAGAACACGAGGATCCTTCCGCAGGCTTTGCAGGATCAGGGAGGCCATGCAGCGTAGGTTAGCTGAGGCATTCGGTCCGGAGTCTTCTGGGTCACTGAGGATGACATGATCGCCAGCCACCTCCTCCCAGCCACGTACAAGTCCACTGGTTTGTTGGGACTGTACATCATCCCTAAAAGACTGCTGCTGCTGATGCTGAGTGCCAGGCTCCACCTCCATGCTCACACAATCCTCCTCCTCCTCCTCCTCATCCTCATCCTCATCCTCATCCTCTTCCTGTGTGATGGGTGGGACAGAAGGAACACTGTCTGGATAAAGGGGGCCTTGAGAGGCAAGGAAGTCCTCCTCTTCCTGCCTCTGTTCTGCCTCAAGTGCCCTGTCCATTATCCCACGCAGCGTATGCTCCAACAGGTGGACAAGAGGTACAGTGTCACTGATGCATGCACTGTCACTGCTCACCATCCTCGTGGCCTCCTCAAATGGTGAGAGGACAGTGCATGCATCCCTGATCATGCTCCACTGGCGTGGGGAAAAAAAGCCAAGCTCCCCTGACCCTGTCCTGGTGCCGTAGTCGCAAAGGTACTCATTGATGGCCCTCTGCTGCGTGTGCAGTCGCTGCAGCATGGCCAACGTTGAGTTCCACCTGGTGGGCATGTCACATATTAGGCGGTTCTTGGGCAGGTTCAGCTCCTTTTGCAGCTCAGTCAGCCGAGCACTGGCATTATAAGATCGGCGGAAATGCACACAGACTTTCCTGGCCTGCCTCAGGACATCCTGTAAGCCTGGGAACCTGCCCAAGAACCGCTGCACCACCAGGTTGAGGACGTGAGCCATACAGGGTACATGGGTGAGCTGCCCCTGTCGCAGGGCGGAGAGGAGGTTGGTGCCATTGTCAGAAACGACCATTCCTGGCTTAAGCTGGCGTGGCGTCAACCACCTCTCGGCCTGCCCCTGCAGAGCTGCCAGAACCTCTGGCCCAGTGTGGCTCCTGTCCCCCAAACACACCAGCGCAAGCACGGCATGGCATCTTTTTGCCTGCGTACTCGCGTAGCCCCTTGTACGCCTACGGAGCACCGCTGGTTCCGAGGACAAACCACAGGAAGAGGCCATGGAGGAAGAAGAAGAGGAGGGGGTGGAGGAGAGAGGTGTGTCACAACCAGTAGTAGCATTTTGGAGGTGTGGTGGCGGAACAACCTCCAACACTACTGCACCTTGTCCTGCATCCCTCCCAGCTGCCAATAGAGTGACCCAATGGGCCGTGAAAGAAAGATAACGTCCCTGTCCATGCCTGCTGGACCATGAGTCAGCGGTAATATGCACCTTACCGCTGACCGCCCTGTCCAGCGAGGCATGGACATTGCCTTCCACATGCCGGTAGAGAGACGGAATCGCCTTCCGTGAGAAAAAGTGGCGTTTGGGAACCTGCCACTGAGGAACCGCACATTGAACAAACTCACGGAAGGGGGCCGAGTCTACCAACTGAAAAGGCAGCAGTTGAAGTGCTAGCAATTTAGCCAAGCTAGCATTCAACCGCTGGCAATGTGGATGGCTGGGAGTATACTTCTTTCGACGGTCCAGCAGCTGGGGCAGGGAAATTTGCCTGCCACAATCGGACGTCGGTGTACTGCAAGTACTTGGTTGCGACACACCTAATTCTACACCTTCAGTCCTCTCAGAGCAGCTTTCAGAGAGGACTGAAGATATAGTGGGGATGGAGATCCCAGCTGATGAGGAGCAAGGAGAGGTCCGCTTTGTTCTTTGGTGTGGGTCTTTTATGTGTGCTTGCCAACGAGCTGCATGGCAGGTCGACATATGTCTGCTCATGCTTGTGGTGCCCAAGCGGCTGATGTTTTGGCCACGCGAGATACGCTTGAGACAAATATTGCAAATAGCAGTGGTGCGATCTGATGCACTCGTCTCAAAAAAGGCCCACACCAAAGAACTTTTGTGATAACGTGCAGAGGCAGCGCCCTGCACAGGCGGAGCTCTGCGGTGTGGTACAGTTGCTGTGCTGGCCTCTAGCTGGCCTCCAGGGGGCATCCTGCCTCATTGGACATGTGACGCCGCATCCTCCTCCTCCTCCTCCTCCTCTCTCCCTTCAGGCACCCACGTGGAGTCAGTGACCTCATCAGCCCCTCCCTCTTCACCACTAGAGCAAACCTGGCAGTAAGCTGCAGCTGCTGGAACAGTACTGCCAGATTGCTGTCCTTCAGCATCCCCTCTCTCTGCACGCACACTACTGACTTCCTCAAGCTGGGTATCATCATCCTCCTGGAGCATGTACCCAACACTGTGCTCAAACAGTTCGGGGGACTCCTCAGGAGGACATGGTGGGTCTAGGGAAGGGGTGGCTGATGATGCCATTGAGTACGCGTTGGCAGCTGCTCTGCCAGTACCCTGAGCCTGGGTGAGAGAGGATGAGGAGGATGAGGAGGGCTTGGTCATCCATTCTACCAAGCCTTCGGCATGATGCGGCTCCACATGTCCAGCTGCCGAAAACAAAGACAAGCGTGTCCCATGGCCACGTGCTGATGACGATGCACGACCACGTCCACGGCCAGCACTGTTGTCTCTAGAAACAGAGCCTGCCTGCCCTGTGTTCTTGCCTCGGCACGCTCTGCCTCTCCTTGGCGGTCTTCCAGCCATTGTAGTCGGTAGTGTATATAGTATAAAAAATAGAGCTCCTATGTGTGCTCACAACACACTGTAGGTCCTATGGGTGCTGACACTAACACACTATAGGTACTATGTGTGCTGCTGACAAGAAAATATAGGAGCTCTGTTTGCTGCCACTAACACACTAGAAGTCCTATGGGTGCTGCTGAGAAGAAAATATAGGAGCTCTGTGTGATGCCACTAACACACTAGAAGTCCTATGGGTGCTGCTGAGAAGAAAATATAGGAGCTCTGTGTGATGCCACTAACACACTAGAAGTCCTATGGGTGCTTCTGAGATGAAAATATAGGAGCTCTGTTTGCTGCCACTAACACACTAGAAGTCCTATGGGTGCTGCTGAGAAGAAAATATAGGAGCTCTGTTTGCTGCCACTAAAACACTAGAAGTCCTATGGGTGCTGCTGAGAAGAAAATATAGGAGCTCTGTGTGATGCCACTAACACACTAGAAGTCCTATGGGTGCTTCTGAGATGAAAATATAGGAACTCTGTGTGATGCCACTAACACACTAGAAGTCCTATGGGTGCTGCTGAGAAGAAAATATAGGAGCTCTGTGTGATGCCACTAACACACTAGAAGTCCTATGGGTGCTTCTGAGAAGAAAATATAGGAGCTCTGTGTGATGCCACTAACACACTAGAAGTCCTATGGGTGCTGCTGAGAAGAAAATATAGGAGCTCTGTGTGATGCCACTAACACACTAGAAGTCCTATGGGTGCTTCTGAGATGAAAATATAGGAACTCTGTGTGATGCCACTAACACACTAGAAGTCCTATGGGTGCTGCTGAGAAGAAAATATAGGAGCTCTGTGTGATGCCACTAACACACTAGAAGTCCTAAGGGTGCTGCTGAGAAGAAAATATAGGAGCTCTGTGTGATGCCACTAACACACTAGACGTCCTATGGGTGCTTCTGAGATGAAAATATAGGAGCTCTGTGTGATGCCACTAACACACTAGAAGTCCTATGGGTGCTTCTGAGATGAAAATATAGGAGCTCTGTGTGATGCCACTAACACACTAGAAGTCCTATGGGTGCTTCTGAGATGAAAATATAGGAGCTCTGTGTGATGCCACTAACACACTAGAAGTCCTATGGGTGCTTCTGAGATGAAAATATAGGAGCTCTGTGTGATGCCACTAACACACTAGAAGTCCTATGGGTGCTTCTGAGATGAAAATATAGGAGCTCTGATTGCTGCCACTAACACACTAGAAGTCCTATGGGTGCTGCTGAGAAGAAAATATAGGAGCTCTGTGTGATGCCACTAACACACTAGAAGTCCTATGGGTGCTTCTGAGAAGAAAATATAGGAGCTCTGTGTGATGCCACTAACACACTAGAAGTCCTATGGGTGCTGCTGAGAAGAAAATATAGGAGCTCTGTTTGCTGCCACTAACACACTAGAAGTCCTATGGGTGCTGCTGAGAAGAAAATATAGGAGCTCTGTGTGATGCCACTAACACACTAGAAGTCCTATGGGTGCTTCTGAGATGAAAATATAGGAGCTCTGTTTGCTGCCACTAACACACTAGAAGTCCTATGGGTGCTTCTGAGATGAAAATATAGGAACTCTGTGTGATGCCACTAACACACTAGAAGTCCTATGGGTGCTGCTGAGAAGAAAATATAGGAGCTCTGTGTGATGCCACTAACACACTAGAAGTCCTATGGGTGCTGCTGAGAAGAAAATATAGGAGCTCTGTGTGATGCCACTAACACACTAGAAGTTCTATGGGTGCTTCTGAGAAGAAAATATAGGAGCTCTGTGTGATGCCACTAACACACTAGAAGTCCTATGGGTGCTGCTGAGAAGAAAATATAGGAGCTCTGTGTGATGCCACTAACACACTAGAAGTCCTATGGGTGCTTCTGAGAAGAAAATATAGGAGCTCTGTGTGATGCCACTAACACACTAGAAGTCCTATGGGTGCTGCTGAGAAGAAAATATAGGAGCTCTGTGTGATGCCACTAACACACTAGAAGTCCTATGGGTGCTTCTGAGAAGAAAATATAGGAGCTCTGTGTGATGCCACTAACACACTAGAAGTCCTATGGGTGCTTCTGAGATGAAAATATAGGAACTCTGTGTGATGCCACTAACACACTAGAAGTCCTATGGGTGCTTCTGAGAAGAAAATATAGGAGCTCTGTGTGATGCCACTAACACACTAGAAGTCCTATGGGTGCTTCTGAGATGAAAATATAGGAACTCTGTGTGATGCCACTAACACACTAGAAGTCCTATGGGTGCTGCTGAGAAGAAAATATAGGAGCTCTGTGTGATGCCACTAACACACTAGAAGTCCTATGGGTGCTGCTGAGATGAAAATATAGGAGCTCTGTTTGCTGCCACTAACACACTAGAAGTCCTATGGGTGCTGCTGAGAAGAAAATATAGGAGCTCTGTGTGATGCCACTAACACACTAGAAGTCCTATGGGTGCTTCTGAGATGAAAATATAGCTCTGTGTGAAGCCACTAACACACTAGAAGTCCTATGGGTGCTGCTGAGAAGAAAATATAGGAGCTCTGTTTGCTGCCACTAACACACTAGAAGTCCTATGGGTGCTGCTGAGAAGAAAATATAGGAGCTCTGTGTGATGCCACTAACACACTAGAAGTCCTATGGGTGCTTCTGAGATGAAAATATAGGAACTCTGTGTGATGCCACTAACACACTAGAAGTCCTATGGGTGCTGCTGTGAAGAAAATATAGGAGCTCTGTGTGATGCCACTAACACACTAGAAGTCCTATGGGTGCTTCTGAGATGAAAATATAGGAGCTCTGTTTGCTGCCACTAACACACTAGAAGTCCTATGGGTGCTGCTGAGAAGAAAATATAGGAGCTCTGTGTGATGCCACTAACACACTAGAAGTCCTATGGGTGCTTCTGAGATGAAAATATAGCTCTGTGTGAAGCCACTAACACACTAGAAGTCCTATGGGTGCTGCTGAGAAGAAAATATAGGAGCTCTGTTTGCTGCCACTAACACACTAGAAGTCCTATGGGTGCTGCTGAGAAGAAAATATAGGAGCTCTGTGTGATGCCACTAACACACTAGAAGTCCTATGGGTGCTTCTGAGATGAAAATATAGCTCTGTGTGAAGCCACTAACACACTAGAAGTCCTATGGGTGCTGCTGAGAAGAAAATATAGGAGCTCTGTTTGCTGCCACTAACACACTAGAAGTCCTATGGGTGCTGTTGGGGTGCAATGCTGTGCTAACAGCACTGCGGTTGGTACTACTGCAATACTGTACTAACAGTAAGCACGCACCAGACTAATCCCCAGCAGCAGCTAATAACACACTAACTGTGCAATCAGCAGCAATGAACGATCAATGACTTAGGTAGCAATGGTTTAGCAAAGAAATAGCCAATGGTTTAGCAAAGAAGAGCAAATCTTTCAGTATCAAGCAAAGACAGAATCAGCAGACTGATCTCTCCTAAAGCCGGAACTCATGTGACCGGGGCCGACGGCGTGGCGGCCTTTTAAATGGTGGGGCGTGTACTAAAGCCCCTGAGCTGTAATTGGCTACAGGCGTCCTGCCTGTAGCCAATTATTGCTCTCCGAGTTTCGGGCGCTGTGATTGGTCAAGCATGCGGGGTCACAGTGCATGCTTGGCCAATCATCAGCCAGCAATGCACTGCGCCGGCCGCGCCGGCCGCTCGCATCACACGAATGTGATGCGAACGGCCCAAATAGTTCTGGGCTCGCCGAGCGAGCGAACGCCCGGTGCTCGATTCGAACGTGGGTTCGAATCGAGCACCGGGCCCATCCCTAGTGTTCATTTCACATACACGGACTACTTCTGCTATATTTATTATTGTTTACATAATCAAGTTTAGTCACTAGGTTGTTTAATCTGTTGGGTTTGTTTTTTATATCTAAACACAATATAATAGGTTTTTGTTCACAGCAATTGTCTATTTTGTATGCGTCTTCCTTTTTCATCAACTTAGTGGGGCCCATATTGGGGCCCACAGTGATGATTCAAGGGATATCGACATACTTCTCCATAGTGGTGGTTTGATCAGGGGCCCGAGGAGCTCGGTATCATCAATTTAGGACCTGAATATCAGGGGACGGTTGTTTTGGTACTTCGATCTCCTCGTGTGCCAAGTTTTGGATCTCACCCCTCCTCTCTCTCCCCCATGTGTTCCATTGCCTCTTTTTCTCTCTCCACTTTTGGGTGGAGATGAGTTAGTTGTCATTGATCTCAGTGGATAAGTTAGTTGATACCTCCCTATGATTTCAGATAGGAGCTATTAGATGTTGTAGAGGGATTTCAATAAACAAGATTCCCTCTGCGTTTTAGCTATACTGCTTGGGAATACATGTTGAGCATGTTATCCCCTGAAAAGAGAAGGTATAGTGAGCAGGTTAGGATACAGTTGGTTGTCTGTGTTCCCCCTCAGGTTTGGGATTTCCGGGGTTGGGCCACACAGGCGTGGTCCCCGGTTGTCCGATGGAACTTTTGGGTTGTGGGAATTTTTGGTTCACACTCCCATTGGTTTTTATTTCACTATTAATTTTAATAATACATTTTATAACCTGTATAATTAGAATCAGGTTTGGTTAGATACCAAGTCCCCAGCTCGAGTATGGGCTGTGATCTTCTCCGGTGCATGGACTGGCATTTTAGTTGCCTTGTCCTTGCATCTGGAGAACAATTAGACCAATGTCCATTAGGGGTCACTAATTGCGATCCGATAGTGGCCCCTATGGTCAGAATAACCACACTTCCGGTTATTGGGAACTAACTATAGGGCTTAATTCGATCTAGCATCACTAATGCTATTCACACTTGGGCTTGTTTCCCCAGCTGTACCCTTATGCCAAGTATGAGAATCTGTTAATACAGGCAGCATGCTAGCAGCATAGGCGTCATCGGGGATGCCTAGTATGTACCGAAGCTAATAGGCCCAAGTATATGAGTAATAACATAATGGCATAGCGAATTAGATCCTTGTTTGCAGCTAGTAGCCAATAGGGTGGTTAACAGTGTAGCGAATTAGATCAGCGTACGCGGCCGGTGTCTACATTACAGTGACACCTAGGGAGGCTGCGCATGTCCGATTGATGGTTTGGACCCATAACGAGGCTTGGTTATCTTGTACTATAAATGGAGGTGACGCAGTGCGCCGCCCGTGCCCCTGGAAGAAGCAAGTTTTTGTGAAACGGACGTAGGGCGGAGCGACGCACTGACGTCACCTCAAACGCTTCCGAGAAGGACGGGACGGGTGTCTGATGAATGTGCAGCGGCCGGCACACCAGACTGAATGGGCAATTTTTAAACTGCATTAAAGTAAGTGCAACTTTTATTTTAAAGAATAAACTTTTTAAACGGTAATGCGCTATGTGGAGTGTGTCTATCTTTTACATACTGCCTCCGCCCACTGATGATCGTCGGGGATTGGTGATTTAGGAGTCCCAATTGCTGTGCTGACCTGTGGGAGGAACTGCTTAATCTCTGCATTCATTGATCCTCTGTCATGGGGGGTCAATTGTAGCTGGTAAGGAGAAACTTTTGTTGTTCGGTGGTGGAAGGTCACAAATTTGGATGCAATTATTCACTTCATATGATTTTCTACACGGAGCACTGGTGCTTTATAACGGACTTTATTTAAGAAATCTACTTTATGGACTTTACAGTTTAAGTTACATCATAGTACACTTTTTATTTGTTTCACTCATTAGTTCATTATTGTTTGATGTGTGTTTTAATTTATTTTTAAATTTTATTTTATAGTTGTTTTCACAATTAATTACAAATTTGAACTTATTTTCATAAACTCCTCACGGAGTTTATGCCACGGGTTAGCGCGATTTTTTCTTTTTTCCTATTTTGCTATTATGTATGGTGGTCTACATCTTAATCGCAGCTCCCATTGAGTCACCAGTGAGCACACTCGGTGTCTCTTTTCTACCAATATATTTAGCGCAGTTTCTACTCTTTTTTCCAAATATAATTATTAGTTGCTAATTTCTGAGGACCTTAATGCCATTTATTGATTAGTTTCCTTTCTCTGCGTTTTTTTTTTTTTTTTCTATGAACTCATGCCCAAAACTGAATTTCATATTCAAAAGGTATTACTAATGCTTTGTACAGGAGCAAGATTATGTGTGTCTTCTGTCATTGTCTCTATGTAAAGGAAATCATGTTGCTTGCAATAGAATCTGCACTCTACATTGTTATTACACCTATAATCTACCAGGACCCCCAGACCCTTCTTTATCCTCACTTATAACCAGTTTTACACCTCCTAGATTGTACTCCTGAACCCTGCGCACTGTTTATTATATACTCCTGATTCAATACACTATATACTGTATCATCTGTTGCACATTTTGCTTGACCCTTGCACTTAGTAATAAGTGTACTGAATTCTGCTATATACAGTATGTACATATGTGCAGTGTATAGTATACTGTGAGTAGGTTTAGGCCTGATTTAACCATGACCTTTTAGGCCACCCCTCCCCCCACTGTCCATGCAATGGGGTCATGCTCACTGTGTGTGCCCCATCATTACTCCCCTTGGTATGCCCCATGTCCTTTACAGTTCTGACGACAAAAACAATGTTCTTTATATTTATTACTTGGTCGCAAGAACTGAGTGATCAGCAGTCTTTGATCACTCGGTTCCCGGTCTTAGAGGCAGCAGGGGACAGATGCAACATCAGACCAATGCTGCATCCACCTAGGTGAGTTTAATTGTTTGTTTTTTTCAATTCCCAATTTTTTTTTTTCAAGAATCCTCTTCTCTTTTAAGAAACTATCAAATAATGTTCAACGTGCAGAAGCACAATTTACTTCTTTACAACGTGCCATGAAGAGAAAACCTGAGATGAAAAAACACTTTGTTGACTTTAAGCAGAAAGTGTTTGTGAGATATCATGCTGAGCATGCACCACCTCTTAGGGAAGAAGAATACCATTGGTATCCCCCATGTTTTGGCGCGTATCATCCTCACAAGCCAGATCAGATTAGGGTAGTCTTTGATTCCAGCGCTTAATATGAAGGTGTTTTCCTCAGTGATGTTCTTCTCACCTTGCTTATCTGAATAACAACTTTATAGGAGTTTTGCTCTGCTTCAGAAAATATCCAGTTGGCGAACATTCAGGAAATGTTCCACTGTTTAATCATTTGAGAAGACAACAGAAACCACTTCAGCTTCCAATGGTATCAGAAGAACAATGCAAATATCACAATTCCTGCTGATTCTACATTTGAGCTGGTTAATCTTTAGTCTCCTGAAGACGTAATCACGAAATGTACATCGAGGCGGTACCTGGTCACGCTATCCACGCCGTTTCCAGCCCTGCTGGTTGTTGGACAGAAGCAGGTAGAACGCACGCCATCCACGGAGGTGGACGGGAACACGACGGTCTCCACAGACATTGCTAGACAAGCCAGCAGCCCCAGTGCGGGGTAGGCACTTTTAAATGTAAGTAGCCATTTGGCTATTCTTTTTCTATTGCTCTATTTTAATAAACGATATCATGCTATGGATGTCCTCCATTGTTATTTTTTATCTTACCGGTACCTATGAGGAGGAAGGTGTACTATATCTCCAGCTACAGTCTATGTGAGCAGGCACAATCCTGCACAAGCGTTGATTGACTTTCTTTTTGGGTAAAGAAGTCAATGTTTTCTGGTAAGCAGATTAAATATCCAGTCACATTGGGTGTCATATTACAGTTTGGTGAAGGATCGCGTTAACAGCTATTTCAAGATATAATCAGAGCATCACGGAATTGGTTGTTTGATTTTATATGGACTCTGAATATCACATTTGGATCGATCTATTATTGGGACTTTAATAATTGCACATTTTTGACCTATTCGTTTTGGAGAATTTTTATGCATTTATCTTTATCCACTTATGCACATGGGATATGGTATAGTTGTTTATATAATTTAAGGTTGTAAACCAAGGAGCAATATTCAGTGTCACAATTGCAGGTTCTTTTGGTTTAATCCAATCACCCTTTTTTAGTGCCCCCTATTTTTTTCTTATATTAATCTTGAGCCTGATAAGGAAATAAACCTCTGTGAAGTCAATGATGAGGCTGAGTTCTCACCAGTTTGAATGCTTTTCAAAGGGTCTTCTGTTGTACAAGCTTATCCATTTTGCTAATCAATTTGCAACTATTATAGAGGACCATAAAGAGTATCATGGATGGCACATCTGTAAAGGGCCTCCCACCAGTGAGGAAATTTCACAAGAAGAAAAGGTCATTTGATGCGTTTAACATTTTCTTACTTTCTAAGTATAACCCACTCTACAAATTTAACCCAATGATTGATCACGTCAACTTATTTCGAGATGGAGGTCGCACAGGGAAGTTCAATCTGTTAAATGAGTAACAGAATCCCCTCATTGTTCCATGTCAACATCAAATCATTCAACATCACATCAGTTGGTTCAACATCACCATGAGCAAGGTCAGCACCAAAGACAGCATTTTACAGAAGGAGCAGGGTTTTGGATTGTCGGAATGAAAAGATGCATATCTTCCATACTTTGTAAACGTGTCAAGTGTCAAGAATTGCATGGAAGACACCAACAATGGCAAATGCCAGAGCTCCCAGCCGACAGATTAAGCACAGAACCGCGCCTGACTAATGTTCATAGATGACAGTAGAAACAGGTTCAGCACCTTGCCAATGTCAAGACTATCTTTGCAACCTTCAAGGTTGTGGTAAATAGTAGGCTTGTGCAATTCGTTTCGTAACTGTGACAGGGGTCACTTTGGGCACAGGGTGAGCAAGAAAATAATGGACATTAAGAATATGTCTTGGATTGCTTTAAAATGGGACAGTGATATTTTTCCACAATATTCCCCAGGATATCTGTAAAGAACTATTTAGTGTTTGATTATGAACTCAACAGGTTAACTGAAAAGTGACTCCTTCATGATGTTGGGACACATACTGTTAGATGCTAATGTCACCACATCCAGCCCCCACCTGTGTCTGCTAAGATGTCAGATGTGTATTGGGAGACAGTGAGGCTAGCCTAAAGGTCGTGTGTCTGAGTCATCACTGTAGTCAATTAGCTCATGTAAATTAGGTCTGGTCAAAGGTGTATTGTCTGAGGAGAATGTAAGAACCTCCTCTCTGTGTGTATAAAACTGGGAGTTTGTCATTAAAGATTGTCAGTCCAGTTGGAAACTTCATACAGAGTGTTTGTCTCGTATGTTTGGAAGGATTAATCCTATGGGAAGCGGTCGCCTGACTGTGGAGGATCGGCAGTGGATGTGTGCGAGAGAGGGAATATCCTAAACGGTGTTAACCCCTTTCATACTTGGGGTGCCGTTACAGTAACGAATCGAAATTCGTCCAAATTTAGCAACTTTCGGACGTTCGGAAGCAATCGAATTTCCGAACAAAGCAATTACGAATAAAACCGAATCCAAAATAAATTATATCGCAAATAGCGAATGCCCGAAAGTCTTCAGCATAATTCTTTATGAAAAAAGTTACGAATCCATTCGAAGCACAATAATGGCGCGTACACACGACCGCTTTTAATGTCATTGAAAAAAACAGCGTTTTTCTAGACGTGATTCTTCTCAAGCCTGCCTTGCCTACACACTATCGTGAAAAAAAATGCTCGAGCAAAGCGCGGTGACGTACAACACGTACGACGGCACTATATATATGTCCAGAATCAACGAAAAACAATGTACTCTACCGAAAGTACGAATTATAAATCAACTAAAAATAAGGCTTACATTAATACGAATCATTCCGATTCAACGATAAAATTTCGCTTGCGAAAATACGAATTAGTCCGAACACGAAAAATCCCGTCTAGCAAAATTACGAACGATTACGAATCAACACAAATTTTTGCGTTGTGCACAAGAAACGAACCGAAACTAAACGAATTGCACAAGTCTAGTAAATGGCAAACTAGCAAATCCAACCTACATAGTCCTCCTAAAAGAAAAGAATGCCCACCACAACCATTGGCCTCTGGGTCTCATTAAAATGACTGACTCGGACTCAAGTAATGATGGAAAGCTTTAGAAAAGAGAAGTCAAGGTAATTAAAGCAGTTGTCCAGTCTGTAAAAAAGATTTGAATAAAAGTCAGCAGCTACAAATCCTGTTGCTGCTGACTTTTAACCACTTCCTATCCCGCGTATAGTAATATGACGGCCACAAGGTGGCTCTGCCATCCCGGACGGCCATCATATGACGTCTTCGGCTTCCCAGCGGTCTAGGTGGCGCGTGTCTGGGGGCCGCAATGTCCACTGGGAACCCGCGATTGCTGGTCACAGAACAGGAATGTGGATCTGTGTGTGTAAACACACAGATCCACATCCTGTCAGGGGAGAGGAGACAGATTGTGTGTTCCTTGTATATAGGAACACCGATCGGTCACCTCCCCCAGTCAGTCTCCCTCCCCCACAGTTAGAAACATTTCCTAGGTAACACGTGTTAACCCTTTCCCTGCCAGTGACATTTATAAAGTAATCAGTGCATTTTTATAGCACTGATCGCTGTATAATTGTCAATGGTCCCAAAACAGTGTCAAAACTGTCCGATCTGTCTGCCGCAATATCACAGTCCTGACAAAAATCGCAGATCGCCGCCATTACTAGTAAACAAAATAATGATAATAAAAAATTCCATAAATCAATAACCTATTTTGTAGGCACTATAACTTTTGCACAAACCAATCAATATACGTTTATTGTGATTTTTTTTTTTTACCAAAAATATGTACAAGAATACATATCGGTCTAAACTGAGGAAGAAATTTGTTTTTGTTTTTTTAAATTGGGATATTTATTATAGCTTTTAGTTTTATATGATTTTTTTTTAAATTGGGATATTTATTATATCTCTAATTTACTATCAGATATATCAGTTTGGATGTCACACCACTTCCCCAAACTTTAATCTATCCAAAACTGAACTGATCATTTTTCCTCCTCCACGTGCCCCCTCCCACGATCTCTCTGTCAAAATTGATGGCACAACTATCAGACCATCCCCACATGCCAAGGTCCTAGGAGTAATTCTGGACTCCGAACTCTCTTTTAAGCCTCACATCCAATCACTGTCCAAATCTTGCCGCCTCAACCTCCGCAACATCTCCAAAATACGCCCCTTTCTAACCAATGACACAACAAAGCTCCTAATTCACTCCCTGGTCATTTCTCACCTCGATTACTGCAACTCCCTCCTCATTGGCTTACCTCTGAAATTTTTTTTTTTTGTAAATTCTTTATTTAAGAGAAAAGGACATGCGGATACACAGAGAGCGCACAGATGCTTATCAAAAAACAGCAAACATTCCCCACCCCCTCATGAGTATAGATATTACATTTGAGATATAAAGCCCGTTGTCAGAGGGGGGGGGTCACAACAAGTGTCAGGCTTACAGGAGCTCTCCGCCCCCCGCATGGCCGTATTTTTGTGGCAAAAGCCGATTTAGATAGAAATAGAAACGTCAAGCCCGTGAGAAACAGGCTTGCACAGGCCAACACTCTAGTGTTGGTAATACAGAAAAAGCAGGGAAAGTAAGAGAAAAGAAAGCAAGGAGTGCAAGAATACAAGAGGGGAAGGGGGGGGTGGGAAGAAAAAAAAAAAAAAAACCCAACCACCCCCACCCGGGGGGTGGGGAACAGGGTGCCTCCAGCCACAGCCACCCCGCCTGGGGAGCAGTCAAGTTCGATCCTCTCAGGTGTATCGAGCCATTAGGAGCCCGCATTCCTCCGAGAAGTAAAATTTGTGCCAGAAGTACCATGGTTTGGAGAATTTCTCACTTAGGCCTCTTTCCGTTGCTAACAAGTCCTCCATGTCATGGACAGCCTTCACTCTGCCCAACCAGCCCGCCACCAATGGAGGCTGAGTCTGCTTCCAATTCAGCGGGATGCACCCCTTTGCCGCATTGATCAGAAGCGGCAATATGGACTTTCTATAGCCCTTAGTTGGGATATTGTGGTGGTGCAGAAGGAAGAGCTCAGGTGACAACGGCAACTCTCTGTCCATAAACTTTTGGACGATGCGGTGTACCTCAGACCAAAATGATTGTAAGATGCGGCATGACCAAAAGATGTGGAGGAGCGTACCAACCTCCTCCCCGCACCTCCAGCACATATCCGTGCTCTGAGGGAACATCTTGTGTATCTTTTCCGGAGTGTAGTACCAACGGGACAGAAGCTTATATTCCATCTCCTGGTGCCTTGCACTGATAGAAGTTGTTTGAGCGAAGAGAAGGATTCGGTCAACCTGTTTCCCCGTAAGTTGTAGGCCCAGCTCCCGTTCCCACTTGGTAACATAGAGCGGCCTAAAGTCCGGAGGGGGAGAAACTAGGATTTGGTATATCAGGGATATTGCAGGTCTCAACGGGGACAGGTCCAGGCATAGCAACTCAAAAGGTGTCAGCTGCCGCCCATAAGTATTCGGAGAAGGCAACGTGTGGATGAAGTGGGACAGCTGGACCTTTTGCCAGAATGAGAGCCCAGTCAGAGCAGGGTCCTCTAGGATTTGTCGTCGAGTATGCCATTGGTCGTTTGTGAGAAAGTGTCGCACTTGAGACCTGTCCACCGGTTTCAACGCCAGGAAGCTAGGGTCGTTGAGACCCGGACTAAAAGCCGGGTTGCCCACAATTGGGGTAAGCGGGGACGGGAGCGGTGCGATCGAATGATCACGGAAGGCCTTCCAAGCTGTCCTTATCGTCACCCCTACTGTGGGGTGATCAGAAATCTCCTTTGGCAAGGGAGGTTGGCACCAGGGCAACGAGTCTAAGTGGGCCCCAGTCAAGGCTCGTTCAATCTGCACCCACTGCTTCAGAAGGCCGTGACGGCACCAATCCAAGGCACGCGTTAAATGACATGCCTTGTGATAGAGAGTAACGTCCGGTAGGGCTACACCACCCTTCACTTTTGGCAGCCGGAGAATTTTCTGCGCCAACCGCGGGGGCTTCTGGGCCCACACAAACCGAATTAGCGTTCTGTTAACCGCTCTCAGGAAGGACGCCGGCACCCGTATGGGTAATGCCTGAAAGTGGTATAACAGTCTAGGTAAGACATTCATCTTCACAATGCTGCAACGGCCAAACCAGGAAAAAAGGCCATGCTGCCACTCTTGCAGGTCTTTTTTTACGGCCGTCAAAAGGGGAGGAAAGTTGAGGGGGAAAATCTCCTCCGTCCTGCTGGGTAACAAGATACCCAGATATTTGATATGGGACATAGCCCATTTGAAATGAAAATCAGCCCGGAGCAGGTCAGTTAAAGGAGGAGGTAAGGCGACCCCAAGTGCTTCCGATTTCTGGTAGTTAATGCGAAACATTGACACCTCCTCATATAGCTTCAGTTCCTTGAGCAAGTTCGGAGTGGACACAAGGGGGTTGGTCAGAAAGAAGAGCAGATCGTCTGCGAAAGCCGCGATCTTGGGGGACAGGGTGGCGTCCAGGCGTGGTCCCGTAATGTCCGGGTTGTCTCTAATGATACGCAGGAAAGGTTCTAGTGTGAGGACGAATATCAGGGGCGACAAAGGGCACCCCTGTCTCGTCCCATTCGCAATCTGAAATGGTGAAGAAAGGTGGCCATTCACCTTGACCTGGGCCGATGGGCAGGAATATATTGCCAACATCCAATTCATCATGCGTTCCTGCAGGCCAACCCAGCAGAGAGTTTCAAACAGGAAAGGCCAACTCACCCTGTCGAACGCCTTTTCGGCGTCCGTCGAGAGGAGCAGCATAGGGGTTTTACGCGTCTTTGCAGCGTGGATCATGTTGATTGCCTTAGTCGTGTTGTCACGCGCCTCTCTAGTAGGAACAAAACCGACCTGGTCGGAATGGATTAGTTGTGGCATTAAGTCAATCAAACGCATGGAAAGCGCTTTCGTGAATATCTTGAGATCCACATTGAGCAGCGAGATCGGTCTATAATTTTGGCATCGTAGTGGATCTTTTCCCTCCTTCGGGATCACGGCAATGTGTGCTCTCAAGGCATCCGCCGGGAGAGGCGTCCCCTCCCCTGTAGCATTATACGCAGAGAGAAAATGCGGAAGCAATACTTCTCCAAAAGTCCTGTAATAGAGAAGGGAATATCCGTCCGGTCCCGGCGCCTTCCCCAAATGCATGCGCGACATTGCCACATTCACCTCCTCCACTGAGAGAGGCCTGTCAAGCTCGGTCAGGTCCTCCTCCGAAATCCGGGGGAGACCAGACCTCCTCAAATAGTCCCCGATCTTCCTCCCTGCATTCGACAGACCCCCCACAGATGTTGGACTAGGGAGATTATACAAAGTAGTATAGTATTCCCGGAACATTTCCGCGATACCTTCCGTGGTGTGAACCCTGTTGTGAGAGTCACTAATCAATTCAGGAATGAATGTACGAGCCCTCTGATCTCTCAGAGCCCTCGCCAGCATCCTACCACATTTGTTGCTATGCTCGTAAAAAGAACGGCGGCACTTCGAGATCACTGCTTTGGCTCTAAACAGGGCCAAGGAGCGCAGCTGGTTTCGCAGGGCTGTCAACTCAAGAAGGATCTGGGAAGCGAAGGATTGTTTATGAGCCGATTCCAAAACCCTGATTTTTATCTAAAATGTCCACAATTTGTTTCGCTCTCTCCTTCTTGATGCGTGATCCCATTCTAATCAAGAGGCCACGAATGTAACTTTTATGGGCTTCCCATACCATTGTCGGGGCCACCTCCGAGTCAGCATTCGTGGCGAAGTACTGTCTCAGTTCTCTAGAGACCTCTTCCTCCACCTCGGGCATCTGAATTAACGAGTCGTTAAGCTTCCACGACCATTGTCTCTCTGCGGGGCAAAGCAAATCGATGTCTATAAAGACTGGGGCATGGTCCGAAAAGGTAATAGAACCAATCGAGGCTGAGGAAACCCTGGACAAAATCGCCTGAGGCACCATGAACATATCAATTCTGGTATACGAGTCGTGGGGGTGCGAATAGAACGTGAAGTCTTTGTGGCTTGGATGAAGGATACGCCATACATCCACCAAGTGGAGAGCATGGAAGTTTTTCTTAAGGCGCTTAAGTGAGGCGTAAGAGATTTGGGAAACACCCCTAGATGAGTCCAGGATCGGGTCCATGACAAAGTTCATGTCTCCACCCATAATCACCATCCCTTCAGCAAAGTCAACCAATTTGGTCATAATTGGCTCCAGGAAGGCGATCTGGTTGGCATTTGGGAGGTATAGATTGACCAAAGTCACCAGGGACCTCCCCAGCGTCCCCTTCACAAATAAAGCTCTCCCCTCTGCATCCCCCCACTGGTCCTTCAGTTGCCATGGGGTATCACCCCGAATCAGGATACTCACCCCTTTTGACTTAGAGTCAGAGGAGCAACCATGGTACACTGTCGGGAAAAAGCGGCCATGCAGTCTTGGCAGCTTATCAGCACGGAAATGTGTCTCCTGCATGAAGCACACATGGGCCTTCATATGTTTTAGATCGGTTAGCACCATGGAGCGTTTCTCAGGGGTATTCAGCCCCTTCACATTTATAGAAACTAGACGAACAGGCTCTGTTTTACCCGTGGGCATGGCTGCGGCCAGAAGAGGCAGGCACAAAAAAAAAAAAAAGGGGGAGGAGGAGGGAGGCTAGGAGGGAAAGGACAGAAGAGAGCAGAAGAGGAGAGAACAAAGAAACCTAGTACGCCTCAAGCGTAAGGGAGACCTAGTCTCAGTGCACCCCAGTAACCCTAGAGCAGGAGTCACTTGACGGGTGCGACCCTATGTGGGGAAAGTGTTTGAACACAACAGGGGTCGGAGGCTCCCTAACCCGACCCACCTCAGATGCTACAGAGAGCCGGATGGTTCTCAGAACAAAGTGGCCTGATAAGGATGGCCCAGCAGCCCGGCAACGCCGGCCCCGGGCCCCAACATGGGGCGCCCGAGCCCCGGCGCAACCCGCCCCCCAGGCCAAACCCCAACCAGGACAAAACAGTAGCACAGTAACCCATCACATGGCTCAAATACATGAAATGGACATTTAAACATCTTAGTGCAAAACATAGAACAAAACCCAAGTAATTATAACCAGAAGGCCCAGCAAGAGAACTTATAAATGGCGCCATAAAAACCAAAAAGGGGGCCAAGGGGAAAATGCACACACTGGTACCGAAAGCTAGGCTTTGGCGCCCCCGCATGCCCAGGACGGGGGAGGCTCGACCAGGAGAACGGGGACCGCAAGATCAAAACGGCCTAGGAGGGGGGTCCCCCCAAGGAGGAACCCCCCACCGCAGCCCCAGCATGGGTCCCACCCGGCCCCCCCTAAAATCGATAAAGAAGCCGGCCGCCGTAGTAGCCCCCCCCGCCCCGGCGCACGGGCCAGGGAAGCCACCAGAGTATACAGGGGGAACAGGCGCCCGCTCCTTCAGGTGGCGTATCCCGGATCTGTCCAGGGGGCAGCCCACGGCACCAAAGATGGAGACAGTGGGTAAAGCCAAAATCCGGGGGACAGAGGAGGAAAAGGAAGGTATACAGGGGGGAGGGGAGGGGAAGACAGAGGAAGGGGGAAGAGGGGGAGAAAGAGGAGGCGGGGGGGGAAGGAGGAGGGAGAGGGGGGAGGTGAGGGAGGGGTAAGGGGGAGGGGAGGAGGAGAGGGGGAAAAGAGGAAGGGTGAAGAGCGGGGAGGGGAGAAAGGAGGGGGTGAAGGGAGGAGGGTGGAGAAGGGAGGAGGGAGGAGAGAGGGGGGGAGAGAGGGGGGGAGAGAGGGGGGTGAGGAGGGGGAGAGAGGGAGGGGAAGAGGGGGGGAGAGAAGAGGGGGGGAGAGAAAAGGGGGAGAGAGGAGGAGGGGAGAGAAGAGTGGGGAAAAGGGGGGTGAGGAGGGGGAGAGGAAAGGGGGAAGGGGGAGAGATGGGGGGAGAGGGGGGAGGAGAAGGAGAGAGTATGGGAGGGAATGGGGAGGGGGGAAGGGAGTGAGGAGGGATGAGGGGGGGAATGAGGGAACGAGGAAGGGGGGAGACAAGGAAGGGGGGGAACGAGCAAGGGGGGGAGGGAGCACACATCAGTAGGCAGCATCCCCATATCCACGACGCCCGACCACATAGCACCCCACCCATCCACCCCCAGCCCAGGCATTTCAAACGGCACAGCAAGACATCCCTCCCCTCCCCCCCCACACCCAACCACCCCTAAAGTCCGGACCCCCCCCCAAAAAAAAAAAAAAAACACCCCTATATAAAAACACCTGCCATCTAATCAAGCGACAGTCTATGGCTCCCTTTCATAGCTTGTCCTCAGGTGGGCTCCGAGAGCGGGGCGCAAAAGAAGAGTCAGCAGGTGGGGGAGAGAGGGGGCGGCCCTACCGAAGAACGGCTCACAGTCACACATAGCCTGGAGGGTGAGAGGGAGAGCCGGGGGAAGACGTCTCCACCGGGATGGGGTGAAACAGTCACCAAGGCTTGGCCGCGAGCAGCAACCACCAGGGGGGGGGAGGGGAAGGGCAAACCCGGTCAGGCGACTCCCTCCAGAGCGGGGGTGATCCCATAGGGCCAACCCGACCAAGATCAGCATACACCCGGGAAGGGGGGGAGGGGGGAACGGCACAGGGCAGCTGTCCAAAGAGCGGGACCAAAAAAGTCCATAGCATGAACTTGTAAAGAAATAATAAAAAAATAAGAAATAAAAATCAGTTCACAGTGTGTGCCACCCCGTAACAGAAAAAACTCACAGTAGCAGGACTGGCTGGTCAAGCTTCGTTATCTTGGGCTCTAGCCGTCAGCCGATCGCCTCTCCTTCGCCTGGTGGAGCGGCGCGGCAGACCCGGTCCCGGAGCCCTGGGAGCTTGATGAGGATCTCTAGCTGGAAGCGGCTTCAGCCAATCAGCCAGGTGGAAGGGTTCCATGTCCAGAAAAAGGAACAGGTCCGGGAGATCTGCATGGCGCCTCAGCGTGAAGGAATTTCCCCCCTTCCTGAGCGATAGCTGGAGTGGAAAGCCCCATCTATATGGCACCGCATCTCGCCGCAGCCGCTCCAGAAGGGGTTTCAACATAGCCCGTCTTTGTAGTGTTGCTCTGGACACATCAGAGTAGATCGACAGCTCCGCTCCATCAAAGTCGATCCGGTCCTTGGTCCATGCCGCCCTGAGAACTTGCTCCTTGTGTGCGTAGCGGTGCAGGCGGCAGATGACATCTCTAGGGCGGTCAGGATCCTGCGGCTTCGGCCCCAGTGCGCGGTGGACTCTGTCGAACTCCAAGGCGGCTGGAGTCTCTGGGCCTAGAAGCTGCCGGAAGATAGCCAGGACAGTGTCCAGTAGATTCTCCGGACCCGTTGCCTCTGGCAACCCCCGAACCCGGAGGTTGTTGCGGCGACTCCTGTTTTCCTGGTCCTCGGCCTGGAGCTGCACCTCAGCCAGCCTCTCCTGGAAGGCCTCCTGGCCTTTTTCTAATTGGGTGACCCGGAGCTCCAAAGCGCTCCTCTCCACCTCACCCCGTCCGACTCGGTCGTCAAGTGCGTGAACCTCAGAGCGAAGCCCCTGGAAATCACGGCGGTGCTGCTCCTCCATTCATGCCATGAGGCCCTCCATGTAGGCCGTAGTTGGAAGCGCCTGTAGCAGGGACCTGATGTCCGCTTCCGTCTGCGAGCATCCTGCAGATGCCATAGAGCCACCCTGACTGTCATGAGAAGGCACCAGGAGGGAGGGCAGCCCCTCTAACGAGCGCGGGACACCTTGCTGTGAGACAGCCATGGATGTGGAAGGTAAGTCACCCTGTCCTCTCCCGCCACGTGGTGCCGCAGGGGAGATAGCTGTCGGAGCCGGGGATGTAAGAAATCTTCTGATCGATGCTTCTGGGTTAGCAGATTTTGATCCCCTGGTCTTCCTCCGTCTCTTGTATGTCATTTCAGGGTTGATTTTGCTAGCCAAACGTCCATTTCAGCCATAGATTGCAGGTCGGGAGTCGGGAGCTCAAACAGAAAGCTCCCTCACTCCGCCATGTCCAAGCCACGCCCCCTCACCTCTGAAAATTTTAACCCCCCTTCACTCCATCATGAATGCTGCTGCCAGACTCATCCACCTTACCAACCGCTCTGTCTCTGCTTCTCCTCTCTGTCAATCCCTCCACTGGCTTCCGCTCACCCAACAAATTAAATTCAAAATACTAACAACTACCTACAAAGCCATCCACAACTCTGCCCCCAGCTACATCACTGACCTAGTCTCTAAATACCAACCTAATCGTTCTCTTCGTTCCTCTCAAGACCTCCTGCTCTCTAGCGCTCTCATCACCTCCTCCCATGCTCATCTCCAGGACTTTTCCAGAGCCTCTCCAAGCCTATGGAACTCCTTACCCCAATCTGTCCGTCTATCTCCTTCTCTATTAGCTTTTAGAGGATCCCTGAAAACCCTCCTATTCAGAGAAGCCTATCCTACCCACACCTAACAACTGTATTTTCATTTTATCCACCTGATCATCCCCCACAGCTACTACCCTTTGTTTCACATGACCCTCCCTTGTAGACTGTAAGCTCTAACGAGCAGGGCCCTCTGATCCCTCTGTATTAAATTGTATTGTGATTGTACTGTCTTCCCTGATGTTGTAAAGCGCTGCGCAAACTGTTGGCGCTATATAAATCCTGTATTATAATAATAATAATAACAATAATAATAATAATAATAATAATAGCAAAAAGTTAAATATTGTGTTCTTTTCAAAATTGTCTCTCATTTTTGTTTATAGCGCAAAAAATAAAAATCGCAGAGGTGATATGGGTACAGTGTTGGATGACCGCGCAATTGCCATTCAAAATGTTACAGCGCTGAAAGCTGAAAATTGGCCTCGGCAGGAAGGGGGTGAAAATGCCTTGTATTGAAGTGGTTAATAAATGAATACTTACCTGTCCAATGATCCAGCATCGTCCTCACCCAGGCTTCTTCACTAGCCTCTGGGTTCCGGCATCCTAATTGTGGGCAGCCGGCTGTGTGACTTTCAGCCTCACAGCAGCTGCCCACTGCGCACGAGTGTGAAGGGTCCCATAGACAGGAGAGCTTGCTAATAAAGGAAACCTGGGCAGAGACTGTACGGTACAAAGGGGATGGGAATGTACTATACATATGTAGGCAGTAATACAGAACAATAAGGGGCAATAAAAAATAAATCAAACACAAGGATTAAATAAATAAATAAAAACACTGTATATGTATAGTTCAGCGATCAAGCTACATAACTAAATTACACCTATAAACTTGCAAATGTGGCGTGCCAATGGGTAAGTATATGAGTAACAGTTATTGCATATAAAGTGTACAGGATTACCGTATTACTACCTGAATAGCTACAGAATGATATAGCTTGATGAGTAAAGGAATATTAAGCAAGTACCAAATGGTAAATGTATTAAAAGAAATGGTCTCTTGACAAAACATTTTTTGGGAAGAAACAGAAATACCAAGAAAACAATAATCATATTTATACAAGTATGTATGGTTTATCTAAATGGTTGCACTTTCTGTGGCAGACTATTATCATATGAAGGGGATCAGAGACTTTAATTATTAAAATAAATAAGGGCTTAATAATTAAAGTGATGAACCAGCAAAATGTAAAACAGTAGATGTAAAAAACTTGTAAAATTAAATGAGATAGTTGCCTAACTAGGAAATAACAGTATAGAGTTGACTTCCAGTTCTTCATTCAGGCCACCTGGGGATAATATGTCTAAGGTGTGTGTCCAATAGGTCTCCCTGTGGCAGAGCTTCTGAAAACACTCTGGGCATAGCTTTAATTACCCAGACCTTCAGACTACCCATAGACTGATCATGGAGTTCTAAAAATGTTTAGGCACACTGTGTTTATCTGTACCTTCTTCAATAAACCAGCGATGTTTGCTAAAATGCTTCCAATGGGTACGGATGGTCCTGCACACATAGAACACTCCACATGGGCAGGACAGGCAATAGACCATAAACTCAGACAAGCCAGTGTGGAAATCTGATTTTGTAGATCTTGTCCTTATTGATAAATTCCTTCTATCCATGCTGAGCAAACTTACAGGTCTTGCTAAAGGTTTGCAACATTGATACATGCCTGTAATGGACAGAAAATTGACTAGAGGGGTGCCAGACCAATTGGATTTCAATTTGCTGGGTGCCACTTTGCTCTTGATACTGGGAGCTTTTCTGTAACAAATTTTAGGCCTGTCAGGTATGAATGAATGAAGGTGGGAATATGATTAGTCCTTATGCTGTACTCAGTTTCTCCAGTGAACTACCCTCAAATCTATCTACATCATCCATCCCCTTTATTTAATTTAGATCTATGGCTCAATCTGACAATCCCACTTTTCTCCATCCCCCTGATGGGCCTCACAATACTGCTATCAATGATACCAACAACCCTGCTATTTGTTTTTAAGGCCCCCTACGTCCCCCCCCCCACGTCCCCCGTCCCCCCAAGTCTATTAAAAAGGAAATACTAAATCCTAATTGCTTCTGGTCCCTGACATCACACAGTGAGAGGAACAAGATCAGTTCCTTTCACTATATTCATGGATGCCAATGCTCGGAAGAACCCGGTAAAGGCGGCGACAGCAGTGGGAGGGGGTTTGGACCCCCTTCTGCCACCTGTAAAAAGTAATCTAGTGGCTTTCTAGGCCACTATGATTACTTTTACAGTAAAGGGAATTGCCAGCAGAAGAAAATGATATCTTGATCATTGCTGCAGCTGCAGCTGCAGCGATGACCGAGATATCACCCTTTTAATCCAGCGATGTACTGGTACATCGCTGGTCGGCATATGGTTAAACCATGTGCATAGATGTCCTCAAAGAGTCTTCCACATGTTGAGGTAAAACCCAAAACACTGTGAATCCCTTCACCACCCAGTGGAAACATACTTACATGCTCTGTTGAAACGGTATTAAACACAAAAGCAAACATTTATTATATTGCAGCTTACCATTTCTTAGATGTGATGGCTGCATTACTTTTGTTTTTTAGGCTTTCTTTTATTGATTTTCTCCTGATGATCCTGTAGGCAGGTGCAGGCTGCTTCCTCCACTGTAGGTGGTGCCCAACCAGAGCGGCATCACAGACTGGAGATGAAGTCAGGGGAAATTTGTGGTTTCCTGGTTCCTGGAGACAGCGTTCCAGTTGGCTGCGCTGGATCCAGGTGACTCTTGGTGGCCATCTTGGGTCAGCAGAGTCTTTCTAGGTCCCTTCTCCAAGTGGGTAGTGCAGAGACAGGTTCCCCATCTGTCAGGGACAGTAATTGCGGCAGGGGGACTTCTTCCCACTTGTGCATGAGATGGACAGACCACATTCTGCCCCTCCTAACAAGCGCTGTCAGTTTGGGTGAAACCTGCTTCTCCACAGGCTGTTGGAATTTGTGAGTGTTTCTGGTTGGGCTGTCTTCCCACTGGGTTTGTTGTGAACTGTTTTGCCTTACTCCAATACAAGTTCCTTACATTACATCGGGACTGAGTGTGTTATTGCCACTGCACCATGCTGCACCCACCTACAATCCTGCCAGTAAGTCTGTTGCCTTTCAACAGAATAAGCTGTCCTGCAGATGTAGCAGTTGAATGGTTGAGACAAACGATTTACCCCTGACAGGGGTGCTTACAATGATCGACTTTTGTTTTTTATGTAAAACTTTTATCCCAAATAGGAACAAAATTGCTTGCTGTAACTGTTTAAAAATGTTAGTTGGAGTTACGCTTCAGTTTGTTTAGTGTACCAAACTCTTTCACTCCTCTGCCCCCAGACTGACAATGTTGCTGTCCAAAGGTGACCCTGTGCTCCTTCATCCAGAGGGGGGGGGTTTGCAGCATGAAGCAGTGGCAGTAATCATACAGACTTTGATTGTAGAGAACAGAACTTGTAATAATGCAGATACCAGTAATACACAACAAACCTGGCGGGAAGGCACCCAACTGGGAACACTCACGACATGTAACAGCAAGTGTAGCAGAACAGGTCTCAGATGTGCCAACAGCATGTCTTGATAGCTGGAATGTGACCTGGCCGGTCTGGACTCAAATGGGGAGGTCTCCAGGTAGGATAGCATGTCCCTATCCTTTTGCCCTTCACCTTTCATACTGATCACAGTGCTTTCTACTTAAATTTCACATATATTGCAAAAGATTTTATTTCCCATCCAGTAACAGTCCGGCTGCACTTTGCAAAGTTGAGCTACCTTGACTTTCCTGGAGAGGAGATCAGCATGGAGACTCCATTCTCATCATCTCAAACCTACATTGATGAGTTTGATCCTTTAGATTATTACAAAACATACTATCACCCTAAAGAAGGAGCATTGACTGGAGAATGGCTTGATTTTACATTGCGGAATTTTCACGAAACTTTCACTTTAGGTAAATAAATTCATTTTTCAAAGCTTTTTTTTTTAATTTTTAGAAATTAGATAAATTGATTGTATTCTTGAGTTATAATTATCACTGCAAGCATTAATCTATGTGTATAGTGCCTGTATTTTGTTCCGATTTTTATATTATTATCATTATATTACAGGATTTATATAGCACCAGCAGTTTGAAACAGAGTTTTACAATATGGTACAGTACAGTTCTATACAGAAGAATTAGGAGAGCCTTTCTCATCGGAGCTTACGATCTAAAGGGAGGGGGAGGTGGAACAAAAAATAATAGCTGTGGGGAATTATCTGATGGAGATGGCCAAAGTACAGTTTTTAGGTGGAGGTGGGGTAGGCTTTCCTCCTAAATAAATGAATTTTCAAGGATCGCTTAACCACTTAGGGACAGAGCCTTATTTTGAGATTTGGTGTTTACTGGTTTAAAACATTTTTTTTTGCTAGAAAATTACTTTGAACCCCCAAACATTATATATTATTTTTTTCTAACACCCTAGAGAATAAAATGGCGGTCGTTGCAATACTTTCTGTTACACCGTATTTGCGCAGCGGTCTTACAAGTGCACTTTTTTTTGAAAGAATACACTTTTTTTAATTAGAAAATAAGACAACAGTAAATTTAGCCCAATATTTTTATATTGTGAAAGATGATGTTACACCCAGTAAATTGATACCCAACATGTCACGCTTCAAAATTCTCATGGAATGGCGACAAACTTTTAAGCCCCGTACACACGATCGGTTTGACTGATGAAAACCGTCCGATGGATGGTTTTCATCAGACCAACCGATCGTGTATGGTACCCATCGGTCTTTTTCCCATCGGTTGTAAAAAATAGATCTTGTTTTAAAATTTTCCGATGGATAAAAAACCGATGGGAATTTCCGATCGTCTATGGGCAAGTCCATCGGTTAAAAAACCCACGCATGCTTAGAATCAAGTCGACGCATGCTCAGAAGCATTAAACTTCATTTTTCTCGGCTCATCGGAGTGTTTTACGTCACCCGCGTTTTGAACGGTCGGTTTTTTGACTGATGGTGTGTGGCCAAGACTGATGAAAAACAGTTTCATCGGATTTCCGATGGACAAATCCATCGGACGAAAATCCATAGGTTATCCGATCGTGTGTACGGGGCTTAACCCTTAAAAATATCCATAGGCGTTGTTTAAAAAATTCTACAGGTTGCATGTTTTGAGTTACAGAGGAGCTGTAATGGTCGCGGAGATACCTTACATGTGTGGTTTGAACACCATTTACATATCCGCATATGTGTTCGCTTCTGTGCGTGAGATCTTCGCGTTAAAAAAAGGTTTTTTTTTTTTATTATTTTTTTTACTTTGTATTTTTTTATTTTTACACTGTTCTTTTTAAAAAAAAAATAGTGTCACTTTTATTTCTATTACAAGTAATGTAAAGCATGACAGGACCTCTTAAACTGAGATCTGGGGTCAAAAAGACTTCAGTTCTCATATTTACACAAAAAAAAAAAAAATGTAATTTAACCACTTCAATACCATGCACTTATACAGCTTCCTGCCCAAGCCAATTTTGAGCTTTCAGCACTGTCGCAATTTGAATGACAATTGTGCGGTCATGCTACACTGTACCCAAACAAATTTTTTATCATTTTGTTCCCACAAATAGAGCTTTCTTTCGGTGGTATTTGATCGCCTCTGCGATTTTTATTTTTTGCACAACAAATAAAAAAAGAGCGAAAATTTTAAAAAAAACTAAGTTTTTCTTTGTTTCTGTTAATTTTTTTTGTAAATAAGTACCTTTTCTACTTCAATGACGGGCACTGATAAGGCGGCACTGAAGGGCACTGATAAGGCGACACTGATGGGCACCGATGAGGTGGCACCAAGGAGGTGGCACTGATGAGGTGGCACTGATGGGCACTGATGATGGGCACTGATAGGCGGCACTGATGGGCACTGATATGTGGCACTGGTATGCGGCACTGATGGGCACTCATAGGTGGCACTGATTGGCACTCATAGGCGGCACTGATTGGCACTCATGGGTGGCACTGATGGGCACTTATGGGTGGCACTGATAGGTGGCATGGACGGGCACTGATAGGTGGGCACAGATGGGCACTGATAGGTGGCACTGATGGACACTAGTAGGTGGCATTGGTGGCACTGGTGCCCAGCAATGCCAGCCACCACACATTGTGAAAGTGCCAGTCAGTGCCCATTAGTGGGCACTGATTGGCATATTTTTTTATGTTTTTATTTTATTTATTTATTTTTACTACATGTGGATGGCCATGGGGGCCATCCACATGATTGGGGCTTCCCTGGTGGTCCTGGGGGGCTTCCCTGGTGGTCTAGTGTGGGTATCCGAGGGGGGGCTGCGCTGATAAACAATCAGCGCGAACCCCCCTGTCAGGAGAGCCGCCGATCGGCTCTCCTCTACTCGCGTCTGTCAGACGCGAGTGAGGAAGAGCCGATCAACGGCTCTTCCTGTTTACATTGTGATCAGCCGTGATTCGACACGGCTGATCACGTGGTAAAAAGCCTCCGACAGAGGCTTTTTACCGAGATCAGTGTAGCGGTGGGTCAGACTGACCCACCGCTCCACCGATCGCCGCGATGCGCGCCCCCCCGGGCGCGCGGCGGCTGTTATCCCGCAGGACGTCATCTGACGTCCAGTGTGGATAACAGAACCACTTCCCGGACGTCAATCTGCTATTGACGGGGCGGGAAGTGGTTAAAAAAAAAAAATGTCCCTTTAAGAGTTTTGGGTGGAAGTGAAGTTTTTAGGTCGCTTCTGCCCTGCAATGGTATGGAGCTGGGTGGGGGCCATCTTCCCCTCACTCATCTCCATACCACACACGGGAACGAACGCGATCGCCTCTGCCGCTGCCAGCGGCTTCGGAGCGTGGCGGGGGGCCCTCTCCAGCCATCGATAAAAGTGATCTCGTGGCGAATCGACCAGAGACCACTTTTATCTGAAAGCAGACCGCCCGCTCTTGAAGAGGATACCGGGGTTATGGTAGCTAACTACTGCCATAACAACAATATTCCTGTTCAAACAGTCGACGTATAACGATGGCGGGCGGTCGGCAAGTGGTTAAAGGTGGACAGGTTAGGTGATAGATATATAAAGGTACTCCTCACTTAATGACCAGGTTCCGTTCCAACGACCAGGTCATTAAACAAATTAATTGTTAAACGAGGAGTCACAAGAAATCAATATTTTAAGCATTCTTAAAGCGGAAGTAAACCCAATGATTTAATAGTTTCAAAAAACAGTTACAATCCCGGCATGCCGGAACTGCTAATTGTCACATTGGTTGTGCTCTCAACCAAACTATCACACCATCCAATGTCTGGTGTCATGACTGATCACATGTGCAGCACAATGGCAGTTGAAGATTAAAAAGAGGCCAAGATGGCATCTTCCTTGGCTGAAAATGATAGGAGGGTTTACTTCCACTTTAACTACTGCACTGTACTGTATTGTGAAAAAAATAAAGTTCTAAAACACAAAACCCAGCTCAATAACGTTGTTTTAATTTGCATAAGTACAAAACACAAACAGAAATTCTGTACTGTACAGTACAATACCATGTATAACGCATCGTTCGGGTGGGGAGAGCTGGTCATAAGTCATAAGTCTGAGTGGTTCTTAAACAGGTAAGTCGTTAAATGAGGAGTATCTGTACTGTATATTAGTAATATGTGGTGGATTAAACCGATGTGCTAGTAGTAGCTAGTATTAGTATTTTGCCAAATGTTTATGATTCATACCAAAACTAGTATACTATTTTGGATTTGTATAGACAGGCTTCCTGTAGTTAGCAGATCTCGACTATCGCCACAATGCCTTAGGTGCATTGTACACCAATATGTCCTCCCAACTTACAATGCATTAAGGTGAAAAAACGCAAACCTCTACAACCCCTTTAATCTGCTTGTTTAACACTGTCATCTCCCCACATGGACAATGCTGCTGTCCAAAGGGGTCCACTTTACCACTTCATTCAGAATACAGACACCCTAAGACAGGAGGTGCGCTACGGGCCAGATCACCAGGTAAAATGAAGGGAAAAAAAACTTAAAAAAAGAAAACGAATGCAGCCATCACATGTATTGATTGGTAAGCTGCAATATATTGTATTTTGTTTTAATAAGGCTTTAAACCTGGGAAACCAAAGACAACCTGTGATTGTAGGGCCTTAAGTTAGCCTTTAGATTTAACATGCCTAAATCTAGGTTAACATCCCCCTAGGTTAGGTTGTGTGTGAGGTTGAGGTAAATTTACTTTTTTGGCTCCTTCTGGGCCTCACAAGCTGCAGGCCCCAGTACTTCTTTTTGCCTTTTAGTAGTTTCTACAATGTAGTGGGCTGGAAGAGGCAGATTCTAAGCTTGAATATTCATGGAACGCTAGCCAATCCCTGGGGAAGTGTGCCCAGAAGGTGGAGAGAGAGCCCTTAAATAATCTGAGGCCTGTAAGAGCAAGATCTCATCCTGGAGGAAGAGATCCCAGCCTGGCTTTCTTCAGGAATGTACCGGAGGCGGATCGAGTCTCCACTCCAGCTCCCGAGTTTGCAGACCTCAGACTAGAATAAAAGGCCTTGATTTGTTGTTCACTAGCGCCCAGTACAGCACGCATGTATAGGCTAGCCTGGAGGACTTACACACAATTCATGTTACAATTCCCGTCACCATTGACACATACCATTAAGCACATCCAAGCCTTCGCTACTTTTTGCCACCTAAATCTTAAGCTGTTTCACTCTACCATTAGGGCATATTTAGCAGGTGTACAAAACCATCTGTTGCTAAAAGACCCAAGCAGGCCTATCCTATTCTCCACTCATCCGATTAAGGCTGTTTTGAAGGGTATTCAGAAGTGCCAACTGGTTAAGTTACCTTTGAGGATTCCTATTTCCCCCGACATGTTCAAACAGTTTGTGGTAGCCCTAAACTCAGCACCGTTTGGGCGGTTCAAATGTTTAGTCTTCAAGGACGCCATGTTCCTGGCTTATTACGGCTTTCTTAAACCGAGTGAATTCGCCAAGTCCGACAGTATGTCCACTATTCTGTGTAAAAGACATTTGGTTAAGTCGGCTGACCGGTTTACACTTACATTACCACGCCCCAAAACTCAACAGGGCAGTGGGGCCATAATTAAGTATTACCCTACATGTAATGCATGGTGCCCCATAGCCGCTTTTGATGACCTCCTCTCTCTTACACACCATCTACCTCCTTATAGCCCACTCCTGCCATTCCCCATACAACCAATGTCAACCTTAAGGGTTCATGTGTCATGTACGAACTCTCACCTTCAGCGTAGGGGTTAGACCCATACTAATCTCAGGACAATTATTTAGGATTGGAGCAGCTTCAGCTGCCTCCAAACACCAGGTTCCTCTGCATATTATTAAGAAGTTGGGTAGGTGGAAGTCCACCTGTTATGTTTGCTATATCCCCGATCCAGAAGTGGAAATAGCCAGAGCATTTAGGAGAAATCGCAGAATAAGGTGTCTTCTGTTTATTAATAAATCTTCAAATCTATTTCTGGATCCGTAATTTTTGCCCCATTTCAGACAAACAGCCGATTCTGAATTTTCATACGAAAATTCCCGAAGGGACAAACTCCAAAATGTTTCTCATACTTAAACAGAACAAACGATTTTCATCTATTGTGTACCGCTTTTGTACGATTTTCCTACTAGAAAAATCTGAAAATAAAGACGTTGCATGATCAGAAACAATAAACAACAACAACAAAAAAGGCTTTGTCGTACGAGAATTTTCGTAAGAATTTTCATTCACCGGTTCCGATTTGCTATGAAACAACGAGGAACATCACATGATCGTTCACTCGATTTTCTTATAGTGTGTACCCCACTTTAGAAGCTGATTAATTACTATGCACAGCTGCACCAGATTCTTTGTGCACCAGTTTTAGTAAATCACCCTCTATGTGACTAATGTGAGTGCACCACTCTTCACAGGTTAGACACTTACCGGATCCATATACATCTCATATCAATGATCGGCACATAACATTTTTTAATTACAAAATCCTCCCCCTCCCTTCTCATACACAAGGCTTACGATTCTTCCTCCTCTTATACAGCTCCAAAGGCATATGGTATAGAAAAAGAAGGAACTTCCATAGCGTAAAATTGTGTATTAAACTTTATTAAAATAGGCTAAAAATACTCACAAGGGGCATAAAAATCCAGCCCATAAAGCATTCAATAAAAAACTGTGTCCTGCAAAAGTTGCTGGATACAGCATACATGCCGAGCAAATGGCGCTTCACCCGGTCCTCTGACGCATCACTTCCGAATCAGTGTCTGACGTCACTTCCAGTTGCTGTGTACCCATGTCCTGACATGTTTCATCCTTCCGACTTCATCACAGGGGGTGGCTGCAGAGCAAAGCAACTGCTCCCCTATACCAGCCCTCCAGGTAATACCGGCCATATAAAAAGTCTACCTGACAGCGTTTTGTTTTAAAAATAACTTTTACTTATCTCCACTTTAAAAGAGAGGTAAAAAGGAGTATGCACAATGCCAGCCGGTAGGTTAATATTAAGGTTTGGTTTATTACACAGGCTCCAACTAAGTAGAACACAAATAGTAAAAAGTATTTTAACTGTTATACACAGTGTTGACAGATTTTGTCTTGTCTCATCCAAACTTCTAAAGAAGAGGTCCACTGTTTGTTTTTTGTCCCCTAAGGTGGTGTTAAAGGAGACCTACTAATTGACTTTGGAGCTGGACCCGCAATTTACCAGATTCTCTCGGCTTGTGAAGTTTTTAACAATATCATCACTTCCGACTTTCTTGAGCAAAACCGAATACAGCTACAGAAGTGGCTGAGTAATGATCCTGATGCATTTGACTGGACTCCGATTGTCAAGTATGTGTGTGAACTGGAAGGTAATAGGTAAGTTGCAGGTGTGTGATAGTTGTGACCATGGGCGTAGCATAAGTGTCAGGTCACCTGTGGCCAGATGACAGATGCACACTGTTGGGGGTCAGGAGTGCACCACAATGTAGTGAACCCTATGGCTGACTGCTGCGGATGGGAAACTGGGTGGTTGTGGAAAGCAGGACCAGTGGAGCACAACAGGGATCCACAGGGAACTAGAGCCCAAGATTCCACAGGACGCGGAGTCTAAGATCCAGCAGGTTTTCACCAGAGCCTCTAGTGGTGAGGATGGCCTTCGCTGCAACTGGGTCAAGATCGCGGCCCCCAGAGTCCCCTAGCTCACGCTCCGTATGGTAAAGAGGATAGAGGGGAATCAGCAGCACAGGATACGAGAATAGTGAGGGGAAAAGCCAAGGTCAGGGAAACAAGCAGACAAGGATAAACGAAGGACAAGCTGAAGGTCAAGGTCACTAGCAGACAGGGATAGTCGGGAACACAGAGACAGACGTAGCACACGGCAGGCAGGAACCCAAACACACAATGCTTAACAAACACGTTGATCAGCAAGGCAGACTTGCAGTGCACAGGTTAATATAGAGTTCTGTGATAGGACCTGGGGTGGAGCCAGGCTGGGAGGAGAGATTATAAAGGCAGCCAGATGAGAGAGTCTGGCCTCTAAGGTGAACACATGAAGAGGAAGGTAAGATGGCAGACAAACATTACTGCATATCCATGACAATAAGGTCACAATCGCAACCCCTCCCCTAGCTCCAGGGGGCCCCTGCAGCCCCCCTGTGATATTATTATCATGTCCTCCACAAAGTCCAGCTCCGAACTGCCCTAGGGCCGCACAGCCATGCTCCAGTACTGGGCTTCCACTTTGTCTTCCACAGTCCACACCTCTCCGTTCTCATTTTCTGAGGAGAAGCTGTGAACCATTTCTTATATGGAGAGGTGCACAGGGTGAGAACAGCCCAGCATGGGAAAGTGTCTGTGCTGTGTGTTAGCAACATGGAATGGTAACCGAGTTCAGTGAGTTAAGAGGAGGAGAGTGCCATCCTGTAGCCACGATGGGACCGCTGTCCCTGGTGAGGTAAGATACCGCTCTGTGTCTCCTTGTCACCAGCTGGGATTCTCTGTACCCCCCACCTGGGGATGTCTGCTTACATCACTTCCCTGACAACTGGGGAAAAGACCTTCCCCCAACACCTGCCAACACTGACAGAGAAACCTTCAGAAATTGCTAAAACAAATCCCTTAACACCTCCTGAGGGGCCCCTGTGTGGCTGCAGGCTCCAGAATTTGTGTCACATGGCTTTGCCCCCCAGATCTAAATTGCCCCCCCCTGACCACCCCCTCCGCCCTGGATGCTATGCCCGGCTGCTGATCTCCTTTTCTATTACATCACTCTTACATCATTTCAGGGCTGAAATCACATTCCTTTACAAACACAGCCAGTTAGCTACGATCTGCACAGGGTGTATCTGCCAGCAACTACACTGCCGTTCTGACCACAGTGACCAGGGAATATCACAGGTCAGAATGGCAACATAAAAGCCAGATACACCCTGTGAAGATTGTGGCTGACAGACTTGTGTAAAATAATGTGATTTCCGCCCTGTGTAGTGTGGGGGGGAGAAGCTATATACAGTGCTAGAATGGGAAAGAAGCTCTGCCAAGTGACCTGCCAGGGGTGATACCTGTCCTCTGATTCTCCAGCGGTGATCCCTGTCCTCTGATGTAAGGAGGAACTCAAAACTCTTAAGGAACTTTGAGTATCTTTCCTTGCGGTAAGTGTATCTGCATGCACAGTGGAAGTGGAGGGTGGTAGTGGGGGGGGCCAGGTCAACTTTTTCATCGGGGCCCACAAACTCCAAGCATACGCCTCTGGTTGTGAGTTGTGACTAAGGCTGGCCATACATTATGCACATGGCGGAATCTCTCCTGCTGCACCACTGTATTCTGACAGCGGGAGGTTTCCCCTCCATCAGAATCAGATCACTGTTGCCGGCTATAGCCAGCATTGGTGATGATACAGAAAAAAAAACTCAGTTGCCCCATGACGACGTCCGTTAGGACGAAACGTATATCAGGCGGTCAGGAGCAGTGGTAATGTTAGTTCACCTGCAGGGATACCGGACGCTGTGTTAATCTGAATGCCTGTTTATATCTTTCTCCTTGTGAGTAGCATTTTTTACTAATAAAAACTTGGTTTTATAGATGTTGCGCACTGAGCCTGTTCCTTCCTGGAACTAAAGTCTCCATACTTACCTGTCCAATAGCCCTGCGCTGGCATCAGCATCTTCTTCTGAATGCCAGACTTTGAAACTCTTCATTGGCCGGCACTCAGGAACCGGCCTGTAAGTTCACCTGCGCATGTGCAACTCAGTTTACAGTGCAGGAGATGGTGAGCAAGCCAGTAGGAGTATTGTATTACAGAAGAGACAGTGCATGTCTCTTCTCCAATGAAAACCTTCCAGTTTTTACTGTGAGTCTTCAGTTCCGCTTTAAAAACCACTTGCCAACCAAGCTTTTTCTGGCACTTTTTGTTTACAAGTTTAAATCAGTATTTTTTGCTAGAAAATTACTTAGAAGCCCCAAATATTATACTTTTTTTTTTGCAGAGACCCTAGGAAATAAAATGGCGATCGTTTTAATTTTTTATGTCACATGATATTTGCGCAGCCGGTTTTGCACATGCAATTTTTTGGGAAAAATACACCTTAATGAATAATAAAATAATTTAAAAAAACACAATATTTACCCCAATTTTTTAATATAATGTGAAAGACGATGTTACATCGAGCAAATACCTAACATGTCACTCTTTTAAAGTTGCCCACGCTTGTGGCTTGTGGAATGACAAATTACGGCACCTAAAAATCTCCATAGGCAATGCTTTAAACAACTTTACAGGATACCCGTTTAAAATTTACAGAGGAGATTTAGTGCTAAAATTATTGCACTCACTCTAACGTTTGCAGCGATACCTCACATGTGTGGTTTGAATACCGTTTACATATGCATGCGCGACATACGTATGCGTTCGCTTCTGCACATGAGCACGAAAGAATAGAGGCGCTTTAAAAAAATATA
Source organism: Rana muscosa (assembly GCA_029206835.1). Classification (NCBI taxonomy): domain Eukaryota; kingdom Metazoa; phylum Chordata; class Amphibia; order Anura; family Ranidae; genus Rana; species Rana muscosa. Next base: position 239,942,236 of record CM055124.1, read on the forward strand.
TATATATTTTTTTTTTACACTGTCCCTTTATTTATTTTTAGCACTTTTATTCCTATTACAAGGAATGTAAACATGTGAGAGGTCCCCCTTTATGAAGAGATCTGGGTCAAAAATACCCCAAATCTCTCCTTTACATTTAAAGGTACCTTTTAAAATGTTTTTGATATTTTACTGTAAAAGAAAAATGATTTACTTCCAGCCTAGACCAGAGTTGATGTCATGACACCGCTCTGGTCCTCCAAGGCGATAGAGGTGATCAAAGAGTATGTACTCTTTGATAGCCTAGGGAGCAGCCGGCCACACCATCAGATCATTTCTCAAGCAAACTGGCTGAAACAGTAAGCCTGAGAAACACAGATGAGCGGCCGGGACAGACCCTCCCTCCGCTTCAGAAACCATTCCAGCAGCTCATGAGCCACTCAGAACAGTTTAATATGAAGCCAGCCACAGGCTGCAAAAAACGATACCTGGGTTATGGTTGATATCTTCAGCCATAATCCCGGTAAACCACTTGCAAACCGCAACGTATATATACATATTGCGGTCGGCAAGTGGTTAACATAATGAACCTATGTAAGTCCTATCCCTCTTTTTGACTCATTTGTATGTATTACACCATAATTACTGTACCTAAGGGTATATAATGCCCTGCCTAATATAAGCTAAATTTAGTTTTTAGCTCTACTGTAGTTAGTGGAGCAGGGCTCAGTTTCTTTGTTCTGGTCTGAGCTTCCCAGGCTAGGTGATTAATTGCTCTTGCCTGTCTCTGGAAGAATCTTCCAGGAGATAGAGCAGGAGGGCCAATCACTCAGTCATGAAAATGTATCATACCTCAGACAATCCCTGCAGGGAGTGTCCAAAAGGTGGTTGGGAAGCGTACTAAATATTTTGGAGGCCTTACCTGTGTGTTCTTCCTGTGCTAGGAGGAATCCAGTTCTCCCTGGGCTGCTGTCCCTGGGAGGCAGCTATACTAAGTCAAGAATTGCAGTTTGGGCCTCAACAGGTACTGAGCTGAGGGCCTAGAGTTTATTACTAATGGATTTTTGCTGGAGGGCACTGTCCTGAAGTCATGGGTTGGAGAAAAATTTCTCCCTTACTGATGGAACCTGGGTGGCAGACAGCTCCTGGGACATTGTAAATAAGACATGAATTTAGAGAAGAAGTTTGTCCTGCTATTAATCCCTGATATCTTTTTTAGGGTATCCTGAACCCTTAGCCCTCTCCTGTTTAAGTTATTCAGCAATACATTCTAAACAGACACCCTAGACTAAGCCTGTATTGTCAGTGTGTATGTAATGGTGTCTATGGCAGGCAGCCTCCGGACTAAAAAGGGAGGCCTGGGCAAATTCTCAGCGGCCCCTCTGGGGTAGGGCGCTACATATAATTACTTTACTAAAGCTGCCAGACCTCCACTTTTACATTTGTAAATAACAGCAGTAGAAACCATATCATTATATTATTCCTATAGAGAATTTTGATTCATGCCATCCTAAAGGACAGTGATGTGATGGCAACTAAACATGTATAATAATTTTCTGGAAGGTATTAAGCGAAACTTAAAGAATGTTTCACAAAAGTCAAATATAGAAAAAATATGCAAAATGTAAATTTGAACTAACTTATGATATTATATCAAATGTAGTAGGCATATTATATATGTTTGATGTTACTGTACATCTTATATCTTGATGTATTGATGGAACCTATCTTTCCTATTCCAGCACTGATAGAGGGTGCCAAATGAGACAAGATTCTTACTTAGCTTGCTGCCAGGTACTCTGGTTCTTTCCATACATTAGTATAAAGCTGATTTGGCATAGAAAATATATTTTTTCATAAAAAAAAGGAACCTTTGAAGAGACTCTACACCTCTAAATAAGCATTGAAACAACTACATAATACCAAAAATTCAAACCCTGCTTGTGTGACTACTACAGATGATCCCAACGGATCTATTTATCAAACATACCAACACCATATAACCAAAATAAAGGGAAAGCTGCAATGGCATAAAATACTATACTTTTCCCCCAAAACAGAAATAAACATCTTTAGAGGATTTAAGAACAATGTACATCCCAGCAAAAGCACAGATGGTATTATTGCATTTGGAAAATATATCTTCCCTCTATGGGGTACAAATACATGTGTATGTCTTATACTCCACCATGTAAAACAGGCCTCCTGTTATGTAGTATAAAATTCATTCATTATTAATTCAATTCAACATTAATTCAAATTCATTATTGTTTTGGTTATATACAGTAGATATGTTTAATATATAGATCTGTTTGGGTGCTCTGTAGTAGTCACACAAGGAGGATTTGGTATGTTGGCTTTAAATGTTTGCAATCATAACACTGAGAAAATATAATCTAATTGTCCCCTTTCAGTGACAGTGAGAGCTGTAAGAAGAAGGAAGAAAAATTAAGGAGAACAGTGACAAAAGTTCTGAAATGTGATGCTCTGAAGAAGAACCCATATGACCCAGTGGAGATGCCACTAGCCGATTGTATTATTAGTTGCCTCTGTTTAGAAGCACCCTGCAAAGATGTGGAATCCTTCACCAATGCTTTGAGGAATCTTAAGGGCCTCGTTAAACCAGGGGGTCACATAGTAATTCAGAGTGCGCTTAACTGTACTTACTATTATGTTGGTCCAAAAAAGTTTTTCTGTCTGGCCATTTCTAAAGAAGAACTGGAGATGGCATTTAAAGAGGCTGGCTATGAAATTGTGAAAATAAAGGTTACTCCAGTTCTTGAAAAGTCAACGATGGACATTTGTGATCAGGACGGCTATTACTTTGTCCATGCCCGTAAGCCATGTTCATGGGGCAAATGACCTTATAAAGTACATATACCACGTCCTAACCAGTAATTTCTCAGAATGCTTTCCAAATGTATGATATAATCAGCAAAGTTAGGGAAACAACATAGATCTATAAATTGCTATGCCAAGTTTAATTGTAATAACCAAAATTTTTCTAAAATTAATGAATAATAGTAAAAAATAATAAAAGGATTAATAACTTTCCAGGTTGGCCCACAGCTACCCACAATCCAAAGTTAAGTGCCCGTCCAGCTCACCACTGAGGAATATATATTAACCAAACAACATATGACGACATGGACCAGAATTAGATGCAAACTTCTTTATTGTTTTAAAACAGAATACATACAGGGCAGCAGGATCTCTTGTGCATTTCATGCTAATTAGCTCAAAATAATGGCTACTCACAGTTGGTATATCAGTTCAACATATAACAGTATCCACATCCCCAAATAATTACACAAATTGACCCTAATATTCTAGGGGATACCACAATAAAGCCAGGTGACCCATATGACTTGAAATTCAATCTGTGTGTGGCCCTTTCTGTTCGACAGTCCTGTTTGGAATTCTTCATTCAATCACCCACTGCAGCCAATGGTTGCAGTGCTGATCTGTGTATTCTGACAACAGAAGTCCACGATGTTAGAATACGATAGCATGGCGAGCGAGATTCCTGCATTCACCTTGCTTTTTTGGATTCAGAAATCTGTAAGTTGTTTTTCATTCAGACACTGGTTGAATGAAAAAAATAAAAATAACAGTGTGTTCCCAGCTTTACTCATTTGCTATTTCTAAAACATTTTTTAAATACTTGTATTGAATATAAAAATTAAAACTGTATTTCATAATAAACATCAACAAATTTCACTGGTTATGTACATCGTTTACGCTGTACTTTTCTTCCAGTATTGCCATCACTTATGCATGTATATTCACATAAATATAATTAAAATACTATCACCATCTGTTCTTTCCGTACACACAGATGAATCCTAATCAATGGCTATTTTTGCTGCTTTGAAAATTATGACATTTAAAACATGGGAAATAATAGATTTTGTAATATTATACACCTGTGTAAAAAAAAGGAAGAAAACAAAACTGCCCTGCCCAACTCTTCCTATCTCAGCGCAATGGAGTGCCAGATAACTAGACACAGAGGTTTATGATCAAAATCTTAAAATATCGCAAACTGAAAAAATAAAAAAATAAAAAAAGATGATATATATAAAAATTTATATATAAAATTCAGATATATCAAATATATCGATCAGCAGCCACTTAAAATAAATCAATTAATAAAACAACAAGATGCCAAATTCAAACTGTAAATCAGTAATAAATAAACATCAAAGCGGCGCTTCTGTCAATAATAAATCACTGGCTGACTAGTCCATGTGTATCAACATATACGCATAAATTGTTGAAATGTAAGGATAGATCAGATGCTGGTGAGGAGAAAGTCTCTTGTTATGCACATATGGCGTTTTGTAGATAATAACCGGTGTGTGCACCTTCCACCAATAGTATTTACACATTGTGCTTGATACACCCCTCTGGGGTTTAAACTCACCAGACCAAGGAGATAAAATGCCTTAATCAATATCCTGCCAGATTGTCAATCAGCACCACTTATGGAATCCTCCAATGTTCACAAACATCCGGGGGCATAATGATCAACAATCTGTGGTCCTTTTCTTTTTTTCTCCCGTAAACCATCAAACAACAACCTTAGGCAAGTTAGGGTCCTTTTCTTTTTTCTTCCGTAAATCCTCAAACAACATCCTTAGGCAAGTTAGGCATGCCTAACTTGCCTAAGGTTGTTGTTTGATGGTTTACGGAAGAAAAAAAGAAAAGTACCACAGATTGTTTATCATTATGCCCCCGGATGTTTGTGAACATTGGAGGATTCCATAAGTGGTGCTAACTGACGATCTGGCAGGATGCACAGCCTATCAGGAGCTACAGTATATACAGTACAGCGCGGCCAGTTTAAATACAAGCTGGCACATGCTGTTTGCAGCAGACTGAGAGGATGAGCTCACAGTGCCTCTGACTTCTTGTCAGAGGCACTGAGCTCAATGGACAGCTTGGAGCCTTAGACCAATGGTAAAGCACCATTGGTCCAAGCTGTCCAATAAAAATGCTGCAGTGGAGGCTCTCCTCTCACTGCAGTGTCATAGAAGGGCGTGTATCTAAAAGATAAATGCTCCCTTCCAGCCCAGCCCACAAGGAAAAAACATGAGTTTATGGGTATAAGGTTTACCCACAATCCCATATTTTCTCACACAGTTAAGATGGAGAATCTGCTGCTGCTGAAAAGGTACTTTTTTAATCAAGCTAAATAATATATTTATATGCTATATGTTATAACATCATAATTTATTATTTATCTATTTACTGTAAATTACTGGTTTGAAGTTAGAACTTCAAACTTCAGTAATTTGTCCGTTAAGCCACTTGCTTGAGTACAGTTTTTGAAAATATAGTAAATTACCTTAAAAACAATATATAATAATTATTTGTATAATACTTACTTATGGCAATTAACCACTTGCCACCCAGGCCAATTCTGCCACTTCTCTCCTACATGTAAAAATCAGAATTTTTTGCTAGAAAATTACTTAGAATCCTCAAACATTATATATATTTTTTGAGCAGACACCTTTGGAAATAAAATGGTGATCGTTGCAACGTTTTATGTCACACGGTATTTGCGCAGCAAGTTTTCAAACTCGTTTTTTTTTGGGGAAAAAAACTGGTCCATAAAAAAAACACTAAAGTTAGCCCAATATTTTTGTATAATGTGAAAGATGATGTTATGCCGAGTAAATAGATACCTAACATGTCACACTTTAAAATTGTGCCAACTTGTGGAATGGCGCCAAACTTCAGTACTTAAAGCATTTGTTAACCCAAAAAAATAATTACTGGTACCTTAAAGGAGATTAAACAGCACAGTGCTCCCATCTTAATTGCCCCATCATATTGCCCGCATACAAATTGCCCCATCAAAATTACCACCATCATATTTCCACCATGAAAATTGCCCCCCATTATACTGCTACAATCTAAATGGCCCCCATAATATTGCTCCCATATAAATTGCCCCCATCATATTGCCACCATTGAAATTGCCCCATCAAAATTGCCCCCATCATATTGTCCCCATCAAAATTGCCCTCATCAAAATTGCCCCATAAAAATTGTCATCATTAAAATTGCCCACATCAAATTGCCCCATCAATATTGCCCCCATCATATTGCCCCCATCATATTGTCCCCATCAAAATTGCCACCATCAAAATTGCCACCATCAAAATTGCCTCCATCAAAATTGCCCATCTAAATTGCCTCCATCTAAATTGCCCCATCATAGTACCCCCCTTTCAAAATCATTAGTACATGCTGTGGCTGTGCTGTTCCCTGGGCTCTGTAAACAGAGCTGAGATGCTTAATGCCCGCAATTAGAAAAGAGTGCTGCCCTTCTTGTATGCTCCAGCCGCCTCCACCACCGCCGATCACTGTGCATAAGAAGCTTTGGTAGCAATGGAAACAAAAGCCTGGTTACCCTTTTTAAAAATGTCGCTATCCGCTGCCTTGCATCGTGTCATTTCCAGTTTGAAAATAACGTGATGCTACGACTCGGCAATGCCTATTGCCTCCTGGGATTGATGACACACATATCCCAGGAGACAATGCAAAGCCGGAAATGACGCGCAGGGCTGTGCCGCGGCCTCACAGGAGGAAGTGGGAAAAATAAAAATCCTAAAATACAGCAAGTGTTAGTGTCAGTGGGAGGAATAGTGCCCCAAAGGCCGGGCCGCAGTTTGGAGAACAAACGTTTATGCCGGTTTAGTTTCAGATATTATAGTTAAGGAAACCCCTGCCCACTTTGGACCCCATGTTATTAAATTTCAAAAACAATTATACCATATGTTTGTGCTAACTTTGTGCTTCAATAACTGGTATTGATATAGTGTAAATCATGAGCAAGGGCATTGGTGCCCAAATAAATGCCCTATGACATGCTAACAATTTCTCCTACACACAGAATGAACAGCCCATAATCGTTCTTTCTGATATAAAATGAGAGTGCTATGTGAAAAATACACTATACCAATATGCTTGTTTTTGCTGCACAAATTTATGGTATATTTGTTTTTGAAATGTAATAACATAGTGGAAAGTGGGTGGGGCTTTAGGTTACATAATCCAACGTTGAATGTCCAATATTTCATTAACCAAACAAACAGAAAGTTTGTTTTTGTGGTATAAACCAGCACAAATGGTATTGTCACGATCAAGGGATCAGGCTCGAAGACCAGTTGCTATAGCAGTTGAAGCTTGCACAGGAACCAGCAGGATAGGAACACAGGCAGGTCACCCTGGCAGATGTCACATGCTCACTTGAGGTGTGGAGTCTAAGTACTATCTGGTGTTCACCAGAGCTCCTGATAGTGGAGACGGTTTTTTCCTGTGTGTTAGCACCAAGTTGCGATCCTCAGGATTGTCCCACCAGTAGATGAGCAAGCTGGGTCCAGTAGCAGCTATAACGGATAGGGATCAAGCAGAAGCATAGTCGAGGAACAAGCCAAAGGTCAGTAACGAATAGTAGCGAAGATACAGACAACAGCGGGAGACAAAAGCAAGATATTTGCTGGAGAAGGCACAATATTCTGGCAACCAGGAAGTGCAGAGACATGGCTTAAATCAGGAAGTTCATGGGAGGAGCAAAGAGTTCAAGGTTCAAGGCAAATAAGATTCACAGCAGGATCATTTAAGGAACTGTTCAGCATTCCAGGTGCCTCAGCAAGCAGAGTCATTACCAGAAGCAGCTGAGGTCCTTGGTTCAAGTCCAGGTCCTGACAGGTATAATTCACCCTGCACCTTGGTTGTGTTCTGCCAAATGCAGTAAGCGCAAACTTTGCGTGCATGCAAGTGAGTTGCCTCAATGGGTGTATAGAATGAATGTATGTCCATTTATTATAAATATATTAATTGGCAAATAAAATATACATTTTGGATGGTATGTTAAGCAAGGACTGATGCCTCAACACTAGGCCACAGTGAGTAGCCTCAGTAGCCCACCTCAGTCTCCTGGTCTCCCTCTCAATGCCAATTCTGAGGACAGGTTGTGGCCATTTTTACAGCAGCTCCCCACTAGAGCGGACTTAGAGTCACTTGTCCAGAAAATGGAGACTGCTTTGAAGGGTGAAGTACAAGTCCTCAAACAGGAGGTGTCTGAACTGGACACTCGTGTTACAGTAGTGGAGCAAGAATAGAGTGCAATGTCTCAGTCTGTACAAACCTTACAATCTTCTAACTCTGAGCTCACTGACCAAATTGTCCAACTGCACTTACTCCTTGATGATCTGCAGAATTGCAGTCGCCGGCAGAACATACGGTTAAGGTGGGTTCCAGAATCTGTCCCACAATCAGAACTGATCTCGGCGGTGGCTAATATCTTTAACCGCTATCTAGACTGCCTGCCAGACTCTGTGGTCATCATTGACAGAGTTCACAGAACCCTGGGACCAAGATCGGATTCAACTGACAGACCCAGAGACGTCCTCTGCTGCTCACATTTTTTTATCCTCAAGGAGTTTGATGGTGCAGCTGTCCACCTTCTACCGGATGTTTCCAGAAAGACTCTTCTCATGTGGCAGTCCCTCAAACCACTCCTGAATAGCCTGAATGAGAAGGGTAATACCTACAAATGGGGTCATCCATTCAATCTCATCGTCCGCAAAGGCCCAGATATCGTCTCTTTACGTCACCCTTCGGAGCTGCCAGACCTGTTTGTCTTTGCTGAGATGGACTCGATTCCAGTACCTAACTGGCTCACAGTGATCGTGTCTGGGTATCCTAGGCACCAGGTCCCCTCGGACAGACCACAGAGGGCCAGTTATCATCGCCGTGATCGGGGATGCCTTTCACAAGCTCGAGTGATGGGGAACTCCTGATTAGGGATGTGCCGAACACTCCTGGTTTGGTTCGCACCAGAACATGTGAACAGACAGAAAATTTGTACGAACAACTGAACACCGTTAAAGTCTATGGGACATGAACGTGAAAAATCAAAAGTGTTAATTTTAAAGGCTTATATGGAAGTTATTACCATAAAAAGTGTTTGGGGACCCGGGTACTTTCCCCCCCCTCCTGAACCACTTGCCCTCAACATGGGGAGGGTGCATGTTGATGGGGACAAGGGCCTCATCCCCACAACCCTTACCGGTGGTTGTGGGGGTCTGCAGACGGGGGGCTTAACGGAATCTGGAAACCCCCTTTAACAAGGGGGCCCCCAGATCCCGCCCCCTCTATGTAAATGGGTATGGGGTACATTTTTATCCAAACTCCTTGAACGTCTGGTCTACAAGCAACTGAGTGACCACCTCACCAAGAATAAGGTGTAACTTATTCAGTTCTTTTTTGGGGATCATACCCAAAGGGGAAATACTGGCGGTGAATCAAAAAGGGCCAGCCATGCGACCCAAAGTAACTTCTTTGAAAAGTTTTCCTGAAAACGACTGTGGATGTAAACGAGATGACTGCAAGTTATCAGCCATAGGAGGAACAACCAGCAACTGGCAGGGTATCAGAAAAACTCTACGAGAAACCCAGCTGCAACACACAAGCTTCCTCCCTGGTAGGATAACGTTTTTAGGAAAAGCGCCATCTTTTCTACCTTGCACGATCCGGCATTGAATTACCATTATAACCCCCTGTGATTTGCAGCCGGTTAGGAAAAGGCTGCCGCACTCTCGGCCCCACCCTGAAAGAGAGAAATCGAATTCCATGGAGACGACATTGGTTTCATCTAGAGACTAATGTTTTTGTGGTCCCACTGTAAGGTAAACCAGACTGCCTTACGCTGACAAAATTGCTCGTCATAGCGAAACCAAGCAACCCCACCATAGACTCACTGGGCTTCACTGAGAGAGTCCAGATAACAAAAAAAGGGGGGAGCAATTCTCAGGGGCCTTTTCCCCAATGACACTAGCTAAAATTGCATACGCCTGCAACCAGTTTGAGAATGTTCGGGGAATCAACCAATACCGCCGTTTTTCTTCCTCCTCCTTCTTACTTTCATCTGGTTTAACTTTAAAGTTAAATTTCTCCTATGGCAACAAATAAAAAAATTACACACACTCACACTTCCATATACACGCCTTCACTTCTGGTTTTAGATGCACACCCAAAAGCCCTTCAAAACACACATACACTTCGCATTTTTGCAGCATTTGTCAGATGTACCCCAGTGACTCCTTTGTCAGCCACTTTGTCGTCCAATGCCCTGCCAGCCGTAGTTACCGCAAACGCTGCCAGACGCTGACCGGAGGAATCCGACGGTCCTGCACCCGCACCAAGAGGGCGAGCTCAGGCCCAAGATGGAACCCTGACCGCCTGATCACTGACACTGGAGCATATGCCTGGATTCTGCACCCTGTACATAGCACATGCCTAGATTCTGCACCATGTACATAGCACACGCCTATATTCTGCATCCTGTACATAGCAGATGCCTGGATTCTGCACCCTGTACATAGCACATGCCTAGATTCTGCACCGTGTACATAGCACACGCCTGGATTCTGTAACCTGTACATAGCACACGCCTGGATTCTGCACCCTGTACATAGCATACGCCGGGATTCTGCACCCTGTACATAGCACACGCCTGGATTCTGTAACCTGTACATAGCACATGCCTGGATTCTGGACGCTAGGGTTGCCACCTTTTCTTGAAGTCAAACCCGAACACTTTTTTTTACAGTATAAACTATACATATATTTTGCAATTTTAATAACACTTCTAATCATATGAAATTAATCACAAGAGTCCCCCTTTTACATCAGAGTCCACAGAGTTCCCTTGCACTGTAAGGGGGGACTCTGCAGACTCTGATGTAAGGGAGAGCTTTGGGGACTCTAACATAAGGGAGGCTCTGGGAACCCTGATTTAACACTAAGAACGGAGAGGATTCTCATGTAAGGGGGAACACTGTGGCTTCTGGTGTAAAGGGGAACTCTGATGTAAGGGGTGTTCTGTGAACCCTGATTTCAGGGTCGTCTTTTCGCATGGGCACGCTGGGCATTTGCCCGGGGGCCCCACTTGCCTGGGGGGCCCCACCTGCCCAACGCCCCCAGCCAAGCAGGGCCATCTTACTGAGCGGCCACCCCTGGGCAAGGCCCGTGAGGCCCCATCAAAGCCGGACAAATAAGTGCAGCTGTCAGATTCAGTCTCTGATGTCGGGGATGGGCGGGCCGATATTCGCTTTCAGCCTCCTGACTCCACCCCACAAACAGAGCGCCACCCTGCCCCTCCCTGACACAGCCTACCACACCAGCTTCTCCACCTGACTCTAGCCACCAGAGACCGGCACCCTGGCCCTCCTCCTGACTCCGCCCACCACAGAGCGCCACCCGACCCCTCCTCCTGACTCGTCTCCGGCCACCACAGAGCGGCACCCGGCCCCTCCTCCTGACTCCGGCCACGAGAGAGCAGCGGTATTCCAGTGACATGAGGGGTCGGGTGAGATTGGTGCTCCGCGGTGGACTGAGGAGGGTGGATGCCGGGGCCGCAAGGAGGGCCAAGATTAGTGTGGTGGCCCCCGCGGTGCCGAGCCGGATCCTCACCCTGCAGGACATGAACTTCAGGTGCGGGCAGTGGAGAACGCTGTGAGGGAGCCCATCGTCACAAAGACTTGGGAGAACGATGGAGAGCTGCAGAGGTGAGTGGCTAAAACTGCCAGCATCATGGCCTGAGTGACAGGGGACTACAACTGCCAGCTTGGCCTGAGTGACAGGTGACTACAACTGCCAGCATGGCCTGAGTGACAGGGGACTACAACTGCCAGCATCATGGCCTGAGTGACAGGGGACTCCAACTGCCAGCATGGCCTGAGTGACAGGTGACTACAACTGCCAGCATGGACTGAGTGACAGGGGACTACAACTGCCAGCATGGCCTGAGTGACAGGGGACTACAACTGCCAGCATGGCCTGAGTGACAGGGGACTACAACTGCCAGCATGGCCTGAGTGACAGGGGACTACAACTGCCAGCATGGCCTGAGTGACAGGGGACTACAACTGCCAGCATGGCCTGAGTGACAGGGGGCTACAACTGCCAGCATGGCCTGAGTGACAGGGGACTACAACTGCCAGCATGGCCTAAGTGACAGGGGACTACAACTGCCAGCATGGCCTGAGTGACAGGGGACTACAACTTCCAGCATGGCCTGAGTGACAAGGAACCGGTGGCAAGTGACATGCTAAATCTAGTGACAGGGGACGGTGGCAAGTGACACGCTGTAAAGTAGAAATATTGTACTTTTATTGATGCGAGTAGGTGCATAAATTGGGGCAAGATTGTAGGGGCCCCATAGCATTACTTTGCCCAGGGGCCCATGATGCTATTAAGATGGCACTGCCTGATTTACCTTAGTGTACTCACTCAGAGGCAGGAGAGAGAAGGAGGGAGGGGGGAGACTTCAATCACAGACAGAGATGGATGGTGAGCTCACTCACCACTTGGCAGTCAGCACCTCTCATCCAGATGTATCGGAGACTGCTGGACTTCACATTTCTGGCCCCCACTTTCCTTTTCTAAAGGAGTGTGGGCAGACACAGAGCGGTAGGGGTGGAAGGAAGAGTAACAGATTAAGCCCCCTCTCCTCTCCCGTCTGTGTTGCGGAGGGAATTGTTAGTGCTGGCTTTGGGCAGCATGAAAGAGAGCGTAACAGACACTCTTGGTTTAAACAACTGCCGCCAGCAACCCTACTGGGAAGCCGTAGTCCTGTCTGAATAATGTGTCTGGGTTTCAGGCAGTCTGAAACCCGGATGCATGATTCCATGCCCAACTGTCTGGGTGAATCCTGGATAGGTGGCAACCCTAGCGGGCACCCGCTGATGACGTGAGCAGCCACCGCCACTCCGGAACCCCATGCGCTCCCTCTCCTACTCCCATCTGCGGCACACGCTTTGCGATGCCAGGACACAGGGGACAGTTTCCGACTGCGTCTTCTGTCACTGGGGGCCCCGGCCACTCCTGGAACCTGTCTGGCATCTGCCCCTCTGCCACTCCTGTGCCTGGCCGCACTAGAAACAGGGAGCCTGTATAGCCAGCTGCACCATCCACACTGCAGGGTGAGAGGACAGGGGAGTGGGTGTCAAATGAAAAAACTTCCGCCCTGGATTCACTGCAGATGAGGATTCCTACCGACACACACACCAGGTGAAGCATTCGCTTGGCTGGTGGGTCAAAGGGTCCCTTGAGGGGCTCCCAGGATGGCACCAAACCCGAGATGTCGTCTCAGGACCAAAGTGCTCAGAAGGCCTAGACCTATTAGCATGTGGGTGACTAAAAGGGGGCCCAGGAGTGACCTGCCTGAACTCCTGCAATAAGTTTGAGGCCGCGTACACACGACCGGTTTTCAACACCAATTTTTTTTTTTTTACTGGCGCTTCCAAAAAGCACCTAAAATGCCTGTTTTCAGTGCTAAACTGTGCAACTTTTAGTATTTAAACTATAAACATGTAGCTAAAACTATTAGCAATGTGTTTAAGTTAAACAAAAGTCAAAAACTGAACCATCAGCCCCTGTCACCATCAGCCCCTGTCACCATCAGCCCCTGTCACCATCAGCCCCTGCCTCCATCAGCCCCTGTCACCATCAGCCCCTGCCTCCATCAGCCCCTGTCACCATCAGCCCCTGCCTCCATCACCCCCTGCCTCCATCACCCCCTGCCTGCATCCATCACCCCCTGCCTCCATCACCCCCTGTCACCATCATCATCCCCTGTCACCATCATCATCCCCTGTCACCATCTTCATCCCCTCCCCTGTCACCATCATCATCCCCTGTCACCATCATCATCCCCTCCCCTGTCACCATCATCATCCCCTGTCACCATCATCATCCCCTGTCACCATCATCATCCCCTGTCACCATCATCATCCCCTGTCGCCATCATCATCCCCTGTCGCCATCATCATCCCCACCTCTGTCACCATCATCATCCCCTGTCACCATCAACACCAACTGCCTCCAACACCTCCTGCTGCCTCGAGTCCATCCCCCTCTGCCACCATCATTCACCCCCCTCTGCAGCCTGCTACCATCACCTGCAGTCATCTGTCACCGTCGTTGGCTGGGCTGTCACTCCATGCCCGAAGCTGGATGCAGGGCTCCTCCATTCTGCGTGCTGCAGTGCTCAGCCTTCTGGCTGCTCCAGTGCTCCTGGTTACAATTTTAAAAACTGGCGCTGTGGCGGGATGTGTTATTACATCACTTGCCTCGTCAGCATAGCGCGCCGCACAGCCCCTGTGAGATCCGCCCCCCTGCCGGGCCCGGCCAAATACAGGATCGGGCTCGGCAAGCTCCGGAACTACGCATGCGCAGTTCCAAGTCGGAACGGTTGGGGCTATTTTTTACTGGCACTTCCCCGCTAGCACGGACAATTACGGACGGGTAAAAAAGTGCCCGTTTTTACGTAATGTCTGTAAAAATACGTACGGTTGGCAACAGTGCTCCTAGGGTGTCCCCCGGTGTGGACACCCGAATCTAGGACGATGAGGCCAGGGAGGTGACCCTTTCCGAAGACCCAGTGCAGCATTTGCTGGTGACGGTGGGGCCTCTGGTAACTGTCCGGATGGATGTCCTTTCCCTGACAGGGGCCATTGCTTCTAGAAGGTAGTCTACGTTCTCATGGTCTGTGGCTGGGACCCATCGTGAATCAGGCCGGTGGCAGAGACCCAACAACCAGGTCTGTGGCAGAGGCCTTATTCATCTGGTCTGTGGCAGGGACCCCCTCACAGTCGGTGGCAGCGACTGTGCGCCAAGCCTGTTTGTGCTTTACAGAACAGGAGAAAAACCAAGTTCAAGTTTGTGCCTGGACCTTCTTCCCCACCTTGTCTGAACTGTTTTTGTCACAACCTGTCTGCTCGCACAGAGACTGTTTATTGCTCTTACGAATAAATAAGTGGTGTGGACAGTAACTTACTGTTTGGGAGCTAAGGGTCCTACCTCCACCTGCGTGAACGGTGGGAATCATTCTCGAGAGAAGGTTTGGCTCTGGATGGAAACACAGACCCGAAGGTACAGTTTATTTAGCTCCATCTTTGCATGCAGTATGGTGTGAGCTGGTGGTGCGCCACACTCTCCTCCCTGGTCCCCTAGATGAGAGCCAAATGCCAGAAGAGAAAAAGGGAGTAAAGGGTGAGGTCGCTACATACAGTATATCAAGTTGATTTGTGTTTATCCTGTGATTCTTTTCAATATTATTAAATAATTCAGCACAATCATTATGCATATGTAGCGGCCACCCCCTCACCCCGTCCTCTTTAGCCTAGGGGTATGTCACGCGACAGGGGTGAGGTGCGCTACGGCCCATGTCCTCCCCACTACTTGCGGGCGAGGTGAAGGCCAATACCTAATGTTTCCTCGGGCCGGTGTCCTGAACATGTACCGAGTCTGACGTGCAGAAACCACCAGACCACCCTTTGCTCCCATTAACAGAGTCCATACACCGATCACAGTCCAACGGTTAGATTTATTTCGTATCTTCAGTTACAGGGCAATGCGATGGCATGATACGGTGGAATGAGCAGGTCGAGGCACTATACTGATCTGGGTCCCTACACCCCCTATGCTATGACCAAGGGTTGTAGGAGTCTTGACATGAATCCTCCGTTGTGCTGCGGGCCTCTATCAGGGGAAGATGTCCTCCAAGGGAGTTACTGCAGGCCCATCCGTCACCGGGTTGACACTACACCGGGTCTTCGAACGAGTGACCTCCCCAGCCTCCTCACCTCAGATGCGGGTCCCCTCGCAAGGGGCGCCCTGGAGCAACTCCACCCTCGCGGGACCCAGTCGGAGTCACCGGGTCCCAGGCCTCCTCAATAGTACCTCATCCCAGGCTGAAGGTGCCTGGGATGGACTCCATCTTCGTCCCGGCCAGGCCTAGGGTGCCTAGGCCGGAACCTTGAACCGCCCGCACCCAGGCCTAAGGTGCCTGGGTGCGTGAAGAGATGATCCCCAAAGACAGACCGACCTCGTGGCGAGGGCGTCTCCCCCTTTTATCTCCTCCCATCGATACCACGGCGGGTTCCCCACCCCGGCCGTACCATCTCCAGGAAGGGACCAAGAAGGGTAGCACTGCGGTAGTGATTCTACCCCGAGCCAGTAGGTACACTGACACCTACTGGTCGAAGAGAATATTACACCACCCAATCCTCCACGAATAAGAAAAAGGGGTCTGAACCCTATCATAATTACACACTTGGGTCACACTACTCCCCAAGTGTACCCCACTAAATTGAGGACCCCGCTACACACTCCCCCCTGTGATTTGACGCTGGTCCCCAGCGTCAGGTGCACACCCATGTCTCCCAAAGAGTGGTGACATGAAGTGGGCCCCAGAGGCTATCCCTCAAATTTCTGGATACTAAATGTGCCAAGACCTGCTCAAAAGGAAAAGGGGAAATATAAAACGATAAACATTTGTATAAAACATCTGTTCTGTGCACATGTACAATCCCTCCCATCGCTGTCTAAGAACCACCCCACTCTCAGTAGTCTTGACCAATGAATCTCCTGCAGAAGGGAAACAACAAAAAGAAAACACATCCTAACACTCTGTATTAACTTGGCATGAATGGGTCTGTCGGCCGAGAGACCCGCTCACTCCAATAAGCAAGTAATGCATATGTAAAATTTTCAAACATTCGTTGCGCAACACTGCCACCTGGTGACAGAGCTGCGGTAATGACACTTGGTGAGATCTTCATTCTTCCTGCTTTCCTACTCTGACTCTACCCCAAAAGTCTCTGCCTTTGGCACATGAAGAAAAGGGAGAAAAAAAACCACAGCTCCCAAGTCTCCAGTGAGTAAAAGAAAAGCCCAAATCAAAACAAAAGTAGGGCACAGTTCTAGGCGTCTGGGAATGTCTCATCCAGAAAGATTCAACAGCAACAAGATAGGAGCTCACTCCTCCTATAAGTAGAACCTTGGATCCGGCAGAAACAGAGGCTTCAGGTGCCCGTCAAACACTTCCACTGAGTACTCGACATCCTCTCCTTCTTTCCTACAGATGAGCACCTTATCAGCATGAATATGGCGCCCAAGTCTCCAATCAGCTCTGCAGTCCTTGAACTTTTTAGACACAGGCGGCGAACATGACAGGTATCGCCTGGCATGGGGTACTTTAAGCTTTTCCCATACAAACTCGTCATACCACCTTGGTCGCAGGACCTCAACTTCATACAATAAGTCCCGGGGCAAGTAGGGGTACTCCCACCCATATTCACGGGCGACTCTCTGGGAGAAAAGTCTCTGCAATCTGGCTAGGGGCGGCATCACATCTCGCTCACCTTCTCCTGGCTGTACGATGGCCTCCGGGTGCCGAGGTACCTTCACCATCTCAGGTTGCTTTGTCTTTGGTGCCCGCAACGAAGCACGCTGCGTCCTCACCATCAAAGCGGATGATGTAGTTGAGTGAGGAAAGTTGGTCGAAGGGTTAGATTTCCTCTGGAACTCCGGGGTCTGCGCCCGGAGCGTATTATCTTCTAAGACATGGGGGAATCCTGTGGTTTACTCAGCACAGGTAGCGGGCGTCTGTCCCAGCCCTTCCGTTGAAACAGCTCGTCTATTTCCCCGTCATCCCCACAGTCTGACAACGACTCTAAGTCGGAGGTGTCATACATCTCGGCGGGAAGGTAGTCTCTAGTAGACGGAAGGCTACCCTCCCTTTCGGGCTCCACCGGCTGTGAACTCCCGACACCTCCAACCAACACCGCAGTCCCAGCCCCTAGCTCACCTGGACCTACCGAAGAACTGGGATGTCCGGGACTCTCTTCTCTACCGGCGCCATCCAGGCCAGGCAAGCGGCAGGGTGAAGCTCGACCACGACCACAGGAGGCCTGCACCAGGCCTATCTTCCTCTTCGGGGGTGGCAGCAGGGAGTCTGTGGTGACCGAAGCAGTGTCTTCGGATTTTTCTCTCTCAATCTCTGGTTGGGCAGTCACTTCGCCCTGGTCAGCGCGTACGGGGACCTCCGCAGAGGCCTGGATCTCTCCCTCCGGAGTGGCGGTTCCTGTAATGCAGTTGAGGCGTAGGGCCCGGGGCCTTTCCGTGTATGGTTCAACCTCAAAAAGGAACTCCTTGCAGGCCTCACATCGCCCGAATGGCTTTAGTTGGACCACCAGTCCCGAGCATCCGGGACAGATCACACCGAGAGCCTCCGTGTCTCTGCATGAATACAGAGCCAACTGTCCTCGGGGCCTAAGTCTTATCCCCGTGTCTGTCAGGGGAGCAGCAAATGCAGTCATCTTCGTGGGGTAAGGTACCGGTATCCACGGGGAGCTTGAGGCCATCCCGACCACTTGCTGTTCCATCACGCGCTGACCACGCGCCGGAGTCTCCACGTGTATCTCCACACGTGGCCAGACTCCTCCCACAACTTGTACGTTTTCGCGGGCTTCCGCCAGCCTCCGCCCACGAATTGTACAGTCATGGGGTGCCTCGTGGCGCAGTGCATTAACAGTCCCCACATGTAGTACTTCACACGGCTGGACCTTTCCCTTTCTACGCTCCTCTGCGTGGGCCTTTCCCGACTTAGGGTCATGTCCACAACTCCGAGCAGGGATGCACTCTGGCCAATCACATGGCCGACCCGCTCGGAACTCCTCCGGGCAGCAAAGTTCAAACACACAGTCCGTGATATCTCGGTAATATCCAGGAACTGACACAGAATTGTCTTTTCTGGTTACATCTAGTCTATCCCTTTACCTTATTACACTCTGTCATTTCAGATGTCTAGCATCCGCCCCTGAGGAAGTGCCTTTTGACACGAAACGCGTCGGGCACCAAGGATGCAGCTAGATGCCTCTATAGGATTCCAATTAGATATACCAAGTCGATGACCATTATCATTTAATACATATTTCCATACACTGTTGTGCGTTGCCCAGATCAATATATTTACATTGTCTGTACCATTATATACTATTGTCATGTATTGACCATTTCATAATTGTGATGTACTGCCAATGATACATTATGTACATGTTTTATTGTTTTGCGTTTATGTGCGGATTGCACACGCTACCTGTACATAACTGTTATACAGTATTATGCTTTCACACAATAAATACCAATTTTATTTTTTATACAACCCCTCACAGTCTTCTGCTTCATTCAAAGTCCCAAAAATTTCCCTTTATTTTTAACTATTCAAACCCGGGATGGAAGCTTACTTACTATATGCTTCATGTAAAGTCCCAAATCTCCCCAAATTCTCTAAAGTTCAAACACAGACGCTCTCAGTTCCATCGCCAAGACACACGATATCCCGGACGAGCCCCCACGTGTAGTGGCCACCCCCTCACCCCGTCCTCTTTAGCCTAGGGGTATGTCACGCGACAGGGGTGAGGTGCGCTACGGCCCATGTCCTCCCCACTACTTGCGGGCGAGGTGAAGGCCAATACCTAATGTTTCCTCGGGCCGGTGTCCTGAACATGTACCGAGTCTGTCGTGCAGAAACCACCAGACCACCCTTTGCTCCCATTAACAGAGTCCATACACCGATCACAGTCCAACGGTTAGATTTATTTTGTATCTTCAGTTACAGGGCAATGCGATGGCATGATACGGTGGAATGAGCAGGTCAAGGCACTATACTGATCTGGGTCCCTACACCCCCTATGCTATGACCAAGGGTTGTAGGAGTCTTGACATGAATACCTCCATTGCGCTGCGGGCCTCTATCAGGGGAAGATGTCCTCCAAGGGAGTTACTGCAGGCCCATCCGTCACCGGGTTGACACTACACCGGGTCTTCGAACGAGTGACCTCCCCAGCCTCCTCACCTCAGATGCGGGTCCCCTCGCAAGGGGCGCCCTGGAGCAACTCCACCCTCGCGGGACCCAGTCGGAGTCACCGGGTCCCAGGCCTCCTCAATAGTACCTCATCCCAGGCTGAAGGTGCCTGGGATGGACTCCATCTTCGTCCCGGCCAGGCCTAGGGTGCCTAGGCCGGAACCTTGAACTGCCCGCACCCAGGCCTAAGGTGCCTGGGTGCGTGAAGAGATGATCCCCGAAGACAGACCGACCTTGTGGCGAGGGCGTCTCCCCCTTTTATCTCCTCCCGTCGATACCACGGCGGGTTCCCCGCCCCGGCCGTACCATCTCCAGGAAGGGACCAAGAAGGGTAGCACTGCGGTAGTGATTCTACCCCGAGCCAGTAGGTACACTGACACCTACTGGTCGAAGAGAATATTACACCACCCAATCCTCCACGAATAAGAAAAAGGGGTCTGAACCCTATCATAATTACACACTTGGGTCACACTACTCCCCAAGTGTACCCCACTAAATTGAGGACCCCGCTACACATATAAATTACTTCTTCTACAAGGCAGAGACCACGGAGACCTAATTTTTCTGTATAAAATGTTGCACAACAGTTTATATACTTACATAACAATAATTTCCTTGGGAAGCTCCCTGTGCAGCTATATTCACGCTTCTGTTCTGTCCAGACAAGAAATGATTGCTGTGCAGAGAGAACATTTTAAATGTCTTTATATAAATTATATCAAAGCGTATCTGAAACCTGTGTGAGTAGAATGAGAATGGTGGGCACAGGTATTTGGGCCCGCCTGCATAGGCTTGCGGCACCCCCGCCCCTTTCCACACTTGTTTTAAGTTTTAATAGTTTTCAGGAAAAGGGACACTGTCTTTTTGAAATTTTGAAGAGATTTATCAGCCAAGAAAAATGTATGGAAGGTTCTGGAATCTCAGGAACCCCTATAAACAGGGAAGAGCCCCCAGGTTTTTGTGCAGTTGGTCAAGCATTGGCAAAAGAGCTACCCTTCCTCCCACCCTTGTCGCTGGTGCTTTATGTGGTTTGTCACCCTGGATGACTAGGGGGGACATTTATTGTTATTTTAGTTCAATTGGGCTCGAGTTCTAATAACTGAGCTTATATACATATTGAAAATTTACTTTATTTATGGTTGAATAATAAATAATAAAAATTTTATGGATATATGATGTTTAAAGGAGGAGTCCACAGTGCACATGTGCGGGGACTCAGAGGAGGACGTGCACTGACCGAGCTCCCGGCACCCCGACCCACCAGAGCTATTAGCAGCGCAGGCAGCGAGGTCCGAGAGCCAGGACCGGTCCTACTGTAGCCCCAAGGCGGTGATAAACCGGAGGGCACAGGGCCAACCGCGTAAAGGGCAACAAAAGCAGGCTACAGCCCAGAGGAGAGCGGGCCTTCCCCTAAAGCTAAGCCACGATCCAAAATGGCGCCCAGCAAGCCAGACACGCGGAGCAGCACAGCAGCCAGATCCGATGGTGCGGCGCAGAGAGGAGGCAAGCAGCATAATCCGGAGCCATCCAGGGATCCTTTTTCCTCACAATCCTCAGGAGAGGTGGAGACCGTCCAGCGGGGTGAGTCACCTTCACATCCCTCATCCCCAGCCATGTATACTGATGGACATGACTCAGTAAACTCCCCTGCTTCCTCCATGGACAGAAACATGGCAGATCTCACAGAGGTCCTATTCAGCCAGTCCAGAAAGGATATTCCACCTCCCCAGCTATCACATTATTCCCCAGATGCAGTACTGTTGGGTCGGTTCTCCACCATGCTGCAGCAGGAGCTCTCTAAGGCCTGCACATGAATTACCATGGACCTTAAAAAAGATATCCATAGCTTGGAGGAACGTTTTGAGCTCATTTATACCAAAGTGGATGGCACCATCAAAAGGGTCAATCAGAACTCAGCCATGGTCACAGACCTCCAGGATAGATTGGAAGAGGCATTCACGAAAATCGAGGATTTAGAGAATCGTTCGCGTAGATACAATCTCCGCATCCGTGGCCTCCCTAAAACTCACACTGATCTGGAGGGGGCTATAAAAGACCTAATGAAAACCCTTATCCCTGACATTGCTGCCCACCAAATGGAAGTGGATCGCATTCACTGGGCGCTGACAGCCCCAAGGGCCGACGGCCTTCCACAAGACATTATTGTCAAGCCACATTACTATCGCATTAAGGAGAAGATGATGTTTGCGGCCCGCAACAGACCAGACTTGTCGCTTTTTGGAGCACCAATACAGCTTTTCACAGATTTGGCCCCATCAACGGTCCAAAAACGCAGAAACCTGCGACCATTGCTTCAGCAACTCATGGATAAGCAGATTAAGTACCGGGGGGCGTTCCCTTTTAAGTTATCATTCACCTATAAAGGGAAGTCCCATTCATTTTCCACATTCCAAACAGGCGAGGACCTACTGCTTGGCCTCAGTATCATCACGCGGGACTCTCCGATTTCATCACCCCCACGCTCGGATTACTGTCCCCTTTCGCCGATGTAGCAGGATCGTACGCGCTCACAGGCCAGAAATGCTCGCCGGAATACCTGAGTATTGTTGTTCTTTTCTACCCCTTTCAGGGATTTGTTAGTGTTTGGTTGCACAGGACTGGCCTCAGCTCATGGTGGACTATGGGCCTGACTGGGCCTTCATAACTGTTTACTGTTCACGCAGCTACTTGATTTCCTGGTTTTCGGAATGACCATCAGCCGGCTGATTTTCAGCCCCATCAAACCCCAACATGTTCACTAGAACTTTGTTATTTTAGAGACTGGGGCTCTTAGATGGAACGCAATGTAGTTCCCCTGCTGGGTTGTGACCCGGGGGTAGGAACGACCGATGGGGACCCTTCCTGCCCCGGCGTCACTGACCTTGGGGACATATATTTTTATAGGTAGCCTGATATGTTATACTGTGTTGATTGGTTTATGTCATTCCTGATATGACCTTGAATGACCTGCTTAAATAGAGATTATTCAAGTTTGGGTCAGGGTAGTCATACATGCCACCCAATTGTGAGACTACCTATCCTCTGACGAGGATGGTACCCTTGCACCTAATTTGCCGGATGTTGTCTCCGGCAGGGGTTATTCCCCATACCTTCATTCATCAGTTAAGATTGTTTTATGTTGGTTGTTTGGGCCTAAGGCCTATGAATGTTTTTTTTTTTTTTATTGTTATTTTTCTGCTTTTCTAATGCCTTTTCTTCTCACCCCTTCCCCCTTTTTCTTACGAGCCTCGGTTTGGCACCCTCCTCGCATGACATGGTCCGAAAGTTCACGGAATCTGACAATCTTCATTCCAATGGCCCCTTCCACTTCATTTAATGCGCAAGGTAAGAGTGCTCTGCCCTACCACGATGGCTACAACATACAATACTGACTATTCGATAGTTAGCCACAATGTACATGCTTTTAATTCCCCTGCTAAGAGGACTAAAGCTTTCCAGTTTTATCATAAACAGAGGGCTGAAGTCCTTCTCTTACAGGAGACTAATTTTTCTAACGCCCCAGCACACTGCTACCTTAATGTGAAGTATCCGCAGTTTTATCTAGCAGGGGTCGGGAAAAAAAGGGCGGTGTAGCTATCTGTTTTTCTAAATGAACCCCCTTTACCCCCATCACTATTGTTAAAGACAAGGGTGGCAGGTATATTATGGCAGTGGGGAGGCTCCATGACCAAGAGGTTTCCTTTATATCATATTATGCCCCGAATACTGGGCAGACAGAATTTTTTAGTAAAATGCTTAGGATACTAATGCCCAAAGTCCAGGGTCAGGTCGTAATGGGGGGGCGATAGTAATATTCCCTTAGACAGGGTTATGGACAAATCTGACTCCTCTAAACCAATTTTAAAGCGTCCACATACCGGGAGCAGCAAGGTGGCGCGCCTATTTCATCTCCATGACCTCATTGATGCTTGGCGAGAAAACAACCCCACGGTCAGAGACTTTACACACTTTTCGCAGGTTCATCATACTTATTCTAGGATAAATCACCTTTTAGTACGCACGCCTTTGCTCCCATTTATTAAGTCAGTTAAGATCTTATCTACCCCTTGGTCGGACCATTCCCCGATCAAACTCTCTACTACGGGCTGTGGACTAAATCTAGACCCTCCCCATGGAGACTCAATGTGAGCCTGCTGAATGACCCTATAATCTTTTTAGAGATTCAAAAGGAAATACGGGAGTACTTTAGACTTAATAAGGCATCAGACACATCCCCCGCAATAAACTGGGTAGCTCATAAAGCTGCGATTCGGGGCATATTATTACAAGTGGCGGCCAGGGTGAAACGCGATAGGGAACAGAAAAATAAGCGTTTGGAAGCAAACTTAGAGGACTTACTGAGTGAACAGCATAGGAATCCCTGGATAGATATAAGGCACAAAATTGATGAAGCCCGACTAGCACTCAATCTTAGTTTGACTATACAAGCGGAGAAACATATCAGCTGGTCTAAACATAGGTTCTACACTATGGGGGATAAACCAACCACAATGTTAGCTAGAAAGCTGGTTCCTCGACCGTACACGCCGACCTTACTTAAACTAAGATTATCCACGGGCCTTACCACCCAGAACCCTGAAAGGATAATTGGGGAATTTTACAAATTTTACACTAAGCTGTATGGAGCGCAGAATAAGTTTGATCCATCCGGAGCGAATACATTCTTCCGCGACTTACAGCTGCCTACATTGACACAAGCCTATGCGGAACTGATGGACGGAGCTTTTACGGAACCTGAAATCAGGGCCGCAATCAAAACATTGCATCCTACTAAGGCTCCTGGGCCAGATGGCTTCCCGGGCCACTACTACAGGAAGTATCAAGATCTTCTTACCCCCACATCTCTGTACTTACTTTAATGACTTGAGAAGTGGTAGTGGGCTTCCCTGCCACGAAAATGCAGCATATATAAGTGTTATCCCGAAGCCAGGGAGGATCATGGAGACTGTACCAATTACCGCCCAATTTCATTGATTAATACAGACCTGAAGATCTTGACCAAAATACCGGCCCAAAGACTTAATACTTTTCTTCAGTGTTATATTCATCCTGAACAAGCAGGTTTTGTCCCGACTAGACAGGCATCAGACCAAACCCGTCGGTTAATTCATCTCATCTCGGTGGTTCAGTCTGATTGGGATGGAAAGGGAATTAGTAGGGGAATGTTACTTTCATTTGATATCCAGAAGGCATTTGATTCCATCTCCTGGGACTATCTATTTGATGTTCTCACTTGCTTCAGATTTGGGGGGCGCTTTCTGGAAATCCTCCGTATATTATTTGACTCCCCTAGTGCCTCGCTAATGCTTAGGGGATATACTTCCCAATCATTTCCAATCAGAAGGGGAACTAGACAGGGTTGCCCGTTGTCGCCGTTATTATTCGCTCTGGCGATAAAGCCGCAGGCGATTAAAATTCGCGCATGCAGAGATGTTCAGGGAATTTATTGCGGAGACTATGAGCACAAATGTTTACTCTTTGCTGATGATTTGATGCTTACCTTGACTTCACCGATCACATCCCTGCCTAATTTATATGCTATTTTGCAACCATTTTCTGACATCTCTGGGTTGGCAATTAATCATAGTAAGTCGAGGGCACTGAACTTATCATTGCTAAGCTCCACTCAGACAACGCTCAAAAAATCGTTTCAATTTCGATGGGAATCAGCTGCTCTTCCCTATTTAGGCATACAATTGACCTCATCTGTCAGTACGTTGTACAAGGGGAATTATCCAGCCCTTTTTAAACGGCTGACAGATGACTTGGCTAAGTGGCAGATCCATCCACCATCGTGGTTTGGCAGACTACACTCAATAAAAATTATTGTATTTCTTCCGTACCTTGCCAGTCTCATTGGCCCGTGACGACCTTAAACGATTTCAGAATAAAGTTCTGCAGTTTATTTGGGGAGACAAGAGACCTAGGGTGAATAGGAGCACTCTATATGCTTTGAAGCGGAAGGGTAGACTTGGTCTACCAGATTTACTAAAATATTTCCATGCTGCCCAGGTGGCGCAACTCTCCAGGTTCCATTCCCAACGGGCGCAGGCCATATGGATGGCTATGGAATATTACTCTTGCTGTCCCAAACCAATTTCTCATATTTTGTGGCTCCCTATTAAGGAGCGACCTGCTATACTGTGCCCTACTTTATCTTTGTCTTTGGACATATGGGACAGACTCTACAGATCTCACAAATTCAAGTCTCCCCATTCTCCACTGGCACCTCTGCTTCAAAACAGAGCATTCACCCCGGGTCTCGCCCCCCTAGTGTTCGAATGGTGGACCAATAAGGGTTTCATGCGCATAGCTGACCTTTGTGATCATAAGGGTATGCTGTCCGAACGGACTATGACTGACAAATATCATATGCCTCTAGCAGAAAGTTATAGATTTTCTCAGATTACACATTATGTGCAAACCCTGGCTCATAAGAGCGACCTAGCGACCCTAACTCCCGTGGAACATCTATGCAGAAATTATGATAAAATCAAGGGACACTTATCTGCTATATATTCGATATTGCTGAGCACATCGACGAAGCTGAACTATATGGTCCACTGGGAGACCGATTTGCAGGAAACCCTGGATTTGGATGAATGGCATAAGATAGCTGAGACAGCATCTCGATCGCTCATTAATACTTCGATAATTGAGGCGAATTATAAGGTTCTACTGAGGTGGTATATGGTGCCGGTCAGACTGGCAACTTTTGTGTCCGGGGCTACCCCGCTATGCTTCAGAAGATGTGGCCAGGTGGGCACCACCTATCATATTTGGTGGACATGCCCTAAGGTTAGGAGGTTTTGGATCAGGGTATACAATTTAATTTACTCCCTCACCCAGCTAAACCTGACTAAATCAGCTAAGCAAGCGCTACTGGGGAGCGGAGACGTGGAGGCCTCCAAGTCCAGCAAGCGGCTTTTGATATTTATATTTATTTCAGCCAAAATCACCATCGCTAGGAACTGGAGATCGGCTGCCCTACCATTAGAACATCTTAAAGGTAAATTGTCTTGGTTGATGCTAAACGAACGGTTGACTGCATTGGCTCAAGATAAAATGAAACTATTTCATAAAGTGTGGGACCCATGGCTTTGTTACCTTACGAATGACCCCAGGATGTTTGCAGCTTAACTTTAGCTTTAAGTTGGGGGTATCCGGGGGTGCTGAATTGGGGCTCCTTCCCCCCCTTCCCCATTCCCCCTTCTCAACTATTCTTTCCTCGCTCTGTTTCCTCCCTTCTATTCCTTTGCCTCTATTTTCTTTTTGTTTGTCTATTTTTGGAGTCGGATCCAGACCTTAGAGGTTTGTACGGCTCCCAGTTTTCTTTGGTTTGTAAATTCCTAAGGGACCGTTGTCAGTCTGAACTGATCTGAGAGCTGCCCGCACGGTCTGGGGAGTTGCGCCCCCCCGACAAGCAGATGGGGGGACGGCTCTTCTAGGCGGGCGGTTCACTTGACGAGATCTGGGATGTGAAGAGGGGCCTGCG
The DNA here is from genome assembly GCA_029206835.1 of Rana muscosa. Lineage (NCBI taxonomy): Eukaryota > Metazoa > Chordata > Amphibia > Anura > Ranidae > Rana > Rana muscosa. Next base: position 239,969,463 of record CM055124.1, read on the forward strand.
GCTCTGAGGAGCGGTAGACTTATATGGGATATTAAGAGGTGGTATTTTGTTCCAGTTCATGCTTGAGTTTTTTTCTTTAGTTTTTGTAGATGCTATGGCATGGACCCCTGCACGCAGAGACCTTTACTGTTTTAATCCCCAATGCTGAATTGAGACAATGCTATGTTATGACTTTTATACATTTTGTATGGCAAAACTTTAATAAATATATTGAAACATAAAAGGAGAAGTCCAGCCTGAGCTTTTTAGGCTGGGCTTCTCCTCTGGGTCACAGGAGTGCAATTAGTTTTGCACTCCTGTGACCTGTTTTCAGCGGAGAGCGGACTGAAGTCCTCTCTCCGCTGACGTCCCTGCCATCAGTCGGGGCAGCACGTCATCATGACTTCCAAGTCGGGATCCTCCAGCTGCCCTTATTGATGGCAGTCTCAGCGAGCCGCAGAGACGCTAAGACTGCCTCTCCCCGCCCTTCCACTGCTCAGCGTTCCAGTGAGCGCTGAGAAGTAGAGCAGAAGCGATGCTGACTGACAGTCAGCATCGCTCTGCTCGGAGAGGAGTGAGAACCAAGTCATTTGGTTTGATTCTCAGTGCAGAGATGCCGGGGGACAGCTGCAGCATTAGCCTGATGCTGCATCCACCGAGGTAAGTATGAATATCAAAAACAAAACAAAACATATTTCTCTTTTAAAGTAAACCAATAAAGTGCTGCGGCCATTTATTTGCCAATTGAAATCTGAGTATTGTGTTTTTATTTAGGGCTGTATTTGGGAAAGTGTTTGCATTTCAGTTTTGAATTAAAACTATTTAAACTGCCATTTTTTTCTTTTGAAAATGTCACTTTGCTGTAGCATATCCCACAGCAAGAATGGGAAATAATTTGTGTAGAGTTCCCCCTCCCCATCCCAAAATGCATACCAAGCCCTTTGAATCTGGTTTAGATTTTAAGGGGTAACTCATGCAAAAAAACAAAGATAAAAATGTGTAGGGTCCCCCAGGAAACTCATACCAGACACTTCAGGTCTGGTAGAGATTTTAAGGGGGACTCCACACAATTTTTTTTTGAAAAAAACAAAACAAAACATAACGTCCCTCTAAACATCCATACCAAACCCTTAATCCCACCATGCAGCCTGGCTCAGAAGGGGGGTGGAAGAGAGTAAGTGTGCCTGGCCAAATCCATACCAGACCACATGCCCCCAACATAGGGTAGTCAAAGACCTCATCCCCATAACCCTTGCCTGGCAGTTGTGGGGAGTTTTATCAGAATCTGGAAGCCCCCTTTAATCAAAAGGAAGCCCCCCAGATACCAGACTCACCGTACGTAAATGAGCATGGGGTATTTTTTCACAAGAAAAAAAAAATAACCCACAAATAAAGACACCTAAACATTTGACAAGTCCTTTATTAAAAAAAATAGAAATCCCCAAAAATGTCCCTTGTAAATCCGTTGTCAATCATGATGCTCGCAGCCAGGGCCGAACATATGGTGGGGGGGGACCAAGGGAAATGTGTCCTGGGCGCCACACTGAGAGGGGTGCCACTGCAACTGCCACTCCCTGACATGTCAATTCTCCGTTATTTGACAGGTTCCTGATGTCTCTGCTCCCTCTACACTTGTCCCTGACAATCCCTCCCCTCCGATGTAACCTAGCTCATCTATTCTCCTTTTTTTGGTTACTTCTTACTCTCCCCCCCACCTGCCATGCCTGTTCTTTTATTTCCTCTCCTTCCCCGCCACACTAATAGTTCCACCTATGCAACTCTTTTCTCTCAAATCAGGTTCACAGCTCTATTTTCCAGCTCTCCTTCACGCCAGCAGCAACTCAGGTCCTGACACAGACCTGTGCTTTCCTCAGCTCTCTGGGCCGCTTTAATGAAGTTTGTCCAGGTGCAGCTGCTGAACTGTAAGGCCTTAGGGTGACCACATTTCCAAACTGCCATTCAGGGACACCCGCCCCCCCCCACCTCCACACCCACGCCCGCCCCAAAAAAATTTTTGGGGGGGGGGGCGCAAACAAACTGAAAATAAAAAAACATCAATTGCAGCCACTGTGCCCATCAAACGCAGCTACTGTGCCAAACGCAGCCACTGTACCCATAAATTGCCTCCACTGTGCCATCAAATGCAGCCACTGTACCTATCAATTGCTGACACTGTGCCCATCAATTGCCGCCAGTGTGCCCCATCAAATACTGCCAGTGGTCCCATCAATTGCCGCTATTGTGCCCCATAAAATGCTGCCAGTGTGCCGAACAATTGCCGCTACTGTGCCCCATCAGATGCTGCCAGTGTGCCCATCAATTGCCACTACTGTGCCCCATCAAATGCTGCCAGTGTGCCCATCAATTGCCGCTACTGTGCCCCATCAAATGCTACCAGTGTGCCGAACAATTGCCGCTACTGTGCCCCATCAGATGCTGCCAGTGTGCCCATCAATTGCGCTACTGTGCCCCATCAAATGCTGCCAGTGTGCCGATCAATTGCCGCTACTGTGCCCCATCAGATGCTGCCAGTGTGCCCATCAATTGTCGCTACTGTGCCCCATCAAATGCTGCCAGTGTGCCGAACAATTGCCGCTACTGTGCCCCATCAAATGCTGCCAGTGTGCCGCACAATTGCCGCTACTGTGCCCCATCAAATGCTGCTAGCGTGCCGATCAATTACCGCTACTGTGCCCCATGATTAAATGCTGCCAGTGCCAGTGTGCCCATCAATTGCCGCGACTGTGCCCCATCAGAAGCTGCCAGTGTCAATTGCTATTTGTCACCTGATCATCTGCTCCGGTTCCATTTGCTTTGCTCACCTTTTTATCTGGATTCTCTATCTCTGGTCTGGCGGGGCAGACTTCAGCGCCGGTCTTCTCTTCTTGGTTCCCTGGTCCAGGCAGGTAGTAGGGCCGCTCGGGCGGGAGGAGGAAGAGCCTGGAGGAGGTCGGAGATGTCGTGGACTCACGGCCCCCGGGCTGCCGCCTGAAATGTACTGCGGAGGTCGGGAAGGGAACAGCTGAGCCGAGCCGTGGATCTAAGGCACTGGCACTGCAGAATGCCGCCGCCCGCCGCGCCGAGAGGTCACTGGACTGGAGGTCGGAGGGGAGGACTCGGAATTAGTGGTGACGTAAGTGCTGCTCTCTCTGCTGCTGCTGCCGCGACCGGAGGAGGAGGAGAGGAGGTGGGTGGAGTCCAGTCGGAGAGCGCAGTGTGCAGCACTGGGTAAAGGCCTGTTCCCTCTGCTGGCCGCCGCCCTCTGCTCTCTTTGCACATGTGACGTCACTGGTTGCTACACGCCAAGCGGAGCGGCCCTAGCAACCAGTGAGTTTGGCAATCTTTTTTTACAGTGGCACAGTGGCAGCCAGTTCTTATATCATTCCGGGACACTGTATTGTCCCGGAATGAAGCTTGCCGGGACACAGGACACAGATTTAAATTACGGGATAATCCCGGGCAATCCGGGACACGTGGTCACCCTAGAGAGGTGGGAGGTGCCAATGACATTGCTAGGGCACCTGCAGCATCCCCCCCGCCGGCTGGCAACTGTCACCCCAGCGTAACAGAGGCAACACAGCTTTCCCTAGGCTCCTGTTTTGTCTTATGACAGACCACCACGCGGAGGAGCCTGGGAGGAACATCTCTCGCCCTGCATGGAGCCCCACTGTATCTGAGGTCTGTGTTGGGAGGGAAACAGAAGGATTTATGGTTGCATTTGTACAGCTAGGGGGATTGGGGGGAGGGTAATGTGCTGATAGGGGACAGGGCCATCTTTAACGCATTGCAAAAGAGGCAGCTGCTCTGGGCCCAATTGCTATTGTGAGGCCAAAAGCAGCTGCCCCTTCTGCCTGCAAATTGCATACATAGATATGTTTTCACCATTTCAGAAAATGGTGGATTGCTGTCACATCCCTGTTGTGTAGCAAATACACACCCCTGATAGCTTTGTCCTGGAATTGCAGCATCAGGATCACTAGTGCTGCTGCAGGGGTTCCCGGACCCTCACTCTACCCCTTCGGCCGACAGTTCTGTGGCTTCCCTGGTGGTGGCGGGAGTACAGCTTTACTGCTCTGAACCTCTCTCTTCACCTCCAGCAGCTTACGCTATACTATGCAGTAGAGAGGAGCATATGTGTCGGGCAGCCCCAGCTTCAGTGCACGAGCCAAGTAAGTGTACTGAAGCCTCTCCCGAGTCCCTACTACACTGCTGGAGGTGAAGAGAGAGGTTCAGGGCATCAGTATCATCAACACTAATGACCCAGCTACACAAGGTTGCATGTGGACCAAAGATGCCACAGTAGTCTGAGGCAGTGTTTCTCAATTCCAGTACTCAAGGCGCACCAACAGGTCATGTTTTCAGGATTTCCCTCATATGAATTGGCTGTGGTAATTACTAAGGCACTGAAACTGATCAAATCACCTGTGCAAAATAATGGAAAGCCTGAAAACATGACCTGTTGGTGCGCCTTGAGGACTGGAGTTGAGAAACACTGGTCTGAGGAATAGAACAGTAAAGCCCTGTACACATGATCAGATATAATATGGATTTTCGTCTGATGGATTTGTCCATCAGAAATCTGATGAAACTGTTTTCCATCAGTCTTGCCCACACACCATCAGTCAAAAAACCGACCGTTCCAAACGTGGTGACGTAAAACACTCCGATGAGCTGAGAAAAATGAAATTCAATGCTACTGAGCATGTGTCGACTTGATTCTGAGCATGCTTGGGTTTTTTATCTGATGGATTTCCCCACAGACGATCGGAAATTGCCATCAGTTTTTTATCCATCAGATAATTTTAAAACATGTTCTATTTTTTAACACTGATGGAAAAAAGACTGATGGGTCCCATACACGATCGGTTTGTCTGATGAAAACAATCCATCAGACGGTTTTCATCAGTCAAACTGATCGTGTGTACAGGGCTTAAGTCTCCATTGGGTTTAAACAGGTTGCAAAGTATGAAAGATTTTGAAGTTACACAAGATGATGCAAGATACAGAGGGGTGGGGGTGCTGCAGATGCAGTGGGGAGGGGGGGGGGGGTGTTTCAGAGATGTGCTAGGGTAGTACATAGATGTACTGGTGGGGGGGAAGGGGCATACTGGAGTATGAAGACTTGCAGGGGGGAACAGGTGTTACAGAAGGTACAGAGATGTGCAGGGGGTATGGAGGGGTGCAAAGAGGTACAGAGGGTATGGAGGGGTGCAGAGAGGTACAGAGGGTATGGAGGGGTGCAGAGAGGTACAGAGGGTATGGAGGGGTGCAGAGAGGTACAAAGGATATGGAGGGGTGCAGAGAGGTACAGAGGGTATGGGAGGGTGCAGAGAGTATGGAGGGGTGAAAAGATGTGCAGAGGGTATGGAGGGGTGCAGAGATGTGCAGAGGGTATGGAAATGTGGTGTACTGGAGGTACAGAGATGTGCTGGGGGTACGCTGCTGTGCTGAGGGTAGGGGGGTATGGAGGTGTGCTGGGGGTGGAGAGGAAAATGTAATTGGGGGAGGGAGAAAATGTTTGCCCAGAGTCCAATCAATATTAAAGACGGGGAAGAGGTTTTTATACTGTGAGGGAGTATGGGGGGGGGACTTGTTCTAAAAGAGGGATGTCAATCATGTCCAGAATGGCAATTTGGGGGGTCAATTTTGGTTTAAAGTAAAATAAGCAGACCTGAGCTCTACCTTCTGTAAAGGCACTCTCTGTACACTGCACATTCCTGATCACCGCACTCTTTACACTGTGAACTCCTTCCTGATCACTGCACTCTGTACACTAAGCACATCCGATCCACGCACTCGGGACACTGCACACTCCTGTTCACCGTACTCTGTACACTATGCATTCCTGATTACTATACTCTTTACACTGCGCATTCCTAATCACCGCACTCTGTACACCGCGCATTCCTGAATAATGCACTCTGTACACTCTGCACTCCTGGTCACCGCACTCTGTACACTGCGCACTCCTGGTCACTGCACTCTGTACATTGCGCACTCCTGGTCACCACACTTTGTACACTGCGCACTCCTGATCACCGCACTCTGTACACTTCGCATACCTGATCACCGCACTCTGTACACTGCGCATGCCCGATCACCGCACTCTGTACACTGCGCATTCCTGATCACCGCACTCTGTACACTGCGCATTCCTGATCACCGCACTCTGTACACTGCGCATGCCTGATCACCGCACTCTGTACACTGCGCACGCCTGATCACAGCACTCTGTACACTGCGCATGCCTGATCACAGCACTCTGTACACTGCGCATGCCTGATCACCGCACTCTGTACACTGCGCATGCCTGATCACTGCACTCTGTACACTGCAACCTCCTGATCACTGCATTATGTACACTGCACATTCCTGATCACCACACTCTGTACACTTCAGCTTCCTGTTAGCCGCACTTTGTATACTGCGCTTTCCTGGTCACCACACTCTGTATACTGCGAATTCCTGATCACCACACTCTGTAGACTGCACATTCCTGATCACTGCACTCTGTACACTGCGCACATCTGATCAACACACTCTGTACATTGCACACTTCTGATGACCGTACTCTGTATACTGTGCATTCCCGATCACTGCATTCTATACACTGTGCGTTCCTGATCACCGCACTTTGCACATCTGATCAATGCACTCTGTACACTGCGCATTCCTGATCATCACACTCTGTACACTGTCCATTACTAATCACCGCACTCTATACACTGCACACTCCTGATCACTGTGCTGTACACTGCGCACATCTGATCAACACACTCTGTACATTGCACACTTCTGATCACCGTACTCTGTACACTCTGCATTCCTGATCACTGCATTCTATACACTGTGCACTCCTGATCACCGCACTCTGTACACTGTGCATTCCTGATCACCGCACTCTGTATACCGCTCATTCCTGATGATCACCGTACTCTGTACACTCTGCATTTCTGATCACTGCGTTCTATACACTGTGCATTCCTGATCACCGCACTCTATACACTGCGCATTCCTAATCACTGCACTCTGTACACTGCACACTCCTGATCACTGCACTCTGTACACTGCGCATTCCTAATCACTGCACTCTGTACACTGGACACTCCTGATCACCGCACTCTGTACACTGCGCACTCCTTTTTTGGGGAGGCGCAAACAAACTGAAAAATGAAACTGTTAGTAATGCAGGACTGTAAATAGCCATTTATCAGGTGATTATGTATCATTACTGCTAGATAAAACAGTGCCCCTCATATGCAGTCTCAATGTGCCAATCAATTTCAGCCTCACGGTGCCCATCCATTGCAGCCTCACTGTGCCCATCATATGCTGCCTCACTGTGCCCGTCACAGTAAGCCAATCTCATCCACATTTTAAGTAAAATAAAATAAAACCACTTAACATAAGGTGTCCTCATCAGAGCCCCCTTTTACATCAGCTGTCCCAATCAGAGTCCCCCTTTACAGCAGTAACCCCCTTTACATCAGGTGTCCCAGTCAAAGTCCCTCTTTATCAATAGATTTTTATTGGTTTTTCAAACATATGACATGGAAATTATACATGTTGCGTTCCAATTCCGTTTCAGGTTATACCACATTTACAGCACATAGGTTACATTCTTTCTTTTAGCCAAGGAAAACATAAGTAATAAAAGTAAGTTGGTTCGTACTTGTAAACATAACAGCATATTTCACTGACATAATGTGATGAAAGTTTAATTGCCAGGTTTGGGGTATACTATCTGGATTGATGGTTCATATAAACAGTTCTGCTCTTTCCCAGTTAGCCCAGGGCTCCCATTTTTGTTTTGTTTTCGTGATTAGGCCTCTGCTGGATGCCATTGTAAGTTCATAGTTGAAATGCAAATTTACTAGATCTAGAGTGTTTTCTATCGTGGGCAAATGGGTGTTCTTCCATAATCTGGTCAAGCTAATTCTAGCTGCTAGGAGGATGTTGGTTGTGACTAATCTTGACGGTCCTGGGATTTGCTCGATTGTCAGATTGAGCAGTGCTAGTGCCGGTGATGGTGTTATGTGTTCTTTTGTGATGTCTGACAGGATACGGAAGATGTTTGTCCAGTATGATTTTATGGAGGGGCAGGCCCAGAGAATGTGTAATAGGTCACCTCTCTCTGAGTTACATCTCCAGCATGTATCGGGGGCGGAAATGTTAAATGAGGCAAGTTTTGTGGGTGTGAGGTACCACCTTAGAGATATTTTTTGTGTGAGTTCCCAGAGTGCTGAGTTTTGGGTAGCTTTGTATATAGAACGTAAGGCTGTGCACCATTGAGTGTCTGTGAATGTTCTCCCGAGATCCTTGTCCCAGTGAAGGTGGTGTTTGGATTTAGTAAATTTCTGTTTCTGATGGAAAATGTTGTAAAAGAGGGAGATACCACTTTTCTTTGAGGGGGGGTTTGTCAAGTATGTCCACACTTTAGGGGGAAGTTTGTAAAATATGTTGTTTGGTTGTGATAAGCAGTGTTTGATTCGAATGTAGGTAAAGAGTTCAGTGGCATGGAGGTCAAACTTTAATTGTAGCTGTTGAAATGTCAATAGGATGTCTCCTGAGAGTAAGTCCTGTATATGGTTGATACCTTTAGCTGCCCAGTGCTTTAGAGAGAGATCAGTAGTATAATGGCAAAGTGCGTCGAGCGGCAGTGGAGGAGAGAATGAGTAGTCCGCGTTTGTCCCTTGGGCCACTATTTTCTTCCAGGCTAGGGCGGAGGCTCTGATTGTGGGGGGTAGAGTTTTGGATATTGGGGTGACGTGGGGGGTTCCCAGTAGCCAGCTTTTGAAGGTGCGGTTTTTAAACCATGAGGCTTCTAAGTGTCCCCAGAGAGTGCGTGGAGAGTCGTGGAACCAGTCTTGTAATTGTGTCAGTAGCGTTGCCCAGTAGTAGTCTTCGAATTCTATTAACCCTGACCCCCCTGCTAGTTTGTGTTTGATTAGAATGTGTTTCGCGCATCTAGGGGTCTTTCCTTGCCATAGAAATTTGTTGAGGAGTGTTTGGAGAGATTTGAAGTATGACGCCGGGATGGGTATGGGTATGGTCCTAAAGAGGTAGAGTAGTTGGGGAAGATGTAGCATTTTGAACGCGGCGAGTCTACCTGTCCACGATAGTTCGTGTTTAGCCAGTTTTTGGACCTCGGTTTGGAGTTTGCTAATGAATGGTATAAAGTTGCTACTGTATAAATTTTTTGTTGATCTTGTCAGCTGAATCCCTAGATACGTGATACTGTGAACTGCCCACGTGAAGGGGAATTGGGTTTGGAGTAAGTTTCTTGAGGTGGCGTCTATTCCTAGATCTAGTATATATGATTTAGTTGCGTTTACTCTGTAATAGGAGATTTTGCTAAACCACTGAAGTGTGTTCTGTACTTCTGCTAGTGAGGAAGTAGGATTTGTGATCATGAGAATTACATCGTCTGCGAATAGACTTATTTTGTGTGATTGTCTGCCCACCTCAAATCCTGTTATTGTAGGGTTCTGCCTAATGTGTTCTGCTAGGGTCTCCATGAGTAAATTAAAGATCAGTGGTGACAGCGGGCATCCTTGTCTGGTGCCGTTGGTGATGTCAAACGGGTGGGATAGCATGTCCGCTGAAAACACTCGGGCCGAGGGGGTTGTATATAGTGCTAATATGGCAGTAAGTATTTGGCCTTTGAAGCCAAATTTGTGAAGGACCTGATGTAGGTAGTTCCAGTGGACTCTGTCGAACGCCTTCTCCGCGTCCAGTGCCAGGAGCAGAGAAGGCGTTCCACTAGACTCGGCGAAGTGGATGGCGTCAATCAGTCTTCTCGTGGCGTCAGATGCTTGTCTACCGGACGTGAATCCTGATTGATCCCTATGGATCAGATTGGGCATAATTTGTAATAGTCTGGTAGCTATTATTTTTGCACATATTTTCACATCTAGGTTTAGAAGCGAAATCGGGCGAAAGTTTTGGGGTGTGACCGGTTCCTTGCCTGGTTTTGGAAGTCAAAGTCCCTCTTTACAACAGGTGTCCCCATCAGCATCCCCCTATACATCAGGTGTCCTCATCATAGTCCCCCTATACATCAGGTGTCCCAATCAGAGCCCCCCTTTACAGAAGGTGCCCCCCTTTACATCAGGTGTCCCAAACAGAGTCCCCCTTTAGACCAGTTGTCCTCATCAGAGTCCCCCTATACATCAGGTGTCCCAATCAGAGTCCCCCTTTACAGCAGAAATCCCCCTTTACAACAGGTGTCCCCATCAGCATCCACCTTTACTGTTTTAATCCCCAATGCTGAATTGAGACTGAATTATAATACAGATAACGGCGCAAAAAGAAGGAACAACAACCTAACTGATAAAAATAAATCAGATGAAAATCAATAGGATTTAAAGTATAAAAGTCTTTCTCTTTGGAAGTCCATGTAATATTGAAAGCAAGTCATATGAACATATGCACCGTTGGCAGCAATTGTAGAGCGAAGCAGACTCTATATATGGCAAAGAAAAGAAAAAACAAATGCGCCTACTAAGTGCAGTATGTTAGAAATTTATTCGAGAATAATTAAAATAACAGCCAAATGGCTACTCACAGGATGGAAGTGGAGTAAAAGCATAAATAGATATCCTTCTAAGTTGTCTGCGGAGGGCATGAGTCACTCCGTGTGTCTGTAGTCTCCCGGTGGTGGAATGCTGCCAAGATGAAGAGGTAGTGCACTGCGGTGTTGCTGCAGGGATGGGGAGATGGCAGAAGAACGGTAGATGCGAGAAGAGCTGTCCCTCTATGCCAGTGTGGACACCGGTTCCCACACGGCGTACGGCGTGCGGTTCACGCTGGAGCGCAGTCAGCTTCGGCAACCGGACGTGACGTCAATAGCAGACGCTAACTGATGACGCGTTTCAATGCTTCCGCATTTTCCTCGGATCTGATAGGCAATAGAAGCTGTCGGTATTATATGCGTTCCACCGGACGGAACCATCAATCTAGTGTCATACTCCGGAAATGAAGTGCTGTAGGCCGGAAGGAATGGATACATAGGCCTAACAATAGCATATACATAGGAATTCGTAGATTTAAAAAAACATACAATATACAATTGATTGAGTTGATAGAAACCTTTAGAAGACTTGCCCTATAATGAATGTATATATGGCAAGAAATTTTATATTTTGACAGGAGATATATATATTGGCATCAATGCATGGAAGAAATGCATGAGAGGGGCTTACAAAAAAATATCTTAAAAAGTGCATAGAAAATGCACTAAAAAATATATCAAAAATAAAAATGCTGGATGCAAAAAATATATATATCTCTAAAAATGCTGGATACAAAAAATAAAAATAAAAATAAAATTGGAAATAAAAATAATAAAAATAAATAAATATAAAAATAAAAATAATAATAGTAGCCAATAATATCCAAGAAACAGTTATGGAGAGCTGTTATTGAGAAACTCATAATCTCAATAATACAGATATCTAATTTATAATGATGGGGATCGCAAGCATGCATATGCACACATCCGCACATGCATGCGTCCAATCCATTGTGTATGGATATTGTGCTCACAATAAAAAAAGGGGTTTAATGATAAAAATTATATAACGATCATTGATAAAGGACCAATTGATAAACAGCCAATTGATAAAAAATCAATAAATAAAAATCTTTTACCATCAAGGAAGGAATATATAAATAGCAGGAATATATGTACAAATGAGGATGTAATAAAACACAACATAGTGGAATAAGGGTTCCTATTGGTTCCTAATGGTCAAAAAGGAAAAGAGGAAAAAGGTAGAGGAGATGGGGATGTGTGTAGATGAATACAAACATACACCCACACAAAATGTATGTGCACGTGTGTACATGAATATGTCTCTATCACATGACTGTATTAACCTCAATCTCCTCGTTAAGTCCAAAGGGTATAAGTGTGTTCAGGATATAAATCCAGTATGTTTCTTGTTTACACAGACGTTGGAATCTCTCTGCTGATGTATATTTGTCGGGTATGGATTCCAAGATCCATACTCGAAGTGCAGAGGTGTCTTTAGAATGGTGAATGTTAAAGTGTCTGGAAACACTATATTGTGGACTGCCATCCTTAACTGCTCGGCGGTGTTCACCAAATCTAGCTCGCAATGTGCGTATAGTCCTACCCACATACAACAAACCGCATGGGCAGGTTATGCAGTAGATGACGAACATGGTGGAACAATTGTAGAAGGAAGTAAAAGTATACAGTTTACTGTTAGCGGAGTAGTTTTTTTGACCATGAGTCACATGGGAACAGGTGAGGCACAAGGCCTTATTACATCTATACATACTGTGACAGCAGGAAGGTAAAGTCACCTGGTTGCATCCAGGGGGGTAGATATATTTCGCCCAGATTCAGGCTTTACGCCGATTTATACAGCTAGGTGGAGAGTTGTATAAGCCCAGCTGAGACTAGTGGGCTCATTGATGACTCATACCTCTAGGGAGAGTGTGGGGCGTCGTGCAGACAGAGATGAGGAGACCAGCTGAACCTTGTCAGCTCATTTAGGCCTCTATAAGAAAGCCCAGCTTCATTAGATGTTAGCTCATGCCTGGAAGCAGACCTGTGTGGACTGTCTAGGGAGAGTGAACCCCTGTGCGGTGAGAGAAAGCCTGTGTGGCTATATTTTGCTTGGACATTTAAAACCAGGGACTAGGACAGCACTAGGCTGATCCCAGTCGTTAGTTAGGAAACCTGTAAGTTTAGTCAGAGGTCAAGTTGACCAGGATTTATTTTGTGTTTGTTTTTTTTGCCTTGCTGTGTTTTTGTCACTGTAAATAGAAAATAAACCGCACCTTTTTTGATTTTGAAAACCACAACCTCCGTCTGCTGGGCCTGTTTTTGGGTGGGGAGCCCATCCCGGGGGTCACACATACCCGCTGCCGAGCTAGCCCCCTCACAGTTGGTGGAGAACCAGTGGCAGTTTTTTTTTAAGCCAGCATGGAGGAGATACTGAAACAGCTGGCTCTAGCAAATGCCAATCAACAGCAGACAAATGCAGGTTTGCAAAGGAGCCTTGCAGCCCAGCAGCAAGCTCATCAACAGAGCCTTGCAACTTTACAACAGAGTCTGGAGGCTCAGCAACAAGCCCAACAGCAATCTGAGGCCCGCTTCATAGACCTGTTGCAGAAGCAAGAGCAGAGACTACAACAACAGATGGAAGCAGTAATGCAGCAACGTCCGCAGACCGGTGAGGAAAGCCGTCCCACTAATACCGCGTCCTTTGGGGTGAGTCGTTTATTGACAAAAATGACTGGAGAGGATGATCCAGAGGTATTTTTGACCACATTTGAAAGGACCGCTGAAAGAGAAAAGTGGCCTGAGGAGCAGTGGGCTGGACTGGTGGCTCCTCTGTTAACGGGTGAATCGCAGAAAGCTTACTATGACCTAGAGCCTGACCAAGCAAAAGACTATGTGATGCTAAAAGCTGAAATATTGGCAAGGCTGGGTGTCACCCTGGCTGTCCGGGCTCAGCGTGTGCATAACTGGACTTTCCAGCTTGGAAAACCCCCCAGGTCTCAAATGTATGATCTCATTCACCTGAGCAGAAAGTGGCTACAGCCAGAGACTTTGTCCGCACCAAAGATTGTGGAACGTGTTGTAATGGATCGGTTTTTGAGAGCTCTTCCTACTGCCATCCAAAAGTGGGTAAGCCATGGAGACCCAGAGACGGCCGATGGTCTTGTGGATCGTGTGGAGAAATACTTGGCTACAGAGAACCTGACGGCCTCTTCCAGAGACACTCGGACTTTCCACCCTAAGACCAGACCATCCCCAGGGGCGGATAAGATGATTCCAAGGGGTAAGGGTGGAGAGAGTGAGAGGGTGGGAGCTCTACCCCAAGTTTGGCGAGAACAGCCTGGGAAATCAGCGGCTCAAGAGGCGGCAAGAAGGATCATTTGCTACCGCTGCCGGCAAGCGGGACATATTGCAGCAAATTGCCCGGTTTTGGAGGAATCCATGCAGTGTGACTTTCTGACGGGCAGACGTCAGTCGCTGTGTGCGACAGTCGCATGCACTGCCATTCGGGGAACTGAGAAACATTTATGCAAAATGTGTATTAATGGTAGAAATGTTGTGGTATTGCTGGATTCAGGTAGCCTTGTGACCCTGATAAAGGCTGAGTTAGTTAAAACAGAGGTCTCTGGGAATAGCAAGGTAGCCGTTATTTGTGTGCATGGGGACACCCGAGAGTATCCAGTGACTACAGTGTGTTTCGAGACCCCCAAAGGTACCCTTTCTCATCCAGTGGGCTTAGTGTCTCAGTTACCGCATGACGCCATTGTGGGAAGGGATTTTCCGAAGTTCTGGGAACTGTGGGATGATCATGAGCCCCCCACTGGTGCCCCTATGTACCAGGAATATGATAGCCAGAACTCCTCTGAGAGTGGTGAGGACTCTCCCGAATTTCCCTTGTCAGTATTGGCAGGGGAGACTCAAGAAACTGGAGAGGAGCCCACCTCCTCAGACGAAAACCTACCGTCTGTGGAGTTTTCTGATCTTGAGGTTCACAGGGAAAACTTTGCCACAGAACAGTTGAAAGACCCCGCCCTAATAAAGGCACGGGAAAACGTAGTGAAAATAGATGGCGAGTTAGTGAACCCAGATAATACCTGCACTTACCCATACTTCAGCGTAGAGAAGGACCTACTGTATCGGGTGGCAAAAAGGGCAGAAGAAACCGTTGAGCAGCTGGTGGTGCCCAAACCTTACAGGAAGTTGGTGTTGGAGTTGGCCCATGGGCACATTCTTGGAGGTCATCTGGGGACAGAGAAAACCCGAGAGAGGGTATTACAGAGATTCTATTGGCCTGGGGTGATGAAGGACATAGAAAATTATTGTTCCTCCTGCCCTGTGTGTCAGAGGTCGGCCCCGATGCCACACTTCCGTAGCCCGCTGGTCCCTCTACCCATCATTGAGGTCCCGTTTGAGAGAATCGCAATGGATTTGGTAGGTCCTATAATCAAGTCCGCTAGGGGGCACCAGTACATATTGGTTATAATGGACTATGCCACCCGTTATCCAGAAGCGATCCCTCTCAGAAATACCTCGGCCAAAACCATAGCCAAAGAGCTATCTCTTGTTTTTAGCCGGGTGGGTATTTGTAAAGAACTGCTTACGGACCAAGGTACACCCTTTATGTCCCGGGTTATGAAGGAGCTGTGTAAATTGTTCAAAGTGACGCAATTACGTACATCTGTGTATCACCCCCAAACCGATGGGCTGGTTGAAAGATTCAACAAAACCCTAAAACAAATGTTGAAGAAAGTGGTGGATAGGGATGGAAAGGATTGGGACTGTCTACTTCCTTATTTGATGTTTGCTATTAGGGAGGTGCCCCAATCCTCTACGGGATTCTCCCCCTTTGAGTTACTGTATGGGAGACACCCAAGAGGGCTGTTGGATATTGCCAAGGAAACTTGGGAAAGTGAGAGTTCTCCCCACAGGAGTGTGATTGAGCATGTCGCCCTGATGCAAGATCGAATTGCACAGGTAATGCCCATCGTGAAGGAACATTTGGCCCAAGCGCAGTTGGCACAGCAGAGAGTGTACAACCGTGGAGCCAAGACCCGTACCTTTTCCCCGGGGGATAGGATATTGGTACTTGTCCCTACGGTTGAAAGTAAATTCCTTGCCAAATGGCAAGGCCCCTACGAGATAATGGAAAAAGTGAGCGAAGTGAATTACAAGGTCAGACAACCAGGAAGGCGAAAGCCCGAACAGATCTATCACGTTAATCTGTTGAAAGCCTGGAGGGATAGAGAGTCCCTAGTCGCAGAAACTTGGTCACCAGCTCAAACTGGTTGCGTGATTCCTGAGGTTGGAATCGCAGCCACCTTGTCACAACCCCAACAACAGGAGGTTAAGGAGTTTGTGCTTCGCAACAAGGAGGTATTCTCTGAGCTGCCGGGACAAACATCTGGGGTAGAGCATGACATTATTACCCCGCCCGGTGAAAGGGTGAAGTTAAAACCCTATCGGATCCCAGAGGCCCGACGGGAGGCAATACGGGAGGAAGTACAGAAAATGCTGAACTTAGGGGTGATAGAGGAGTCCCAAAGTGATTGGTCTAGTCCCATTGTGTTGGTGCCTAAACCGGATGGGAGCTGGCGATTTTGTAACGATTTTCGTCAGTTGAACAAAGTTACAAAATTTGACACCTACCCCATGCCACGTATAGATGAGTTGATCGACCGGCTGGGAACAGCCCGATACATGACGACTCTTGACCTCACAAAAGGGTATTGGCAAATCCCCCTGGCCAAGTCAGCCAAAGAGAAAACCGCATTTGTAACCCCAGACGGGGCGTTCCAATATAAAAGAATGCCGTTCGGGTTACAGAATGCGCCGGCCACATTCCAGCGGAAAATGGACCAGATGCTGAGGCCCCATCGGAAGTATGCTGCGGCTTACCTGGATGACGTAATTGTCCATAGCACAGATTGGGCCTCACATCTGCCAAAAGTGCAAGCAGTCCTGGACTCTGTTCGGGAAGCAGGGTTTACGGCTAACCCCAAGAAGTGTACCATTGGGCAGGAGGAGGCCAAATATCTTGGGTACACCATTGGGAGGGGAGTAATAAAACCCCAACTCAACAAAGTCGAGGCCATCCAGAGTTGGCCACGTCCCAACAGCAAGAAGCAGGTACGAGCCTTTCTGGGAATCGCTGGGTATTATCGGCGATTCATTCCCCACTTTGCTTCTAAGGCTGTGCCCCTAACCAACCTGACGAAGGGGAAAGGGTCGGTCATGATTAAATGGACCCCCGAGGCTGAGGCAGCATTCCAATTCTTGAAACAAGCCTTATGTAGCCAGCCAGTGTTGTACTCACCCGACTTCTCTAAAGACTTTGTCGTACAAAGTGATGCGTCAGATGTGGGGTTAGGAGCAGTATTGTCCCAGGTCTGGAACGGGGAAGAGCACCCAGTCATTTACCTCAGCAGGAAGTTGAAGTCCCATGAGGTAAATTACGCCACCGTTGAAAAGGAGTGTTTAGCGGTGAAGTGGGCTCTAGATTCCCTTCGGTACTACCTGCTAGGTAGGCACTTTGACATGGTTACGGATCACGCTCCGTTAAAGTGGATGGCTCAAAACAAGGAAACAAATAGAAGAGTGAATAGGTGGTTCCTGGCCCTCCAGGAATTCAACTTCACAGTAAAGCATCGCCCTGGCGTTCAAATGGGGAATGTGGATGCTTTGTCTCGAGTACATGAATGCCTGATTGCTGGTGTTCCAACCCCGAGGTTAAAACAAGAGGGGGGGGTATGTGACAGCAGGAAGGTAAAGTCACCTGGTTGCATCCAGGGGGGTAGATATATTTCGCCCAGATTCAGGCTTTACGCCGATTTATACAGCTAGGTGGAGAGTTGTATAAGCCCAGCTGAGACTAGTGGGCTCATTGATGACTCATACCTCTAGGGAGAGTGTGGGGCGTCGTGCAGACAGAGATGAGGAGACCAGCTGAACCTTGTCAGCTCATTTAGGCCTCTATAAGAAAGCCCAGCTTCATTAGATGTTAGCTCATGCCTGGAAGCAGACCTGTGTGGACTGTCTAGGGAGAGTGAACCCCTGTGCGGTGAGAGAAAGCCTGTGTGGCTATATTTTGCTTGGACATTTAAAACCAGGGACTAGGACAGCACTAGGCTGATCCCAGTCGTTAGTTAGGAAACCTGTAAGTTTAGTCAGAGGTCAAGTTGACCAGGATTTATTTTGTGTTTGTTTTTTTTGCCTTGCTGTGTTTTTGTCACTGTAAATAGAAAATAAACCGCACCTTTTTTGATTTTGAAAACCACAACCTCCGTCTGCTGGGCCTGTTTTTGGGTGGGGAGCCCATCCCGGGGGTCACACATACCCGCTGCCGAGCTAGCCCCCTCACAATACCTACTAAGGGTATTAATGTTAGCTGTCTAGATGTGGTATTTTTAGCATTGATTTTCATTTTGCTAGGTGCAATTTTACCTTTTATGTTCGGCGCCTTGCGGTATGCAAATTTAGGGTGAAGAGAAAGTGATTTTTTCAAAAGTGGGTCCTGTAGTAAAATAGACCAGTGTTTACGGAAGATGCTTTCCATTTGCTTATGACTATGGTGATATTGTGTAATAAACCTCATCACTGGCATAGATGCCTGCTTGGGTTTTGATGCTATGTGGTCTGTACAATATAAGGAGCAAGCGTCATCAATAAGATGTACTGGATACCCCTTATCTGTGAACTTGGTTTTTAGAGGTATACTCTGTGTCACATAATCATCCAATCTAGTGCAATTTCGTCTGAGACGATGAAATTGGCTCTTTGGGATATTTTGAATCCATCGTGGGTGATGACAGCTGGTATAATGTAAAAAAGAATTACCAGCTGTAGGTTTTGTATAACTTTTAGTTGTTATCTCCTTATTGGTATATGATAGTTCCAAATCTAAAAAGCATATGGATAAAGTGTTGGATTCTGAAGTAAAGGTGAGTCCATAGGGGTTAGCATTACAATACGAGACAAAGCTATGAATGAGATCGGTAGGGCCGTCCCAGATGATTATGATATCATCTATGTATCGTCTGTAAAAAATGAGGTGCATAGTGAAAGGATTATTGGCCCAAATGTATTTTTCTTCCCAGAAACCCATAGTTAGGTTAGCATAGCTGGGAGCGAAATTAGCACCCATAGCGGTGCCCTGTTTTTGGCGATAGTAGGTTCCATCAAAAAGAAAATAATTATGATCTAAACAAAAGAGAGTGGCTTGAAGTATGAAATCTATTTGATGAGTGTTAAGATGAGGGTCATTTTTGAGGAAATGAGTAACGGCTTGTATGCCTATGTTATGAGGAATAGATGTATATAAGGAGCAGACATCTAGAGAGATCCATTGATAGGTGGATTCCCATGTATAGGGGCGCATTTGTTCAATTAGATCTGTTCCATCTCTAATATAGGAAGGAAGAGCCTGAGCTAGAGGTTGAAGGAAATGGTCTACATATAGCGAAAAACTGGAGGTGATACTCTCCATGGAGGCAACAATGGGGCGTCCTGGTGGGTTGATAGAGTTTTTGTGTATTTTGGGCAGATGGTAAAAGTATGGTACCTGAAAAAAGGATTTTCAAAAGAAGGCCTTCTCCTGTTTGGATAGTATTCCTTCTATATGGGCCTTCTCTACTAAAGAATTGGAGACTTCTATAAACGCAGGCAATGGATCCTTTTTCAATATTTCATAAGTAGCATTGTCTGAGAGAAGCCTGAGGGCTTCTCTCATGTAATCTGCTCCTATATTGATTGATTTGATATTACTCCATGCCTAACATGGATTTCTTACACCTTTTGGAAGACGCCAAATATGGCACATTAGATAAACTATACACTCTATTTCCTAATGAGTTTATTTCATCTACTATACACTCACGATATTGGCCAGAAACTAAATTTAAAGATACATGTACGAGAATGAGACGCCTGGAGGACCAGATAAATTCAGCCAATCAGCAATGGTGGGATGGTTTTTTCCTTCAGCAATATTTTGACACAAAAATTTCCCCACGTGGCCTGCGCGTACTCAAAGGCTGTTCATTTCTGGATGCTGACCTCCGTCAGGAATGGGAGGGTATTGCGGAGTTCTGCACCCAGAAATGGATCCAGGTGCTCACCATACATAGAGACAAGAGATTTCAATTCCTTTGCGATAAAATTAAGAACAACATCAGTGAATTACATAATAAATACCGTCACTTACCTATGGAATGGTTGAAGACCCTCAAACGAAACACCAAAAAAAGTGAAGATACTCTGATCAGTATCAAACTCAATAAATTTAAAAGGGATTTAGATGATTATAATCATAAAAAAGTATTTTATTGGAAAAGACCAAAACCCTCATTTCCATTAATGCCTCTTATGTCACCCAGATTTATGGCTAATTATAAGAGTAAGATCCCCAAAGAATCTCTAAAAATATCATCCTCCCTACATATTAACGATTCGTCTATTTTACATCCCAAGACCACCGAAAGAACAGATACACAATTATCAATTTCCAATACAGTCTTGGTGGATAATATAGATGCCATTATAATTAATACACCGACTAAGGCTATTACTTCAGCCCAACATACCCCTATTAATAACACAGAGACTGCCATCAGACACTCCTCTGGAAATATTGTAGCAAAAGCGAATCCTACTCCATCCATAAACAAGGACAATGTCACATCCACTGCGGTTTTCCAACAGTCTAAGATAGACACCCAAGTCACCTCACCTAGAACATTTGGGGCAACTACTACGGACAATATTGACACTTTTTTAGTGCAGACCCCCCGCTCCAGCCCACCCACAACAAAAAGAAAACTTTCAGAAGAGGAAGGAGAGGGGGAAGAAATAAATTTAAATCTAACCAGACCAGAGAAACTGCGAAAAGTGTAAAGTTTTTCAATTTATCTAACCAATCTCTAAGTGACCAAGAACTCTCACTATTGGCACGGGGCCTTAATTTTGCCCCAGCCATAGCCCCTAATTCTTTTGTCATGTTTAAAGACCTCAATAGGTTTGTCAGAAACCTAACTTTGAGGCGTCATTATAATATAAAAGACAAAAAAACATCTACTGTGGACATAGAGACCGATCTCCAGACCGACAACTCTCCAACCTTAGATTCATCTATGGAACAACAAGCATTATTAGATTTATGTGAACTATGGAATGCCGATGAAGAAGATGATATCGTTGCCTGGTCCCAACATTCAGAACTACCGCCACCAGTCATCCATACTACTTTCCGACCCAAATCTACATTTAATCCTACGCAATCCAAGGGCCCATACTTACAAACATTTTATCAGGTAGTACTTTCAGAACTTACCAAACTTTGTGAGACAACATCCACCAAACCTAATTATTTTAAGAACAACTTGAGTCCACAAGAAAATATTGCTTTAAAAACATTGAGCCAGAATGACAACATAATTATAAGACCGGCTGATAAAGGTGGGAGCATTATCATACAAGACAAAGCAGATTACATGAGAGAAGCCCTCAGGCTTCTCTCAGACAATGCTACTTATGAAATATTGAAAAAGGATCCATTGCCTGCGTTTATAGAAGTCTCCAATTCTTTAGTAGAGAAGGCCCATATAGAAGGAATACTATCCAAACAGGAGAAGGCCTTCTTTCGAAAATCCTTTTTTCAGGTACCATACTTTTACCATCTGCCCAAAATACACAAAAACTCTATCAACCCACCAGGACGCCCCATTGTTGCCTCCATGGAGAGTATCACCTCCAGTTTTTCGCTATATGTAGACCATTTCCTTCAACCTCTAGCTCAGGCTCTTCCTTCCTATATTAGAGATGGAACAGATCTAATTGAACAAATGCGCCCCTATACATGGGAATCCACCTATCAATGGATCTCTCTAGATGTCTGCTCCTTATATACATCTATTCCTCATAACATAGGCATACAAGCCGTTACTCATTTCCTCAAAAATGACCCTCATCTTAACACTCATCAAATAGATTTCATACTTCAAGCCACTCTCTTTTGTTTAGATCATAATTATTTTCTTTTTGATGGAACCTACTATCGCCAAAAACAGGGCACCGCTATGGGTGCTAATTTCGCTCCCAGCTATGCTAACCTAACTATGGGTTTCTGGGAAGAAAAATACATTTGGGCCAATAATCCTTTCACTATGCACCTCATTTTTTACAGACGATACATAGATGATATCATAATCATCTGGGACGGCCCTACCGATCTCATTCATAGCTTTGTCTCGTATTGTAATGCTAACTCCTATGGACTCACCTTTACTTCAGAATCCAACACTTTATCCATATGCTTTTTAGATTTGGAACTATCATATACCAATAAGGAGATAACAACTAAAAGTTATACAAAACCTACAGCTGGTAATTCTTTTTTACATTATACCAGCTGTCATCACCCACGATGGATTCAAAATATCCCAAAGAGCCAATTTCATCGTCTCAGACGAAATTGCACTGGATTGGATGATTATGTGACACAGAGTATACCTCTAAAAACCAAGTTCACAGATAAGGGGTATCCAGTACATCTTATTGATGACGCTTGCTCCTTATATTGTACAGACCACATAGCATCAAAACCCAAGCAGGCATCTATGCCAGTGATGAGGTTTATTACACAATATCACCATAGTCATAAGCAAATGGAAAGCATCTTCCGTAAACACTGGTCTATTTTACTACAGGACCCACTTTTGAAAAAATCACTTTCTCTTCACCCTAAATTTGCATACCGCAAGGCGCCGAACATAAAAGGTAAAATTGCACCTAGCAAAATGAAAATCAATGCTAAAAATACCACATCTAGACAGCTAACATTAATACCCTTAGTAGGTATGTATAGATGTAATAAGGCCTTGTGCCTCACCTGTTCCCATGTGACTCATGGTCAAAAAAACTACTCCGCTAACAGTAAACTGTATACTTTTACTTCCTTCTACAATTGTTCCACCATGTTCGTCATCTACTGCATAACCTGCCCATGCGGTTTGTTGTATGTGGGTAGGACTATACGCACATTGCGAGCTAGATTTGGTGAACACCGCCGAGCAGTTAAGGATGGCAGTCCACAATATAGTGTTTCCAGACACTTTAACATTCACCATTCTAAAGACACCTCTGCACTTCGAGTATGGATCTTGGAATCCATACCCGACAAATATACATCAGCAGAGAGATTCCAACGTCTGTGTAAACAAGAAACATACTGGATTTATATCCTGAACACACTTACACCCTTTGGACTTAACGAGGAGATTGAGGTTAATACAGTCATGTGATAGAGACATATTCATGTACACACGTGCACATACATTTTGTGTGGGTGTATGTTTGTATTCATCTACACACATCCCCATCTCCTCTACCTTTTTCCTCTTTTCCTTTTTGACCATTAAGAACCAATAGGAACCCTTATTCCACTATGTTGTGTTTTATTACATCCTCATTTGTACATATATTCCTGCTATTTATATATTCCTTCCTTGATGGTAAAAGATTTTTATTTATTGATTTTTTATCAATTGGCTGTTTATCAATTGGTCCTTTATCAATGATCGTTATATAATTTTTATCATTAAACCCCTTTTTTTATTGTGAGCACAATATCCATACACAATGGATTGGACGCATGCATGTGCGGATGTGTGCATATGCATGCTTGCGATCCCCATCATTATAAATTAGATATCTGTATTATTGAGATTATGAGTTTCTCAATAACAGCTCTCCATAACTGTTTCTTGGATATTATTGGCTACTATTATTATTTTTATTTTTATATTTATTTATTTTTATTATTTTTATTTCCAATTTTATTTTTATTTTTATTTTTTGTATCCAGCATTTTTAGAGATATATATATTTTTTGCATCCAGCATTTTTATTTTTGATATATTTTTTAGTGCATTTTCTATGCACTTTTTAAGATATTTTTTTGTAAGCCCCTCTCATGCATTTCTTCCATGCATTGATGCCAATATATATATCTCCTGTCAAAATATAAAACTTCTTGCCATATATACATTCATTATAGGGCAAGTCTTCTAAAGGTTTCTATCAACTCAATCAATTGTATATTGTATGTTTTTTTAAATCTACGAATTCCTATGTATATGCTATTGTTAGGCCTATGTATCCATTCCTTCCGGCCTACAGTACTTCATTTCCGGAGTATGACACTAGATTGATGGTTCCGTCTGGTGGAACGCATATAATACCGACAGCTTCTATTGCCTATCAGATCCGAGGAAAATGCGTAAGCATTGAAACGCGTCATCAGTTAGCGTCTGCTATTGACGTCACGTCCGGTTGCCGAAGCTGACTGCGCTCCAGCGTGAACCGCACGCCGTACGCCGTGTGGGAACCGGTGTCCACACTGGCATAGAGGGACAGCTCTTCTCGCATCTACCGTTCTTCTGCCATCTCCCCATCCCTGCAGCAACACCGCAGTGCACTACCTCTTCATCTTGGCAGCATTCCACCACCGGGAGACTACAGACACACGGAGTGACTCATGCCCTCCGCAGACAACTTAGAAGGATATCTATTTATGCTTTTACTCCACTTCCATCCTGTGAGTAGCCATTTGGCTGTTATTTTAATTATTCTCGAATAAATTTCTAACATACTGCACTTAGTAGGCGCATTTGTTTTTTCTTTTCTCTGAATTGAGACTGCACAATGCTATGTTATGACTTTTATACATTTTGTATGGCAAAACTTTAATAAATATATTGAAACATAAAGGAGAAGTCCAGCCTGAGCTTTTTAGGCTGGGCTTCTCCTCTGGGTCACAGGAGTGCAATTAGTTTTGCACTCCTGTGACCCGTTTTCAGCGGAGAGCGGACTGAAGTCCTCTCTCCGCTGACGTCCCTGCCATCAGTTGGGGCAGCACGTCATCATGACTTCCAAGTCGGGATCCTCCAGCTGCCCTGATTGATGGCAGTCTCAGCGAGCCGCAGAGACGCTAAGACGGCCTCTCCCCGCCCTTCCACTGCTCAGCGTTCCAGTGAGCGCTGAGAAGTAGAGCAGAAGCGATGCTGACTGACAGTCAGCATCGCTCTGCTCGGAGAGGAGTGAGAACCAAGTCATTTGGTTTGGTTCTCAGTGCAGAGATGCCGGGGGACAGCTGCAGCATTAGCCTGATGCTGCATCCACCGAGGTAAGTATGAATATCAAAAACAAAACAAAACATATTTCTCTTTTAAAGTAAACCAATAAAGTGCTGCGGCCATTTATTTGCCAATTGAAATCTGAGTATTGTGTTTTTATTTAGGGCTGTATTTGGGAAAGTGTTTGCATTTCAGTTTTGAATAAAAACTATTTAAACTGCCATTTTTTTCTTTTGAAAATGTCACTTTGCTGTAGCATATCCCACAGCAAGAATGGGAAATAATTTGTGTAGAGTTCCCCCTCCCCATCCCAAAATGCATACCAAGCCCTTTGAATCTGGTTTAGATTTTAAGGGGTAACTCATGCAAAAAAACAAAGATAAAAATGTGTAGGGTCCCCCAGGAAACTCATACCAGACACTTCAGGTCTGGTAGAGATTTTAAGGGGGACTCCACACAATTTTTTTTTGAAAAAAACAAAACAAAACATAACGTCCCTCTAAACATCCATACCAAACCCTTAATCCCACCATGCAGCCTGGCTCAGAAGGGGGGTGGAAGAGAGTAAGTGTGCCTGGCCAAATCCATACCAGACCACATGCCCCCAACATAGGGTAGTCAAAGACCTCATCCCCATAACCCTTGCCTGGCAGTTGTGGGGAGTTTTATCAGAATCTGGAAGCCCCCTTTAATCAAAAGGAAGCCCCCCAGATACCAGACTCACCTTACGTAAATGAGCATGGGGTATTTTTTCACAAGAAAAAAAAAATAACCCACAAATAAAGACACCTAAACATTTGACAAGTCCTTTATTAAAAAAAATAGAAATCCCCAAAAATGTCCCTTGTAAATCCGTTGTCAATCATGATGCTCGCAGCCAGGACCGAACATATGGTGGGGGGGGGGACGACCAAGGGAAATGTGTCCTGGGCGCCACACTGAGAGGGGCGCCACTGCAACTGCCACTCCCTGACATGTCAATTCTCCGCTATTTGACAGGTTCCTGATGTCTCTGCTCCCTCTACACTTGTCCCTGACAATCCCTCCCCTCCGATGTAACCTAGCTCATCTATTCTCCTTTTTTTGGTCACTTCTTACTCTCCCCCCCACCTGCCATGCCTGTTCTTTTATTTCCTCTCCTTCCCCGCCACACTAATAGTTCCACCTATGCAACTCTTTTCTCTCAAATCAGGTTCACAGCTCTATTTTCCAGCTCTCCTTCACGCCAGCAGCAACTCAGGTCCTGACACAGACCTGTGCTTTCCTCAGCTCTCTGGGCCGCTTTAATGAAGTTTGTCCAGGTGCAGCTGCTGAACTGTAAGGCCTTAGGGTGACCACATTTCCAAACTGCCATTCAGGGACACCCGCCCCCCCCCACCTCCACACCCACGCCCGCCCCCAAAAAATTTTTTGGGGGGGGGGGCGCAAACAAACTGAAAATAAAAAAACATCAATTGCAGCCACTGTGCCCATCAAACGCAGCTACTGTGCCAAACGCAGCCACTGTACCCATAAATTGCCTCCACTGTGCCATCAAACGCAGCCACTGTACCTATCAATTGCTGACACTGTGCCCATCAATTGCTGCCAGTGTGCCCCATCAAATACTGCCAGTGGTCCCATCAATTGCCGCTACTCTGCCCCATAAAATGCTGCCAGTGTGCCGAACAATTGCCGCTACTGTGCCCCATCAGATGCTGCCAGTGTGCCCATCAATTGCCACTACTGTGCCCCATCAAATGCTGCCAGTGTGCCCATCAATTGCCGCTACTGTGCCCCATCAAATGCTACCAGTGTGCCGAACAATTGCCGCTACTGTGCCCCATCAGATGCTGCCAGTGTGCCCATCAATTGCACTACTGTGCCCCATCAAATGCTGCCAGTGTGCCAATCAATTTCCGCTACTGTGCCCCATCAGATGCTGCCAGTGTGCCCATCAATTGTCGCTACTGTGCCCCATCAAATGCTGCCAGTGTGCCGCACAATTGCCGCTACTGTGCCCCATCAAATGCTGCCAGTGTGCCGCACAATTGCCGCTACTGTGCCCCATCAAATGCTGCTAGCGTGCCGATCAA
Source organism: Rana muscosa (assembly GCA_029206835.1). Classification (NCBI taxonomy): domain Eukaryota; kingdom Metazoa; phylum Chordata; class Amphibia; order Anura; family Ranidae; genus Rana; species Rana muscosa. The sequence continues at coordinate 239,996,180 of CM055124.1, forward strand.
TTACCGCTACTGTGCCCCATGATTAAATGCTGCCAGTGCCAGTGTGCCCATCAATTGCCGCGACTGTGCCCCATCAGAAGCTGCCAGTGTCAATTGCTATTTGTCACCTGATCATCTGCTCCGGTTCCATTTGCTTTGCTCACCTTTTTATCTGGACTCTCTATCTCTGGTCTGGCGGGGCAGACTTCAGCGCCGGTCTTCTCTTCTTGGTTCCCTGGTCCAGGCAGGTAGTAGGGCCGCTCGGGCGGGAGGAGGAAGAGCCTGGAGGAGGTCGGAGATGTCGTGGACTCACGGCCCCCGGGCTGCCGCCTGAAATGTACTGCGGAGGTCGGGAAGGGAACAGCTGAGCCGAGCCGTGGATCTAAGGCACTGGCACTGCAGAATGCCGCCGCCCGCCGCGCCGAGAGGTCACTGGACTGGAGGTCGGAGGGGAGGACTCGGAATTAGTGGTGACGTAAGTGCTGCTCTCTCTGCTGCTGCTGCCGCGACCGGAGGAGGAGGAGAGGAGGTGGGTGGAGTCCAGTCGGAGAGCGCAGTGTGCAGCACTGGGTAAAGGCCTGTTCCCTCTGCTGCCCGCCGCCCTCTGCTCTCTTTGCACATGTGACGTCACTGGTTGCTACACGCCAAGCGGAGCGGCCCTAGCAACCAGTGAGTTTGGCAATCTTTTTTTACAGTGGCACAGTGGCAGCCAGTTCTTATATCATTCCGGGACACTGTATTGTCCCGGAATGAAGCTTGCCGGGACACAGGACACAGATTTAAATTACGGGATAATCCCGGGCAATCCGGGACACGTGGTCACCCTAGAGAGGTGGGAGGTGCCAATGACATTGCTAGGGCACCTGCAGCATCCCCCCCGCCGGCTGGCAACTGTCACCCCAGCGTAACAGAGGCAACACAGCTTTCCCTAGGCTCCTGTTTTGTCTTATGACAGACCACCACGCGGAGGAGCCTGGGAGGAACATCTCTCGCCCTGCATGGAGCCCCACTGTATCTGAGGTCTGTGTTGGGAGGGGAGGGAAACAGAAGGATTTATGGTTGCATTTGTACAGCAAGGGGGATTGGGGGGAGGGTAATGTGCTGATAGGGGACAGGGCCATCTTTAACGCATTGCAAAAGAGGCAGCTGCTCTGGGCCCAATTGCTATTGTGGGGCCAAAAGCAGCTGCCCCTTCTGCCTGCAAATTGCATACATAGATATGTTTTCACCATTTCAGAAAATGGTGGATTGCTGTCACATCCCTGTTGTGTAGCAAATACACACCCCTGATAGCTTTGTCCTGGAATTGCAGCATCAGGATCACTAGTGCTGCTGCAGGGGTTCCCGGACCCTCACTCTACCCCTTCGGCCGACAGTTCTGTGGCTTCCCTGGTGGTGGCGGGAGTACAGCTTTGCTGCTCTGAACCTCTCTCTTCACCTCCAGCAGCTTACGCTATGCTATGCAGTAGAGAGGAGCATATGTGTCGGGCAGCCCCAGCTTCAGTGCACGAGCCAAGTAAGTGTACTGAAGCCTCTCCCGAGTCCCTACTACACTGCTGGAGGTGAAGAGAGAGGTTCAGGGCATCAGTATCATCAACACTAATGACCCAGCTACACAAGGTTGCATGTGGACCAAAGAAGCCACAGTAGTCTGAGGCAGTGTTTCTCAATTCCAGTACTCAAGGCGCACCAACAGGTCATGTTTTCAGGATTTCCCTCATATGAATTGGCTGTGGTAATTACTAAGGCACTGAAACTGATCAAATCACCTGTGCAAAATAATGGAAAGCCTGAAAACATGACCTGTTGGTGCGCCTTGAGGACTGGAGTTGAGAAACACTGGTCTGAGGAATAGAACAGTAAAGCCCTGTACACACGATCAGATATCCTATGGATTTTCGTCTGATGGATTTGTCCATCAGAAATCTGATGAAACTGTTTTCCATCAGTCTTGCCCACACACCATCAGTCAAAAAACCGACCGTTCCAAACGTGGTGACGTAAAACACTCCGATGAGCTGAGAAAAATGAAATTCAATGCTACTGAGCATGTGTCGACTTGATTCTGAGCATGCTTGGGTTTTTTATCTGATGGATTTCCCCACAGACGATCGGAAATTGCCATCAGTTTTTTATCCATCAGATAATTTTAAAACATGTTCTATTTTTTAAAACTGATGGAAAAAAGACTGATGGGTCCCATACACGATCGGTTTGTCTGATGAAAACAATCCATCAGACGGTTTTCATCAGTCAAACTGATCGTGTGTACAGGGCTTAAGTCTCCATTGGGTTTAAACAGGTTGCAAAGTATGAAAGATTTTGAAGTTACACAAGATGATGCAAGATACAGAGGGGTGGGGGTGCTGCAGATGAAGTGGGGAGGGGGGGGTGTTTCAGAGATGTGCTAGGGTAGTACATAGATGTACTGGTGGGGGGGAAGGGGCATACTGGAGTATGAAGACTTGCAGGGGGGAACAGGTGTTACAGAAGGTACAGAGATGTGCAGGGGGTATGGAGGGGTGCAAAGAGGTACAGAGGGTATGGAGGGGTGCAGAGAGGTACAGAGGGTATGGAGGGGTGCAGAGAGGTACAGAGGGTATGGAGGGGTGCAGAGAGGTACAAAGGATATGGAGGGGTGCAGAGAGGTACAGAGGGTATGGGAGGGTGCAGAGAGTATGGAGGGGTGAAAAGATGTGCAGAGGGTATGGAGGGGTGCAGAGATGTGCAGAGGGTATGGAAATGTGGTGTACTGGAGGTACAGTAGTGTGCTGGGGGTACGCTGCTGTGCTGAGGGTAGGGGGGTATGGAGGTGTGCTGGGGGTGGAGAGGAAAATTTAATTGGGGGAGGGAGAAAATGTTTGCCCAGAGTCCAATCAATATTAAAGACGGGGAAGAGGTTTTTATACTGTGAGGGGGTATGGGGGGGGGCTTGTTCTAAAAGAGGGATGTCAATCATGTCCAGAATGGCAATTTGGGGGGTCAATTTTGGTTTAAAGTAAAATATGCAGACCTGAGCTCTACCTTCTGTAAAGGCACTCTCTGTACACTGCACATTCCTGATCACCGCACTCTTTACACTGTGAACTCCTTCCTGATCACTGCACTCTGTACACTAAGCACATCCGATCCACGCACTCGGGACACTGCACACTCCTGTTCACCGAACTCTGTACACTATGCATTCCTGATTACTATACTCTTTACACTGCGCATTCCTAATCACGCACTCTGTACACCGCGCATTCCTGAATAATGCACTCTGTACACTCTGCACTCCTGGTCACCGCACTCTGTACACTCCTGGTCACTGCACTCTGTACATTGCGCACTCCTGGTCACCACACTTTGTACACTGTGCACTCCTGATCACCGCACTCTGTACACTTCGCATGCCTGATCACCGCACTCTGTACACTGCGCATGCCCGATCACCGCACTCTGTACACTGCGCATTCCTGATCACCGCACTCTGTACACTGCGCATTCCTGATCACCGCACTCTGTACACTGCGCATGCCTGATCACCGCACTCTGTACACTGCGCATGCCTGATCACAGCACTCTGTACACTGCGCATGCCTGATCACCGCACTCTGTACACTGCGCATGCCTGATCACTGCACTCTGTACACTGTGCATGCCTGATCACTGCACTCTGTACACTGCACCCTCCTGATCACTGCATTATGTACACTGCGCATTCCTGATCACCACACTCTGTACACTTCGGCTTCCTGTTAGCCGCACTTTGTATACTGCGCTTTCCTGGTCACCACACTCTGTATACTGCGAATTCCTGATCACCACACTCTGTAGACTGCACATTCCTGATCACTGCACTCTGTACACTGCGCACATCTGATCAACACACTCTGTACATTGCACACTTCTGATGACCGTACTCTGTATACTGTGCATTCCCGATCACTGCATTCTATACACTGTGCGTTCCTGATCACCGTACTTTGCACATCTGATCAATGCACTCTGTACACTGCGCATTCCTGATCATCACACTCTGTACACTGTCCATTCCTAATCACCGCACTCTATACACTGCACACTCCTGATCACTGCGCTGTACACTGCGCACATCTGATCAACACACTCTGTACATTGCACACTCCTGATCACCGCACTCTGTACACTGTGCATTCCTGATCACCGCACTCTGTATACCGCTCATTCCTGATGATCACCGTACTCTGTACACTCTGCATTTCTGATCACTGCGTTCTATACACTGTGCATTCCTGATCACCGCACTCTGTACACTGCGCATTCCTAATCACTGCACTCTGTACACTGCACACTCCTGATCACTGCACTCTGTACACTGCACATTCCTAATCACTGCACTCTGTACACTGGACACTCCTGATCACCGCACTCTGTACACTGCGCACTCCTTTTTTGGGGAGGCACAAACAAACTGAAAAATGAAACTGTTAGTAATGCAGGACTGTAAATAGCCATTTATCAAGTGATTATGTATCATTACTGCTAGATAAAACAGTGCCCCTCATATGCAGTCTCAATGTGCCAATCAATTTCAGCCTCACTGTGCCCATCCATTGCAGCCTCACTGTGCCCATCATATGCTGCCTCACTGTGCCCGTCACAGTAAGCCAATCTCATCCACATTTTAAGTAAAATAAAATAAAACCACTTAACATAAGGTGTCCTCATCAGAGCCCCCTTTTACATCAGCTGTCCCAATCAGAGTCCCCCTTTACAGCAGTAACCCCCTTTACATCAGGTGTCCCAGTCAAAGTCCCTCTTTACAACAGGTGTCCCCATCAGCATCCCCCCATACATCAGGTGTCCCAGTCAAAGTCCCTCTTTACAACAGGTGTCCCCATCAGCATCCCCCTATACATCAGGTGTCCTCATCATAGTCCCCCTATACATCAGGTGTCCCAATCAGAGCCCCCCTTTACAGAAGGTGCCCCCCTTTACATCAGGTGTCCCAAACAGAGTCCCCCTTTAGACCAGTTGTCCTCATCAGAGTCCCCCTATACATCAGGTGTCCCAATCAGAGTCCCCCTTTACAGCAGAAATCCCCCTTTACAACAGGTGTCCCCATCAGCATCCACCTTTACTGTTTTAATCCCCAATGCTGAATTGAGACTGCACAATGCTATGTTATGACTTTTATACATTTTGTATGGCAAAACTTTAATAAATATATTGAAACATAAAGGAGAAGTCCAGCCTGAGCTTTTTAGGCTGGGCTTCTCCTCTGGGTCACAGGAGTGCAATTAGTTTTGCACTCCTGTGACCCGTTTTCAGCGGAGAGCGGACTGAAGTCCTCTCTCCGCTGACGTCCCTGCCATCAGTTGGGGCAGCACGTCATCATGACTTCCAAGTCGGGATCCTCCAGCTGCCCTGATTGATGGCAGTCTCAGCGAGCCGCAGAGACGCTAAGACGGCCTCTCCCCGCCCTTCCACTGCTCAGCGTTCCAGTGAGCGCTGAGAAGTAGAGCAGAAGCGATGCTGACTGACAGTCAGCATCGCTCTGCTCGGAGAGGAGTGAGAACCAAGTCATTTGGTTTGGTTCTCAGTGCAGAGATGCCGGGGGACAGCTGCAGCATTAGCCTGATGCTGCATCCACCGAGGTAAGTATGAATATCAAAAACAAAACAAAACATATTTCTCTTTTAAAGTAAACCAATAAAGTGCTGCGGCCATTTATTTGCCAATTGAAATCTGAGTATTGTGTTTTTATTTAGGGCTGTATTTGGGAAAGTGTTTGCATTTCAGTTTTGAATAAAAACTATTTAAACTGCCATTTTTTTCTTTTGAAAATGTCACTTTGCTGTAGCATATCCCACAGCAAGAATGGGAAATGATTTGTGTAGAGTTCCCCCTCCCCATCCCAAAATGCATACCAAGCCCTTTGAATCTGGTTTAGATTTTAAGGGGTAACTCATGCAAAAAAACAAAGATAAAAATGTGTAGGGTCCCCCAGGAAACTCATACCAGACACTTCAGGTCTGGTAGAGATTTTAAGGGGGACTCCACACAATTTTTTTTTGAAAAAAACAAAACAAAACATAACGTCCCTCTAAACATCCATACCAAACCCTTAATCCCACCATGCAGCCTGGCTCAGAAGGGGGGTGGAAGAGAGTAAGTGTGCCTGGCCAAATCCATACCAGACCACATGCCCCCAACATAGGGTAGTCAAAGACCTCATCCCCATAACCCTTGCCTGGCAGTTGTGGGGAGTTTTATCAGAATCTGGAAGCCCCCTTTAATCAAAAGGAAGCCCCCCAGATACCAGACTCACCTTACGTAAATGAGCATGGGGTATTTTTTCACAAGAAAAAAAAAATAACCCACAAATAAAGACACCTAAACATTTGACAAGTCCTTTATTAAAAAAAATAGAAATCCCCAAAAATGTCCCTTGTAAATCCGTTGTCAATCATGATGCTCGCAGCCAGGGCCGAACATATGGTGGGGGGGGGGGACCAAGGGGAAATGTGTCCTGGGCGCCACACTGAGAGGGGCGCCACTGCAACTGCCACTCCCTGACATGTCAATTCTCCGCTATTTGACAGGTTCCTGATGTCTCTGCTCCCTCTACACTTGTCCCTGACAATCCCTCCCCTCCGATGTAACCTAGCTCATCTATTCTCCTTTTTTTGGTCACTTCTTACTCTCCCCCCCACCTGCCATGCCTGTTCTTTTATTTCCTCTCCTTCCCCGCCACACTAATAGTTCCACCTATGCAACTCTTTTCTCTCAAATCAGGTTCACAGCTCTATTTTCCAGCTCTCCTTCACGCCAGCAGCAACTCAGGTCCTGACACAGACCTGTGCTTTCCTCAGCTCTCTGGGCCGCTTTAATGAAGTTTGTCCAGGTGCAGCTGCTGAACTGTAAGGCCTTAGGGTGACCACATTTCCAAACTGCCATTCAGGGACACCCGCCCCCCCCCACCTCCACACCCACGCCCGCCCCCAAAAATTTTGGGGGGGGCGCAAACAAACTGAAAATAAAAAAACATCAATTGCAGCCGCTGTGCCCATCAAACGCAGCTACTGTGCCAAACGCAGCCACTGTACCCATAAATTGCCTCCACTGTGCCATCAAACGCAGCCACTGTACCTATCAATTGCTGACACTGTGCCCATCAATTGCCGCCAGTGTGCCCCATCAAATACTGCCAGTGGTCCCATCAATTGCCGCTACTGTGCCCCATAAAATGCTGCCAGTGTGCCGAACAATTGCCGCTACTGTGCCCCATCAGATGCTGCCAGTGTGCCCATCAATTGCCACTACTGTGCCCCATCAAATGCTGCCAGTGTGCCCATCAATTGCCGCTACTGTGTCCCATCAAATGCTACCAGTGTGCCGAACAATTGCCGCTACTGTGCCCCATCAGATGCTGCCAGTGTGCCCATCAATTGCGCTACTGTGCCCCATCAAATGCTGCCAGTGTGCCGATCAATTGCCGCTACTGTGCCCCATCAGATGCTGCCAGTTTGCCCATCAATTGTCGCTACTGTGCCCCATCAAATGCTGCCAGTGTGCCGAACAATTGCCGCTACTGTGCCCCATCAAATGCTGCCAGTGTGCCGCACAATTGCCGCTACTGTGCCCCATCAAATGCTGCTAGCGTGCCGATCAATTGCCGCTACTGTGCCCCATGATTAAATGCTGCCAGTGCCAGTGTGCCCATCAATTGCCGCGACTGTGCCCCATCAGAAGCTGCCAGTGTCAATTGCTATTTGTCACCTGATCATCTGCTCCGGTTCCATTTGCTTTGCTCACCTTTTTATCTGGACTCTCTATCTCTGGTCTGGCGGGGCAGACTTCAGCGCCGGTCTTCTCTTCTTGGTTCCCTGGTCCAGGCAGGTAGTAGGGCCGCTCGGGCGGGAGGAGGAAGAGCCTGGAGGAGGTCGGAGATGTCGCGGACTCACGGCCCCCGGGCTGCCGCCTGAAATGTACTGCGGAGGTCGGGAAGGGAACAGCTGAGCCGAGCCGTGGATCTAAGGCACTGGCACTGCAGAATGCCGCCGCCCGCCGCGCCGAGAGGTCACTGGACTGGAGGTCGGAGGGGAGGACTCGGAATTAGTGGTGACGTAAGTGCTGCTCTCTCTGCTGCTGCTGCCGCGACCGGAGGAGGAGGAGAGGAGGTGGGTGGAGTCCAGTCGGAGAGCGCAGTGTGCAGCACTGGGTAAAGGCCTGTTCCCTCTGCTGCCCGCCGCCCTCTGCTCTCTTTGCACATGTGACGTCACTGGTTGCTACACGCCAAGCGGAGCGGCCCTAGCAACCAGTGAGTTTGGCAATCTTTTTTTACAGTGGCACAGTGGCAGCCAGTTCTTATATCATTCCGGGACACTGTATTGTCCCGGAATGAAGCTTGCCGGGACACAGGACACAGATTTAAATTACGGGATAATCCCGGGCAATCCGGGACACATGGTCACCCTAGAGAGGTGGGAGGTGCCAATGACATTGCTAGGGCACCTGCAGCATCCCCCCCGCCGGCTGGCAACTGTCACCCCAGCGTAACAGAGGCAACACAGCTTTCCCTAGGCTCCTGTTTTGTCTTATGACAGACCACCACGCGGAGGAGCCTGGGAGGAACATCTCTCGCCCTGCATGGAGCCCCACTGTATCTGAGGTCTGTGTTGGGAGGGGAGGGAAACAGAAGGATTTATGGTTGCATTTGTACAGCTAGGGGGATTGGGGGGAGGGTAATGTGCTGATAGGGGACAGGGCCATCTTTAACGCATTGCAAAAGAGGCAGCTGCTCTGGGCCCAATTGCTATTGTGGGGCCAAAAGCAGCTGCCCCTTCTGCCTGCAAATTGCATACATAGATATGTTTTCACCATTTCAGAAAATGGTGGATTGCTGTCACATCCCTGTTGTGTAGCAAATACACACCCCTGATAGCTTTGTCCTGGAATTGCAGCATCAGGATCACTAGTGCTGCTGCAGGGGTTCCCGGACCCTCACTCTACCCCTTCGGCCGACAGTTCTGTGGCTTCCCTGGTGGTGGCGGGAGTACAGCTTTGCTGCTCTGAACCTCTCTCTTCACCTCCAGCAGCTTACGCTATACTATGCAGTAGAGAGGAGCATATGTGTCGGGCAGCCCCAGCTTCAGTGCACGAGCCAAGTAAGTGTACTGAAGCCTCTCCCGAGTCCCTACTACACTGCTGGAGGTGAAGAGAGAGGTTCAGGGCATCAGTATCATCAACACTAATGACCCAGCTACACAAGGTTGCATGTGGACCAAAGAAGCCACAGTAGTCTGAGGCAGTGTTTCTCAATTCCAGTACTCAAGGCGCACCAACAGGTCATGTTTTCAGGATTTCCCTCATATGAATTGGCTGTGGTAATTACTAAGGCACTGAAACTGATCAAATCACCTGTGCAAAATAATGGAAAGCCTGAAAACATGACCTGTTGGTGCGCCTTGAGGACTGGAGTTGAGAAACACTGGTCTGAGGAATAGAACAGTAAAGCCCTGTACACACGATCAGATATCCTATGGATTTTCGTCTGATGGATTTGTCCATCAGAAATCTGATGAAACTGTTTTCCATCAGTCTTGCCCACACACCATCAGTCAAAAAACCGACCGTTCCAAACGTGGTGACGTAAAACACTCCGATGAGCTGAGAAAAATGAAATTCAATGCTACTGAGCATTAGTGATGAGCCGAACACCCCCGGGTTCGGTTCGCACCAGAACCCGCGAACGGACCGAAAGTTCGTACGAACATTAGAACCCTATTAAATACAATGGATGCGAACGTTCGAATTCTAAAGTGCTAATTATAACAACTATTATGCATGTTATTGTCCTAAAAAGGGTTTGGGAACCCGGGTTGTGCACCAGGGGACATGTATCAATGCAAAAAGAAGTTTTAAAAACGGTCGTTTTTCGGGAGCAGTCATTTTAATGATGCATAAAGTGAAAAAAAAAAAGTCAAATATTCCTTTAAATATCGTACCTGGGGGGTGTCTAAAGTATGCCTGTGAAGTGCCACGTGTTTCCCGTGTTTAGAACTGTCCCTGTACAAAATGACACTTCTAAAGGAAAAAAAAGCCATTTAAAACTGCTTGCGGCTTTAATGTAATGTCTGGTCCCGGTAATATGGATGAAAATCTTTAAGAAAAATGGCATAGCTACCCCATGACCCCCCCCCCCCCCTACCCCAGCCTATTACCAGCCCCTTTGGGTCTTGTATGGATATTAAGGGGAACCCCGCACATAAAATAAAAAAGGCCCTATATACTCTGAATAGGGATGAGCTTCGTGTTCGAGTCGAACATACGTTCGACTCGAACATCGGCTGTTCGATCGTTCGACGAAGATCGAACGATTTGGGCCGTTCGCGCCAAATTCGAGTGACGCGAACGACCCACAATGCACTTCGCCATCGCAGTGTCATCCAGGCGCTGTGATTGGCCAAGCATGCACTGTGACCCCGCATGCTTGGCCAATCACAGCGCCGGCAGCGAGGAGAGCAATGATTGGCCACAGGCAGGATGCCTGTGGCCAATTATTGCTGAGGGTGTTTAGTACACGCCCCACACTATAAAAGGCCGCCAGCACGGCGGCCTAGTGTAGTGTGTTCCGGAGCAGGGATAGAGCAGCATAGGCAGGGACAGTGACTGTTATTTCTTTCTTGCTTAACCTGGATTCCTTTAGTTTAGGGAAAGAGAAGGATAGGTAGGGAGAGTGTCAGTGTGTTTTGTGCTTGTGCTATAGTGTGCTTAAAAAAAACATTTATTCTAGGGACAGAAAACTGTAGGTAGGGACAGTGTCAGTTTCTTTCACTCTGCAAGTCCTTGTTTCCAGGGACCTGGAAGGACAGTGAGTGAATTGTCCTTGTGCTATATTGTGCTTAAAAAAACATTTATTCTAGGGACAGAAAACTGTAGGTAGGGAGAGTGTCAGTTTCTTTCACTCTGCAAGTCCTTGTTTCCAGGGACCTGTAAGGACAGTGAGTGAATTGTCCTTGTGCTATATTGTGCTTAAAAAAAACATTTATTCTAGGGACAGAAAACTGTAGGTAGGGAGAGTGTCAGTTTATTTCACTCTGCAAGTCCTTGTTTCCAGGGACCTGGAAGGACAGTGAGTGAATTCTCCTTGTGCTATATTGTGCTTAAAAAAAACATTTATTCTAGGGACAGAAAACTGTAGGTAGGGACAGTGTCAGTTTCTTTCACTCTGCAAGTCCTTGTTTCCAGGGACCTGTAAGGACAGTGAGTGAATTGTCCTTGTGCTATATTGTGATTAAAAAAAACATTTTTTCTAGGGACAGAAAACTGTAGGTAGGGAGAGTGTTTTTTTTCTTTCACTCTGCAAGTCCTTGTTTCCAGGGACCTGTAAGGACAGTGAGTGAATTGTCCTTGTGCTATATTGTGCTTAAAAAAAACATTTTTTCTAGGGACAGAAAACTGTAGGTAGGGAGAGTGTTTTTTTTCTTTCACTCTGCAAGTCCTTGTTTCCAGGGACCTGTAAGGACAGTGAGTGAATTGTCCTTGTGCTATATTGTGCTTAAAAAAAACATTTATTCTAGGGACAGAAAACTGTAGGTAGGGAGAGTGTCAGTTTATTTCACTCTGCAAGTCCTTGTTTCCAGGGACCTGGAAGGACAGTGAGTGAATTGTCCTTGTGCTATATTGTGATTAGAAAAAACATTTATTCTAGGGACAGAAAACTGTAGGTAGGGACAGTGTCAGTTTCTTTCACTCTGCAAGTCCTTGTTTCCAGGGACCTGTAAGGATAGTGAGTGAATTGTCCTTGTGCTATATTGTGATTAAAAAAAACATTTTTTCTAGGGACAGAAAACTGTAGGTAGGGAGAGTGTTTTTTTTCTTTCACTCTGCAAGTCCTTGTTTCCAGGGACCTGTAAGGACAGTGAGTGAATTGTCCTTGTGCTATATTGTGATTAAAAAAAACATTTTTTCTAGGGACAGAAAACTGTAGGTAGGGAGAGTGTTTTTTTTCTTTCACTCTGCAAGTCCTTGTTTCCAGGGACCTGTAAGGACAGTGAGTGAATTGTCCTTGTGCTATAGTGTGCTTAAAAAAAACATTTATTCTAGGGACAGAAAACTGTAGGTAGGGAGAGTGTCAGTTTATTTCACTCTGCAAGTCCTTGTTTCCAGGGACCTGTAAGGACAGTGAGTGAATTGTCCTTGTGCTATATTGTGATTAAAAAAAACATTTTTTCTAGGGACAGAAAACTGTAGGTAGGGAGAGTGTTTTTTTTCTTTCACTCTGCAAGTCCTTGTTTCCAGGGACCTGTAAGGACAGTGAGTGAATTGTCCTTGTGCTATATTGTGCTTAAAAAAAACATTTATTCTAGGGACAGAAAACTGTAGGTAGGGAGAGTGTCAGTTTATTTCACTCTGCAAGTCCTTGTTTCCAGGGACCTGGAAGGACAGTGAGTGAATTCTCCTTGTGCTATATTGTGCTTAAAAAAAACATTTATTCTAGGGACAGAAAACTGTAGGTAGGGAGAGTGTCAGTTTATTTCACTCTGCAAGTCCTTGTTTCCAGGGACCTGTAAGGACAGTGAGTGAATTGTCCTTGTGCTATATTGTGATTAAAAAAAACATTTTTTCTAGGGACAGAAAACTGTAGGTAGGGAGAGTGTTTTTTTTCTTTCACTCTGCAAGTCCTTGTTTCCAGGGACCTGTAAGGACAGTGAGTGAATTGTCCTTGTGCTATATTGTGCTTAAAAAAAACATTTATTCTAGGGACAGAAAACTGTAGGTAGGGAGAGTGTCAGTTTATTTCACTCTGCAAGTCCTTGTTTCCAGGGACCTGGAAGGACAGTGAGTGAATTGTCCTTGTGTTATATTGTGATTAAAAAAAACATTTTTTCTAGGGACAGAAAACTGTAGGTAGGGAGAGTGTTTTTTTTCTTTCACTCTGCAAGTCCTTGTTTCCAGGGACCTGTAAGGACAGTGAGTGAATTGTCCTTGTGCTATATTGTGATTAAAAAAAACATTTTTTCTAGGGACAGAAAACTGTAGGTAGGGAGAGTGTTTTTTTTCTTTCACTCTGCAAGTCCTTGTTTCCAGGGACCTGTAAGGACAGTGAGTGAATTGTCCTTGTGCTATAGTGTGCTTAAAAAAAACATTTATTCTAGGGACAGAAAACTGTAGGTAGGGAGAGTGTCAGTTTATTTCACTCTGCAAGTCCTTGTTTCCAGGGACCTGTAAGGACAGTGAGTGAATTGTCCTTGTGCTATATTGTGATTAAAAAAAACATTTTTTCTAGGGACAGAAAACTGTAGGTAGGGAGAGTGTTTTTTTTCTTTCACTCTGCAAGTCCTTGTTTCCAGGGACCTGTAAGGACAGTGAGTGAATTGTCCTTGTGCTATATTGTGCTTAAAAAAAACATTTATTCTAGGGACAGAAAACTGTAGGTAGGGAGAGTGTCAGTTTATTTCACTCTGCAAGTCCTTGTTTCCAGGGACCTGTAAGGACAGTGAGTGAATTGTCCTTGTGCTATATTGTGATTAAAAAAAACATTTTTTCTAGGGACAGAAAACTGTAGGTAGGGAGAGTGTCAGTTTCTTTCACTGTGAAAGTCCTTGTTTCAAGGGACAGAGAAGGACACCTGAAGGTAGCCCTTATTGCTTTTTTCCCATCTCCCTGCAGGCCATCTATTAGAATGTCTGGAAGGCAAACAAGGAGAGGCAGACAGTCAGGAGGCAATAAAAGAGGGCAAGCAGGCTCTGTGTCTGGGGGCAACAGTGCTGGTCGTGGACGCGGTGCATTGTCATCAGCACATGGCCATGGGACACGCTTGTCCTTCTTTTCGGCAGCTGGACATGTTGAGCCACATCATGCCGAAGACTTGGTAGAGTGGATGACCAAGCCCTCCTCCTCCTCCTCATCCTCTCTCACCCAGGCTCAGGGTACTGGAAAAGCAGCTGCCAAAGCGTCGTCTTCCCTGGTATCAATGTCAGACAAATCATCAGTCACTCCTTCCCTAGACCCACCATGTCCTCCTCCTGAGGAGTCCCCCGAACTGTTTCAGCACAGTGTTGGGTACATGCTCCAGGAGGATGCCCAGCGTTTCGAAGGGTCTGATGATGAAACCCAGCTAGAGGAAGGCAGTAGCGTGAGAGCAGACAGAGGGGATGCTCAAGAAGGACACCAATCTGGCAGTCATGTTCCAGCAGCTGCAGCATACTGCCAGATTGGCTCCAGTGATGAGGAGGGAGGGGATGATGAGGTCACTGACTCCACGTGGGTGCCTAATAGGAGAGAGGAGGAGGAGGAGGATGAGGAGGAGGCACATCTCCAACGAGGCAGGATGCCCTTTGGTGGCCAGCGTAAGGGCAGTACACCGACGGAATCACACCGCAGAGCTCCGCCTGTGCAGGGCGCTGCCTCTGCCCGTCATTCAAAAAGTTCTTTGGTGTGGGCCTTTTTTGAGGCTAGTGCATCAGATCGCACAGCTGCTGTTTGCAACATATGTCTCAAGCGTATATCGCGTGGCCAAAACATCAGCCGCTTGGGTACCACATGCCTGACCAGACATATGTTGACCTGCCATGCAGCTCGTTGGCAAGCCTACCTCAAAGACCCACACCAAAGAACAAAGCGGACCTCTCCTTGCACCGCATCAGCTGGGATCTCCAACCCCACTATAACTTCAGTCCTCTCTGAAACATGCACTGAGAGGAATGAAGGTGTAGAATTAGGTGTGTCACAGCCAAGTACTTGCGCCCACTCTGCTAGCAGTACACCGACGTCCGATTCTAGCAGGCAAATTTCCCTGCCCCAGCTGCTGGACCGTCGAAAGAAGTTCACTCCCAGCCATCCACATGCCCAGCGGTTGAATGCTAGCTTGGCTAAATTGCTAGCGCTTCAACTGCTGCCTTTTCAGTTGGTAGACTCGGCCCCCTTCCGTGAGTTTGTGCAATGTGCAGTTCCTCAGTGGCAGGTTCCCAAACGCCACTTTTTCTCACGGAAGGCTATTCCGGCTCTCTACCGGCATGTGGAAGGCAATGTCTTGGCCTCGCTGGACAGGGCGGTCAGCGGTAAGGTGCATATTACCGCTGACTCATGGTCCAGCAGGCATGGACAGGGACGTTACCTTTCTTTCACGGCCCATTGGGTCACTCTTTTGGCAGCTGGGAAGGATTCAGGACAAGGTGCAGTAGTGTTGGAGGTTGTCCCACCGCCACGCCTCCAAAATGCTACTACTGGTTGTGACACACCTCTCTCCTCCACCCCCTCCTCTTCTTCTTCCTCCATGGCCTCTTCCTGTGGTTTGTCCTATGAACCAGCGGTGCTCCGTAGCCGTTCACGGGGCTACGCAAGTACGCAGGCAAAAAGATGCCATGCCGTGCTTGCGCTGGTGTGTTTGGGGGACAGAAGCCACACTGGGGCAGAGGTCCTGTCTGCTCTGCAGGGCCAGGCCGAGAGGTGGTTGACGCCACGCCAGCTTAAGCCAGGAATGGTGGTTTGCGACAATGGCACCAACCTCCTCTCCGCCCTCCGACAGGGACAACTGACCCATGTGCCCTGTGTGGCTCACGTCCTTAACCTGGTGGTGCAGCGCTTCTTGGGCAGGTACCCGGGCTTACAGGATGTCCTGAGGCAGGCCAGGAAAGTCTGTGTGCATTTCCGCAGATCTTATAATGCCAGTGCTCGCCTGGCTGAGCTGCAAAAGGAGTTGAACCTGCCCAAGAACCGCCTTATATGTGACATGCCCACCAGGTGGAACTCAACGTTGGCCATGCTGCAGCGGCTGCACACGCAGCAGAGGGCCATCAATGAGTACCTGTGCGACTACGGCACCAGGACAGGGTCAGGGGAGCTTGGTTTTTTTTCTCCACGCCAGTGGGGCATGATCAGGGATGCATGCACTGTCCTGGCACCATTTGAGGAGGCCACGAGGATGGTGAGCAGTGACAGTGCATGCATCAGTGACACTGTACCTCTTGTCCACCTGTTGGAGCACACGCTGCGTGGAATAATGGACAGGGCACTTGAGGCAGAACAGAGGCAGGAAGAGGAGGACTTCCTTGCCTCTCAAGGCCCCCTTTACCCAGACAGTGTTCCTTCTGTCCCACCCATCGCACAGGAAGAGGAGGAGGAGGAGGAGGAGGAGGAGGATTGTGTCAGCATGGAGGTGGAGGCTGGCACTCAGCATCATCAGCAGCAGTCTTTTAGGGATGATTTACAGTCCCAAGAAACCAGTGGACTTGTACGTGGCTGGGAGGAGGTGGCTGCGGATCATGTCGTCCTTAGTGACCCAGAGGACTCCGGAGCGAATGCCTCAGCAAACCTACGCTGCATGGCCTCCCTGATCCTGCAAAGTCTGCGGAAGGATCCTCGTATTCTTCGGATCAAGGAGAGGGACCATTACTGGCTGGCCACTCTCCTTGATCCACGGTACAAGGGTAAGGTTGCGGACCTTATGTTACCGTCGCAGAGGGAGCAGAGGATGAGACAACTCCGGGAGGCCTTGCAGAAAGGTCTGTGCAACGCGTTCCCAGAGACTGGGAGGTTGCAAACTCCTGGTCCTGGACAACGAGTTGCTGAGGCTTCGGCCAGTCAAAGAAGGAGCGGTGGGGAAGGTGGCCGTCTGACCGATGCGTTCAGACAATTCTTTAGTCCGCAGCCCCAAAGTATGATCGGTTCCAGCAACCATCGCCAGCGTCTGATAAACATGGTGCAGGAATATCTAGGGGCAAGGTCAGACTTGGACACCTTCCCCACCGAAAATCCTCTGGCTTACTGGGTCTTGAGGATGGATCACTGGCCAGAGCTTGCACAGTATGCAATTGAGCTACTGGCCTGTCCTGCATCCAGCGTTCTTTCGGAACGCACATTCAGTGCTGCTGGAGGATTTGTCACGGATCACAGGGTGCGCCTGTCCACCGACTCGGTTGATCGACTGACTTTCATCAAGATGAACCAGTCTTGGATCACCACCAGCTACCACACACCTGATGCTGATATAACAGACTAATTGATTTTAACATGTCACATCCCTTCAAGACTGATGCTGATGCTGAGTGCCTGTGCTGTTATGTTGACTGGCTATCCTCCTCCTCCGAGTCCTCAATGATACGATTGATGATGATAGCTTGTAAGATCATTTTTGTTTATGGGTGCCGCCACCAGTGCCTAACGCCCAATTTTTCAGCCCCTGTTTAACAGGGGCGTGTAATTACAATTTTTGAAGCAATACTTTGCAACAGGGCTCATTGCTGTGCTCCAAGTACAGTATCTGTGAGGAGTTGCAGTGTTGTGCCACCAGTGCCTAAGGCCCAATTTTTCAGCCCCTGTTTAACAGGGGCGTGTCATTACAATTTTTGAAGCAATACTTTGCAACAGGGCTCATTGGTGTGCTCCAAGTACAGTATCTGTGAGGAGTTGCAGTGTTGTGCCACCAGTGCCTAAGGCCCAATTTTTCAGCCCCTGTTTAACAGGGGCGTGTCATTACAATTTTTGAAGCAATACTTTGCAACAGGGCTCATTGCTGTGCTCCAAGTACAGTATCTGTGAGGAGTTGCAGTGTTGTGCCACCAGTGCCTAAGGCCCAATTTTTCAGCCCCTGTTTAACAGGGGCGTGTCATTACAATTTTTGAAGCAATACTTTGCAACAGGGCTCATTGGTGTGCTCCAAGTACAGTATCTGTGAGGAGTTGCAGTGTTGTGCCACCAGTGCCTAAGGCCCAATTTTTCAGCCCCTGTTTAACAGGGGCGTGTCATTACAATTTTTGAAGCAATACTTTGCAACAGGGCTCATTGCTGTGCTCCAAGTACAGTATCTGTGAGGGGTTGCAGTGTTGTGCCACCAGTGCCTAAGGCCCAATTTTTCAGCCCCTGTTCAACAGGGGCATGTAATTACAATTCTTGATCTAATAATTCACAGCAGGGCCCATTGCTGCACCCACCAAGAGTAACTGTCAGGGCTTACAGTGTTGTGGCACCAGCACCACCATCAAAGGCCCAATTTTTACTACCACTGTTCAACAATTATATGTAATTAAAATTCCTGATATAATAGTTGACAGCAGGGCGTTCCAGCACCAACCAAGAGTAACTGTGAGTGCTTACAGTGTTGTGCCAACACCAACAACTAAGGGGCCTATTTCTGCAGAGTATATACGGCAGGTCCCTACTTTCAAACATCCAACTTACAAACGACTCCTACTTGCAAACGCAAGAAGACAACAGGAAGTGAGAGGAAATCTACCACTAGGAAGGAAAATTCTCTCCTGTAAGAATAAATATGGGAGAAAGGTGTCTCCTCTGTACTGATGCTTTATCAGCAATCCTTGTTTCAAGAAAAACACCACATTTCAAAAACAGTTGTCATTGGGACGGAAAGTGAGGTGAAATGTTCTGAACAGGGGCACAGACAGCAAAACAAATGTTACAGGGGTGATAACCCTTACCTATGTTTTCCAAAAAGTTTAAAAATAGATTTTTGGGCTGGAGCTACACTTCAACAATGTACCTGTTCAAAATTACAAACAGACTCTACATAAGAACAAACCTACAGTCCCTGTCTTGTATGCACCGCCTGTATAGGGCTGTTCAGAGTATATAGGGCCTTTTTTATTTTATGTGCGGGGTTCCCCTTAATATCCATACAAGACCCAAAGGGGCTGGTAATGGGCTGGGGTAGGGGGGGGGGGGGGTCATGGGGTAGCTATGCCATTTTTCTTAAAGAATTTCATCCATATTACCGGGACCAGACATTACATTAAAGCCGCAAGCAGTTTTAAATGGCTTTTTTTTCCTTTAGAAGTGTCATTTTGTGCAGGGACAGTTCTAAACACGGGAAACACGTGGCACTTCACAGGCATACTTTAGACACCCCCCAGGTACGATATTTAAAGGAATATTTGACTTTTTTTTTTTCACTTTATGCATCATTAAAATGACTGCTCCCGAAAAACGACCGTTTTTAAAACTTCTTTTTGCATTGATACATGTCCCCTGGTGCAGAACCCGGGTTCCCAAACCCTTTTTAGGACAATAACATGCATAATAGTTGTTATAATTAGCACTTTAGAATTCGAACGTTCGCATCCATTGTATTTAATAGGGTTCTAATGTTCGTTCGAACTTTCGGTCCGTTCGCGGGTTCTGGTGCGAACCGAACCCGGGGGTGTTCGGCTCATCACTAACTCTGAACAGCCGTATACAGGCGGTGCATACAAGACAGGGACTGTAGGTTTGTTCTTATGTAGAATCTGTTTGTAATTTTGAACAGGTACATTGTTTAAGTGTAGCTCCAGCCCAAAAATCTATTTTTAAACTTTTTGGAAAACATAGGTAAGGGTTATCACCCCTGTAACATTTGTTTTGCTGTCTGTGCCCCTGTTCAGAACATTTCACCTCACTTTCCGTCCCAATGACAACTGTTTTTGAAATGTGGTGTTTTTCTTGAAACAAGGATTGCTGATAAAGCATCAGTACAGAGGAGACACCTTTCTCCCATATTAATTCTTACAGGAGAGAATTTTCCTTCCAAGGGGTAGATTTCCTCTCACTTCCTGTTGTCTTCTTGCTTTTGCAAGTAGGAGTCGTTTGTAAGTTGGATGTTTGAAAGTAGGGACCTGCCGTATATACTCTGCAGAAATAGGCCCCTTAGTTGTTGGTGTTGGCACAACACTGTAAGCACTCACAGTTACTCTTGGTTGGTGCTGGAACGCCCTGCTGTCAACTATTATATCAGGAATTGTAATTACATATAATTGTTGAACAGTGGTAGTAAAAATTGGGCCTTTGATGGTGGTGCTGGTGCCACAACACTGTAAGCCCTGACAGTTACTCTTGGTGGGTGCAGCAATGGGCCCTGCTGTGAATTATTAGATCAAGAATTGTAATTGCATGCCCCTGTTGAACAGGGGCTGAAAAATTGGGCCTTTCGTGGTGGTGGTGGTGGTGGCGTTGCTACAACACTGTAAGCCCTCAGAGTTACTCTTGGTGGGTGCAGGAATGGGCCCTGCTGTGAATTATTAGATCAAGAATTGTAATTACATGCCCCTTTTGAACAGGGGCTGAACAATTGGGCCTTTCGTGGTGGTGGTGGTGGTGGCGTTGCCACAACACTGTAAGCCCTCAGAGTTACTCTTGGTGGGTGCAGGAATGGGTCCTGCTGTGAATTATTAGATCAAGAATTGTAATTACATGCCCCTTTTGAACAGGGGCTGAAAAATTGGGCCTTTCGTGGTGGTGGTGGTGGTGGCGTTGCCACAACACTGTAAGCCCTCAGAGTTACTCTTGGTGGGTGCAGCAATGGGCCCTGCTGTGAATTATTAGATCAAGAATTGTAATTACATGCCCCTGTTGAACAGGGGCTGAAAAATTGGGCCTTAGGCACTGGTGGCACAACACTACAACCCCTCACAGATACTGTACTTGGAGCACAGCAATGAGCCCTGTTGCAAAGTATTGCTTCAAAAATTGTAATGACACGCCCCTGTTAAACAGGGGCTGAAAAATTGGGCCTTAGGCACTGGTGCCACAACACTCCAACCCCTCACAGATACTGTACTTGGAGCACAGCAATGAGCCCTATGGCAAATTATTGCTAAAAAAATTGTAATTACACGCCCCTGTAAAACAGGGGCTGAAAAATTGGGCCTTTCGTGGTGGTGGTGGTGGTGGCGTTGCCACAACACTGTAAGCCCTCAGAGTTACTCTTGGTGGGTGCAGCAATGGGCCCTGCTGTGAATTATTAGATCAAGAATTGTAATTACATGCCCCTGTTGAACAGGGGCTGAAAAATTGGGCCTTAGGCACTGGTGGCACAACACTACAACCCCTCACAGATACTGTACTTGGAGCACAGCAATGAGCCCTGTTGCAAAGTATTGCTTCAAAAATTGTAATGACACGCCCCTGTTAAACAGGGGCTGAAAAATTGGGCCTTAGGCACTGGTGCCACAACACTCCAACCCCTCACAGATACTGTACTTGGAGCACAGCAATGAGCCCTATGGCAAATTATTGCTAAAAAAATTGTAATTACACGCCCCTGTAAAACAGGGGCTGAAAAATTGGGCCTTAGCCACTGGTGGCGGCACCCATAAACAAAAATGATCTTCCAAGCTATCATCATCAATCGTATCATTGAGGACTCGGAGGAGGAGGATAGCCAGTCAACATAACAGCACAGGCACTCAGCATCAGCATCAGTCTTGAAGGGATGTGACATGTTAAAATCAATTAGTCTGTTATATCAGCATCAGGTGTGTGGTAGCTGGTGGTGATCCAAGACTGGTTCATCTTGATGAAAGTCAGTCGATCAACCGAGTCGGTGGACAGGCGCACCCTGTGATCCGTGACAAATCCTCCAGCAGCACTGAATGTGCGTTCCGAAAGAACGCTGGATGCAGGACAGGCCAGTAGCTCAATTGCATACTGTGCAAGCTCTGCCCAGTGATCCATCCTCAAGACCCAGTAAGCCAGAGGATTTTCGGTGGGGAAGGTGTCCAAGTCTGACCTTGCCCCTAGATATTCCTGCACCATGTTTATCAGACGCTGGCGATGGTTGCTGGAACCGATCATACTTTGGGGCTGCGGACTAAAGAATTGTCTGAACGCATCGGTCAGACGGCCACCTTCCCCACCGCTCCTTCTTTGACTGGCCGAAGCCTCAGCAACTCGTTGTTGGGCACAGCACGGCATGGCATGGCATCTTTTTGCCTGCGTACTTGCGTAGCCCCTTGAACGGCTACGGAGCACCGCTGGTTTAGAGGACAAACCACAGGAAGAGGCCATGGAGGAAGAAGAAGAGGAGGGGGTGGAGGAGAGAGGTGTGTCACAACCAGTAGTAGCATTTTGGAGGCGTGGCGGTGGAACAACCTCCAACACTACTGCACCTTGTCCTGCATCCTTCCCAGCTGCCAAAAGAGTGACCCAATGGGCCGTGAAAGAAAGGTAACGTCCCTGTCCATGCCTGCTGGACCATGAGTCAGCGGTAATATGCACCTTACCGCTGACCGCCCTGTCCAGCGAGGCCAAGACATTGCCTTCCACATGCCGGTAGAGAGCCGGAATAGCCTTCCGTGAGAAAAAGTGGCGTTTGGGAACCTGCCACTGAGGAACCGCACATTGCACAAACTCACGGAAGGGGGCCGAGTCTACCAACTGAAAAGGCAGCAGTTGAAGCGCTAGCAATTTAGCCAAGCTAGCATTCAACCGCTGGGCATGTGGATGGCTGGGAGTGAACTTTTTTCGACGGTCCAGCAGCTGGGGCAGGGAAATTTGCCTGCTAGAATCGGACGTCGGTGTACTGCTAGCAGAGTGGCCGCAAGTACTTGGCTGTGACACACCTAATTCTACACCTTCATTCCTCTCAGTGCATGTTTCAGAGAGGACTGAAGTTATAGTGGGGTTGGAGATCCCAGCTGATGCGGTGCAAGGAGAGGTCCGCTTTGTTCTTTGGTGTGGGTCTTTGAGGTAGGCTTGCCAACGAGCTGCATGGCAGGTCAACATATGTCTGGTCAGGCATGTGGTACCCAAGCGGCTGATGTTTTGGCCACGCGATATACGCTTGAGACATATGTTGCAAACAGCAGCTGTGCGATCTGATGCACTCGCCTCAAAAAAGGCCCACACCAAAGAACTTTTTGAATGACGGGCAGAGGCAGCGCCCTGCACAGGCGGAGCTCTGCGGTGTGATTCCGTCGGTGTACTGCCCTTACGCTGGCCACCAAAGGGCATCCTGCCTCGTTGGAGATGTGCCTCCTCCTCATCCTCCTCCTCCTCCTCTCTCCTATTAGGCACCCACGTGGAGTCAGTGACCTCATCATCCCCTCCCTCCTCATCACTGGAGCCAATCTGGCAGTATGCTGCAGCTGCTGGAACATGACTGCCAGATTGGTGTCCTTCTTGAGCATCCCCTCTGTCTGCTCTCACGCTACTGCCTTCCTGTAGCTGGGTTTCATCATCAGACCCTTCGAAACGCTGGGCATCCTCCTGGAGCATGTACCCAACACTGTGCTCAAACACTTCGGGGGACTCCTCAGGAGGAGGACATGGTGGGTCTAGGGAAGGAGTGACTGATGATGAGTCTGACATTGATACCAGGGAAGAGGACGCTTTGGCAGCTGCTTTGCCAGTACCCTGAGCCTGGGTGAGAGAGGATGAGGAGGAGGAGGAGGGCTTGGTCATCCACTCTACCAAGTCTTCGGCATGATGTGGCTCAACATGTCCAGCTGCCGAAAAGAAGGACAAGCGTGTCCCATGGCCATGTGCTGATGACAATGCACCGCGTCCACGACCAGCACTGTTGTCCCCAGACACAGAGCCTGCTTGCCCTCTTTTATTGCCTCCTGACTGTCTGCCTCTCCTTGTTTGCCTTCCAGACATTCTAATAGATGGCCTGCAGAGAGATGGGAAAAAAGCAATAAGGGCTACCTTCAGGTGTCCTTCTCTGTCCCTTTACTTAAGGATTTCTAAATATGGTTGAGGATGATTGCTTTTGCACAGAATAGCACAACGACAATTTCCCTGACTGTCCAAAAAACAAGGATTTCAAAGATGGTTGATGAGGAATGCTTTAGCACACTATAGCACAAGGAGAATTTCCCTCACTGTCCTTCCCTGTCCCTAGAAACAAGGATTATCACAGTGAAAGAAACTGACACTCTTCCTACCTATAGTTTTCTGTCCCTAGAAAAAATTTTTTTTTAAAGCACACTATAGCACAAGGAGAATTTCCCTCACTGTCCTTCCCTGTCCCTAGAAACAATGATTATCACAGTGAAAGAAACTGACACTCTCCCTACCTATAGTTTTCTGTCCCTAGAAAAAATGTTTTTTAAAGCACACTATAGCACAAGGAGAATTTCCCTCACTGTCCTTCCCTGTCCCTAGAAACAAGGATTATCACAGTGAAAGAAACTGACACTCTTCCTACCTATAGTTTTCTGTCCCTAGAAAAAATGTTTTTTTAAAGCACACTATAGCACAAGGAGAATTTCCCTCACTGTCCTTCCCTGTCCCTAGAAACAAGGATTCGCACAGTAAAACACACTGACACTCTCCCTACCTATAGTTTTCTGTCCCTAGAAAAAATGTTTTTTTAAAGCACACTATAGCACAAGGAGAATTTCCCTCACTGTCCTTCCCTGTCCCTAGAAACAAGGATTCGCACAGTAAAACACACTGACACTCTCCCTACCTATAGTTTTCTGTCCCTAGAAAAAATGTTTTTTTAAAGCACACTATAGCACAAGGAGAATTTCCCTCACTGTCCTTCCCTGTCCCTAGAAACAAGGATTCACACAGTAAAACACACTGACACTCTCCCTACCTATAGTTTTCTGTCCCTAGAAAAAATGTTTTTTTAAAGCACACTATAGCACAAGGAGAATTTCCCTCACTGTCCTTCCCTGTCCCTAGAAACAAGGATTATCACAGTGAAAGAAACTGACACTCTTCCTACCTATAGTTTTCTGTCCCTAGAAAAAATGTTTTTTTAAAGCACACTATAGCACAAGGAGAATTTCCCTCACTGTCCTTCCCTGTCCCTAGAAACAAGGATTCACACAGTAAAACACACTGACACTCTCCCTACCTATAGTTTTCTGTCCCTAGAAAAAATGTTTTTTTAAAGCACACTATAGCACAAGGAGAATTTCCCTCACTGTCCTTCCCTGTCCCTAGAAACAAGGATTCGCACAGTAAAACACACTGACACTCTCCCTACCTATAGTTTTCTGTCCCTAGAAAAAATGTTTTTTTTAAAGCACACTATAGCACAAGGAGAATTTCCCTCACTGTCCTTCCCTGTCCCTAGAAACAAGGATTCGCACAGTAAAACACACTGACACTCTCCCTACCTATAGTTTTCTGTCCCTAGAAAAAATGTTTTTTTAAAGCACACTATAGCACAAGGAGAATTTCCCTCACTGTCCTTCCCTGTCCCTAGAAACAAGGAATTGCACAGTAAAACACACTGACACTCTCCCTACCTATAGTTTTCTGTCCCTAGAAAAAATGTTTTTTTAAAGCACACTATAGCACAAGGAGAATTTCCCTCACTGTCCTTCCCTGTCCCTAGAAACAAGGATTCGCACAGTAAAACACACTGACACTCTCCCTACCTATAGTTTTCTGTCCCTAGAAAAAATGTTTTTTTAAAGCACACTATAGCACGAGGAGAATTTCCCTCACTGTCCTTCCCTGTCCCTAGAAACAAGGATTCATACAGTAAAACACACTGACACTCTCCCTACCTATAGTTTTCTGTCCCTAGAAAAAATGTTTTTTTAAAGCACACTATAGCACAAGGAGAATTTCCCTCACTGTCCTTCCCTGTCCCTAGAAACAAGGATTCGCACAGTAAAATACACTGACACTCTCCCTACCTATAGTTTTCTGTCCCTAGAAAAAATGTTTTTTTAAAGCACACTATAGCACAAGGAGAATTTCCCTCACTGTCCTTCCCTGTCCCTAGAAACAAGGATTCGCACAGTAAAACACACTGACACTCTCCCTACCTATAGTTTTCTGTCCCTAGAAAAAATGTTTTTTTTAAAGCACACTATAGCACAAGGAGAATTTCCCTCACTGTCCTTCCCTGTCCCTAGAAACAAGGATTCGTACAGTAAAACACACTGACACTCTCCCTACCTATAGTTTTCTGTCCCTAGAAAAAATGTTTTTTTAAAGCACACTATAGCACAAGGAGAATTTCCCTCACTGTCCTTCCCTGTCCCTAGAAACAAGGATTCGCACAGTAAAACACACTGACACTCTCCCTACCTATAGTTTTCTGTCCCTAGAAAAAATGTTTTTTTAAAGCACACTATAGCAGTGTTTCTCAACTCCAGTCCTCAAGGTGCCCCAACAGATCATGTTTTCAGGATTTCCCTCAGATGAAACAGCTGTGGGAATTACTAAAGCAGTTAAACTGATCAAATCACCTGTGCAAAACAATGGAGAGCCTGAAAACATGACCTGTTGGGGCGCCTTGAGGACTGGAGTTGAGAAACACTGCACTATAGCACAAGGAGAATTTCCCTCACTGTCCTTCCCTGTCCCTAGAAACAAGGATTCGTACAGTAAAACACACTGACACTCTCCCTACCTATAGTTTTCTGTCCCTAGAAAAAATGTATTTTTAAAGCACACTATAGCACAAGGAGAATTTCCCTCACTGTCCTTCCCTGTCCCTAGAAACAAGGATTCGCACAGTAAAACACACTGACACTCTCCCTACCTATAGTTTTCTGTCCCTAGAAAAAATGTTTTTTTAAAGCACACTATAGCACAAGGAGAATTTCCCTCACTGTCCTTCCCTGTCCCTAGAAACAAGGAATTGCACAGTAAAACACACTGACACTCTCCCTACCTATAGTTTTCTGTCCCTAGAAAAAATGTTTTTTTAAAGCACACTATAGCACAAGGAGAATTTCCCTCACTGTCCTTCCCTGTCCCTAGAAACAAGGATTCGCACAGTAAAACACACTGACACTCTCCCTACCTATAGTTTTCTGTCCCTAGAAAAAATGTTTTTTTAAAGCACACTATAGCACAAGGAGAATTTCCCTCACTGTCCTTCCCTGTCCCTAGAAACAAGGATTCATACAGTAAAACACACTGACACTCTCCCTACCTATAGTTTTCTGTCCCTAGAAAAAATGTTTTTTTAAAGCACACTATAGCACAAGGAGAATTTCCCTCACTGTCCTTCCCTGTCCCTAGAAACAAGGATTCGCACAGTAAAACACACTGACACTCTCCCTACCTATAGTTTTCTGTCCCTAGAAAAAATGTTTTTTTAAAGCACACTATAGCACAAGGAGAATTTCCCTCACTGTCCTTCCCTGTCCCTAGAAACAAGGATTCGCACAGTAAAACACACTGACACTCTCCCTACCTATAGTTTTCTGTCCCTAGAAAAAATGTTTTTTTTAAAGCACACTATAGCACAAGGAGAATTTCCCTCACTGTCCTTCCCTGTCCCTAGAAACAAGGATTCGTACAGTAAAACACACTGACACTCTCCCTACCTATAGTTTTCTGTCCCTAGAAAAAATGTTTTTTTAAAGCACACTATAGCACAAGGAGAATTTCCCTCACTGTCCTTCCCTGTCCCTAGAAACAAGGATTCGCACAGTAAAACACACTGACACTCTCCCTACCTATAGTTTTCTGTCCCTAGAAAAAATGTTTTTTTAAAGCACACTATAGCAGTGTTTCTCAACTCCAGTCCTCAAGGTGCCCCAACAGATCATGTTTTCAGGATTTCCCTCAGATGAAACAGCTGTGGGAATTACTAAAGCAGTTAAACTGATCAAATCACCTGTGCAAAACAATGGAGAGCCTGAAAACATGACCTGTTGGGGCGCCTTGAGGACTGGAGTTGAGAAACACTGCACTATAGCACAAGGAGAATTTCCCTCACTGTCCTTCCCTGTCCCTAGAAACAAGGATTCGTACAGTAAAACACACTGACACTCTCCCTACCTATAGTTTTCTGTCCCTAGAAAAAATGTATTTTTAAAGCACACTATAGCACAAGGAGAATTTCCCTCACTGTCCTTCCCTGTCCCTAGAAACAAGGATTCACACAGTAAAACACACTGACACTCTCCCTACCTATCCTTCTCTTTCCCTAAACTAAAGGAATCCAGGTTAAGCAAGAAAAATTAAATGTCACTGTCCCTGCCTATGCTTCTCTTTCCCTGCTCCGGAACACACTACACTAGGCCGCCGTGCTGGCGGCCTTTTATAGTGTGGGGCGTGTACTAAACACCCTCAGCAATAATTGGCCACAGGCATCCTGCCTGTGGCCAATCATTGCTCTCCTCGCTGCCGGCGCTGTGATTGGCCAAGCATGCGGGGTCACAGTGCATGCTTGGCCAATCACAGCGCCTGGATGACACTGAGATGGCGTAGTGCATTGTGGGCCGTTCGCGTCACTCGAATTAGGCGCGAACGGCCCAAATCGTTCGATCTTCGTCGAACGATCGAACAGCCGATGTTCGAGTCGAACGTATGTTCGACTCGAACACCGAGCTCATCCCTACTGAGCATGTGTCGACTTGATTCTGAGCATGCTTGGGTTTTTTATCTGATGGATTTCCCCACAGACGATCGGAAATTGCCATCAGTTTTTTATCCATCAGATAATTTTAAAACATGTTCTATTTTTTAAAACTGATGGAAAAAAGACTGATGGGTCCCATACACGATCGGTTTGTCTGATGAAAACAATCCATCAGACGGTTTTCATCAGTCAAACTGATCGTGTGTACAGGGCTTAAGTCTCCATTGGGTTTAAACAGGTTGCAAAGTATGAAAGATTTTGAAGTTACACAAGATGATGCAAGATACAGAGGGGTGGGGGTGCTGCAGATGCAGTGGGGAGGGGGGGGTGTTTCAGAGATGTGCTAGGGTAGTACATAGATGTACTGGTGGGGGGGAAGGGGCATACTGGAGTATGAAGACTTGCAGGGGGGAACAGGTGTTACAGAAGGTACAGAGATGTTCAGGGGGTATGGAGGGGTGCAAAGAGGTACAGAGGGTATGGAGGGGTGCAGAGAGGTACAGAGGGTATGGAGGGGTGCAGAGAGGTACAGAGGGTATGGAGGGGTGCAGAGAGGTACAAAGGATATGGAGGGGTGCAGAGAGGTACAGAGGGTATGGGAGGGTGCAGAGAGTATGGAGGGGTGAAAAGATGTGCAGAGGGTATGGAGGGGTGCAGAGATGTGCAGAGGGTATGGAAATGTGGTGTACTGGAGGTACAGAGATGTGCTGGGGGTACGCTGCTGTGCTGAGGGTAGGGGGGTATGGAGGTGTGCTGGGGGTGGAGAGGAAAATTTAATTGGGGGAGGGAGAAAATGTTTGCCCAGAGTCCAATCAATATTAAAGACGGGGAAGAGGTTTTTATACTGTGAGGGGGTATTGGGGGGGGGCTTGTTCTAAAAGAGGGATGTCAATCATGTCCAGAATGGCAATTTGGGGGGTCAATTTTGGTTTAAAGTAAAATATGCAGACCTGAGCTCTACCTTCTGTAAAGGCACTCTCTGTACACTGCACATTCCTGATCACCGCACTCTTTACACTGTGAACTCCTTCCTGATCACTGCACTCTGTACACTAAGCACATCCGATCCACGCACTCGGGACACTGCACACTCCTGTTCACCGTACTCTGTACACTATGCATTCCTGATTACTATACTCTTTACACTGCGCATTCCTAATCACCGCACTCTGTACACCGCGCATTCCTGAATAATGCACTCTGTACACTCTGCACTCCTGGTCACCGCACTCTGTACACTGCGCACTCCTGGTCACTGCACTCTGTACATTGCGACTCCTGGTCACCACACTTTGTACACTGTGCACTCCTGATCACCGCACTCTGTACACTTCGCATGCCTGATCACCGCACTCTGTACACTGCGCATGCCCGATCACCGCACTCTGTACACTGCGCATTCCTGATCACCGCACTCTGTACACTGCGCATTCCTGATCACCGCACTCTGTACACTGCGCATGCCTGATCACCGCACTCTGTACACTGCGCATGCCTGATCACAGCACTCTGTACACTGCGCATGCCTGATCACCGCACTCTGTACACTGCGCATGCCTGATCACCGCACTCTGTACACTGCGCATGCCTGATCACTGCACTCTGTACACTGCACCCTCCTGATCACTGCATTATGTACACTGCGCATTCCTGATCACCACACTCTGTACACTTCGGCTTCCTGTTAGCCGCACTTTGTATACTGCGCTTTCCTGGTCACCACACTCTGTATACTGCGAATTCCTGATCACCACACTCTGTAGACTGCACATTCCTGATCACTGCACTCTGTACACTGCGCACATCTGATCAACACACTCTGTACATTGCACACTTCTGATGACCGTACTCTGTATACTGTGCATTCCCGATCACTGCATTCTATACACTGTGCGTTCCTGATCACCGCACTTTGCACATCTGATCAATGCACTCTGTACACTGCGCATTCCTGATCATCACACTCTGTACACTGTCCATTCCTAATCACCGCACTCTATACACTGCACACTCCTGATCACTGCGCTGTACACTGCGCACATCTGATCAACACACTCTGTACATTGCACA
This sequence comes from Rana muscosa, assembly GCA_029206835.1. Taxonomy (NCBI): domain Eukaryota; kingdom Metazoa; phylum Chordata; class Amphibia; order Anura; family Ranidae; genus Rana; species Rana muscosa. Next base: position 240,026,259 of record CM055124.1, read on the forward strand.
CTTCTGATCACCGTACTCTGTACACTCTGCATTCCTGATCACTGCATTCTATACACTGTGCACTCCTGATCACTGCACTCTGTACACTGTGCATTCCTGATCACCGCACTCTGTATACCGCTCATTCCTGATGATCACCGTACTCTGTACACTCTGCATTTCTGATCACTGCGTTCTATACACTGTGCATTCCTGATCACCGCACTCTGTACACTGCGCATTCCTAATCACTGCACTCTGTACACTGCACACTCCTGATCACTGCACTCTGTACACTGCGCATTCCTAATCACTGCACTCTGTACACTGGACACTCCTGATCACCGCACTCTGTACACTGCGCACTCCTTTTTTGGGGAGGCGCAAACAAACTGAAAAATGAAACTGTTAGTAATGCAGGACTGTAAATAGCCATTTATCAGGTGATTATGTATCATTACTGCTAGATAAAACAGTGCCCCTCATATGCAGTCTCAATGTGCCAATCAATTTCAGCCTCACTGTGCCCATCCATTGCAGCCTCACTGTGCCCATCATATGCTGCCTCACTGTGCCCGTCACAGTAAGCCAATCTCATCCACATTTTAAGTAAAATAAAATAAAACCACTTAACATAAGGTGTCCTCATCAGAGCCCCCTTTTACATCAGCTGTCCCAATCAGAGTCCCCCTTTACAGCAGTAACCCCCTTTACATCAGGTGTCCCAGTCAAAGTCCCTCTTTACAACAGGTGTCCCCATCAGCATCCCCCTATACATCAGGTGTCCCAGTCAAAGTCCCTCTTTACAACAGGTGTCCCCATCAGCATCCCCCTATACATCAGGTGTCCTCATCATAGTCCCCCTATACATCAGGTGTCCCAATCAGAGCCCTCCTTTACAGAAGGTGCCCCCCTTTACATCAGGTGTCCCAAACAGAGTCCCCCTTTAGACCAGTTGTCCTCATCAGAGTCCCCCTATACATCAGGTGTCCCAATCAGAGTCCCCCTTTACAGGAGAAATCCCCCTTTACAACAGGTGTCCCCATCAGCATCCCCCTATAAATCAGGTTTCCCCATCAGAGTCCCTCTTTACATCAGGTGTCCCCATCAGAGTCCTCCTTTACATCAGATGTCCCCATCAGAGTCCTCCTTTACATCAGATGTCCCCATCAGAGTCCTCCTTTACATCAGATGTCCCAATTAGAGTCGTCCTTTACATCAGATGTCCCCATCAGAGTCTCCCTTTACATTAGATGTCCCTATCAGAGTCTCTCTTTACATTAGATGTCCCCATCAGAGTCCTCCTTTACATCAGATGTCATCATCAGAGCCTCCCTTTACATTAGATGTCACCATCAGAGCCCCCCTTTACATTAGATGTCCCTATCAGAGCCCTTCTTCACATCAGATGTCCCCATCAGAGTCCTCCTTTTAATTAGATGTCCCCATCAGAGTGCTCCTTTTAATTAGATGTCCCCATCAGAGTCCTCCTTTACATTAGATGTCCCCCCTCTCCCTCCTCGTACTCACAGCTCCCACAGCAAGTCGCCTGTCATCCACCTTCGGACCAGCTGGAATGAGTCAGAGAAACCGGAAGTGAAGGCACAGGACCCGCCAATCACTAACCACAGCAGGGAACAATGATAGAGGAGTGTTCAGGGCGCAGAGCTTAGCGCCCTGAGGACTTTCTAAAGGAAGCCAATAGAGCTTCTTGTTTGCAATCACGATTGCAAACATGTCATGCTTCCCATAGCAGCTTTGTGTCCGGCACCCTGCACACACCTAAAGGACCATTATTTTTTATTATTTTTTCCAATTGTTGCAGAATGTCATGCTTCCCAAACACCTGTGTGTCCGGCATCCAACACACACTTAAAGGGCCAGTATTTTTTTTATTTTGTATTTTTTTTTTTTTTTTATGATGAGTAGCTTTGGGGGGTGGGGGCGCCCCTGCACCCCCTATGGGCAGGCAGCCGCTGGTTTCAACACTTTGGGGCTGATTTACTAAGAACAATGCGTTGTGCCGATTCATACCTTAATTGGTGCGCCGGATCAATCATTGATTGGGCGTGCGAACCGGCGCACGCAGACGCGCAACGCAATAATAAATATGTAAACGGCAACTGGTGCCAGGGTAACTCCTGTTTTCTCATTGATATTAGCGCACGCCCATCTCTTTGGATGTGTCTTGTTAGGCAATTAGTAGGTGTTCTCACTTAATTAACCCTTGTGATGCTAATCTCATTCCTATTACTTCTAATATATCATTGAAATGTTTTTTTTTTCTATTTTCACACAAATATTACAATACATTACAAAGAACAGAAAAGTGTTTCTAAACCCAATACATTTATATTTTCAGATCTTGATCTTTAAAGGTGACCATACACTGCAATTTTAAAAAAATTATAAAAGTTAGATTAGGCAAGAGCCTGTTTGATTTCCAAAAATTTGAATTAATTGTTCAAGTGCGTATTCCTATTACCGTATATACTCAAGTATAAGCCAACCCGAATATAAGCCAAGGCACCTAATTTTACCACAAAAAACTGGGAAAACTTATTGACTCGAGTATAAGCCTAGGGTGTCCATCTGCATGCCTCACTGTTCCTCACTTTCCCTCACTGTGTCCATGTGCATGCCTCACTGTGCCTCACTGTGTCCATACCTAACTCTGCCTCACTGTGTCCATGCCTCACTGTGTCCATGCCTTACTGTGTCCATGCCTCACTGTGCCCATGCCTCACTGTGCCCATGCCTCACTGTGCCCAATCTCTCTACCTGATCTCGGCCAGTACCGGGTCCCCAAAATCACCAGAGAAATTACTGTTTAACATGGGAGGCTATGGAAGGGGTGCCCGTCTTTGAAAAATCGGTGCTCCCCGGCCGTAGGTCCCCCGGACAACAAACTTTGCACACTTGTAGAGGCTACATGTGTGCCAAGTATGGGGTCCAGGGGACCTATGGCTGCCCAGGATCAGGCGCACAAAGGTGAAGATGGACGCAGACTCGAGTATAAGCCGAGGGGGGCATTTTCAGCACAAAAAAATGTGCTGAAAAACTTGGCTTATACTCGAGTATATACAGTACCTATTTTGCCGAAATCTCGAGTTGTACAGAGATTGGCCAATCATATTGCATAGTGCATGACCATCTTAAGTGCCAAATTTGGAATGTAGATGTGCCATGACCCACTTGTATTTTCACAAGTGGACACAAGAACCTCCATCTCTAGATACATATTTGTGCAGCACAGAGGTGTGTAGTGGTTAGCACTTTCAAAAAGGGTCGCTGGTTTGAATCCCGCCCGTTACACTATCTGCCTGGAGTTTGCATGTTTTCCATGTGCCTGCTCGGGTTTCCTCCGGGTATTCCGGTTTCCACCCATAATCTAAAAACATGCTGTAAATCGGATCCTGTCTAAATTGGCCCTAATATGTATCATCTTTTCCTTAGCAACAGTACAAGCAACTTCCTGTAGGGGCGTGATGTCATTTTTGTGTGCTGGCCACTGCTTTCCAAGAACCACATATGCGCATACTTGTGCGCACACAGCAGTTGCGCATCTCATATACACGGCGGTCGCACATCTACATACATTTGGCGGATCTAGCTGCAGGAACTCAATTTTTATGGAATTTAAAAGTAAAGCAGATGCAAATGTCCAGGACTGGACTAACAAATGTTTCTAGTGAAAGGCAGCTGTTTTATATTAAACAAGGGCTAAATGGGCCATTGACATGCATCACAGTTGTACTTAGGAATGTGTCTTTGCAAAGTTAAAGTTAAATTAAATCCTTTCTTATTTTTGCTTGGGGATAGAGTGCAGAGGGATTAGAAGTCTGGTCAGTTTTTGGGGATGTCTGCACCCCTGATAGGGTGAAGACAACTCCCAAATTTTGCCACTTTCTCCTTCAAATTTATTCACTTCCTGTCACATAGCCAGACAGGAAGTGAGGGTAAATCCCTACCAATGTCTTTCCTTAGGGACACACAGGTCAAGCTAAATAGTTCCCCATTATGTAAATTGCACTCCAGCATTTTGCTGTGTACACCCCAAATTATTAGCTATCTTGGACTTTGGGGTTTATTTACTAAAGGCAAATTCAATTTGCACTACAAGTGCACTTGCTGGATATCCGAGTGGGACATGCAAGGAAAATAAAAAAACACCATCTTTGCTTCTACATGATTGGATGTTAAACTCACCAGTGCTTCCCCTCAGATTTTCAGCAACTACACTTGTACTGCAGAGTGGATTTGCCTTTACTAAACCCCAAACTACCTAATGATTTGGGGTGTACACAACAAAGTGCTAGAGTGCAATTTGCTTAATGGGGACACTAGTTAGATTGATCTGTGTGTCCCCAAGAAAAGACATTGGTAAGGTTTTATCCTCACTTCATGTTTGGCTGTGTGACAGGAAGTGAAGCCAATTTTAAGAAAAGGGACACAAAGCCCAACCTAAAAAAGACAAGCACGGGTTCTAACACTCACTTGGTTTCCCTCAAATGCCCACAATTAGAATAGGATTGCCTTGAGCTAGCACAGTGCTCTAAATCAGAGCTTCTCAAGCCTGTCCTCAAGTACCCCCAATAGGCCATGTTTGCAGGTTTTCCTTCATCTTGCACATGTGCTTTAAATCACAGTCAATGGCTTGGTATTTTGGACAGCAATTCTAGATAAGATAAATTCACAAAACATGTCCTGTCGGGGGTACTTGAGGACTGAGGCTGAGAACCACTGCAATAAAAAGGAAAATTGAATACTTACCACTCTGTATTTTTCCTTTCCTGGTGACTATCCTTGGCAGCATACACAATCCATGCATATGCTACCACGAAGGCACCAGGAAAGGGACTTTTAGGCAAATCACACCTGTTTTGTTTTGAAATGCCAATCAGCATAGTTAAGCTGCAGCTGTGAAATCTGTTGCATGCAAAAATAACAAAAAACACAAAACATCCAAACTTGCATCAAATTTTATTGGTTAATAAAACAGGACTTGGAAAAGAGCAAGGAAAGCAAAAAAAAAAAAAAACACGCATGTTAATTTGAAACAATAGTCACAACATCTTCAGAAAGATTTAGTAAAATAATGCAGCACAGACAATTAAATCAAAGTGAACAACCTACAAACGACACACATTAACAACATTAAAAATATTTCAGGGGAAAATATCCCCCACCCTAAAAATACAATAAACCAAAGTAAAAAAACATCTGTTTTGCAAAGACATAACAAACAAAATACAAAGCGAAAATACATGTGTTACAAACTCGATAAGGACACCCAAATGTACTCTCTTGCCAGCCAGCCACACACACAATCTTGTGAATAAGTGGAAATCAAAAAATGCGCCCTATTGATATCCCCACTGCGCTTCAGGATAAAAATAAAAAAATATATATAAATAAAAATATATCAAGTGATGAATATGTTAGATAACTCCGTACACTTAGGCACACTGGTACTAACATATACATCCAAATGAAAAGTAAATCTATAATGCTGCCACCTTAAATATTCAAACTGTGTACAATATAATAATGATGATGATCTAAACTGAAAACATATTATTATAAGTGGCGCAAAAACATGTAACTAAATACATAAACTACTCCAATAAATATAAATCAGATTATGGCTGAAAAAAATATATTAATCCAGTCACTATAAATCAGCAAGAACCCGTGCATGAAGTGACAATAGTGTTTAAAGTTCATAAATTAATAATCAGTGTCTTCAATCTTCATTTCTTCCACCACACCCAAGTGTTCAGTGAGACCTCTCCCTTCAGATAAAACACTCACCAAAAAAAATGCCTCACACTCGCGTGTTCGGCGTGCAAGCAAAGCAACAATCCTTTCAATGGAAAACCAGATGATGCACTTCATAAAGTGTCCTCCAGGTGGCTCCGTATATGTGTAGCAAAAAAATAAGGTGCACAATAGTGTGATATCGTAAAACCAGTTTAATCAATAAAAAACCTTCAAAAGTTACACTCACAAGAAAATTATGAAAGCAAGCCGTAATGCACACCAAAAACATCCAGAAAACTACAGCCAGTGAAGGATGGTCACGGCGGACCCAGGATCAGCAGTGATCAATTCTAATATGAACGCTCTCACCGCTCGCTTCTCATATACGCTTCTCATATACGATCCCTCGCTTCCTACTGTGGTTGGATGCGTAACACGTCACACGTCACTCCTTCACTCCTTCACAATGGTTCAAGCACTCAAACGATCGCAATGTAGCCACGGTGGCCGGGGCCGGGGCGTGGCTACATTGCGATCGTTTGAGTGCTTGAACCATCGTGAAGGAGTGAAGGAGTGACGTGTGACGTGTTACGGATCCAACCACAGTAGGAAGCGAGGGATCGTATATGAGAAGCGTATATGAGAAGCGAGCGGTGAGAGCGTTCATATTAGAATTGATCACTGCTGATCCTGGGTCCGCCGTGACCATCCTTCACTGGCTGTAGTTTTCTGGATGTTTTTGGTGTGCATTACGGCTTGCTTTCATAATTTTCTTGTGAGTGTAACTTTTGAAGGTTTTTTATTGATTAAACTGGTTTTACGATATCACACTATTGTGCACCTTATTTTTTTGTTACACATATACGGAGCCACCTGGAGGACACTTTATGAAGTGCATCATCTGGTTTTCCATTGAAAGGATTGTTGCTTTGCTTGCACGCCGAACACGCGAGTGTGAGGCATATTTTTTTTGGTGAGTGTTTTATCTGAAGGGAGAGGTCTCACTGAACACTTGGGTGTGGTGGAAGAAATGAAGATTGAAGACACTGATTATTAATTTATGAACTTTAAACACTATTGTCACTTCATGCACGGGTTCTTGCTGATTTATAGTGACTGGATTAATATATTTTTTTCAGCCATAATCTGATTTATATTTATTGGAGTAGTTTATGTATTTAGTTACATGTTTTTGCGCCACTTATAATAATATGTTTTCAGTTTAGATCATCACCATTATTATATTGTACACACACACAATCTTGCCTCCTTTTCAGGGCAAGGTAACGAATGCTATCTGCAAGCTTTATATAACATAGGTTTGTGTGCTAATGAGGCAATTGAAAACACATGCTCAGTCCATAAAACACAGAAAACGCAAGTTCACCCAATGTAGAGACTGAACTTCAAAGTGGGTACACCTGTTAAGGATGCCCTTAAATTACTAACCCAAAAAACACGCTCTTGTTCACACACAAAAAGCACCAAAGTCCCTGAGCATGCCCAGACCAACCCAAATGCAGCTAGCACAAAATAAGCCACCACCCTGTCCAAAATTAAGCACATCATCCAGCATGCTTCTAAATTAGAGATGGGACAAACACCCCCCGGTCCAGAGGGGCAAACAAAGAGCCTAACGTGGGCAAAAGTTAGACAACAAATACTATTGCAGTCTATGAGAACTGACTTGGTAATTTTGCTAGTCCCCACTTGGCTGCCTTATCTTCCCATTATTGGCCTTAAAATGGGTATGGGGGCCCAAGTCCCACACTAAGGGACATATATTAATGTCACCAATTTGGAGAACCCCAAAAACAAAACAAGGAGAAGTGCCTTTAAATATGCCAAATTGCTTAAGGGCCAGTTCACACCACTTGCAGTCCAGTGCGTTATTTTATGCCTCAAAAACGCATGGAAAGTAGGTGTAGCGGGGTATCGTTTTCACCCACAAGACTACAGTTTCCAGCACGCTTTGAGGCACCCAGGGTGCATTTCCCCACGCAAGGACTGCTGGGGTGGACTTTAAAAGGGAGAGGAGGGGCCTTGCTCTTTCTCTTGGTACGCCGCCCTCCTTGCAAGAGGATCCCTGCATTCACCTGCTGCGCGTGCAAGGCCTGAAGCCTGGGCCTCGCACTTTGTTCCAGAGAGCCTTCCGTTCCGCCGAGGAGCATCCGATCCACCTGAGGTGCCACCATATTCTGGAGGACCGAAGACCCGGTGCATCGTGGGCACTGTGAAGCCACTCACAGTAGCGGAGGAACCGGACAGGAGTCGGTCCTGTCTGGGTGAGAGAGCGCCAGCTCAGAACCATATCTAAGTAACTTTGTTGCCTATTAACTTTGCCTAGGCCCATCATTGACCACAGTGATACTTTGGAGAGACTGTCTGCTGAACTGAGTTTATCAGTCTCTCCAGCTCTACCAAGTTAGCGATCATCTGCTACCCCTATTGGATTACAGTTTTGTTTCTTTATGTGCACCACCGAGAGTTGCTAGCAAAGATTCTTCTACAAACTATACCCCAAATTATAGTCAGGCCTGACTGGGTAGTATAGGACATTGCTGGGTGCCATTTTTCTGCTCACGAGGGAGGATAGCTGCAGCGGGGTTATTATATGTTCATTGCAATATTGAATGTTATACCCTTTTAATGTGTACACCTATATTGCAGGGATCTGCATGAGATATTGTATGCAAATTACCTTTTATACTTTTACCAATAGTAAAAAGTTATAGTTAAGTAATTTGGTGGTCAGTGTCAATTACTGTGCTGGGATACGGAAAGGGGGTTGTACCATATAACAATATAGAGATGTTGCAGTTGTGCCATCCTTCCCCCTTTCCTAACTGTGTCACGAGAGGTTAGAGCCGATTGCCAGGGGTTGATAGTGGTGCATTACAAGGCCCAAAACAAACAAGCAGCCCTCTTAAACTGAGGGTATCGCTATACGTGGGGGCTCAGTTCCGGGATCCTTGTATATTGCACGCTGCAATCAAGGTGGTCTGAAGTACCGGCATGGACTCGCAGGCAGTGACAGAATGGTGCACAGAGGAGGCTGTGGATCCACTCCGGGCGGTAGCTATTGAACTCCCGGGAGGGATCCAGGAAAAAGAAGAGGTAAAGCAGCTAATAATGTCAATATCCCCAAACTGGAAAGCATGGGCGGTGGATGTAAAGACAAATACCTCGGGGGCATATGCACTAATAGAATGGACAAGAGGAGTCCCAGAAGAGTTCAAAGGGCAGAGTGTAAAAGACATAGATGACAGAACGTATCGCATACTGGGGCTGTGAAGAAAGAGTCCCCACGGACCTCCCCACAGTTATCTCCGTCACTCTTCTCCAAAATGGGAGGCAGTAGTGAAACGAAAGCAACAAAGTCACCCCTGACCGCCATAGGTCCGGAACTGCTGACTGCTTTGGGGGACTTTGATGTTAAGTGCCAAAAAAACAACACGGTGCATGTGGAAGCCGGGTACCGGAAACTCCGGGTGTTTTCAGGAACACAACCTGTGCCACCCGGGGAGGAAGATTTCGATACTTGGATCGAGCAGGCAATGCAGGCAGTAGAAGGTTGGGAAGTCCCAGAAGCGCAGAAGAAGCAGCGCATCAGTGAGAGCTTGAAAGGTCCTGCTGCTGAGGCTGTGAAAAATCTTAGGTGCAGCAATACTGTGTGTACAGCAATGGATTATATGTTGCAGGAGGAATTTGGCCAGCTGGAGAAGGTGTCGGAGCTGGTGTATCAATTTGAACATACCTTCCAACAGCCAAGGGAGAAGTTGTCCGAGTATGTCCGGAGACTGAATAGAATGCTGTGCCAGATTGTACTGAGAAAAGGAATGCAACCACAGGTCATAGATGCTACCAGGATGAAACAGATCCTAAGGGGGGCCTTACGGTCGGATCCAGTTTGGCTTCACCTGAAGACCTCTGACGGAGTCATGGCTCTGAATTACACAGACCTTGTGCGGATCATAAGGGACAAAGAGGCCTTGAGGAAGGATCAAGAGGGGGTTGAGAAGACCACCCCACCTGTTTCGGTAGGAGTCAGAACGACAGTAGTTACTGAACGTGACCCAGAAGTAGAAACCTTGAAGTCTCAAATGGCCCAAGTACTGGACTTGTTGACCTCTTTATTGGCCAAGAACTCTGGAGCAAAGGAGAAAGAAGAGATCCGGAAGGAACCAGACAGGAATGTCCCTATTCCAGCATCCCCAAAAATAAGGAAGGAAATTATTTGCTTCAATTGTGGAGGAATTGGTCACCCAGAAAGAGTGTGTACCAGCCCAAGGAAGAACCAAGGCACTCAATACCAGCCGGCGGAAAACTTCAGGAGCCAACACGATGTCCATGTTGATAGGGACCAACACTGACTTGGTCCGGAGACTGCTGACCCCGTTAGTGCAAGAGTGGAGTCCCCCCAATCTTAAGATTCACCCCATGCTGCAACAGGTCTACCAGAAGATGATCCTGGAGCAAAAGGCCCCGGAAGAGGGAGTGGGAAGAGTCTGGAGACTGTCTAGAAGAGAGAAGATACTGCAGCCTGGTGAGGTGACCTGTCTTCAAGCTACAGTAAAACTCTCCTGGGAGCAGCCGGGTCCCTTTGTAGTTGTGGAACCAGACCCCTTCAACACTCACCAAGGATTGGAAGTACTCCCTGAAGTGGTCCCGTTGAGGGCACTGAAGAAAGCCAAGGGCCAGATTCCAGTGAGTGTCAGAAATGTCACTAATTCTCCTGTGAAGATCCCAGCCCGGGTGCTACTGGGCAAAGTGAATCCTGCTACCCCAGTGGCCCTGTCTGAATTAGGGTCCAAGGGAGGAGAAGCCACCCTGGAGGAGCTCTGCCTTGAAGATACTGCCTTGCCACTGAAATGAAAGGAGAGAGCCAAGGCTCAGCTGACTAGGTGGAGAAGGATATTCTCAGAAGATGAGTTTAATGTGGGGTGTGCGAGAAGTGCCACCCATAAAATCCGTCTTCAAGAAGACAAACCCTTTCGGGAGAGGGTCAGAAGAGTTCCACTGGCTGACCTGGAAGATTTGCGTGAGCAGTTGGCAGAGCTAAAGAGGACAGGGGTCATCTGAGAGTCCAGAAGTCCATATGCTTCCCCCATCGTGGTGGTAAGGAAGAAGAACGGGTCGCTGAGACTCTGCATAGACTACAGAACTCTCAACCGGAGGACCATACCCGACCAGTACACTACCCCCAGGATAGAAGACGCTTTGCAGAGTCTGTCTGGGGCCAAGTGGTTCAGTGTCATCGATCTGAAGAGTGGGTATTATTAAATCCCAATGCACCCTGAAGATAAGGAGAAGACGGCCTTCATCACCCCAGTGGGATTCTATGAATTCAATAGGATGCTCCAAGGCCTGTCGGGAGCCCCTGCTACTTTCCAGAGGTTGATGGAGAAGACCGTTGGGGACATGAATCTGATCGAAGTCCTGGTGCACCTAGACGACATCATTGTCTTCGGGAAGACTCTGGAGGAGCATGAAGAAAAATTGGAGAAAGTCCTGAAGAGACTCAGTGAGGAAAGACTAAAACTCTCCAGAGAAAAATGCCAGTTCTACCAGTCCTTGGTCCACTATCTGGGGCACATAGTATCTGCAGAAGGAGTGTCTACAGACCCTGATAAACTGGAGGCAGTCACCTCCTGGCCCAGACCAACCACAGTGACTGAGCTCAGATCCTTCCTAGGCTTCTGTTCCTACGACCGTAGATTTGTGGAAGGATTTGCAAAAATTGCCAAACCCCTAAATGAGCTACTGAAGACGGAAGGAGAGGAGGATGATACTGGCCCCAGGAAGCCTGGAGAGTCAGTGGAAGACCAGTGGACAGGGGAGTGCGAAGAAGCCTTCCAGATGTTAAAGAAGAGTCTTACCACTGCACCAGTCCTGGCCTATGCTGATCCCAAAAAGCCATAAGAACTGCATGTAGATGCCAGCCATGATGGTCTAGGAGGGGTGCTATACCAAGAATATGAAGGGCAGTTGCGCCCAGTTGCTTACGTTAGTAGAAGTCTGGCACCCGCAGAAAAGAACTACCCCACCCACAAGTTGGAGTTCCTGGCCCTAAAGTGGGCAGTCGTGGATAAACCTGTATGGAGCTGACTTCACAGTAAAGACTGACAATAATTCACTCACCTATCTCTTCACCACAGCCAAGCTGGATGCCACTGGTCACCGTTAGTTAGCAGCCCTAGCCGGATTCAACTTCAGCCTGAAGTATAGGCCTGGAGCTGGAAACCGTGATGCAGACGCATTGTCCAGAAGAGGCCATGCACCTACCCACCATCCAGAAGATTGGACCCAGGTAACCCCAGATGGGGTACGGGCCTTGTGACAAGGAGTACAGCTTCAAGCTAGTGGTGGGTCAAGGGCTGAAGAGATCAGTGTTTCTGCGGTGGGGGTGCCTAAGTGTTACTGCAATGTGACCCAAGTTGGAGAGGATGATCTGCCAAAACTGTCCAAAAAGGACTTAAGGAAAGACCAGTTGGAAGATCCTTGGGGAAGATTAGCACTGGAGACATTGGAGGACCAGGATCCAGGCAGACTTCTGAAGGACCCCTCAAAGGTGGCCCGGTTGGTCCACAAAGAATGGGACAAGTTGCAGGTGCATCAAGGGGTGGTCTACCGAAGGGGCCCCACTGACGATCTAGAAGAGAAGTGGCAACTGTTTCTGCCAGAGAAATACAGAATAACTGTTTTGGCTGCCTTAAATGATAATCATGGCCACTTGGGGGCCGAACGAACATTCCAGCTAGTAAGGGATAGGTTCTATTGGCCTTGTATGTGGGCTGAAGTGGAGGAGTACTGCCACTCCTGTGCACGCTGTATCCAGAGAAAGACATTGCCACATCAAGCTGCCCCAATGGGCCATCTGCAGAGTCAAGGACCCATGGACTTGGTGTGCATTGACTTTCTCTGTCTAGAACCTGACTTAAGTGGACAAGGAAATGTTCTGGTGATAACCGACCATTTCACCCGTTATGCCCAGGCTTTTCCAGCCAAAGACCAGAAGGCATCCACTGTAGCTAAAATCCTAGTGGAGAAATACTTTGTGCATTATGGACTGCCACAGCGCCTGCACTCTGACCAAGGGAGAGACTTTGAGTGTCGATTAATCAAGAAATTGTTGGACTCTTTGGGTATCAAGAAAACCTGCACTACCCCTTATCACCCCCAGGGTGATGCTCAGCCGGAGAGGTTCAACAGAACTCTGTTAAATATGTTGGGGACTCTGAGTAGTGAACAGAAGCAGCACTGGAGCAAGCACATAGCGGCCATCATGCATGCTTACAACAGTACCACTAGCGATGCCAAAGGGTACTCTCCATATCGCCTTATGTTTGGCAGGGAAGCAAGACTGCCTGTGGATCTGGCATTCGGCATATCAAAGGATCGCACCTCAGCCACCTCACATAAGGGATATGTAGACAGACTGAGGAAGAGTTTGAAACTAGCTTTTGAACAGGCCCAAGTGGCCTCAGAGCAAAGAGGAGCCCGGAACAAGAGGAACTTTGACCTCAAAGTTCGAATCCAAGACTTACAGCCAGGAGACAGAGTGCTGTTGCGAAACCTAGGAGTTCCAGGGAAGCATAAATTAGCAGACAGATGGAGACCGGAACCATATGTGATCTGTAAGAAGTTGCCAGACCTGCCGGTGTATCAGCTAAAACCAGAAGGGAAGATAGGACCGCTGAAGACATGGCACAGAAACCATTTACTCCCACTTTCAGAAGCGGTTCGGATACCTCCTGTAGAAGATTCCCCTGGACCATCCTCAAGCTTGCAGACACCTAGGCCAAACACTCGGTCTCAGGTATCTCAGTCTGGAGAAATGGATGTCTCTGATCAGAGTGAAGAAGAAGAGCTTGGATGGTTGTGGCTAGGGATGAGCTCGGTGTTCGAGTCGAACATACGTTCGACTCGAACATCGGCTGTTCGATCGTTCGACGAAGATCGAACGATTTGGGCCGTTCGCGCCTAATTCGAGTGACGCGAACGGCCCACAATGCACTACGCCATCGCAGTGTCATCCAGGCGCTGTGATTGGCCAAGCATGCACTGTGACCCCGCATGCTTGGCCAATCACAGCGCCGGCAGCGAGGAGAGCAATGATTGGCCACAGGCAGGATGCCTGTGGCCAATTATTGCTGAGGGTGTTTAGTACACGCCCCACACTATAAAAGGCCGCCAGCACGGCGGCCTAGTGTAGTGTGTTCCGGAGCAGGGAAAGAGAAGCATAGGCAGGGACAGTGACATTTTTTTTTCTTGCTTAACCTGGATTCCTTTAGTTTAGGGAAATAGAAGGATAGGTAGGGAGAGTGTCAGTGTGTTTTACTGTGCTAATCCTTGTTTCTAGGGACAGGGAAGGACAGTGAGGGAAATTCTCCTTGTGCTATACTGTGCTAAAGCATTGATCATCAACCATCTTTAAAAAAACATTTTTTCTAGGGACAGAAAACTATAGGTAGGGAGAGTGTCAGTGTGTTTTACTGTGCTAATCCTTGTTTCTAGGGACAGGGAAGGACAGTGAGGGAAATTCTCCTTGTGCTATACTGTGCTAAAGCATTGATCATCAACCATCTTTAAAAAAACATTTTTTCTAGGGACAGAAAACTATAGGTAGGGAGAGTGTCAGTTTCTTTCACTGTGCTAATCCTTGTTTCTAGGGACAGGGAAGGACAGTGAGGGAAATTCTCCTTGTGCTATAGTGTGCTAAAGCATTGACCATCAACCATCTTTAAAAAAACATTTTTTCTAGGGACAGAAAACTATAGGTAGGGAGAGTGTCAGTGTGTTTTACTGTGCTAATCCTTGTTTCTAGGGACAGGGAATGACAGTGAGGGAAATTCTCCTTGTGCTATAGTGTGCTAAAGCATTGATCATCAACCATCTTTAAAAAAACATTTTTTCTAGGGACAGAAAACTATAGGTAGGGAGAGTGTCAGTTTCTTTCACTGTGCTAATCCTTGTTTCTAGGGACAGGGAAGGACAGTGAGGGAAATTCTCCTTGTGCTATACTGTGCTAAAGCATTGATCATCAACCATCTTTAAAAAAACATTTTTTCTAGGGACAGAAAACTATAGGTAGGGAGAGTGTCAGTGTGTTTTACTGTGCTAATCCTTGTTTCTAGGGACAGGGAAGGACAGTGAGGGAAATTCTCCTTGTGCTATAGTGTGCTAAAGCATTGATCATCAACCATCTTTAAAAAAACATTTTTTCTAGGGACAGAAAACTATAGGTAGGGAGAGTGTCAGTGTGTTTTACTGTGCTAATCCTTGTTTCTAGGGACAGGGAAGGACAGTGAGGGAAATTCTCCTTGTGCTATAGTGTGCTAAAGCATTGATCATCAACCATCTTTAAAAAAACATTTTTTCTAGGGACAGAAAACTATAGGTAGGGAGAGTGTCAGTGTGTTTCACTGTGCTAATCCTTGTTTCTAGGGACAGGGAAGGACAGTGAGGGAAATTCTCCTTGTGCTATACTGTGCTAAAGCATTGATCATCAACCATCTTTAAAAAAACATTTTTTCTAGGGACAGAAAACTATAGGTAGGGAGAGTGTCAGTTTCTTTCACTGTGCTAATCCTTGTTTCTAGGGACAGGGAAGGACAGTGAGGGAAATTCTCCTTGTGCTATACTGTGCTAAAGCATTCCTCATCAACCATCTTTGAAATCCTTGTTTTTTGGACAGTCAGGGAAATTGTCGTTGTGCTATTTTGTGCGAAAGCAATCATCCTCGACCATATTTAGAAATCCTTAAGTAAAGGGACAGAGAAGGACACCTGAAGGTAGCCCTTATTGCTTTTTTCCCATCTCCCTGCAGGCCATCTATTAGAATGTCTGGAAGGCAAACAAGGAGAGGCAGACAGTCAGGAGGCAATAAAAGAGGGCAAGCAGGCTCTGTGTCTGGGGGCAACAGTGCTGGTCGTGGACGCGGTGCATTGTCATCAGCACATGGCCATGGGACACGCTTGTCCTTCTTTTCGGCAGCTGGACATGTTGAGCCACATCATGCCGAAGACTTGGTAGAGTGGATGACCAAGCCCTCCTCCTCCTCCTCATCCTCTCTCACCCAGGCTCAGGGTACTGGCAAAGCAGCTGCCAAAGCGTCCTCTTCCCTGGTATCAATGTCAGACTCATCATCAGTCACTCCTTCCCTAGACCCACCATGTCCTCCTCCTGAGGAGTCACCTGAACTGTTTGAGCACAGTGTTGGGTACATGCTCCAGGAGGATGCCCAGCGTTTCGAAGGGTCTGATGATGAAACCCAGCTACAGGAAGGCAGTAGCGTGAGAGCAGACAGAGGGGATGCTCAAGAAGGACACCAATCTGGCAGTCATGTTCCAGCAGCTGCAGCATACTGCCAGATTGGCTCCAGTGATGAGGAGGGAGGGGATGATGAGGTCACTGACTCCACGTGGGTGCCTAATAGGAGAGAGGAGGAGGATGAGGAGGAGGCACATCTCCAACGAGGCAGGATGCCCTTTGGTGGCCAGCGTAAGGGCAGTACACCGACGGAATCACACCGCAGAGCTCCGCCTGTGCAGGGCGCTGCCTCTGCCCGTCATTCAAAAAGTTCTTTGGTGTGGGCCTTTTTTGAGGCTAGTGCATCAGATCGCACAGCTGCTGTTTGCAACATATGTCTCAAGCGTATATCGCGTGGCCAAAACATCAGCCGCTTGGGTACCACATGCCTGACCAGACATATGTTGACCTGCCATGCAGCTCGTTGGCAAGCCTACCTCAAAGACCCACACCAAAGAACAAAGCGGACCTCTCCTTGCACCGCATCAGCTGGGATCTCCAACCCCACTATAACTTCAGTCCTCTCTGAAACATGCACTGAGAGGAATGAAGGTGTAGAATTAGGTGTGTCACAGCCAAGTACTTGCGGCCACTCTGCTAGCAGTACACCGACGTCCGATTCTAGCAGGCAAATTTCCCTGCCCCAGCAGCTGGACCGTCGAAAGAAGTTCACTCCCAGCCATCCACATGCCCAGCGGTTGAATGCTAGCTTGGCTAAATTGCTAGCGCTTCAACTGCTGCCTTTTCAGTTGGTAGACTCGGCCCCCTTCCGTGAGTTTGTGCAATGTGCGGTTCCTCAGTGGCAGGTTCCCAAACGCCACTTTTTCTCACGGAAGGCTATTCCGGCTCTCTACCGGCATGTGGAAGGCAATGTCTTGGCCTCGCTGGACAGGGCGGTCAGCGGTAAGGTGCATATTACCGCTGACTCATGGTCCAGCAGGCATGGACAGGGACGTTACCTTTCTTTCACGGTCCATTGGGTCACTCTTTTGGCAGCTGGGAAGGATGCAGGACAAGGTGCAGTAGTGTTGGAGGTTGTTCCACCGCCACGCCTCCAAAATGCTACTACTGGTTGTGACACACCTCTCTCCTCCACCCCCTCCTCTTCTTCTTCCTCCATGGCCTCTTCCTGTGCTTTGTCCTCTGAACCAGCGGTGCTCCGTAGCCGTTCAAGGGGCTACGCAAGTACGCAGGCAAAAAGATGCCATGCCGTGCTTGCGCTGGTGTGTTTGGGGGACAGAAGCCACACTGGGGCAGAGGTCCTGTCTGCTCTGCAGGGCCAGGCCGAGAGGTGGTTGACGCCACGCCAGCTTAAGCCAGGAATGATGGTTTGCGACAATGGCACCAACCTCCTCTCCGCCCTCCGACAGGGACAACTGACCCATGTGCCCTGTGTGGCTCACGTCCTTAACCTGGTGGTGCAGCGGTTCTTGGGCAGGTACCCGGGCTTACAGGATGTCCTGAGGCAGGCCAGGAAAGTCTGTGTGCATTTCCGCAGATCTTATAATGCCAGTGCTCGCCTGGCTGAGCTGCAAAAGGAGTTGAACCTGCCCAAGAACCGCCTTATATGTGACATGCCCACCAGGTGGAACTCAACGTTGGCCATGCTGCAGCGGCTGCACACGCAGCAGAGGGCCATCAATGAGTACCTGTGCGACTACGGCACCAGGACAGGGTCAGGGGAGCTTGTTTTTTTTTCTCCACGCCAGTGGGGCATGATCAGGGATGCATGCACTGTCCTGGCACCATTTGAGGAGGCCACGAGGATGGTGAGCAGTGACAGTGCATGCATCAGTGACACTGTACCTCTTGTCCACCTGTTGGAGCACACGCTGCGTGGAATAATGGACAGGGCACTTGAGGCAGAACAGAGGCAGGAAGAGGAGGACTTCCTTGCCTCTCAAGGCCCCCTTTACCCAGACAGTGTTCCTTCTGTCCCACCCATCGCACAGGAAGAGGAGGAGGAGGAGGAGGAGGAGGATTGTGTCAGCATGGAGGTGGAGGCTGGCACTCAGCATCATCAGCAGCAGTCTTTTAGGGATGATTTACAGTCCCAAGAAACCAGTGGACTTGTACGTGGCTGGGAGGAGGTGGCTGCGGATCATGTCGTCCTTAGTGACCCAGAGGACTCCGGACCGAATGCCTCAGCAAACCTACGCTGCATGGCCTCCCTGATCCTGCAAAGTCTGCGGAAGGATCCTCGTATTCTTCGGATCAAGGAGAGGGACCATTACTGGCTGGCCACTCTCCTTGATCCACGGTACAAGGGTAAGGTTGCGGATCTTATGTTACCGTCGCAGAGGGAGCAGAGGATGAGACATCTCCGGGAGGCCTTGCAGAAAGGTCTGTGCAACGCGTTCCCAGAGACTGGGAGGTTACAAACTCCTGGTCCTGGACAACGAGTTGCTGAGGCTTCGGCCAGTCAAAGAAGGAGCGGTGGGGAAGGTGGCCGTCTGACCGATGCGTTCAGACAATTCTTTAGTCCGCAGCCCCAAAGTATGATCGGTTCCAGCAACCATCGCCAGCGTCTGATAAACATGGTGCAGGAATATCTAGGGGCAAGGTCAGACTTGGACACCTTCCCCACCGAAAATCCTCTGGCTTACTGGGTCTTGAGGATGGATCACTGGCCAGAGCTTGCACAGTATGCAATTGAGCTACTGGCCTGTCCTGCATCCAGCGTTCTTTCGGAACGCACATTCAGTGCTGCTGGAGGATTTGTCACGGATCACAGGGTGCGCCTGTCCACCGACTCGGTTGATCGACTGACTTTCATCAAGATGAACCAGTCTTGGATCACCACCAGCTACCACACACCTGATGCTGATATAACAGACTAATTGATTTTAACATGTCACATCCCTTCAAGACTGAAGCTGATGCTGAGTGCCTGTGCTGTTATGTTGACTGGCTATCCTCCTCCTCCGAGTCCTCAATGATACGATTGATGATGATAGCTTGGAAGATCATTTTTGTTTATGGGTGCCGCCACCAGTGGCTAAGGCCGAATTTTTCAGCCCCTGTTTAACAGGGGCGTGTAATTACAATTTTTGAAGCAATACTTTGCAACAGGGCTCATTGCTGTGCTCCAAGTACAGTATCTGTGAGGGGTTGGAGTGTTGTGCCACCAGTGCCTAAGGCCCAATTTTTCAGCCCCTGTTTAACAGGGGCGTGTCATTACAATTTTTGAAGCAATACTTTGCAACAGGGCTCATTGCTGTGCTCCAAGTACAGTATCTGTGAGGGGTTGGAGTGTTGTGCCACCAGTGCCTAAGGCCCAATTTTTCAGCCCCTGTTTAACAGGGGCGTGTCATTACAATTTTTGAAGCAATACTTTGCAACAGGGCTCATTGCTGTGCTCCAAGTACAGTATCTGTGAGGGGTTGTAGTGTTGTGCCACCAGTGCCTAAGGCCCAATTTTTCAGCCCCTGTTCAACAGGGGCATTTAATTACAATTCTTGATCTAATAATTCACAGCAGGGCCCATTGCTGCACCCACCAAGAGTAACTCTGAGGGCTTACAGTGTTGTGGCAACGCCACCACCACCACCACCACGAAAGGCCCAATTTTTCAGCCCCTGTTCAAAAGGGGCATGTAATTACAATTCTTGATCTAATAATTCACAGCAGGGCCCATTCCTGCACCCACCAAGAGTAACTCTGAGGGCTTACAGTGTTGTGGCAACACCACCACCACCACCACCACCACGAAAGGCCCAATTTTTCAGCCCCTGTTCAACAGGGGCATGCAATTACAATTCTTGATCTAATAATTCACAGCAGGGCCCATTGCTGCACCCACCAAGAGTAACTGTCAGGGCTTACAGTGTTGTGGCACCAGCACCACCATCAAAGGCCCAATTTTTACTACCACTGTTCAACAATTATATGTAATTACAATTCCTGATATAATAGTTGACAGCAGGGCGTTCCAGCACCAACCAAGAGTAACTGTGAGTGCTTACAGTGTTGTGCCAACACCAACAACTAAGGGGCCTATTTCTGCAGAGTATATACGGCAGGTCCCTACTTTCAAACATCCAACTTACAAACGACTCCTACTTGCAAACGCAAGAAGACAACAGGAAGTGAGAGGAAATCTACCCCTAGGAAGGAAAATTCTCTCCTGTAAGAATTAATATGGGAGAAAGGTGTCTCCTCTGTACTGATGCTTTATCACCAATCCTTGTTTCAAGAAAAACACCACATTTCAAAAACAGTTGTCATTGGGACGGAAAGTGAGGTGAAATGTTCTGAACAGGGGCACAGACAGCAAAACAAATGTTACAGGGGTGATAACCCTTACCTATGTTTTCCAAAAAGTTTAAAAATAGATTTTTGGGCTGGAGCTACACTTAAACAATGTACCTGTTCAAAATTACAAACACATTCTACATAAGAACAAACCTACAGTCCCTGTCTTGTATGCACCGCCTGTATACGGCTGTTCAGAGTATATAGGGCCTTTTTTATTTTGTGTGCGGTGTTCCCCTTAATATCCATACAAGACCCAAAGGGGCTGGTAATGGGCTGGGGTAGGGGGGGGGGGGGTCATGGGGTAGCTATGCCATTTTTCTTAAAGATTTTCATCCATATTACCGGGACCAGACATTACATTAAAGCCGCAAGCAGTTTTAAATGGCTTTTTTTTCCTTTAGAAGTGTCATTTTGTGCAGGGACAGTTCTAAACACGGGAAACACGTGGCACTTCACAGGCATACTTTAGACACCCCCCAGGTACGATATTTAAAGGAATATTTGACTTTTTTTTTTTCACTTTATGCATCATTAAAATGACTGCTCCCGAAAAACGACCGTTTTTAAAACTTCTTTTTGCATTGATACATGTCCCCTGGTGCAGAACCCGGGTTCTCAAACCCTTTTTAGGACAATAACATGCATAATAGTCGTTATAATTAGCACTTTAGAATTCGAACGTTCGCATCCATTGTATTTAATAGGGTTCTAATGTTCATACGAACTTTCGGTCCGTTCTCGGGTTCTGGTGCGAACCGAACCCGGGGGTGTTCGGCTCATCACTAGTTGTGGCCTTCTCAGACCCCAGAACCCATGTCTATAGATCTTCCACCATCTGAAGGTACTGTGGATAGTACATTGAATGTGGAAGCCACTGAGTTTGTTCTGTCTAGTCCTCTGTCTGAAGAGTGGGAAGATGCCACATGGTCACCTTCTGCTGATCACCAAGATTACTCCCAACATCTTCCTGCACCTGATTTGGATGTACCAGAAGTATTGGAGCCCAGTGTACCTACTCCAGAAGAAGATACAGTGAGGGGTGAAACAGTCACCCCAAGAGAACAAAGGGCCAAGAGAACCATTCGTCCTCCTCGGAAGTTAACCTATACCCAGATGGGGGAAAGTTCTGAGGATACAGTAACCACTGCTCGAAGGACATTACCAACACCTGATCCTTCTGCTGCGCATTTGGTGGAAGGCAACCCCAGCTCACTCTCTGGCACAGTTAGGCAGGTCAACCCCATTGATGTAACCAGTGGGCAGGACAAGCTCCCTTCCCCGTTCTGGTGGGAGTTTCCTCTGCCAACTTCTCTAGCTGCCCTTAAAGAGTTTGTATTTTCCTACTGTTGATACTGTCTTTGGGGACCAAAGATTTCAAGTGGGGGGAGTGTGTAGCGGGGTATCGTTTTCACCCACAAGACTACAGTTCCCAGCACGCTTTGAGGCACCCAGGGTGCATTTCCCCACGCAAGGACTGCTGGGGTGGACTTTAAAAGGGAGAGGAGGGGCCTCGCTCTTTCTCTTGGAACACCGCCCTCCTTGCAAGAGGATCCCTGCACTCACCTGCTGCGCATGCAAGGCCTGAAGCCTGGGCCTCGCACTTTGTTTCAGAGAGCCTTCCGTTCTGCCGAGGAGCCTGCGGAGCATCCGATCCACCTGAGGTGCCACCATCTTCTGGAGGACCAAAGACCCGGTGCATCATGGGCACTGTGAAGCCACTCACAGTAGTGGAGGAACCGGACAGGAGACGGTCCGGTCTGGGTGAGAGAGCGCCAGCTCAGAACCACATCTAAGTAACTTTGTTGCCTATTAACTTTGCCTAGGCCCATCATTGACCACAGTGATACTTTGGAGAGACTGTCTGCTGAACTGAGTTTATCAGTCTCTCCAGCTCTACCAAGTTAGCGATCATCTGCTACCCCTATTGGATTACAGTTTTGTTTCTTTATGTGCACCACCGAGAGTTGCTAGCGAAGATTCTTCTACAAACTATACCCCAAGTTATAGTCAGGCCTAACTGGGTAGTATAGGACATTGCTGGGCGCCATTTTTCTGCTCACGAGGGAGGATAGCTGCAGCGGGGTTATTATATGTTCATTGCATTATTGATGTTATACCCTTTTAATGTGTACACCTCTATTGCAGGGATCTGCATGAGATATTGTATGCAAATTACCTTTTATACTTTTACCAATAGTAAAAAGTTATAGTTAAGTAATTTGGTGGTCAGTGTCAATTACTGTGCTGGGATACGGAAAGGGGGTTGTACCATATAACAATATAGAGATATTGCAGTTGTGCCATCCTTCCCCCTTTCCTAACTGTGTCACGAGAGGTTAGAGCCGATTGCCAGGGGTTGATAGCGGTGCATTACAGGGCCCAAAACAAACAAGCAGCCCTCCTAAACTGAGGGTATCGCTAAATAGGTTATATGTTTTTCAATGGCATAGTTGCTGCAGTTCCAGTGTGTTCCAGTTCCAGAAAATTAAGAAGAACATGCTGCATTTTTCCTGCACTGGACTGTACTGGAACGCTGTAAAATGCAAAAAAATGCATCATAAACGCACAGGAACGCATCAAAAATGCACATGCAGAAAAGCATCTGGACTGTGTTTCTATAGAGTGAACTTACCATAAAGCTAGTAACTTGGGGGGGGGGGGTAATTTGCCTGTAAAGTGGTGCATCTGTAGCATGTATCCAAAATGCTGCTTCAAAGATGTACGGCTTTAGAGCAAACTTACAAATCGACATTGCAGCTGCAAGATTTTAACTAAAAAAAAAAAAACCTGCCCCCCCCCAAAACATACAAGGCCATTTGGGTCTGGAAAGGCTTAAAATGAGAACCCCCACATGAAATACCACCCCCTCCCACGCACTTACAAAGAAAACATATGCATTAGAAGGGGGAGAGAAGACCATTGGAGAATGGAGTGTAGAGTTCCTGTTTAAAAGAAAAAAAAAGCCCAAAGAAAACATGTGCATTAGAGGGGGAAGGTTAAATGCCCTTTTAGGGGGAGCTACAGTAGCGAGAGTCTTTTTACATAATTTTAACAAGGTACATGTAACATGATAACAACGTAACGCGCTAACATGACCTGTGTGCAAATATCCTTAAAAAAAGAAATAAAAGTGAACCAGGGATAAAAAACTGTTAAGATTTTAAGAGATCACTTTAGTAAATTGGGAATAGTGCTGTGTTGCCGGCGCAAACGTTTAGTAAATACCAAAACCTTTGTTGCGCCTCGGGGTGCGCCTCAACTCAAGGCGCAAATGGTTCGTAAATCAGCCCCTTTGTGTTACATGGTTCTGTAAAGAAATTAGAGAGCTTAAATTGTTATTGCTGATGTGATCAGGGCTGGAATAGGACAAAAATTTGGCCCTGGACTTCACCCACTTTAACCACTTCAGCCCCGGACCAATTGGCTGCCCAAAGACCAGAGCACTTTTTGTGATTCGGCACTGCGTCGGTTTAACTAACAATTGCGCAGTCGTGCGATGTGGCTCCAAAACAAAATTGACGTCCTTTTTTTCCCACAAATAGAGCTTTCTTTTGGTGGTATTTGATCACCTCTGCGATTTTTATTTTTTGCGCTAGAAACAAAAATAGAGCGACAATTTTGAAAAAATAGCAATATTTTTAACTTTCTTGCTATAATAAATATCCCCCAAAAATATATAAAAATAGTTTAGGCCGATATGTATTCTTCTACATATTTTTGGTAAAAAAAAAATCGCAATAAGCGTTTATTGATTGGTTTGCGCAAAAGTTATAGCGTGTACAAAAGGGGATAGTTTTATGGCATTTTTATTAATATTTTTTTTTTTACTAGTGTAGCGGGCATTTAAATTTGGGGGGGAGCATCTGGGTTATTCAACCCAGATGTACTAATTGTTAGGGAGTCTGAGAATCCCTTTTGTGGTTCTTGGAGGACTCAGGTGGTGCTAGGTTCCCTGCGGCCTGCAGGTGGCGTTGTCGCCCTGGGCCGGAGTTGAACCCGCACCGCAAGACTGTTCCTTTTTGTCCTTTCCTGGCGCTGGTACTGCGGGGTGGGGAACCCGCTGTGACGCAAAGGGAGAGGAGATAAAAGGGGCGGACGCCCTGACCTTGGGGTTCTTAGTTGGAGGACGCAGCCGCGCCCAGGCACCTTCAGCCTGGATGCTGGCGTTCCGGAGTTTCGGGCCCAGGTGCCCTTGACCTGGCCGGAGCGAGGGATGGAGTCCATCCCAGGCACCTTAAGCCTGGGATGAGGTACTATGACCAAGGCCTGGGGCCCAGTAACTTCGACTGGGTTCCCCGAGGGTGGAGGAGTCCGAGGGGCCCTATGGTGTTGGGACCCGTATCTGAGGTGAGGAGTCCGGGGAGTGTAACCCTTCCGAATAGCCCGGTACAGCATTAATCCGGTGACGGCGGGGCCTCTGGTAACTCTCTTGGAGGGATGTCTTCCCCCTGACAGGGGCTGCAACGTTGCGAAGGTAACTCCAGTTCCTGTTCATTAGAGTCGCTGGAAGAGACTCCGAAGCCAAAAAGTATGTTTTACAGCCACTGTGCTTAGCAACCATTGGTGAAACCTCAACGGTTTAGTTTCTTTGAGGATTGTGCCTTGACCTACTCCCCACCAATACTGAACTGTTCTATGGGTCTCAAACTGTCTGCTCGCAAAGGACTATTTGTTTGCCGTTATGGAATAAATAAGTGTTGGACCTTTTCAGTGTGTGGTACTCCAATTACTGGGAGCAAAGGGGGTTATCAGCAGAACAGACTTGGCTCTGAGCGTATACACAGCCCGAAGGTAATCTGGTGCTGGCCTTCACCTCTACATGCAGTAATCTAGAGGACATGGGCCGTGGCGCACCTCGCTCTCCCCTTCAAGGTACCCCTAGACCGGAGCCAAAGTAACCGCTAAAGAAGAGAGAGAGGGTGAGGCCGCTACACGTGGGGGCTCGTAAGTCCGGGATGTGTGTTTCGTGTATGGAGCTGGGAACGTCTGTGTTTGGACTTTGCTGCCCGGTGGAGTTCCGAGTAGGTCGGCCATGTTGGCAAGCGCGCCATGAGGCACACCATAGCTGTGCAGTTCGTGGGCAGGGAGAAGGGAAAGCCCGCACACAAGTGCAGAGTATGGGAGGAGTCTGGCCATGTGGAAGTAGTCACGTGGGGATTCTGGCGTGAATTGGTCAGTGCGCAATGGAGCAGCAGACAGTCGGGATGACCTCAAGTACCCCGTGGATTCTGGTTCCTTACCCCACGAAGATGACTTCCTTTGCTGCTTCCATAACGGACACAGGAATAAGACTTAGGCCCCGAGGACGTTTGGCTCTGTATGTATGCAGAGACATAGAGGCCCTCTGTGTGATCTGTCCCGGCTGCTCGGGACTGGTGGTCAACTTGAAGCCATTCGGGCGATGTGAGGCCTGCAAGGAGTTTCTTTTTGAGGTGGAGCCATTCACAGAAAGGCCCCAAGCCTTCCACCTCAACTGCCTCACAGGTACCGCCACTCCGGAAGGGGAGATCCAGGCCTTTGCAGAGATTTCTGTGCGCACTGACCAGAGCAAAGAGAGTGCCCAACCAGAGACTGAGAGAGAAAAATCAGAGGATGCTGCTTCGGTCACCACAAGCTCCCTGCTCCCACCTCCGAAGAGGAAAGTCGGCCTTGTACAGGCATCCTATGGTCGTGGAAGAGCTTCGCCCCGCAGCTTGCCTGGCCTGGATGGATCCGGAGGGAAGAGCCCTGGACATCCCTGTTCTACTGAAGGCCCAGGTGAGCCAGGGGTTGGGACTGTGTGTGTGGTTGGAGGTGTCGGGAGTCCACTGTCGGTGGGGCCCATAAGGGAGGGTGATTCCGTATCTACTGGGAATTACCTGCCCGCAGAAATGTACGACACCTTCGACCTAGAGTCGCTGTCAGATGCCGGCGATGATGGCGAGATCAATGAGTTCTTTCACCGCAAGGGTTGGGACAGGATGCCATTACTCGCGCTCCGTGCGCCAACGGATATGCCTATGTCTACAGGGGATAGTACACCCCGGGTGTAGGTCCCGGAGCCCGGGGAGAAATCTGGTCTCCTTCCTACCCTTCCATCTTCCGGATCACCTACTGCTTCATTCGTTCCGGTGACGGGAACGCAACGTTCATCACTGCGGGCTCCTAGGCCCAAGCCAGCGGAGGTAGTTAAAGTACCTCGGCATCCTGAGTCCATTGTCCAGCCTGGAGAAGGAGACCGTGCCACAATGCCACCTCTGGCCCGGCTACAGCGGCTCTTCTGTCAGAGAGTTGCCCGTGAATATGGGTGGGAGTACCCATACCTACCCCGGGACTTGCTTTTTGAAGTGGAAGTCCTGCGGCAGTGATGGTATGATGAGTTTGTCTGGGAAAAGCTCAAAGTGCCCCATACTCGCCGATATCTTTCGTGCTCATCCCCCGTGTCTAAGAAGTTCAAAGACTGTAAGGCGGAGTGGATGTTAGGTCGGCACATCCATGCGGACAGGGTGCTTATTTGTCGCAAAGATGGAGAGAACATTGAATATAATGTGGAGACTTTCGATAAGCACTTGAAGCCCCTGTTCCTGCCGCACCCAAAGTTCTACCTTTTAGGAGGGAAAGACTCCTGTATGCTCTGTTTATTGTTCATTGCTGAACTTGCCGGAACACAAGGACTGTGCCCTAGTTTTTTTTTTTATTTGGGCATTTTACTCTTTGGAGAAATGGGAGCTGTTACTGTTTGTTCTCCCTCTTTCTCCCTGCACTGCAAAGAAGATAATGACTTTGGGGTGTAGTTAGTGTAGACACAGTGAAAGAAGGAAAGTTGTCTGGAGGATTTGGCCAAGTGTCATTACCGTGGCACTGTCACCAGGTGGCAGTGCTGCGCAACTTTTTTTTTTTTTTTTTTTTTTCACTTGCACCACCATACTCATTGGAGCGAATGGGCCTTTTCAAGGACAGGCCCGTTCATTCCAAGAAAGCACACATTGTGGTAGGATGTTTTTTTTTTCCCCTTCTGCAGGAGATTCATCTGTCAAGGCTGCTGAGCAGGGATGAGCCGAACACCCCCCTGTTCGGTTCGCACCAGAACCTGCGAACAGACAAAATGTTCGTGTGAACTTTAGAACCCTATTAAATACAATGGACTCGAACGTTCGAAATCTAAAGTGCTAATTATAAAGGCTTATATGCAAGTTATTGTCCTAAAAAGTGTTTGGGGACCCGGGTCCTGCCCCAGGGGACATGTATCAATGCAAAAAGAAGTTTTAAAAACGGCCGTTTTTTCGGGAGCAGTGATTTTAATAATGCTTAAAATGAAAAAATAAAAGTGAAATATTCCTTTAAATTTCGTACCTGGGGGGTGTGTATGATATGCATGTAAAGTGGCGCATGTTTCCCGTGCTTAGAACTGTCCCTGCAAAAAATGTCATTTTTGAAGGAAAAAAAGTCATTTAAAACTCACTATTATTGAATTGTCGGCTTTTATCAATACATACAAAAGTCATTGATAAAAAAAAAAAAAAAAAAGCGTGGGGGTCCCCCAGAATTCAATTACCAGGCCCTTCAGTTCTGGAATGGATATTAAGGGGAACCCCGCCGCAAATTTAAAAAAAAATGGCGTGAGGTTTCCCCAAATATCCATACCAGGCCCTTCAGATCTGGCATGGATTTTAAGGGGAACTCCACCCCAAATTTTTTAAAAATGGCGTGGAGTCCCCCCAAAAATCCATACCAGACCCTTATCCGAGCACACAACCTGGCCCATGTTGATGGGGACAAGGGCCTCATCCCCACAACCCTTGCCCGGTGGTTGTGGGGGTCTGCGGGCAGGGGGCTTATCGGAATCTGGAAGACCCCTTTAACAAATTTAATTTAATTTAAGTTAATTTAAATTACACAGTGAAGGAAGTTCCCCACTCAGGCCAATGACGTAGGCGGGTCCGACATACCGAGGGGGCGGACCTGATGGGGAACTTCTCTCACTTTGGTAATACATGTATAGACCCGCCCCTTGTCATGTTCTGCATCTGGTCCGCTGAGCGGACCTGATAGGGAACATTAGAAGGGGCGGGTCTATACATTTAAAACACTGAGGAGGAAGTTCCCCATCAGGTCCGCTCAGGCACAACCAATGACGGACAGCGCTGGACATCGGGATCGCCACGGGACACTGGATTTCTCCGCTGGAATGTTTTTATTTTTCTTGTTTTTTATAATAAAGGAATTTTTCAAGGTGTTTGTGTTTTTTTTTTTTACATATTTTTACGCTTTCTTCGTGAAATGGTAGGGGTACAATGTACCCCTTACCAATTCACATAGGGGGGGCGGGATCTGGGGGTCCCCTTTGTTAAAGGGGTCTTCCAGATTCCGATAAGCCCCCCGCCCGCAGACCCCCACAACCACCGGGCAAGGTTGGTGGGGATGAGGCCCTTGTCCCCATCAACATGGGGACATCCTCCCCATGTTGAGGGCTTGTGGCCTGGTACAGTTCAGGAGGAAGGGGGGGCGCTCTCTCGTCCCCCCCTCTTCCCCTGCGGCCGGCCAGGTTGCGTGCTCGGATAAGGGTCTGGTATGGATTTTTAGGGGGACTCCACGCCATTTTTTTTTAAATTTGGGGTGGAGTTCCCCTTAAAATCCATGCCAGATCTGAAGGGCCTGGTATGGATATTTGGGGGAACCCCACGTCATTTTTTTTTTTTCATTTGCGGCGGGGTTCCCCTTAATATCCATTCCAGACCTGAAGGGCCTGGTAATTGAATTCTGGGGGACCCCCACGCTTTTTTTTATTTTTTATCAATGACTTTTCTATGTATTGATAAAAGCCGACAATTCATTAATAGCCACGAGTGAGTTTTAAATGACTTTTTTTCCTTCAAAAATGACACTTTGTGCAGGGACAGTTCTAAGCACGGGAAACATGCGCCACTTTACATGCATATCATACACATTTCCCAGGTACGAAATTTAAAGGAATATTTCACTTTTATTGTTTCACTTTAAGCATTATTAAAATCACTGCTCCCGAAAAAACGGCTGTTTAAAAAAAAAAAATTTGCATTGATACATGTCCCCTGGGGCAGGACCCGGGTCCCCAAACACTTTTTATGACAATAACTTGCATATAAGCCTTTATAATTAGCACTTTAGATTTCTCCCATAGACTTTTCGAATTTGCCGCGAACAACCCAATTTGTTCGCTGTTCGGCGAACGGACGAACAGGCAATGTTCGAGTCGAACATGAGTTCGACTCGAACTCGAAGCTCATCCCTACTGCTGAGAATGGGTGGTCCTTAGATAGCCAAGGGGAGGATTGTGCATGTATAAATGTCAGAAGTGTCTTATTGAAAGTTTTATAGTTTTACTGTTTCATGTTTTCCCTTTCCCATTCTAGGTCTTGGCACAATTCAGGACTAAATTGTATGGTTTAGTTTCTTATGTCACCACCTTTGTGGGATATGAGTTTGGACCAGACACTGGGGACCAGTGTCAAATCACCGGGGGGAGAGTGTAGCGGGCATTTAAATTTGGGGGGGAGCATCTGGGTTATTCAACCCAGATGTACTAATTGTTAGGGAGTCTGAGAATCCCTTTTGTGGTTCTTGGAGGACTCTGGTGGTGCAAGGTTCCCTGCGGCCTGCAGGTGGCATTGTCGCCCTGGGCCGGAGTTGAACCCGCACCGCAAGACTGTTCCTTTTTGTCCTTTCCTGGCGCTGGTACTGCGGGGCGGGGAACCCGCTGTGACGCAAAGGGAGAGGAGATAAAAGGGGCAGACACCCTGACCTTGGGGTTCAGAGTTGGAGGACGCAGCCGCGCCCAGGCACCTTCAGCCTGGGTGCTGGCGTTCCGGAGTTCCGGGCCCAGGTGCCCTTGACCTGGCCGGAGTGAGGGATGGAGTCCATCCCAGGCACCTTAAGCCTGGGGTGAGGTACTATGACCAAGGCCTGGAGCCCAGTAACTTCGACTGGGTTCCGCGAGGGTGGAGGAGTCCGAGGGGCCCTAAGGTGTTAGGACCCGTATCTGAGGTGAGGAGGCCGGGGAGTGTAACCCTTCCGAATAACCCGGTACAGCATTAATCCGGTGACGGCGGGGCCTCTGATAACTCTCTTGGAGGGATGTCTTCCCCCTGACAGGGGCTGCAACGTAGCAAAGGTAACTGTTCATTAGGGTCGCTGGAAGAGAATCTGAAGCCAAAAAGTATGTTTTACAGCCACTGTGCTTAGCAACCGTTGGTGAAACCTCAACGGTTTAGTTTCTTTGAGGATTGTGCCTTGACTTACTCCCCACCAATACTGAACTGTTCTATGGGTCTCAAACTGTCTGCTCGCAAAGGACTATTTGTTTGCCGTTATGGAATAAATAAGTGTTGGACCTTTTCAGTGTGTGGTACTCCAATTACTGGGAGCAAAGGGGGTTATCAGCAGAACAGACTTGGCTCTGAGTGTATACACAGCTCGAAGGTAATCTGGTGCTGGCCTTCACCTCTACATGTAGTAATCTAGAGGACATGGGCCGTGGCGCACCTCCCTCTCTGCTTCAAGGTACCCCTAGACCGGAGCCAAAGTAACCGCTAAAGAAGAGAGAGAGGGTGAGGCCGCTACACTAGTAATGGCGGCGATCAGCGATTTTTATCGTGACTGCGACATTATGGCGGACACATCGGATACTTTTGTTGCTATTTTGGGACCATTCACATTTATACAGCGATCATTGCTATAAAAATGCACTGATTACTGTGTAAATGTGACTGGCAGTGAAGGGGTTAACCACTAGGGGGCTAGGAAGGGGTTAAATGTGTCTTAGGGAATGATTCTAACTGTTAGGGGGCGTGGCTACGAGTGACACGTCACTGATCGCTGCTCCCGATGAGAGGGAGCAGACGATCAGTGTCAGCATAGCTTCCAACTGTCCCTGATTTGGAGCAATGTCCCTCTGTCCCTCATTCCTCCTCATTTGTCCCTCATTTTGGTCTGATCTCTATAGATGTATATAAAATGCACTTTTTATCTATCAAAAAGTGTTTTCCAGCCCCTAAACCTTTAATCTGATTTCCAAATTGCTGCATTGGTAATTCCTAAAAGCCAATATAAAGGAATAGTAGTCGTAAAAAAAGTACTTGTGGGTTTAACCAATCTTGTTTTTTTGTACAATTCTCCTTTAAGGGGGTGTGGCAGGGGATGTGTCCTATGCCTGCATACTTTTGCTGATAGGTGTCCCTCATTCCCATCTCAAAAAGTTGGGAGGTATGGTGTCAGTGTCACTAGGCAAAACAAGGAGATGCTTGTTTACACAGGGTCCCGCGGGCACGATCACGTATATTTACGTTGATTTGCCTGTCCGTGCCATTCTGCCGACGTAAATCTACAGGAGCCAATTCTTAAGTAGTTAATTTTTCAAACACGCACAACTCACCTTTTTTAATATTTCACTTAGCCCAGGTTCACACTGGGCTGCGAGAGTGAAGCCGTGCGAGTTCAGCTGAACTCGCACGATTTCACTCCCACTGGTCAGTCCCGATTTTGGCCGTGATTACAGAGACATCTGTGCAGGTTTCTGCACAGATGTCAATGTAAATCACGGGCCAAAATCGCAAAAAGTAGTACAGAAACTACTTTTTGAAATCAGTGCAGCGCCGCAGATGCGGTGTCGCACCGATTAGGATGGTGCCATTGCCAGCATTTTGCGGCAAATACTGCCATTTTGACATGCGATTTGACATGCCAAATCGCATGTCAAAACGCACCAGTGTGAACCAGAGCTAAGTCTCCTTTGTATTTTTCTCCTCCGCTTCTTCTCACATCACTGCGTGAAGTGGGAGGGCAATCGTCATGCAGGAACATTGCTACATTTTTATATTTTTATTACTTTTTAAATCATTTTTTACAATTTATTTTTGTATTATTTTGTTCACAGTGATTGGGGGGGGGGTGTAGTGGACAGTGTCAGTAGGGCAGTGGACGGTGTCAGTAGTTTTTTTATTTGTATGTATTAATTTTTTTACAATTTAATAAAAAAAAAATCACAATGCACTTTGGTATCATGTAAGGTGGGGGGGGGGGGGGGATTTGTGTTGGAAGGGAGAATTTGAGGGGGGCGGCAAGGAGTAGATATGGTTCTAGGAGGGGCATTTTTTTTGGGGGGGGGGGTGTTATGAGTGGTGATTTAGGGGGATTTGTGTTGGGAGGGTGAGAAGATTTGTGCTATGAGGGGGGATTTGTGGGGGTGATTTGTTCTAGGTGGGGGGATTTGAAGTGGATGGGAGGAAATGTGTACTAGGAGTGAAAATTGTAAAGTTGGAGGATGTGTGCTAGGAGTGATTTTTTTTTTTGGGGGGGCGGGGGCATTTGGGGGATGAGGGGGAAAATATTTGTGCTGGACGGGGGGGATTTCAGCAGGGGGGTGGATTTGTACTGGGAGGAGGGGGGATCTATGCTTAGGGGGTAACCATGCAGATTAGTGCTCAGTGTTTTTGTGGGGGGATTTTTGCAGACATATAATGCTCATATATCTTGGGGGAGGGGCGACGCAGTTTGGCATGTTTGCCCTGAACTCTAGATGACCTTGTCCCGGCGCTGCCTACGTAATAAAGTTTCAGGAATGTGTCACTAGGTGTTTTCTTCAATGCAGGGAAGGCAACTCCATTAGCTGTATATCTATGAGTTAGTCTTGGTCACCCAGAAATGGAACTTCCGCAGATCGGATTCCTCCCCCTCCGGAGCCAAGGGACGGGTCGGCTTTGGGTGCCGACATTGCGGGCTCCCAGGACAGGTAATGGTCCTTATATTAAAAGTCAACAGCTCCAGTATTTGTAGCTGCTGACTTTAAAAAAAAATTCCCCAGGTGAAATTCCGCTTTAAATCAATTTTATAGTATAGAAACAGTTTTGCAACAGTGCCATCTAGTGGTGACTCCCGGTATAGTTTTATGATCTAAATAATTGTCTTTCGGATAACTGAAAAACCATAAAAGAAAGGGTTATTTTTTGTTTTTGCAAAGTATGGAGAATGGGGTTCTTCAAAGTCTGTGAGAGGCCAAATTTATTGGTGGTTTTCCCTCACTCTAGGAGATTTTGGAGGAGGGGTACCCATGTTATGTCCTTCATATTATTTCTGGGGGTTTTTTCAGGGATGAGCAAACATATAGTTTGTTCTTACTAAGTAGGAAAAATTATATGTCTCCTCTCCTAGTCACTCCCATCCCCACACAGTTAGAACACACTGAGGGAACACACTGTTAACCCCTTGATCGCCCCAGTGTTAACCCCTTCCCTGCCAGTGACATTTACACAGTAATCAGTTATGGCACTGATCCCTGTATTATTGTCAATGGTCCCAAAAAAGTGTCAAAAGTGTCTGATCTGTCCGTCACAATGTCGCAGTACCGCTAAAAAATCGCAGATCACCGCCATTACTAGTAATAAATGAATAATAAAAATGCCATAAAAATGCCATAAATCTTCCCTAATGTTTGTAGATGTTATAACTTTTGCGCAAACCAATCAATATACTCTTATTATGATTTTGTGTTTGTGGTGGAGGAGTCTGTCTCACGCTTATCATCAGGGGATTGTACTCATCCTTTCTCACAAGGGATTTGTCTGTTCACTATTGGGACTCTGCTTGATTACTCTTCACTTTATGAACGGACATTTAATTGATCTTAGTTTTTGCGCCGCACTTACCTATTGTTTTGCATATTGATTTTAGGCTTGTGATTACCTATTATGCCGTGTACACATGATCGATTTTCTCGACGGTGAAAACACCGTCGAGAAAATCGACGGGAAAAACGAGGAACAGCTTGTTCCCCTACACACAGCCGTTTTTCCTGACATTTTTTCTCTTGGTCGAGAAAAACGACCGTGTGTAGGCTCCCCGGCAGTGTTTCCCTATGGGAAAACTGCAGCGGAAATGCCGTGAATCACGACGAGAAAAATTAGAGCATGTTCTAATTTTTCTCGTTGTGATTAATGCCGTTTTTCTCATCGGGAAAAATGACCAAAAGCCCACACACGGTCGCTTTTCTCGTCAAAGAGAAAAAATGGAATTTTTCCCGACGAGAAAAATGGTCGTGTGTACGCGGCATGAGTGTTCAGCTTGCAATTTTTTCTGTGCTCATATTGATTGTTTCCCCTTTTTTTGCAATAGCAGCTGAAAATTATTTTTTAATATCTGCTTCTATTTCTGTCATATTGGCATAAGTTAGGTGATGGTCTGGCATTGAAGTGTCTCTTACGAGCTCCTCTGATGCAGGGAGTGACCTTTCATCAAGTCACGCCCCAGTGCTTTCTACTTAAATTTCACATCTATTGCAAAAGATTTTATTTCCCATCCAGTAACAGTCCGGCTGCACTTTGCAGAATTGAGCTACCTTGACTTTCCTGGAGAGGAGATCAGCATGGAGACTCCATACACATCATCTCAAACCTACATTGAAGAGTTTGACCCTTTAGATTATTACAAAACATACTATCACCCTGAAGAAGGAACATTAACTGGAGAATGGCTTGATTTTACATTGCAGAATTTTCACGAAACTTTCACTTTAGGTAATTTCTTTAAGCTTTTTTTTTTATTTTTAGAAATTAGATAAATGAATTGTATTTTTGAGTTATAATTATCACGGCAAGCATTAATCTATGTGTATAGTGCCTGTATTTTGTTCCGATTTTTATATTATTATCATTATAATACAGGATTTATATAGCGCCAGCAGTTTGCACAGAGTTTTACAATATAAAGGTAGACAGTACGGTTACAGTACAGTTCTATACAGAAGAATTAGGAGAGCCTTGCTCATCGGAGCCTACGATCTAAAGGGAGGGGGAGGTGGAACAAAAAATAATAGCTGTGGGGAATTATCTGATAGAGATGGCCAAAGTACAGTTTTTAGGTGGGGATGGGGTAGGCTTTCCTCCTGAATAAATGAGTTTTCAAGGATTGTTTAAAGGTAGACAGGGTAGGTGATAGATATGGACTGTATATTAATAATATGTGGTGGATTAAACTGATGTGCTAGTAGTAGCTAGTGTAGCACCCTGCCCCCAATGATCTGGGCGCTGTTGTAAATTTAGGGGGTGTCTGAGCCAATAGTTGGGCTCAGACTGTCAGTTTGCATAAATTGCCTCTGTTCTGGTTGTGGTTTGCCTGATAGCAGTTTCCCTTATTGCCTGTAGGTGGCGTTACCACCTCAGGTCCATATTGGAACGCAGGCAAACCATGGTGTATTGGGTGTCCCTTCTCGGCAGCGGTACAGTGGGAGTGATGCCCCGCTGTGCATGCTGGGAGGGATACTTAAGGGACAGACGCTATTGTGGCAGGGCGGTTTTCCGCCTCGCTGCCCTCCTGGCGCGAGGTATGTGTGTGTGGTTCCGGTCTCGGGGACACGTTGGCCCGAGGCTGCATCGCTATTGAGTAGGCCCAGTTATGATGACTGGGGCCTACAATCCTAAAGGGGATCCCAAGCTGTCCACCATGGGGGAGGAAGCTGCTTAATGAAGGAAACCGGGGGAGGACCTGCCCTGGAGGAGACCAGCAAAGTGCTAATGTCTCAGGATAGACCTGGTGACCTTGTTAAGAGGGGATCCACTACTTTAAAAGCCAAGCAGTTCGCCGGATCGGCTTAAAGGCTCTTCAACTGCACGGCTGGAAGTTCAGGACTGAAATCCTGTGGCAGAGGATTCCTGGCTATCCACATTTGTTCTCATACAGTCTGTGGCAGAGACTGTCCTGAAACTGGTTCGTGCATCATCCCGGTTGCTAGGCCAGGTGAGAGGGGTCTATCCGGGTGAGCAATATCCATTCAACAGTGAGAGTGGTGAATGACTATAGATGTTTCGTGTGTTCTACAATATGTGCCTGAACCTTCCCCTACTCTTCTCCTATCTTCTACTTTCTACACAAGTTACTGCAGCAAAAATAAAACCAACAGTTGAAGATTTTACATCCTGTGTGGACATTGCATTTACTACAGACTTTCTCACCCTGATAACGAAGCTAAAAGAGGTAACGTGCAAACCCAAAACTTAAACCAGCAGCTCCTACGGGGGTAGTGCTACACTAGTATTAGCATTTTGCCAAATGTTTATGATACCTACCAAAACTATTATACTATTTTGGATTCGTATAGTCAGGCTTCCTGTAGTTGGCAGGTCTCAACTCTCGCCACAATGCCTTAGGTGCATTCTACAACAATATGTCCTCCCAACTTTAACAGCCACCAACCAACAGAGATAAGAGGGCTGGGCAGTTACTCCATTTAAAAACACATATTCTCTCTCAGGCGTGTAATTAATTACATCATGTGGTCTACAGCAAAATTCTGATGGCCCTCCTACCCATAGCCCCCAAAGCCCAATCCCTCCCCCCCCCCCCCGGTCCCTCTTTCTGTGGCATCTGGCAGTGTCAACTGTGAGAATACAATTGATCCTAAAGCCCAACCCCAGGCTCAGCTGATTTAAAACAACAACAAAAAAAAAGCAGCTCTGGCTGAAATTCTTATCTTCAACATGGAGCTAACTTCTGCAGTACTTCTTTTCTGCCACAGCATGTCCTCAGTCTTCTGGATTGAAAGATATCCACCATTGTTAAAGAGGTATTAAAGTGGAGGTTCTGCGGCGATTTTTTTTTTTTTTCTTGGTGCATTCAATTGGGTTTCACAATACAAGGTTAAACTCACTTGTTTGGTGTCTTCAAATATCCCCTGTCCGTTTTCATGGCAAATAAGAACTTTTAAAATCGCTTCCTGACAGTTCCCATTTTGCTTGTGGGCATTGTGAAGCCCACAAGCAATCATTTCCTGGAAGCGCCTGCAGTGTTTACGGCGAGTAGCTGTATCGATAGAACACCGCCCCTATGAGAAAAGCATTGGCTGTATAGAACGAACGAGCGGTGTGTTTATCCAATGAGCGACGAGCAGCATCCCCAGCTGACGAACTGTTCAGACTCGGGGATTTCCGTCTGATTCAATTGCTCCTGCGCAGACCATCCCGGAACCTATCTGATAGCAGAACCAGCACGATAGAACAGCAGCGTTCTGTATTGTCTCCTGGGAAACATGACTCTGTGCTCCCAGGAGACATTGCGGCGCCGGGGAAAGGAGTAGGAACGCCTACTCCCGCGGGAGGGAAAGCCCGGAAGTGACAGCTAAAAACTAAAATCTAAGGTATTTAAACTATAATTATTTTTTTTGATGTGGCTATTTAACTTGGTGATAGTGTTCTGCTTGTGCCGGGATGTAGTTGTTTTTCTGGGTGGAACTCCACTTTAAGGGAGAAGACCAGCCTGAGCTCATTTTGGCTGGGCTTCTTCTATGGGTCACAGGAGTGCAATTCGTTTTGTGCAATTCGTTTTGCACTCCTGTGACCCGTTTTCAGCAAAGAGCGGACTGAAGTTCGCTCTCTGCTAACGTCACAGAAATCAGTCCATTCACCGTGTCATCACGACACTAAAGTCTGGATCCGTCAGGTGGCTGGACTGACACCTGTCTCAGCCTCTCAGCGAGCCGCTGAGAGCCTGAGACGGCCGCTCCCCGCCCCTCCACAGCTCAGCGCTTCAGTGAGCATGGAGGAGCAGAGAGGAGAGCTGCTGATTGACAGTCTACAGCTCTTCGCTTGGGGATCTGTGCGAACTGAGCCATCAGCGGTGTTTGATCGCTCAGGTCTCAGTGTAGAGGTGTCGGGGGACAGATGCAGCATCAGACCGATGCTGCATCCACCAAGGTAAGTATGATTCTCAAGCAAAAAAAAAATCCTTTACTTCTCTTTTAACACTATCCTCTCCCCACACTGACAATGCTGCTGTCCAAAGGGGTCCACTTTACCACTTCATTCAGAATACAGACACCCCAAGACAGGAGGTGCGCTACTGGCCAGATCATCAGGTAAAATGAAGGGAAAAAAGCTTAAAAAATAAAACGAATGCAGCCGTCACATGTATTGATTGGTAAACTGCAATATATTACATTTAGTAGGACATTTTGTATCACAGGACAACCTGTGATTGTAGGGCCTCAAGTTAGCCTTTAGATCTAACATGCCTATATATAGGTGTAGCACTCCCCTAGGTTAGGTTGCTTGTGAAGTAGAGGTAAATTTCGTTTTTTGGCTCCTCTGTAGCCAGTGGAACAGAGAGTGATTATTTTTCTGAGTTCTGGGCCTCACAAGCTGCAGGCCCCATTACTTCTCCCTGCCTTTTATGCCGCATACACAGTCGGAATTTCCGATGGAAAAAGTCAGATG
This sequence comes from Rana muscosa, assembly GCA_029206835.1. NCBI lineage: Eukaryota > Metazoa > Chordata > Amphibia > Anura > Ranidae > Rana > Rana muscosa. The sequence goes on from CM055124.1 coordinate 240,064,784, forward strand.
GATATTCTGAACGTGTGTGTATGCCCCATTGGACTTTTTTCTTCGGAAATTCTGACGGATTTAGAAAGAGAACATGTCCTCTTTTTTTCCGGAAATTCCGTTTGTCTGTATGGAACTCCGACGGAGAAGAAAACACGCATGCTCGGAAACAATTCGACACATGCTCGGAAGATTTGAACTTAATTTTTCTCAGCTCGTCGTAGTGTTGTACGTCACCGCGTTTTGGACGGTCGGAATTTGGTGTGTCTGTGTGTATGCAAGACAGCTTGAGCGGAATTCCGTCGGAAAAATCCATCGGAGTTTATCCCGTCGGAAAAAACGGTCGTGTGTACGGGGCATTAGTAGTTTCTACAATGTAGTGGGCTGGAAGAGGCAAACCCTGAGCTTGAATATTCATGGAACACAAGCCAATCCCTTGGGAGGTGTGACCAGAAGGTGGAGAGAGAGCCCTTAAATAATATGAGGCATGTAAGAGCAAGGTCTTATTCTGGAGGAAGAGATCCCAGCCTGAAAGGGCTGCTGCCCTTCTGGGCAAGCCAGCTGAAAGCCTGCCGAATTCATTGAGATCCCAGCAATGCTAGGGATGGAGGGTCCTAATCTCCTGAAAGCAGTTCCGAACCAAGTAAGGGGGTGCACTGAGGATCCAGCTTGGCGGTTCATGGCACAGTATATAGCCAATATTGGACAGGATTAATTCAAGTATCTGGAGGCACAGTGAGTATAGGCCTGGAAGTAGGATCCTAGCGACTGCTTGCTGTTTAACCACTGTGCTAGTGCTGCCAAAGTGGGATTCACCCTGTTGGGAATCTGAGAAGTGTTGTGCCTGTAGTCTCTGCAGAGAGGGTGGAGATGTCCCTGAAGAGAGTAGGCAGAAGCGAGAGTGTCCTCTGTACTTTGTGCACTACATTCTGGAGTATCCTGTGGCTTCCCTACACCCCATCCAAGTTCAACAAGTATTAAACCTTAAAAAGGCACTTGCTAGTGACTGTGTTGAGAAAACAACACACAAAAATTCCTAGCTCACTTGTCAGCCAACCTGCAAAAAAACAAATTACCCTCTAAAATAGTTTAAGTTAAAACAAGGAGTCTAGTTTGCACACATTTGCAAATTCATGTGCAAGCTGCAGGGCCACTTCACAGCACCCTAGTATATCTGCAGTTCTAATGCCGCGTACACACAATCGATTTTCTCGACGGTGAAAACAATGTACCCCGTTACCAATTCACATAGGGGTGGCGGGATCTGGGGGTCCCCTTGTTAAAGGGGGCTTCCAGATTACGATAAGCCCCCCGCCCGCAGACCCCCACAACCACCGGGCAAGGATTGTGGGGATGAGGCCCTTGTCGCTATCAACATGGGAGCAAGGTGCTTTGGGGTGGGGGGGGGTGCAGAGCCCCCCTGCCCCAAAGCACCCATCCCCCATGTTGAGGGCATGTGGCCTGGTATGTTTCAGGAGGGGTGGCGCTCTCTCGTCCCCCCTCTTTTCCTGCGGCCTGCCAGGTTGCGTGCTCGCATAAGGGTCTGGTATAGATTTTGGGGGGGACCCTACGCCATTTTTTTTTATTTTGGCGCAGGGTTCCCCTTAATATCTATACCAGACCTGAAGGGCCTGGTATGGATTTTGGGGGGACCCCCAAGCAATTTATTTTTTATTTTTGGTTCCCCTTAAAGTGGTTGTAAATCCTTTACAACCACTTTAAACTACAGGCTTACCTGTAGCTGCACTGGCTATCTCCTAAACCTGCACGGTTTAGGAGATATCCCTGTATTTGCATGTGCCGACGGCATGCGGCACATGCGCACTTAAGCCAACTGAAGCAATGGCACGTACGTGCCGTTGCTTCAGTTGTACTGTGCCGTTCCCAGCAGCTCCCGTGCGCATGCCAATCACAGCGCCGGAGCCGCGATACCCGGAAGTCACTCCGGGACAACATGTCGGCGGCTGGAGGGGGAGACGTGGACCACTGCAGGGGCTTCGATCTGAGCTAAGTAATACATAATCAGCTAGTATGCTATGCTATTACTTCCTCTTTAATATTCATACCAGACCCAAACGGCCTGGTAATGGACTGGGGGGGAGGGGAACCCATGCCGTTTTTTTCAATGAGTTTTCAATGAGTTTTATGTATATTGCCGGGACCCGACAATTCATTACAGCCGCGATCAGTTTTAAATTACTTTTTTCCTTTAGAAATGTCATTTTGCTGTGGGACTGTTCTAAACACAGGAAAAATGTGCCACTTTACAGGCAATTTAAAGGGATATTTCATTTTTATTGTTTCACTTTAAGCATTATTAAAATCACTGCTCCTGAAAAAACGTCCGTTTTTAAAACTTTTTTTTGCATTGATACATGTCCCCTGGGGCAAGACCCGGGTCCCCAAACACTTTTTATGACAATAACTTGCATATAAGCCTTTAAAACTAGCACTTTTGGTTTTTCATGTTAGTGTCCTATAGACTTTAACGGGGTTCCGCGGCTTTCGAATTTTCCCCGAACAACCAAAGTTCGGGCCGAACTTATGCTCGGGCCGAACCGTTCGTCCATCCCTAGAAAAAGCAATGTATTCTAGCAATGAATACAAAGCTTCCTCTGATTGGTTCAGAGGGTATGACATCATGCCTCTATGACTTAAAGGCATGCTGATGATGTCATAACCTTTGAACCAATCAGAGGAAGCTTTGTATTCACTGTTAGAATACATTTTTCTTCGATTGGCTGAGCGCCGATCAGACAGACTTTAGTGTGTTCCGGGTATAAGACAGGAAGCCTCGGCTCGAACCCAGAACACAGTGCGGTATGTTGTATAAAGCCTCAGCTACGTACATACAGTTTATACAGTACATCCAGCGGCCTCACATATTAGTGAGGGACATAGTTTGTTTGGGCTTGGCCCAAATTAACTATGTAAAGTGTAGCAAAAACTGGAGTTCAGCTTTGGGGCCTTGGTGTACATTTTAAGCTTTCCCACCCCTTTCACAGGATTCACAGCTGTGCATTGTGTTAATACCCAAACCAGAACTGACAGAAATGCCAATGGCACCTTAATGCACCTTGTGTTAAGGATTCCTTAGGGATACAGGGTGATTTAGACTGTTGGCTGGACTGCATCACAAGTTGTATAAAGCAACACATTTACTCACAGATAGGGAGGAGGACCAGCCATCTTCCTTAAAGTGGTTGTAAACCTCAGATGTGAAATATGAACAAAGCATATTCCTCAATAGTGTGTACTTGTCTCAATTAAGTGCATTAAATGTCATTTCTGTCTGCTATGCTTTGTTCCTCTGCTTAATCACTTCTGAGAAGTTTTCCTGACACCAAGAGAGAAAAAGTGACAGGGGAGGGACCTCCAGCTAATTGACAGCCTCGGCTCTGTTCCTGTGTGCTGTGTGAAGAGGGTGTGTCCCCTCCCTCCAATCAGCTCTCAGAGCTCTCCTCACTGAGCCCTGCAGAGTGTAACTTCAGCTCTCTGCCCCCTTTTTCTGGCGCTCAGGTAAGCTTTATAAATTGTGGACTTTGAATGTATGTAGAGAAGATAAGACTGCAAGACATTTGCACGTGTCAACACACGTACAATTGTGAAAAAATGTTCAAAGGAACGAAAGTCCTCAATGTTCGCTTTTATCTTCTTCATTTATCCACCTAGTGAATCTTCAAATCACCATGGAGGAGATTTACTAAAACTGGTGCATGCAGAATCTGGTGCAACTGTGCATAGCAACCAATCAGCTTCTAGGTTTAAGGCCGGGTTCACACTGGTGCGACAAACGCCCCGACATTGGGAGCTCATGTCTCATGATGTGTGAAAATCAATGTTTCCCTATGGGAGCCGTCTTAACTGGTCCGACACATGTCGGTCCGACTTTGAAAATGCTCCCTGCACTACTTTGGTCAGACTTTGATCCTACTTCAGCCCATTGAATATCATTGAAGTCGGATCAAAGTCGGAACGCCGTCTTGCATGATCCAACTTTGGCATGTGACTTCTGCTCTGCTGATCTTGAGGGGGAACTCCACGCCAAATTAAAAAAAAAAAACGGCATGGGTTCCCCCTCCAAGAGCATACCAGTCCCTTTGGTCTGGTGTGAATTTTAAAGGGAACCCCTACGCCAAAAAAACGAAAATCCATACCAGACCCTTATCCGAGCACGCAGCCCGGCCGGTCCCTCCCTCCTGAACCATACCAGGCCGCATGCCCTCAACATGGGGGTGGGTGCTTTGGGGCAGGGGGGCACACTGCCCAAGGGCCTCTTCCCGACAACCATTGCTGTTGGTTGTCGGGGTCTGCGGGTGGTGGACTTATCGGAATCCGGGAGCCCCCTTTAATAAGGGGGCCCCAGATCCCGGCCCCCCACCCTATGAGAATGAGTATGGTGTACATCGTACCCCTACACATTCACCTGGGGGAAAAAAGGTGTCAATAAAAAAAACCCACACTAGACAGGTTTTTAAAGTAATTTATTAGGCAGCCCTGGGGGTCTCTTCCGACTTCGGGGGGTCTCTTCTGACTTCTCCGCTCTCTTCTCCCGGTCTCCGGTTCTTCTCCCGCTCTCCGATTCTTCTGCTGGGCTCCTCCGCTATCTTCTGCTCTTTTGCCGCTCTTTTGCTAGCGTTGGCCCGGTCTTCTCCATTGTCTTCTTCCCGTGACATCACTCGGTGACCATGGCCCATGCCTATATAAGTCGTTACGCACCACGCACATGGCATTACAGCGGGAGAGAGCGTCATGTCAACATCGGAAGAAGAGAAGAGGAAAGAAGACGACGGAGAAGACCAGGCCAACGCTAGCAAAAGAGCGGCAAAAGAGCAGAATAGCGGAGGAGCCCGGCAGAAGAACCGGAGATCGGGAGAAGAGGCTGGAGAGAGCGGAGAATTCGGAAGAGACCCCCAAAGTCGGAAGAAGCCCCCCGGAGCTGCCTAATAAATTACTTTAAAAACCTGTCTGGTGTGTTTTTTTTAGTGACACTTTATTCCCCCCAGATGAATGGGTGGGGGTATGATGTACCCCATACTCCTTCACATCGGGTGGGGGGCCGGGATCTGGGGGCCCCTATTAAAGGGGGCTTCCGGATTCCGATAAGCCCCCCGCCCGCAGACCCCGACAACCAACGGCCAGGGTTGTTGGGAAGAGGCCCTTGTCCTCATCAACATGGGGACAAGGTGATTTGGGGTGGCGGGGCCGGGGTGCCCCCCTGCCCCAAAGCACCCACCCCCCATGTTGAGGGCATGTGGTCTGGTATGGTTCAGGAGGGATGGGGGCGCTCGCTCGTCCTCACTCCCTTTCCTGACCTGCCGGGCTGCGTGCTCGGATAAGGGTCTGGTATAGATTTTGGGGGCACCCCCACGCCGTTTTTTCGGCGAAGGGGGTTCCCCTTAAAATCAATACCAGACCTAAGGGCCTGGTATGCTCTTGGAGGGGGAACCCATGCCGGTTTTTTATTTAAAATTTGGCTTGGAGTTCCCCCTCAAGATTCATACCAAACACAGTGCCTGGTATTGGCGGAAATCCAAGTCAGATACCCGTTCATTGAAGTCGGACACGTCTCTGACTATAAGTCTCAGGGCAAAGTCGGATCCAAAGTAGGACGAGTGTCATGTCACACCAATGTGATCCCGGCCTTAGGCCTGGTTCACACTGGTCCGACAAACGCTCCGACATTGGGAGCTCATGTCGCATGACGTGTGAAAATCAATGTTTCCCTATGGGAGCCGTCTTAACTGATCCGACACATGTCGGTCCGACTTTGAGAATGCTCCCTGTACTACTTTGGTCCGACTTTGATCCGACTTCAGCCCATTGACTATCATTGAAGTCGGATCAAAGTCGGACCGCAGTCTTGCATGATCCGACTTTGGCATGCGACTTGTGCTCTGCTGCTCTTGAGGGGGAACTCCACACCAAATTAAAAAAAAAACGGCATGGGTTCCCCCTCCAGGAGCATACCAGGCCCTTGGGTCTGGTCTGGATTTGAAGGGAAACCCCCTACGCCGAAAAAACGGCATGGGGTCCCCCCCCAAATCCAAACCAGACCCTTATCCAAGCACGCAACCTGGCAGGCCGCAGGGGAAGAGGGGGGGACGAGAGAGCGGCCCCCCTCCCTCCTGAACCGTACCAGGCCGCATGCCCTCAACATGGGGGTTTGGTGCTCTGGGGCAGTGGGGCGACCTGCGGCCCCCCCCACCCCAGAGCACCCTGCCCCCATGTTGATGAGGACAGGGCCTCTTCCCGACAACCCTGGCCGTTGGTTGTCGGGGTCTGCGGGCGGGCGGCTTATCGGAATCCGGGAGCCCCCCCTTGATAAGGGGGCCCCAGATACCACCCCCCGACCCTATGTGAATGAGTATGGGGTACATCGTACCCCTACCCATTCACCTGGTGGAAAAAAAAAGTCAAGAAAAAACACAACACAGCTTTTTAAATTAATTTATTGCACAGCTCCGGGGTCTTCTTCCGACTTCGGGGGTCTCCGCGCTCTCCGGTTCTTTCTTCTGCCGGGCCTCCGCTAACTTCTTTTAGCTCTTTTGCTAGCGGAGGCCCGGTCTTCCCGTCGTCTCGTCCGGCTCTCCTTTGTCCTTCTGCCGGCCCCTCCACTAACTTCTTGTAGCTCTTTTGCTAGTGATGGGGCCGGTCTTCCCGTCGCCGTCTTCTTCTCTCTTCTCCTCCTCGATGTTGACGCGTCGCTTCCTTCCATTGTAATACTGGCTGTTCGCTCCGCTCCGCATTAATATAGGCTTCTCATGACGTCACAGTCACATGCTCCCATGAAGTCACAGTCACATGCTCCGGGGCCACCGGAGCATGTGACTGTGACGTCATGAGAAGCCTATATTAATGCGGAGCGGAGCGAACAGCCAGTATTACAGCGGGAGGAAGCGACGCGTCAACATCGAGGAGGAGAAGAGAGAAGAAGACGGCGACGGGAAGACCGGCCCCTCCACTAGCAAAAGAGCTACAAGAAGTTAGTGGAGGGGCCGGCAGAAGGACAACGGAGAGCCGGACGAGACGACGGGAAGACCAGGCCTCCGCTAGCAAAAGAGCTAAAAGAAGTTAGCGGAGGCCCGGCGGAAGAAAGAACCGGAGAGCGCAGAGATCCCCGAAGTCGGAAGAAGACCCCAGAGCTGTGCAATAAATCAATTTAAAAAGCTGTGTTGTGTTTTTTCTTGACATTTTTTTTCCACCAGGTGAATGGGTAGGGGTACGATGTACCCCATACTCATTCACATAGGGTGGGGGGCCAGGATCTGGGGCCCCCCTTATCAAGGGGGGGCTCCCGGATTCCGATAAGCCCCCCGCCCGCAGACCCCGACAACCAATGGCCAGGGTTGTCGGGAAGAGGCCCTGTCCTCATCAACATGGGGGCAGGGTGCTCTGGGGTGGGGGGCCGCAGGTCGCCCCCCTGCCCCAGAGCACCAAACCCCCCATGTTGAGGGCATGTGGCCTGGTATGGTTCAGGAGGGAGGGGGGCGCTCTCTCGTCCCCCCTCTTCCCCTGCGGCCTGCCAGGTTGCGTGCTCCGATAAGGGTCTGGTTTGGATTTTGCGGGGGGACCCCCGGAGCTGCCTAATAAATTACTTTAAAAACCTGTCTGGTGTGTTTTTTTTAGTGACACTTTATTCCCCACAGATGAATGGGTGGGGGTACGATGTACCCCATACTCCTTCACATCGGGTGGGGGGCCGGGATCTGGGGCCCCCTTATTAAAGGGGGCTTCCGGATTCCGATAAGCCCCCCCGCCCGCAGACCCCGACAACCAACGGCCAGGGTTGTTGGGAAGAGGCCCTTGTCCTCATCAACAAGGGGACAAGGTGATTTGGGGTGGCGGGGCCGGGGTGCCCCCCTGCCCCAAAGCACCCACCCCCCATGTTGAGGGCATGTGGTCTGGTATGGTTCAGGAGGGATGGGGGCGCTCGCTCGTCCTCACTCCCTTTCCTGACCTGCCGGGCTGCGTGCTCGGATAAGGGTCTGTTATAGATTTTGGGGGGACCCTCACGCCGTTTTTTTGGCGTAGGGGGTTCCCCTTAAAATCAATACCAGACCTAAGGGCCTGGTATGCTCTTGGAGGGGGAACCCATGCCGGTTTTTTATTTAAAATTTGGCCTGGAGTTCCCCCTCAAGATTCATACCAAACACAGTGCCTGCTATTGGCGGGGATCCAAGTCGGATCCCCGTTCTTTGAAAGTCGGACATATGTCGGCTTCATGTCGCAGGGCAAAGTCGGATCCAAAGTAGGACAGATGTCGTGTCGCACTAGTGTGAACCCAGCCTAATTGTCAAAGCTTAATTGAACAAGCTGAATTTAGAAGCTGATTAATTACTATGCACAGCTGCACCAGATTCTTTGTGCACCAGTTTTAGTAAATCACCCTCTATGTGACTAATGTGAGTGCACCACTCCCCACAGGTTAGGCACTTACCGGATCCATATACCTCTCAAATCAATTATCGGCACATAATATTTTTTAATTACAAAATCCTCCCCCTCCCTTCTCATACACAAGGATTCCGATTCTTCCTCCTCTCATACAGCTCCAAATGCATGTGGTATAGAAAAAGAAGGAACTTCCATAGTGTAATATTGTGTATTAAACTTTATTAAAATAGGCTTAAAATACTCACAAAGAACATAAAATTCCAGCTAATAGAGCATTCAATAAAAAACTGTGCCGCCAAAGCCGCTGGATACAGCATACATGCCGAGCAAATGGCGCTTCACCCAGTCCTCTGACGCATCACTTCCGGATCAGTGTCTGACGTCACTTCCAGTTGCCGTCTAGCCATGCCCTGACATGTTTCAACCCTCCAACTTCATCACAGGGGGTGGCTGCACAGCAAAGCAACTGCTCCTAAATTCCAGCCCTCCAGGTAATACCGGCCATATAAAAAGTCTACCTGTCAGCTTTTTTTTTTTTTCGTTTTCTTTTTTTAACAGTAACTTATCTCCACCTTAAAAGAGAGGTAAAAAGGACTATACACAATGCCAGCTGATAGGTTAATATTAAGGTTCGGTTTATTACACAGGCTTCAACTAACTAGAACACAAATAGTAAAAAAAGTATTTTATCTATTATGCACAGTGTTGACAGATTTGGTCTGGTCTCATCTACACTTCTAAATGAAAGGTCCACTGTTGGTTTTTTGTCCCCTAAGGTGGTGTTAAAGGAGACCTACTAATTGACTTTGGAGCTGGACCCGCAATTTATCAGCTTCTCTCTGCTTGTGAAGCTTTTAACAATATCATAACTTCCGACTTTCTTGAGCAAAACCGAACACAGCTACAGAAGTGGCTGAGGAAGGATCCAGATGCATTAGACTGGACTCCGATTGTCAAGTATGTGTGTGAACTGGAAGGTAATAGGTAAGTTGCAAGTGTGTGATAGCTGTGACTAAGTCTGGCCATACATTATGCACATTTCTTTCCTTCATTCATGGGATCTCTCCTGCTGCACCACTCTATTCTGACAGTGGGAGGTTTCCTCTCCATCAAAATACAATGATCACTGCTGCCAGCTATAGCCGGTGGTAGTGTTGATATGGGGAAAAAAATTCAGTTGCCCCAGTGACGACGTCCGTTAGGATAAAAAATACGCCGGGTGGTCAGGAGTAGCAGTGATGTTAGTTGGTCCACAGGTATACTGTGTTAATCTGAATGCCTGTTTATATTTTTCTTCTCAGTAGCATTTTTTACTAATAAAAGCTTGGTTTTATGGATGTTGTGCAATGGAGCCTGTTCCTTCCTGGAACTAAAGTCTCCATACTTACCTGTTCATTGGTCCTGCACTGGCACCAGCATGTCACTTGGTATTTGCGCAGCGCTTTTGCACAAATACGGCTAAAATACACCTTAATGATTTAAAATTTTTAAATAAAATTAACCCCAATTTTTTTATATAATGTGAAAGATGATGTTACACCGAGCAAATAAATACCTAATAGGTGACTCTTTAAAGTTACTCACACTTGTGGAATGGCGACAAATTACAGTACTTAAAAATCTCCATAGACATTGCTTTAAACAACTTTACAGGTTACCTGTTCAGAGGAGGTCTAGTGCAAGAATTATTGCTCTTGCTCTAACGTTTGCGGCGATAACTCACATATGTGGTGCGAATACTATTTACATTTGCATGCCTGACATATGTATGCGTTTGCTTCTGCGCGTGAGCACGAAAGAATAGGGGCGCTTTCTTATTTATTTTACTTTTTTTTACACGGTTTTTTTCTTTTTTATCACTTTTATTTCTATTACAAGGAATGTAAAAACCCTTGTAATAGAAATAAGGGTGACAAGTCCCCCTTTATGAAGAGATCTGGGGTCAATAAGACCCCAAATCTCTGCTTTACAGCTCAAAAACATCTAGGTGGGCATGAAGCTATAGACTAACATGGACAGGCGTTTTTAAGCTGTAAAAAACGCTCAAAAACGCGGCTGTAAAAACGTCCGTGGGCATGAGGCCTTAAAGGTACCTTTAAAATGTTTTTGATATTTTACTGTAAAAAGAAATGATTTACTTCCAGCCTGGACCAGAAGTGACGTCATGTCACTGCTCTGGTCATCCAAGGCCATAGAGGCGATCAAAGAGTATCTACTCTATGATAGCCTATGGCAGCAGCCGGCCGCACCGTTGGATCGTTTCTCGGGCGAACCGGCCGAAACAGTTGAAACGGTAAGCCTGAGAATTACAGACAAGTGGCCGGAAGGGGGGGAGTCACTCAGAACAGTTTAATGAGAGGCCGGCTGCAAAAAACGATATCTGGGTTATGGTTGATATTTTCACCCATAATCCCGGTAAGCCACTTGCAAACCGCAACGTATATATACGTATCGCAGTGGGCAAGTGGTTAACATAATGTACCTGTGTAAGTTCTATCCCTCTTTTTGACTCATTTGTATGTACAGTATCTCACAAAAGTGAGTACATCCCTCACATTTTTGTAAAAATGTTATTATATCTTTTCATGTGACAACACTGAAGAAATTACACTTTGCTTCAATGTAAAGTAGTGAGTGTATAGCTTGTATAACAGTGTAAATTTGCTGTCCCCTCATAAAATAACTCAACACACAGCCATTAATGTCTAAACCGTTGGCAACAAATGTGAGTACACCCGAAGTGAAAATGTCCAAATTGGGTCCAAAGTGTCATTATTTTGTGTGGCCACCATTATTTTACAGCACTACCTTAACCCTCTTGGGCATGGAGTTCAACAGAGCTTCACAGGTTGCCACTGGAGTCCTCTTCCACATCATGGAGCTGGTGGATGTTAGAGATCTTGCGCTTCTCCACCTTCCGTTTGAGGATGCCCCACAGATGCTCAATAGAGTTTAGGTCTGGATACATGCTTGGCCAGTACATCAACTTTACCATCAGCTTCTTTTGCAAGGTCGTGGTGGTCTTGGAGGTGTGTTTGGGGTCGTTATCATGTTGGAATGCTACCCTTTGGCCCAGTCTGCGAAGGGAGGGGATCATGCTCTGCTTCAGTATGTCACAATACATGTTGGCATTCATGGTTCCCTCAATGAAATGTAGCTCCCCAGTGCCGGCAGCACTCATGCAGCCCCAGACCAGGACACTCCCACCACCATGCTTGACTGTAGGCAAGACACACTTGTCTCTGTACTCCTCACCTGGTTGCCGCCACACACGCTTGACACCATCTGAACCAAATAAGTTTATCTTGGTCTCATCAGACCACAAGACATGGTTCCAGTAATCCATGTTCTTAGTCTGCTTGTCTTCAGCAAACTGCAGGATTTCTTGTGCATCATCTTTAGAAGAGGCTTCCTTCTGGGATGACAGCCATGCAGACCAATTGGATGCAGTGTGCAGGATATGGTCTGAGCACTGACAGGCTGACCCCCCCCCCCTCCACCCCTTCAACCTCTGCAGAAATGCTGGCAGCACTTATACATCTATTTCCCAAAGACAACCTCTGGATATGGGTGATTGGTTATTATTATCTGAAAGACGAAATTATGCAAACCAAACCAGGGGGTGTTAAGCTCACCCCTATTCAATACCCCTAACTACTACAGATGATCCCAATAGATCTATCTATCAAACATACCAATACCATATAACCAAAATAAAGGGAAAGCTGCAATGGCATAAAATACTATACTTTTTCCCCCAAAACAGAAACAAACAGCTTAAAAGGACTTAAGAACAATGTAGATCCCAGCAAAACCACAGATGGTATTATAGTAAGCCCGAAGCAAAAAAATAGGCACAGGGCAGTATGAGAAGGTGCCCAGTCAGACTGGGCTAGTGGGGGTTAACAACTCATGTGATTAAAAGGCAGGATGAGGGGGATTGGCTGAGTTAGTGGAGGGAGGCTGGGCAGTGGAGGGGTCACAGGGCATCACATCAGCTTCCGGTCAGCACACGAGGAGAAGAAACGCTCCCGCCCGCTCGCCCTACATGTTTGATTTTTGGTAATGGTGTGTGTGTTGTTCGTTATTTTATATGTTTTACTTTTACAAGGTATGCGGTTGGGTCTTTGGAGGCATTGTTAAACAGACTTCTGGAATTTGATGGGTGGGGACACATCTGAGGTATGGGTCCCCAGTGAATACCAGTTATGGTGGATTAACTGGGAAGTGAGAATGGTATATCTGCTGAAGGTGGTCATCCCCGAATCCGTCGGTGCAATGCGGCAGGGACCAGGGATAGTGTTTAAGCAGATGTAGCGACCTCACCCCTCTCACCCCTTCTCATTCATGGCTTGTCTGTCTCGTCTAGGGGTTAACACTGGGGGGGGAGGGATGAGATACACCACGGCCCATGTCCTCCAATGTGTAGAGGTGAAGGCCAGAACTATTTTGTTTTGTGTATGTGTCCCAGAGTCAAATCCTCTCCTCGGATTGACTCCCCTTTGCTCCTAGTAACCAAAGTTCCAAGCACTGAAAGGGTCCAACTCGTATTTATTCTTCTCAATAAATAGTCACACAGCACAGACAGGTTGAGACCCATATAACACTTCAGTCTTTGTGGGGAGTAGGCCAAGGCACAATTCTTTTAGACAGAGCTAACCACTGTGGTGTCACCAGTGGTGAATAGTCACTGCCACTGACTATATAGAACAGAACATGGATTACCTTTGCTAACGTAGCCCCTATCAGGGGAAGGACATCCATCCAAGACAGTTACCGGAGGCCTCTCCGTCACCAGCAATGCTGCGCTGGACTCTCCGGAGAAGTTTCGCTCACCGGCCTCCTCGTCTCAGACACGGGCACCCAAGGAGTTAGGGCCCCCTTGGATTCCTCCGCCCTCGCGGAACTCAGTCGAAGGTACTGAGCTCCAGGCTTCTGCCATAGTACCTCACCGCAGGCTAAAGGTGCCTGAGATGGACTCCATCTCCCGCTCCGGCCAGGTCAAGGGCACCTGGGCCCGGAACCCTGGAACGCCAGCACCCAGGCTGAAGGTGCTGGCGACCACACGGCTCGCCAATTAAAGGGGACGTACCTGTACGCCCATTTGTGCAGACGTGCCATTCTGTCGACGTACATCCTCGTGCGGCGGTCGGGAACCGGTTAATATATAGATCTGTTGGGGTGCTCTGTAGTAGTCACACAAGGAGGATTTGGTATGTTGGCTTTTAATGTTTGCAATCATAACACTGAGAAAATATAATCTATATTGTCCCCTTTCAGTGACAGTGAGAGCTGTAAGAAGAAGGAAGAAAAACTAAGGAGAACAGTGACAAAAGTTCTGAAATGTGATGCTCTGAAGAAGAACCCATATGACCCGGTGGAGATGCCACTAGCCGATTGCCTGATTAGTTGCCTCTGTTTAGAAGCACCCTGCAAAGATGTGGAATCCTTCACCAATGCTTTGAGGAATCTCAAGGGCCTCGTTAAACCAGGGGGTCACATATTAATTCAGAGTGTGCTTAATGGTTCATACTATTACGTTGGCCCAAAAAAGTTTTTCTCTCTGGCCATTTCTAAAGAAGAACTGGAGATGGCATTTAAAGAGGCTGGCTATGAAATTGTGAAAATAAAGGTTGCTCCAGTTCTTGAAAAGTCAAAGTTGGACATCAGTAATCAGGACGGCTATTACTTTGTCCATGCCCGTAAGCCATGTTCATAGGTCAAATGACCTTATAAAGTACATAAACCAGGTCCTAATCAGTAATTTCTCATAATGCTTTCCAAATGTATGATTAGCAAAGTTAGGGAAACAACATAGATCAATTAATTACTATGCCAAGTTTAAATGTATTAAACAATATTTTTCTTAATTCAATGAATATTAGTAAAAAATAATAAAAAGCAATAATACCTTTCCAGGTTGGCCCACAACTACCCACAATCCACAGTTAGGTGCCTGTCCAGCTCACCACTGAGGTATATATATATTAACCACTTAAAGTCCAGCCACCGCAGTTGTACGTGGGCCGCTTTAAGACCTCTAGGGGGCACGCACGTGTGGGCAACGCTGGAGCCGATGCTGTTCCTAGTGATTAGGAACAGCGATCTGTCTTCTGCACTCACTACACTCCCCCACAGTTAGAAACGCCTCCCTAGGGAACACTTAACCCCTTGATCGCCCCCTAGTGTTAACCCCTTCCCAACCAGTGACATTTATACAGTTATCAGTGGCTATTTTTAGCTCTGATCGCTGTATAAATGTCACTGGTCCCAGAAAAGTGGCAAAAGTGTCCGATCTGTCCACCGCAATGTCGCATTCCCGCTTAAAAGTGCTGATCACCGCCATTACTGATTAAAAAAATAATAATAATAAAAATGCCATAATTCTATACCCTATTTTGTAGACGCTACAACTTTAGCGCAAACCAATCAATATACGCTTATTGCAATTTTTTTTTTAACTAAAAATATGTAGATGAATACATATTGGCCTAAGAAATTTTTATTTTTTTTTAATTTGGGGATATTTATTATAGCAAAAAGTAAAAAAATATATATATTTTTTTCAAAATTGTCAGTCTTTTTTTGTTTATAGAGCAAAAAAAAAAAAAACGCAGAGGTGATCAAATACCACCAAAAGAAAGCTCTATTTGTGGCAAAAAAAGGACATCAATTTTGTTTGGGTAGAGCAATTGTCAGTTTGAGCGACGCAGTGCCGTATCGGAAAAAATGGCCTGGTCATTAAGGGGGGAAATCATTTGGGTCCTTAAGACCCCTTTCACACTGAGGCGCTTCTAAACTGCCATTAAAACACTAAGAGCTTTTTAGGCTCCTTTGAAGAGCTTTCTAGGTGCTTTTGAAGAGCTTTGCATTAATTTCAATGGAGAGGGGCGTTTTTTCACCTCCCTGCCAGCGCACTGCCCCAGTGTGAAAGCATTATTATAATTGACTTTAATAGAAATAGGTTTTTGGGAGCTTTTGGGGTGCTTTTTTTAGCTTGAAAGCGACTGAAAAGCGCCCCAGTGTGAAAGGGGTCTTAGTAGTTAACCAAAGAACATATGCTGACATGAGCCACGATTAGATGCAAACTTCTTTATTGTTTTAAAAGGGAATACATACAGGGCAGCAGCATCTCATTTCATGCTGAATAGCTCTAAACAAGGCTGCTTTGACACTGGGGCATGGGCAGCGTCGGCGGTAAAGCGATGCTATTTTTAGTGGCGCTTTATCGTCATTTTTGCGGAGGTATTCGGACGATAGCGGTGCGCTTTTAACCCCCGAAAAAGGGTTAAAACCACATGCAAAGCACCGTTGCCAGCGGTTCGGCTGTGCTGCCCATTCATTTTAATAGGCAGGAGCGGTGGAGGAGCGGTGTATACACCGCTCCTTCACCGCTCCAAAGATGCTGCTTGCAGGAGTTTTTTTAACAATCTGCCAGCGCATCGCCTCAGGCGCTTTACATGCGCTATTTTTAGCCCAAAAGTGCCTGAAAAACACCTCAGTGTGAAAGGGGTCTAATGCTAACTCACAGAGTTGGTATATCAGTTCAACATCTAACAGTATCCACATCCCCAAATAATTACACAAATTGGCCCCAATATTAGCGGCGGCCTGTCTATAAGGGGCGCAGTGGTGCTGCCCCATCCATGTGTCCGGCCCCCTAAAATAGATGTGGGGTGCCGGGCGCATGGATTCCTATGGGGTTTTTTTTCAAGCAGGTGATTAGAGCCAGAGGCTCTTATAGGCTTCAAAAAAGGGTGGGCTCGGGGCGCAGAGCACTGCGCCCTGAGCACACCCACTTGTGTGACAATAGCAAATGAATATTCGCTATTGTCACACTGATTCTTCTCCCAGCCAATCAGGAAGCGGGACCCGCTTCCTGATTTGCTGACAGGACAGGCGATCCTATTGGATGCCTAGGAAGAAGAGGAGACACGATGGAAGCCGCCACCCGCTGCCTGTAGGAGTGCTACCCACCCCCTACCTAGATGGGGTAAGTGCAGAGCTGGATGACCGACCACGTGGGGGGTGCTAGGTACACATGAATAGAAATTCAATCTGTGTGTGGCCCTCCCTGTTCAACAGTCCTATTCGGAATCAATCACCCACTGCAGCACTGATCTGTGTATTCTGACAGCAGAGAAGCCCCCGCTGTTAGAATACAATAGCATGGCGGGCGATATTCCGGCATTCACCTTGCTTTTGTGGATGCAGAAATCTCTTAGTTGTTTTTCATTCAGCCACTGGTTGAATTAAAAAAAATAAAAATAACGGTGTGTACCCAGCTTTACTCATGTGCGATTTCTAAAACATTTTTTTAAATACTTATGTAGCACTATTCTTTTCTCTCTCTGTGGCTACTGTATGATGACGTCACCTGTATAGTATTTAGGAGCAGAGTCTTCATAATCTGTGTGATCAGGACAGGATCTCTAACAAGCACAGTGCACATGTCTCTCTCTCCACCCACTTACCCACAAAACCCCTTGCCATCCTCTGCTCTTCTTGATGGCCATATCCTTGGTGAGAGAGAGAGCATAGCAACCATATTGGAAAAGGGCAAACAAACACTGCATAACAAGAGTATACACTTGGTAAATGGTCAAAAAAATTATCACATCACTACACTTATATTGAATAAAAAAATTAAAACTGTATTTCATAATAGTAAACATCAACAAATTTCACTGGTTATGTACATAATTTACACTGTACTTTTCTTCCAGTATTGCCATCACTTATGCAAAATATTATCACCATCTGTTCTATCTGTACACACAGATGAATCCTAACCAATGGCTATTTTTGCTGCTTTAAAAATGATGACATATAAAACATGGGAAACCATACATTTAGAAATTTTATACACCTGTATCCCATAATTTCAAATTGAATTATTTGTTAAATGTAGGGTTGACGGTCAGCAATAAATAGGAATGCATCTATTTTTCTGCTTTCTATGTATTGTAGTGCTACTCCTGTAGGAGCCGCTGGTTCTTTGCCCAGGTCTTCCCCTCTTTTGCCCCGCAACCAGGCACAAGGTATTTTCACACAGCCAGGTGCACACACAATTCCGCTTGTTGTCTTCAATGATCAGTCTAGGGGTTGTCGTTTTTGTTGTTTTATTTTTGAAGAACTTGGATAGGGAAGGGAATTAAGTGTGATATTCCATGAATAGAACTACAAGGAGGACTCTATCTGATCTCTTAAGCAGGCCATACACGGTCGAATTTCGAACAAATTTTCTTTTCAAAATCAGAAAGTTAGTTTTTTTTGTGATCCGATGATGCCACCATTGATTTTCTAAATTCTGCCGATCAAACCTTCATGTTGCCGGGAATATTCTTTTCTCTCCAGGAATATTCTTTTCTTTTGTTTACAATTTTTTTTATTTGGAAGACAAGTAAAAATTACATACTTCAGTAAAAAGCAATGTATAACATACAGTAATGCTAGAATCTACAGGGTGTATTCATGGATATGGCAATAAAGGTTAGAATAATAGGTAGTCAGTACCAGTAAAAAGGAAAAGATAACGTTTGGGTATAGAAAAAAAGTATTGTGAATATGCATGGTATAGGGGCAATCTTAGTAATAGGTTTAAGCAGTGTGAGACTATACTATAAAATAGGAGTGGGTGGTGAACTTCGGTTTAAGATGACATATACGTGGTTTTTCTTATTAAGTTGGAGACCAAAACGTCCATTTCCCATTAAAAGTGTGCATACTGTCAAAGAGAGTGTGGTGGATCCTCTCAGATAGTCTGAGAGCCTCCATTCTGGTTAAGACCTGGGACCAGGGTAGGTTATGTGATTTCCAGTTTAGGGCGATCATCCATTGGACGGAGCTTATGAGTGAGTGTAGTAGTCTGTTACATGGTGAGGGGATATCTGAAATCTCTGCATAAAGGATGCAGATTTGTGGGGAGAGGGAGATTTTTTTTTTGAGCGAGGGTTCTAGTATATTTATTACTGCCTGCCATATGGGTTCTAGGAATTTGCAGCTCCAGAAGATGTGGAGATAATTCCCCTCTTCGGGGCAACCTCTAAAGCAGGTATGAGAGACTGAGGGATAGAAGGAGTGGATCTTGGCAGGGGTCATATACCATCTAACAAACAATTTAAGGGGAGATTCCCTAAAGGCTGCTGCGCGATTGCTCTTGCGGAGGTTGTCAATCCTCTTTAACCAGGTTTCTATAGGGAAAGTGCAGTTCAAGTCAGACTCCCAACGAGTCATAGAGCTCGTTTTTTTGGGTTGGTGTAAATTATTTAAATAATTGTATAGTTGAGAGATGATACCTTTATCTCTACAAGAGGATGTGCAGATACGTTCAAACATGGTCCCTGGGGTGTCAATGGAAAGGGAGAAGTAGGTGGCAATTTTTTTTTTTAATTAGATGGTATTGGGGAAGTTCTGAGTCAGGGAGTTTGTGACGGGATTGGAGGGATGTGAAAGGTGGGAATTTTAGATCAAACACTAACGATTTAAGGGTGGTTAGTTTGAGTTGAATCCATTGTTGGAAAAGGTTGTAGTTTGGGAACGCGGGGATAAATCTGGGGTCACCAAGGAAGTTAGCTAAAGGAGAGGTGGGAGAGGACAAGACATAATAGTCTTTGATTTTATTCCAAAGTTGTAAAGAGTGGGCAACTATCATGTTTTTTTTAAGAAGAGAGCGGTATGGTGTTATAGAAGACCACCGGATGCCTCCTAGTGACAAAGGGAAGATGGATGAAGATTCAAAAATCAGCCATGGAATGTGTGCAGTGGGGGAATGCCATTGGGCCATGTGTGAGAGTCTGGCTGCTAAATAGTAGTGCCATAGGTTTGGGAGGCCCAAACCGCCTTTGTTTTGTGGGCCATGCATAAGCGCATAGCTACATCTGGGTTTTTTATTGTCCCAAATAAATTTATTAATTTCTCTTTGGAGGGCCATTATTCTGGATTTGGGTATGTTAATGGGGAGAGCTCTGAAGTAATAGAGGAGTTTGGGAAGGATAGACATTTTGAAAGCACAAATTCTGCCTAAAAAGGAGATGTGATGGTTGGACCATGATTTAAGTAATGTGGGAGAATAGGGGAATATAATTAGCCTTATAGAGAGATAAGTGGATTGGGGTAATATAGACACCCAAATATTTGATTGAGCTGGGAGGCCAGATAAAGCTAAAATTGTTTTGTAGGGTGATCAGCATGTTTGGGGGATAATTTATAGGTAGAGCAGAGCTTTTGTTGGTATTTATGTATAGGCCTGAGATTGCGTGGAAGGAGTTGAGTTCAGAATAAAGGTTGGGAATGGAGGGAATGGAGGTGATTGGGTCCGTCAGGAATAATAGGGCGTCGTCGGCGTATAGGCTAATTTTAAATTGTGTGGCGTTTTTCTGGTATCCTTTAATGTTGGCATTTTGCCTAATAGCAATGGCGAGGGGCTCTATTGCGAGGGCAAACAGAAGGGGGGACAGTGGACAGCCCTGTCTAGTGCCTCTGCTTAGGGGGAAAAATTCAGAGTTAATACCTGGAATTTTGATTCTAGTCTGTGGAGAGTGGTAAAGGGCATTAAAGCCATGTATAAATTTTTCTGAGACGCCGAATTTGGGAAGGAGGTGATTCAGGTATGACCAGCTAACACTGTCGAAGGCCTTGTGTATATCAAGGCTTAGGAGACAGATTGGGCGGGAGTGAAGGTTAGCATCTTGGATAACGTTGGAAACCAATCTAATATTGTCTGTGATTTGACGTCCTGGGATTGTCGTGGAAGAATTCCCTTGGGCTTTGTACGCAAATCCACACCGCGCCTAAATGTGGACTTCCAGCGTCTAAATGCACACAAAGCACAAAACAATTCCTTCGTGCTTAAAAGCACGTTTGTATCAAGCTCTTTGGTACAAGGAATATGAAGTACTTCAATGGCACCAGGTAGAATCAGAAACAATGCTGCTTCAAGCTGGAGTCTCAAGCGTCTGGGCAGAGCTCAGCCACCCGGATTCTTTTATTCATTGGAAACAAAAGGATAACAAAACAGGAAGTGATGGCCCCAACAGCCAATCACTTCCCTTAATACAAAATGACATCACAGGAAATGACAAACAGTAAAGGGGAGGGCACTCAAAGGAGGGAAAGGGGAGGAAGTGCACACCCCCCATCTTAATCAGCATGGAGCCCACACAATACTGTTCAAAGTAAACAGTATCTAGTGAGATCATTCTACTTGTTCTTATAGTTTTGGGACAATCTGCGGGGACATTGCTACTGCTGTTGTCAATATACGGTACAAGTACACCGACAAGGCAGATATCAATGTCCTCTTATAAATACAGATATGTATCCATAAAGCGGATAACGAAGTCCGCAAGAGAGAATTAATAGGTTTCTCTCATTATGCGGACTTCGCTTCTCTAAAGTGTATAGCCATTGGAAAGCATGCAGTCCAGCGCATTGCACTTGATATCTACAAACCAACAAACGCCCACACACGCAGAGAACACGTTTCAATCCCATAAGAAGGTTTTCATACTGACCGTTTTTACCGCTGGTCTCGATTCAACCCAAGTGCGCTCTGCTAGAGCGCTCCTCGATTAAACATCAGACACAGGGAGACAGATGACAATCTATAAAATGCACATCCTAGAATAAAATGTCCACATAAATCTTATATAATAAAATTTCCACAACAGTCCTTCCTTTTTGTCATATGCTCCCATGTGTCTCTCAAAACTTGATCTTCTTACACCAGGAAATGAATCAGTCCTTACAATCCATAAAAAGGGAAACGCGGCTTGACATGTAGACTCTGTTCTTCAGGAGATATGACTTATAAGGAGGGTACGAAATGGTGAGCTGTAGTAATCGCCGATCGGTCTGGAATCCTCTGCATCTGATACGTTGGTTGGGCTTCGGGGCGTCTTATCTCATTGAGGAAAATGTGGTCATCTGCTCGGGCTCTGGTCACGCGTCCAATCAGGCAACAAGAGCACCTCATCACGACATATAGAAGGAACAGAAACAAAAATGACATGAGTATATACACCCCTACTTCCTTCAACCACGATCCAATGGAAAATAAAAAATCCCCAAAGTTTCCCAAACCCTTAAAAGGATTCCAACCCTCACTAGCTATAGCTCTGGCTTTGCCTTGCAGGGATCTAGCCTTATCCATATGGGCCTGAACTTTGTCATTGGTATCCTCAATCCAGGTACAACAATCTTCACCTATGAATTCACAGAAACCCCCCTTGGATGCTAACAGATAATCAAGGGCCATCTTTTCCTGTAAAAGAAGGGTCCTGATCTGCCGTTGTTCCTGTGAGATTTCCCTTACAGCCTCTACGGTTTCATTGAATATCCCATCCACAATGGATGAGAAATTATTCAATCGTTTCATAAGTTCAATCCCCCAACCCATCCAAGCAGGAAACCATGCCCAGGCCTGGTCAGAGTTGGTGAACAATTCCCTTCTAGCTTTTCCTGACGTTCTTACCTTCTCTCGTGCCATCAGATCCTCTCGATCATCCGCGATGTAAGATGCTGGGACTAGTTTAACCAGGACACATGAACCTCTTGCATTAGGGGGGATTACCTTATAAGCTGAGGTACCGCATAAGAAGTAGTAGGGGCCAGTCAGAGTCGCACAGGGGGAACCACTCTGACGGTTACGTGCATTGAGTAGTAACAGGATAGACTGGGGGATTGCTCCCTCGGTCTGAACGTCACACCCTTCCTTCCAACAGATGTAATCTGGTCTATTAGTGTTATTAAAGAAGATGGGGGTTTCGTTGGTTAGATTAACTGTTATACCTTCTTTACAGGTGGTGGACCCAACAAAGTTATCCCCTCTACCGAAACTAAAGTTGAAGCACACTTGTGGGCTACCTAGTTGTCCCGATACCCATACTGGTTTTGTGAGGGAGGGGCAAAAGCCAGAGCTAATGTTAAAACTATAACTAATTTTACCCTCTAGGAATGTATCATTAAGTTCTATTGACAAGTGTCTGTTTGGAGTCTTTAGTTTCCTCATACCGATACGGACATCATATATCGCATGTACTGCTGCCATTGCCGGGGCATCAAGGCTTGGTGGAGGTTTGGAGCATACCCAGCAGTTGGTCCTGTTCGCCATTTTTGCCAGCTGGAGATGCATTTTAAACAATAAATTGGGATGCTTTTCATCATTACCCTTGCTAAAATACACTAAACTAAAACTATAAATAAAGAAGATACTCCTCATTCTTTGATGTAGTTGAGCAGCTTCTTGCAGTGGCTGGTGTGGATCCAGTTGTCCCGTTCTTCAAGCTTTAGTGAGGTCGGCGTGGTCAGCTGAACCTGGAATGGTCCGACGTATCTCGATTCTAGTCCCGTCCTCTGGTATTTCTTTACAACGACCCAGTCACCTGGTTGGATAGAATGTAAACCGGTTATTGAGTCAGGGTCTGGAAGGGACTCATGAACCCTGTGGTGGATTTTTTTTAGCTCACGTTGCAGTGACTGCACATACCCCGTCAGCTGAGAATGTAAAGACGACAGCTGCTGGGGAAAGTACAACCCTGTTTTTGGTTGACATCCGAACAAAACCTCATATGGAGATAACCCGTGAGGTCGTCTAGGTGCATTTCTGATGGAGTGGAGAGCTATGGGGAGACATTCAGGCCAAGGTTTCCCAGTATCAGCTATTATTTTGGAGATTTTGTTTTTAAGGGTTCCGTTTAACCTTTCAACCTTACCACTACTTTGGGGGTGATAAGGAGTGTGTAATCCCTGATTGATATGGAGGGCTTTACACACTTCTGCAAATATTTGACCAGTGAAGTGGGAGCCTCGACTGTTGGCTGGACTGCATCACAAGTTGTATAAAGCAATACATTTACTCACAGATAGGGAGGAGGACCAGCCATCTTCCTTAAAGTGGTTGTAAACCTCAGATGTGAAATATGAACAAAGCATATTCCTCAATAGTGTGTACTTGTCTCAATTAAGTGCATTAAATGTCATTTCTGTCTGCTATGCTTTGTTCCTCTGCTTAATCACTTCTGAGAAGTTTTCCTGACACCAAGAGAGAAAAAGTGACAGGGGAGGGACCTCCAGCTAATTGACAGCCTCGGCTCTGTTCCTGTGTGCTGTGTGAAGAGGGTGTGTCCCCTCCCTCCAATCAGCTCTCAGAGCTCTCCTCACTGAGCCCTGCAGAGTGTAACTTCAGCTCTCTGCCCCCTTTTTCTGGCGCTCAGGTAAGCTTTATAAATTGTGGACTTTGAATGTATGTAGAGAAGATAAGACTGCAAGACATTTGCACGTGTCAACACACGTACAATTGTGAAAAAATGTTCAAAGGAACGAAAGTCCTCAATGTTCGCTTTTATCTTCTTCATTTATCCACCTAGTGAATCTTCAAATCACCATGGAGGAGATTTACTAAAACTGGTGCATGCAGAATCTGGTGCAACTGTGCATAGCAACCAATCAGCTTCTAGGTTTAAGGCCGGGTTCACACTGGTGCGACAAACGCCCCGACATTGGGAGCTCATGTCTCATGATGTGTGAAAATCAATGTTTCCCTATGGGAGCCGTCTTAACTGGTCCGACACATGTCGGTCCGACTTTGAAAATGCTCCCTGCACTACTTTGGTCAGACTTTGATCCTACTTCAGCCCATTGAATATCATTGAAGTCGGATCAAAGTCGGAACGCCGTCTTGCATGATCCAACTTTGGCATGTGACTTCTGCTCTGCTGATCTTGAGGGGGAACTCCACGCCAAATAAAAAAAAAAAAACGGCATGGGTTCCCCCTCCAAGAGCATACCAGTCCCTTTGGTCTGGTGTGAATTTTAAAGGGAACCCCTACGCCAAAAAAACGAAAATCCATACCAGACCCTTATCCGAGCACGCAGCCCGGCCGGTCCCTCCCTCCTGAACCATACCAGGCCGCATGCCCTCAACATGGGGGTGGGTGCTTTGGGGCAGGGGGGCGCACTGCCCAAGGGCCTCTTCCCGACAACCATTGCCGTTGGTTGTCGGGGTCTGCGGGTGGTGGACTTATCGGAATCTGGGAGCCCCCTTTAATAAGGGGGCCCCAGATCCTGGCCCCCCACCCTATGAGAATGAGTATGGTGTACATCGTACCCCTACACATTCACCTGGGGGAAAAAAGGTGTCAATAAAAAAAAACCACACTAGACAGGTTTTTAAAGTAATTTATTAGGCAGCCCTGGGGGTCTCTTCCGACTTCGGGGGGTCTCTTCTGACTTCTCCGCTCTCTTCTCCCGGTCTCCGGTTCTTCTCCCGCTCTCCGATTCTTCTGCTGGGCTCCTCCGCTATCTTCTGCTCTTTTGCCGCTCTTTTGCTAGCGTTGGCCCGGTCTTCTCCATTGTCTTCTTCCCGTGACATCACTCGGTGACCATGGCCCATGCCTATATAAGTCGTTACGCACCACGCACATGGCATTACAGCGGGAGAGAGCGTCATGTCAACATCGGAAGAAGAGAAGAGGAAAGAAGACGACGGAGAAGACCAGGCCAACGCTAGCAAAAGAGCGGCAAAAGAGCAGAATAGCGGAGGAGCCCAGCAGAAGAACCGGAGATCGGGAGAAGAGGCTGGAGAGAGCGGAGAATCCGGAAGAGACCCCCAAAGTCGGAAGAAGACCCCCGGAGCTGCCTAATAAATTACTTTAAAAACCTGTCTGGTGTGTTTTTTTTAGTGACACTTTATTCCCCCCAGATGAATGGGTGGGGGTATGATGTACCCCATACTCCTTCACATCGGGTGGGGGGCCGGGATCTGGGGGCCCCTATTAAAGGGGGCTTCCAGATTCCGATAAGCCCCCCGCCCGCAGACCCCGACAACCAACGGCCAGGGTTGTTGGGAAGAGGCCCTTGTCCTCATCAACATGGGGACAAGTTGATTTGGGGTGGCGGGGCCGGGGTGCCCCCCTGCCCCAAAGCACCCACCCCCCATGTTGAGGGCATGTGGTCTGGTATGGTTCAGGAGGGATGGGGGCGCTCGCTCATCCTCACTCCCTTTCCTGACCTGCCGGGCTGCGTGCTCGGATAAGGGTCTGGTATAGATTTTGGGGGCACCCCCACGCCGTTTTTTCGGCGAAGGGGGTTCCCCTTAAAATCAATACCAGACCTAAGGGCCTGGTATGCTCTTGGAGGGGGAACCCATGCCGGTTTTTTATTTAAAATTTGGCTTGGAGTTCCCCCTCAAGATTCATACCAAACACAGTGCCTGGTATTGGCGGAAATCCAAGTCAGATACCCGTTCATTGAAGTCGGACACGTCTCTGACTATAAGTCTCAGGGCAAAGTCGGATCCAAAGTAGGACGAGTGTCATGTCACACCAATGTGATCCCGGCCTTAGGCCTGGTTCACACTGGTCCGACAAACGTTCCGACATTGGGAGCTCATGTCGCATGACGTGTGAAAATCAATGTTTCCCTATGGGAGCCGTCTTAACTGGTCCGACACATGTCGGTCCGACTTTGAGAATGCTCCCTGTACTACTTTGGTCCGACTTTGATCCGACTTCAGCCCATTGACTATCATTGAAGTCGGATCAAAGTCGGACCGCAGTCTTGCATGATCCGACTTTGGCATGCGACTTGTGCTCTGCTGCTCTTGAGGGGGAACTCCACACCAAATTTAAAAAAAAAACGGCATGGGTTCCCCCTCCAGGAGCATACCAGGCCCTTGGGTCTGGTCTGGATTTGAAGGGGAACCCCCTACGCCGAAAAAAACGGCATGGGGTCCCCCCAAAATCCAAACCAGACCCTTATCCAAGCACGCAACCTGGCAGGCCGCAGGGGAAGAGGGGGGACGAGAGAGCGGCCCCCTCCCTCCTGAACCGTACCAGGCCGCATGCCCTCAACATGGGGGGTTTGGTGCTCTGGGGCAGTGGGGCGACCTGCGGCCCCCCCCACCCCAGAGCACCCTGCCCCCATGTTGATGAGGACAGGGCCTCTTCCCGACAACCCTGGCCGTTGGTTGTCGGGGTCTGCGGGCGGGGGGCTTATCGGAATCCGGGAGCCCCCCTTGATAAGGGGGCCCCAGATACCACCCCCCGACCCTATGTGAATGAGTATGGGGTACATCGTACCCCTACCCATTCACCTGGTGGAAAAAAAAAGTCAAGAAAAAACACAACACAGCTGTTTAAATTAATTTATTGCACAGCTCCGGGGTCTTCTTCCGACTTCGGGGGTCTCCGCGCTCTCCGGTTCTTTCTTCTGCCGGGCCTCCGCTAACTTCTTTTAGCTCTTTTGCTAGCGGAGGCCCGGTCTTCTCCGTCGCCTTCTTCTTCTCCCGCTCTCCGGTTCTTCTCCCGCTCTCCGGTTCTTTCTTCCGCCGGGCCTCCGCTAACTTCTTTTAGCTCTTTTGCTAGCGGAGGCCCGGTCTTCCCGTCGTCTCGTCCGGCTCTCCTTTGTCCTTCTGCCGGCCCCTCCACTAACTTCTTGTAGCTCTTTTGCTAGTGATGGGGCCGGTCTTCCCGTCGCCGTCTTCTTCTCTCTTCTCCTCCTCGATGTTGACGCGTCGCTTCCTTCCGCTGTAATACTGGCTGTTCGCTCCGCTCCGCATTAATATAGGCTTCTCATGACGTCACAGTCACATGCTCCCATGAAGTCACAGTCACATGCTCCGGGGCCACCGGAGCATGTGACTGTGACGTCATGAGAAGCCTATATTAATGCGGAGCGGAGCGAACAGCCAGTATTACAGCGGGAGGAAGCGACGCGTCAACATCGAGGAGGAGAAGAGAGAAGAAGACGGCGACGGGAAGACCGGCCCCTCCACTAGCAAAAGAGCTACAAGAAGTTAGTGGAGGGGCCGGCAGAAGGACAACGGAGAGCCGGACGAGACGACGGGAAGACCAGGCCTCCGCTAGCAAAAGAGCTAAAAGAAGTTAGCGGAGGCCCGGCGGAAGAAAGAACCGGAGAGCGCAGAGATCCCCGAAGTCGGAAGAAGACCCCGGAGCTGTGCAATAAATCAATTTAAAAAGCTGTGTTGTGTTTTTTCTTGACATTTTTTTTCCACCAGGTGAATGGGTAGGGGTACGATGTACCCCATACTCATTCACATAGGGTGGGGGGCCAGGATCTGGGGCCCCCCTTATCAAGGGGGGGCTCCCGGATTCCGATAAGCCCCCCGCCCGCAGACCCCGACAACCAACGGCCAGGGTTGTCGGGAAGAGGCCCTGTCCTCATCAACATGGGGGCAGGGTGCTCTGGGGTGGGGGGGCCGCAGGTCGCCCCCCTGCCCCAGAGCACCAAACCCCCCATGTTGAGGGCATGTGGCCTGGTATGGTTCAGGAGGGAGGGGGGCGCTCTCTCGTCCCCCCTCTTCCCCTGCGGCCTGCCAGGTTGCGTGCTCCGATAAGGGTCTGGTTTGGATTTTGCGGGGGGACCCCCGGAGCTGCCTAATAAATTACTTTAAAAACCTGTCTGGTGTGTTTTTTTTAGTGACACTTTATTCCCCACAGATGAATGGGTGGGGGTACGATGTACCCCATACTCCTTCACATCGGGTGGGGGGCCGGGATCTGGGGCCCCCTTATTAAAGGGGGCTTCCGGATTCCGATAAGCCCCCCCCGCCCGCAGACCCCGACAACCAACGGCCAGGGTTGTTGGGAAGAGGCCCTTGTCCTCATCAACAAGGGGACAAGGTGATTTGGGGTGGCGGGGCCGGGGTGCCCCCCTGCCCCAAAGCACCCACCCCCCATGTTGAGGGCATGTGGTCTGGTATGGTTCAGGAGGGATGGGGGCGCTCGCTCGTCCTCACTCCCTTTCCTGACCTGCCGGGCTGCGTGCTCGGATAAGGGTCTGTTATAGATTTTGGGGGGACCCTCACGCCGTTTTTTTGGCGTAGGGGGTTCCCCTTAAAATCAATACCAGACCTAAGGGCCTGGTATGCTCTTGGAGGGGGAACCCATGCCGGTTTTTTATTTAAAATTTGGCCTGGAGTTCCCCCTCAAGATTCATACCAAACACAGTGCCTGCTATTGGCGGGGATCCAAGTCGGATCCCCGTTCTTTGAAAGTCGGACATATGTCGGCTTCATGTCGCAGGGCAAAGTTGGATCCAAAGTAGGACAGATGTCGTGTCGCACTAGTGTGAACCCAGCCTAATTGTCAAAGCTTAATTGAACAAGCTGAATTTAGAAGCTGATTAATTACTATGCACAGCTGCACCAGATTCTTTGTGCACCAGTTTTAGTAAATCACCCTCTATGTGACTAATGTGAGTGCACCACTCCCCACAGGTTAGGCACTTACCGGATCCATATACCTCTCAAATCAATTATCGGCACATAATATTTTTTAATTACAAAATCCTCCCCCTCCCTTCTCATACACAAGGATTCCGATTCTTCCTCCTCTCATACAGCTCCAAATGCATGTGGTATAGAAAAAGAAGGAACTTCCATAGTGTAATATTGTGTATTAAACTTTATTAAAATAGGCTTAAAATACTCACAAAGAACATAAAATTCCAGCTAATAGAGCATTCAATAAAAAACTGTGCCGCCAAAGCCGCTGGATACAGCATACATGCCGAGCAAATGGCGCTTCACCCAGTCCTCTGACGCATCACTTCCGGATCAGTGTCTGACGTCACTTCCAGTTGCCGTCTAGCCATGCCCTGACATGTTTCAACCCTCCAACTTCATCACAGGGGGTGGCTGCACAGCAAAGCAACTGCTCCTAAATTCCAGCCCTCCAGGTAATACCGGCCATATAAAAAGTCTACCTGTCAGCTTTTTTTTTTTTCGTTTTCTTTTTTTAACAGTAACTTATCTCCACCTTAAAAGAGAGGTAAAAAGGACTATACACAATGCCAGCTGATAGGTTAATATTAAGGTTCGGTTTATTACACAGGCTTCAACTAACTAGAACACAAATAGTAAAAAAAGTATTTTATCTATTATGCACAGTGTTGACAGATTTGGTCTGGTCTCATCTACACTTCTAAATGAAAGGTCCACTGTTGGTTTTTTGTCCCCTAAGGTGGTGTTAAAGGAGACCTACTAATTGACTTTGGAGCTGGACCCGCAATTTATCAGCTTCTCTCTGCTTGTGAAGCTTTTAACAATATCATAACTTCCGACTTTCTTGAGCAAAACCGAACACAGCTACAGAAGTGGCTGAGGAAGGATCCAGATGCATTAGACTGGACTCCGATTGTCAAGTATGTGTGTGAACTGGAAGGTAATAGGTAAGTTGCAAGTGTGTGATAGCTGTGACTAAGTCTGGCCATACATTATGCACATTTCTTTCCTTCATTCATGGGATCTCTCCTGCTGCACCACTGTATTCTGACAGTGGGAGGTTTCCTCTCCATCAAAATACAATGATCACTGCTGCCAGCTATAGCCGGTGGTAGTGTTGATATGGGGAAAAAAATTCAGTTGCCCCAGTGACGACGTCCGTTAGGATAAAAAATACGCCGGGTGGTCAGGAGTAGCAGTGATGTTAGTTGGTCCGCAGGTATACTGTGTTAATCTGAATGCCTGTTTATATTTTTCTTCTCAGTAGCATTTTTTACTAATAAAAGCTTGGTTTTATGGATGTTGTGCAATGGAGCCTGTTCCTTCCTGGAACTAAAGTCTCCATACTTACCTGTTCATTGGTCCTGCACTGGCACCAGCATGTCACTTGGTATTTGCGCAGCGCTTTTGCACAAATACGGCTAAAATACACCTTAATGATTTAAAAATTTTAAATAAAATTAACCCCAATTTTTTTATATAATGTGAAAGATGATGTTACACCGAGCAAATAAATACCTAATAGGTGACTCTTTAAAGTTACTCACACTTGTGGAATGGCGACAAATTACAGTACTTAAAAATCTCCATAGACATTGCTTTAAACAACTTTACAGGTTACCTGTTCAGAGGAGGTCTAGTGCAAGAATTATTGCTCTTGCACTAACGTTTGCGGCGATAACTCACATATGTGGTGCGAATACTATTTACATTTGCATGCGTGACATATGTATGCGTTTGCTTCTGCGCGTGAGCACGAAAGAATAGGGGCGCTTTCTTATTTATTTTACTTTTTTTTACACGGTTTTTTTCTTTTTTATCACTTTTATTTCTATTACAAGGAATGTAAAAACCCTTGTAATAGAAATAAGGGTGACAAGTCCCCCTTTATGAAGAGATCTGGGGTCAATAAGACCCCAAATCTCTGCTTTACAGCTCAAAAACGTCTAGGTGGGCATGAAGCTATAGACTAACATGGACAGGCGTTTTTAAGCTGTAAAAAACGCTCAAAAACGCGGCTGTAAAAACGTCCGTGGGCATGAGGCCTTAAAGGTACCTTTAAAATGTTTTTGATATTTTACTGTAAAAAGAAATGATTTACTTCCAGCCTGGACCAGAAGTGACGTCATGTCACTGCTCTGGTCATCCAAGGCCATAGAGGCGATCAAAGAGTATCTACTCTATGATAGCCTATGGCAGCAGCCGGCCACACCGTTGGATCGTTTCTCGGGCGAACCGGCCGAAACAGTTGAAACGGTAAGCCTGAGAATTACAGACAAGTGGCCGGAAGGGGGGGAGTCACTCAGAACAGTTTAATGAGAGGCCGGCTGCAAAAAACGATATCTGGGTTATGGTTGATATTTTCACCCATAATCCCGGTAAGCCACTTGCAAACCGCAACGTATATATACGTATCGCAGTTGGCAAGTGGTTAACATAATGTACCTGTGTAAGTTCTATCCCTCTTTTTGACTCATTTGTATGTACAGTATCTCACAAAAGTGAGTACATCCCTCACATTTTTGTAAAAATGTTATTATATCTTTTCATGTGACAACACTGAAGAAATTACACTTTGCTTCAATGTAAAGTAGTGAGTGTATAGCTTGTATAACAGTGTAAATTTGCTGTCTCCTCATAAAATAACTCAACACACAGCCATTAATGTCTAAACCGTTGGCAACAAATGTGAGTACACCCGAAGTGAAAATGTCCAAATTGGGACCAAAGTGTCATTATTTTGTGTGGCCACCATTATTTTACAGCACTACCTTAACCCTCTTGGGCATGGAGTTCAACAGAGCTTCACAGGTTGCCACTGGAGTCCTCTTCCACATCATGGAGCTGGTGGATGTTAGAGACCTTGCGCTTCTCCACCTTCCGTTTGAGGATGCCCCACAGATGCTCAATAGAGTTTAGGTCTGGATACATGCTTGGCCAGTACATCAACTTTACCATCAGCTTCTTTTGCAAGGTCGTGGTGGTCTTGGAGGTGTGTTTGGGGTCGTTATCATGTTGGAATGCTACCCTTCGGCCCAGTCTGCGAAGGGAGGGGATCATGCTCTGCTTCAGCATGTCACAATACATGTTGGCATTCATGGTTCCCTCAATGAAATGTAGCTCCCCAGTGCCGGCAGCACTCATGCAGCCCCAGACCAGGACACTCCCACCACCATGCTTGACTGTAGGCAAGACACACTTGTCTCTGTACTCCTCACCTGGTTGCCGCCACACACGCTTGACACCATCTGAACCAAATAAGTTTATCTTGGTCTCATCAGACCACCAGACATGGTTCCAGTAATCCATGTTCTTAGTCTGCTTGTCTTCAGCAAACTGCAGGATTTCTTGTGCATCATCTTTAGAAGAGGCTTCCTTCTGGGATGACAGCCATGCAGACCAATTGGATGCAGTGTGCAGGATATGGTCTGAGCACTGACAGGCTGACCCCCCCCCCCCCTCCACCCCTTCAACCTCTGCAGAAATGCTGGCAGCACTTATACATCTATTTCCCAAAGACAACCTCTGGATATGGGTGATTGGTTATTATTATCTGAAAGACGAAATTATGGACGGGAAAAAAAAAATTGGGGATATTTATTAAAGCAAAAAGTACAAAATATTGTGTTTTTTTTTCAAAATTGTCGCTCTTTTTTTGTTTATAGCGCAAAAAAATTAAAATGGCAGAGATGTTCAAATACCACCAAAAGAAAGCTCTATTTGTGGGAAAAAAATTGTTTGGGTACAGCATTGCACGACCGCGCAATTGTCAGTTAAAGCGAAGCAGGGCCGAATCCCAAAAAATGGCCATGGAGCAGCCAATTCTTCCGGGGCTGAAGTGATTAATGGTGTCCGCATGTTCGCACAAATTTTTTGCCTGTTCGCATGTTTTGGTGCAAACCGAACCGGGGGGTGTTAAGCTCACCCCTATTCAACACCCCTAACTACTACAGATGATCCCAATAGATCTATCTATCAAACATACCAATACCATATAACCAAAATAAAGGGAAAGCTGCAATGGCATAAAATACTATACTTTTTCCCCCAAAACAGAAACAAACAGCTTAAAAGGACTTAAGAACAATGTAGATCCCAGCAAAACCACAGATGGTATTATAGTAAGCCCGAAGCAAAAAAATAGGCACAGGGCAGTATGAGAAGGTGCCCAGTCAGACTGGGCTAGTGGGGGTTAACAACTCATGTGATTAAAAGGCAGGATGAGGGGGATTGGCTGAGTTAGTGGAGGGAGGCTGGGCAGTGGAGGGGTCACAGGGCATCACATCAGCTTCCGGTCAGCACACGAGGAGAAGAAACGCTCCCGCCCGCTCGCCCTACATGTTTGATTTTTGGTAATGGTGTGTGTGTTGTTCGTTATTTTATATGTTTTACTTTTACAAGGTATGCGGTTGGGTCTTTGGAGGCATTGTTAAACAGACTTCTGGAATTTGATGGGTGGGGACACATCTGAGGTATGGGTCCCCAGTGAATACCAGTTATGGTGGATTAACTGGGAAGTGAGAATGGTATATCTGCTGAAGGTGGTCATCCCCGAATCCGTCGGTGCAATGCGGCAGGGACCAGGGATAGTGTTTAAGCAGATGTAGCGACCTCACCCCTCTCACCCCTTCTCATTCATGGCTTGTCTGTCTCGTCTAGGGGTTAACACTGGGGGGGGAGGGATGAGATACACCACGGCCCATGTCCTCCAATGTGTAGAGGTGAAGGCCAGAACTATCAGGTTTTGTGTATGTGTCCCAGAGTCAAATCCTCTCCTCGGATTGACTCCCCTTTGCTCCTAGTAACCAGAGTTCCAAGCACTGAAAGGGTCCAACTCGTATTTATTCTTCTCAATAAATAGTCACACAGCACAGACAGGTTGAGACCCATATAACACTTCAGTCTTTGTGGGGAGTAGGCCAAGGCACAATTCTTTTAGATAGAGCTAACCACTGTGGTGTCACCAGTGGTGAATAGTCACTGCCACTGACTATATAGAACAGAACATGGATTACCTTTGCTAACGTAGCCCCTATCAGGGGAAGGACATCCATCCAAGACAGTTACCGGAGGCCTCTCCATCACCAGCAATGCTGCGCTGGACTCTCCGGAGAAGTTTCGCTCACCGGCCTCCTCGTCTCAGACACGGGCACCCAAGGAGTTAGGGCCCCCTCGGATTCCTCCGCCCTCGCGGAACTCAGTCGAAGGTACTGAGCTCCAGGCTTCTGCCATAGTACCTCACCGCAGGCTAAAGGTGCCTGAGATGGACTCCATCTCCCGCTCCGGCCAGGTCAAGGGCACCTGGGCCCGGAACCCTGGAACGCCAGCACCCAGGCTGAAGGTGCTGGCGACCACACGGCTCGCCAATTAAAGGGGACGT